>OX401863.1:5607985-6837612 GCA_947859175.1 Gandaritis pyraliata | reverse complement strand
CTAAAAGTTCCAATAGACATGGTTTCGAAAAGTTTAGAAAACAATCTAATTACGAAAGATATTCTCAATTATATTTGCAATGATATCCGTACCGCTTTTATCTATTATTCTGTAGAAAAAGCAATTACAATGACCAAACTCTTTGCAATCACGTTCAGCATTAGCATTTTTATATTTTACACAAATTTCGGAGTGGGCATCTACTTTGTAATTCAATGTGCATTCAGAAGGAATTGAGGTGCGGATTTTTAAAGCAGTTTTTCCGTTTCGGAAAAGTAGACTTAACTTCGAAGTACCAAAGTTTAAAACAAATTTGATGTTTTAAGTTTTAATTCCACTTCGTAACTAGTGCGGAAAATTTTACGTTTTTTTTTATATACTACTGATATACTACCTATAATATTATTATCGATAATAGTACTATAGGTAGGTAAAATATTTTGTAAGAATCGTAATTTTTTTTAAATACCTACCTATGTATAGTATTTTCCATATTCACAGCATGCATGAATTTCACGACCACTACAAACTCACAGTTAAATATTTCAGGAAAGCCGTGTGGTTCGTTTCTCTCCGTTAGCTTGCTTGCAATAACAACAAACAACGGTACAGGGTGTACAAAAATATTGGCTTTATGGCTCAGTTCAGGCTTTCAGCGCTTTAGGTGGTTGCGTCCCACCAATGACCAACATTTTTTTGTGTGTTGTAGTCAAAGATTTCTATGAAAATGACAAATATATTTGAGAATTCGGCCCACGATGTTTGTTCTACATATTTCTAAATGTTATAGTATAGTTTTTAAACAGGTAGATTTACTAAACACACTATTTATTGTGTATCCTACAATATATTTGGTTTCCATAACAAATTAGATCTTATTATTTTTAATATTAAATTATGCTTCAAATATTATCTATCACTGTTTTTAGAAATCCTAATTAAAAAACAGCTTTCAAAGGTATAACAAAGTCGTTTCATCTCGAAGGGTTCTTTACATAATACAGTATTTACAAAAATTCCAGAGACTTCAGCTTTAAAGTAAACACAAACAACTTATTGCTTTCTATAGTCTGGATTCTTCTTCTTAATAAAAAAAAAATAGGTACAATACAAAATGAAGAAATTAATTGTTTTATTTTAAGGTAGATAGTGGTGTATAACCGTAGAAAAATAAAATAGGCCCGTGTACAATATTATGTGAATATGTATAATATACGTATAGGTGAGTACATATTCTACGATTGTCAGACAAAAACGTCAAAAATGTATACGATTAGTCACGTGAATTTGTAGGTTGTCATACCCATACATTTTAATGAGTTTTTTACTTTCTAACAAAATCAACTTGGTAAGAGTAGAGAGGCTGAAGGTTTACGTTCAAGCGATTATTTGTTTGGCACCCTCCATACAAAAGCTGGCTTGTACAGAATGTTATGTACTAGGTATCTGTTGTGTATACTAGATTCCTATAACACTTATATGTGTGTGTATTGTGTATGTGAAGAGCGTCTATCGTACAGTCGAGTGTTGCCGACTTGTGGAATAATTGGATTGTGTGGCATTTTAATTATGAAATAATAAATTGTTGTTCGGAGTTCGTTTCGAGTGTTTTGGTGTTGTTTCGTCAGCAAAATGACTGGAAAAAAAGATTCAACTTTCTTAAAAAAGATCCAATCAACAATTCAGTCGCGAGTCTGTCTTGCTCTATCAAGTTTCATGATCATCATTCATCTCGAATAACAACGACTGAGTGAATTTTGAACCCACGAGCTTTCCGTTACCACCGTAATTCTTAACCAAGATGTATTTTAGCAGTGCTTTTTTTTAAAAGCGCAGTTTTCACAAACTACATAGTATTGCTATGAAAGCCATGTTAAATTGTTTTGTTTATTCTCAGAGGAGTTTCCTTATCTTTTGTAATCCAAATTAAAATAAAAAAATGTCTATCTTGTTTTAACTTTGGCTTAGCTTATCAGATTATTGGTTTATGAGCTTAAAATATTTACCTACAGGTATTTTTGAAATAAATAATTTCATAAATATTATTCTCTATTAGGTTTTCATACCAGTGAACATTTCGTGCAAATGTAAGTAGCATTTTATTTTTGCACACGATCGATAAAATTCAGAAACTTCACCCGAAATCAAAATTACCAAATGGCTGAGTGAAATACTCTGTTTTTCACATTTCTAGGAAGACAATAAAAATGAGTGGCGTAGTCGGGCGGGTGACCGTTATCATTTTCAGAAGGGCGCATGAAGCTGAAAAGGTACATTCATAGTAAGTGCTCGTAGTAGTGAAGAAAATAACACGGGATACTGAAATCTAATTTTGTTCTCTGCTTTCAGTTTGCTAAAAATTGTGTCTTATCACTACAATAATTGTGTCTGTAGTGTTAATTCACTTTACCTAGTCCTATCCTGGAGGACGGTAAATAAAACGATGGGTTTTCTGATCCACTGTACACCATCTAATTCGACACTACTATATATAAATATAAAAGTATGCACAACACAAGCAAGACAATAATATTCGTAAGCGATAGCGCGTGAAGGTAGGTAGGCAAGTTGCGGAGCAAAGCGAGCGTGCGTCTGCCGTGAGAGCGTGTGGCAGACTGGTGGGGCGAGCGGCGAGTGAAGCGACGCGGCGACAGGCGCCCGCGCATTCCAGTCCTTTTGTTCTCTGCTTAGCTGTGACCGTTGAGGCGCGCTGAGACGATCCGACACGACCGGTGATGGCGCGACGATTCTTCATTACGATATTCTCGTAACAGGTAAGTGGTGTATTTGTTTTGTGATTTATGTAGTGCATGTTTGTGTGTTTAGTTTGTAAGATAAATAATTATATGTTTATATATTTATAATAAATACGTAGATGTTAAATACTGATATTGTGGCTACGCCACATGACTCCCCCCCGGAGACCATCCTAGGATGGGCGATAGTAGTCGGGAAATCTCACTGTTCTCCCTGAGCGCGTAGTTTTAACGTTTGCATCTTTGCTTCCAGGAACAGGAGATGGAGTTTTTCTTTCTTTTTCTAGCGGACGAGCATCTGGACGAGTTTCTGGACGAGCATCTGGACGAGCATCTGGAAGAGGACCTGGACGCGCATCAGAGGTAAGTACGTACGCTGGTTTCAGTCTCTCTATTGATACTGTCTGTTCTTTTCCTTTTATTCGTAGCTTGAAGACTTTGGCGCCTCGTTCCAGCACTTCATATGGTCCCGTGTAAGCCGGCTGAAGAGATCCTCTCACGGTGTCATCGCGGACGTAAACGTGAGTAGCAGATGCTAAGTCTTTGAAGATGAAAATGTTTCGTCTGCTGTGTCTTGCTGCTGGCTGAGGACGGATGTTGTTCATAATGGAACGAAGTCGTGCTGTGAACTCAGTGAAGTCGCTGGTCGTGTGCAGTGTTGTGCACGGCTGGAAAAATTCTCCGGGCAGTCTGAGGGTTTCGCCGTAGAGAAGCTCAGCGGGTGACGCTTGGATGTCCTCTTTGAAGGCGCTTCTCATTCCCAGGAGTACTAAAGGTAAGCTCTCTGTCCAGTTAGGGCTTTCATGGCACATTATGGCCGCCTTGAGCTGTCTGTGCATTCGCTCGACCATGCCGTTGCTTGCAGGATGATACGCGGTAGTCCTGTTGCGTTGAAATCCAGCAAGTTCTGAAAGCTGCTTCATCAGTGCGGACTCGAATTGCTTTCCGCGGTCTGTTACGATTTGAGTTGGACAACCGTAGCGTGAGATCCAGCTGGAGACGAAGGTTTTCGCGACTGTTTCAGCTGTGATGTCTTGCAAGGGTATTGCCTCTGGCCATCGAGTGAACCTGTCGACAGCGGTAAGACAATAACGGTATCCATCAGAGGGTGGTAAGGGTCCAACGAGGTCTATGTGCACGTAGCTGAATCTAGCGCTTGGAAGCTTGAAGGTTCCCACCGGTGGTGATACATGCCGTGTGATCTTCGTGCGCTGACAGGCGTGACAGAGCTTAGTCCACTCGCGACAATCTTTGTTGATGCCAGGCCACACATAACGCTGTGCCACTAATCTTGCGGAGGCATTAGCGCCGGGATGGCTGAGTGAATGCAGGCTGTCGTAGACTTGCCTTCTGAGCTCTTTAGGTACATAGGGGCGTGGAGTTGGTGTGCTATCGTCGCAGTAAAGTTCTAGTTTTGTTCCAGGTACGGTTACTTTGACGAGCTTCAGCGATGTCCCTCCTTCTAAAAGTTGTGCCAGTTCTGGATCGCTGTTCTGTGACTTCGCTAACTGTCTCAAATCGACGGGTTGGACTATCTCTTCTATTCTGGAGAGCGTATCGGCTACTACGTTATCCTTCCCCGATATATGTTGGATATCTGTTGTGAATTGAGCGATGAAGTCGAAATGGCGAAACTGACGTGGTGAACAATTCTCCTTGTGCCCGTGGAATGCAAAGCAGATTGGCTTGTGATCTGTAAATACAATGAAGTGGCTGGCTTCCACGAGGTGACGGAAGTGTTTAATGGCTTCGTAAATGGCGAGAAGTTCTCTATCGTAAGGCGAGTGTTTTCTCTGCGATGGGCTCAGTTTGCGGCTGAAGAAGGCTAGAGGCTGCCATTGACCGTCGCGTTGCTGCTGTAGTACCCCGCCGATTGCAGTATCCGAAGCATCCGTGACCAGCGCTAGTTTTGCTTCCATGTCCGGATGTGCTAGGAGTGCTGAGCGGCATAGGCTTTCTTTGCAGTCTTCGAATGCTTGAAGGGCTTCTCCGGTGATATCTACAGGATGGGAGCCTTTTACTGATCCGGTGAGCAAGTTATGCAGCGGTGCTTGCGACTTGGCCGCGTTTGGGATGAACCTACGATAGAAGTTTATCATGCCAAGGAATCTTCTAAGTTCGTTGACGGTCTTCGGGATGGGAAAATCCTTTATGGCTTGGATCTTGCTATCCAATGGCTTGATTCCAGAGGAGGAGACGCTGCAGCCGAGGAAAGTTACTTCTTCTACCCCGAAGACGCATTTGGATGTGTTAATGACCATTCCATATTCTTTCAGCCTTGCGAAAAGGAGACGTAAATGATGAAAATGAGTCTCTTCATCAGGAGAGAAAATCAAAAAGTCATCTAGGTATGAAAAACAGAAATCCAAGTCCCTAGTCATTTCATCGACAAATCTCTGGAATGTTTGTCCAGCGTTGCGGAGGCCGAAGGTCATAAAAGGGAACTCGTACATTCCAAATGGCGTCGTGATGGCTGTTTTGGGGATATCTTCAGGATTGACCGGTATCTGGTTATAAGCTTTAACCAGGTCTACAGTTGAAAATATCTTGCAACCAGTTATACTTTGTGTAAAATCTTGAATGTGACGTATGGGATAGCGGTCGGGGATTGTTCGGGCGTTTAGCATCCGGTAATCACCACATGGTCGCCATCCGTTGTCTTTCTTGGGAGCGAGATGAAGCGGGGACGACCATGGGCTTTCTGATGGTCTCGCTGTCCCATTCTTCAACATTTCTTCAAACTCCTTTTTGGCGATCTTCAGCTTGTCTGGAGCGAGTCTTCTTGGCGTGCAGTACACCGGTGGTCCTGTCGAGGTCCTAATGTGATGAACCGTGTTATGACGAATGATCCGATGTGTGCCTGCTGGGCGAGTTATCTCTGGAAAATCCCGAAGAAGGTCCAAATACTTCGACTCGCCTGTCGTTGTCTTCACCGAGGATATGGCGTCGGATGAAGGGACTGGAGCTGCGCTTGCTGACAGAGTAGTCTTGTTGTCGATGAGGCGTTTGTTTCGGCAGTCTACCATTAAATCGTAGAAAGATAAGAAGTCGACGCCGATGATAGCCTTGGTGACGTCCGCTACTGTAAAGCGCCAGGTAAAAGCGCGGCGAAGGCCGAGGTCAAGCTCCATATACTGGAATCCATATACAGCGATGGGTGTTCCGTTAGCTGCGAAAAGATCGAAATCTGTTGTCTGTGGTCGCCTTTCTTTGAGAGCGGAGCGAGGAAAAACACAGAGGTCGCTACCTGTGTCGACCAGGAACTGTATTTTTGTTCGTCTGTCCGTGATAAATAAGCGACCGGATGAACTGGGGCAATCATGTGTCGCTATTGATGACTGCCTCTGGCGTTTCCCGATCCCGGTTGGTAATCACAGGGCTTCAAACATCTCCGCGCGTTGTCACCATATCTATGATGGAAAACGCACGTAGGAAATTTCCTGTAATTGGACTGAGAACGTGTGTTGCTTCTACTGCGCTGGCCGCGTTCTCTCGATCGGGACCTTGAATCCTTAGATGAGAGGGCTTGTACCTGACGGCTGAGCTCGGCAACTTCTCTGGATAGCTTCTCAATCAAAGAACCAGGAACTGCATCCGTGGAGGCCACTTGCGGTTTCGTTGGTACAAGATCGTGCACCTTGTCTGCTAAATCTGCAAGCGCTGTGAGCGAAGATTCTGGCTGCGATGCTACAACGATCTGTATGTTACTAGGCAAACGGCTTGTCCATACGGTCTTGATAAAGTCGTCTGGTATGTTCGGGCCAGCTAGATGTTGCAGGTGTCGGAGAAATGCAGATGGACGTCTATCTCCTAACTCTTCATGCATGAGCAGCTGGGTTAATTCCTTTTCCCGTGACGCAGACAATCTCTTAATTAACTCGCTTTTCAGCTTTTCGTACTTGCCTTTCACTGGTGGATTGACTAAAATATCCTTTACCTCGGCGGCATAACGATGCTCTAGTTGCGCGCTTACGTAGTGGTATTTCGTATCATCATCCTTAACACCGGAGAGTGCAAAACTACATTCTATTTGTGCGAACCAAACAGCGGGTTCGTCTGGCCAGAATGGTGGAAGTCGTACTCCGACACGAAAAATATCGGATGGTGTAAATGTCCTTTTTTCGAATTGCGAACCGCCATCTTCGGCATCTTTTCTAGAAGCGTTGTCGTCAGTAGACATTTTCGAAATACAATTCCACTAGCTTACGGTTTATATGATCCTCCGTGCCGTGTCCAATGTTCAGGGGTCACCAGCTGTAGTGTTAATTCACTTTACCTAGTCCTATCCTGGAGGACGGTAAATAAAACGATGGGTTTTCTGATCCACTGTACACCATCTAATTCGACACTACTATATATAAATATAAAAGTATGCACAACACAAGCAAGACAATAATATTCGTAAGCGATAGCGCGTGAAGGTAGGTAGGCAAGTTGCGGAGCAAAGCGAGCGTGCGTCTGCCGTGAGAGCGTGTGGCAGACTGGTGGGGCGAGCGGCGAGCGACGCGGCGACAGGCGCCCGCGCATTCCAGTCCTTTTGTTCTCTGCTTAGCTGTGACCGTTGAGGCGCGCTGAGACGATCCGACACGACCGGTGATGGCGCGACGATTCTTCATTACGATATTCTCGTAACAGGTAAGTGGTGTATTTGTTTTGTGATTTATGTAGTGCATGTTTGTGTGTTTAGTTTGTAAGATAAATAATTATATGTTTATATATTTATAATAAATACGTAGATGTTAAATACTGATATTGTGGCTACGCCACAGTGTCTTATCACAAAAAAGTAACATAGATTTTAATATTTTCGACGTCAACATTTTATTTTAATTATATTCTAGAGAAGTAAATCTGTTAATAAAATCTAGTTATGTATCAAATATATTATTGCGATTTTGTAGATGTCATAAAAAAATGTTGGCTGGCATTTTGTACCTTTTGACATCCCTACAAAATCGAAATGATATTTTCAATAGATTTTTATTAAAAAAATTACCCAACAGTTTTCAAGCGTCCCAATGTATTTCCGATAAGATCGCTAAGTGAATGGGTAATTCGATGCTTGCGTAGCAGATAGAAAAAAGTTTACAATAGTGGCGCTTGAAAATGATCTAGTTTTTAGCATTTTTATCAGTCGCAGTCGCCTGATTGCCTTCAGCAACTATGTGCAATACTTAGCGCAATATTGCTCTGTAGTTGTACTGGGTATCACTAAAGAAAAATGCCGGATGAGTCAGGCAAAAGAGGTCCTTTGTAGTATGAAACCTTGAAAAGGTTAAGGAGGATGTCACTGTAAAAAAGTTAAAATAATTATAAGTACTATTTAGAAAGAAAGAAAGAAAAAGCATTTATTTTGCAACACACACACAACAGCACAAAAATTACATCTCTTATACAACTCTACATCAATTATTTACAACTCTTTCCAAACTGTCAAATTATGAACAAATAACTAGTTGAAAATATTGAAATAGACCGTTCGTGGAGAAAAAGATCCACGAAACTTACAGGCAAGTTTCGTGGATCTTTTTTAAATATGCAGAATTGCCACAAAAGTTACCGGTAAGATTTTCCAGCACGTTTTTATTGCTTTCGAGGTAGTTTTAAAACACGTATCGTTTTGGAACCTCGCTATAGGTGGATCGTACTCTAAAACGGATCATCATCTCCATAGTTATTTATTAAGTTGACTTTTATTTGAAGGTGTGTGGCTGCCATGCATTGTATTTCTCATTCCTTCCATAAAATAGGGAAAAAACTACTTAGGTAACCCTAAAAATTGTTGACCTCTTTGAAAGTCATACACAATCATTATTGACCAAACAAATTCAAGCTAAGATAATTTTCGAATCGAAAATATAATTTTATTTCGACGTAATTGGGATTCTGTCGCAGAAGGACTTAACGGGAAGCTCCTAAAATCATTCTTAATGGCATTATAAGCGGTTTTCTCAAGGTAGGTATCCAATTTATTTCGGCAAGATAACTCGTTGTTTTCGAAATTAAATGAAAATATTGAAAACAGGGACGCTGGGCTCAAGAAATGGTAAATTATGAAAAAGTTTTCTTTATGTTTCTTACCTGTTTACTTTAGTTATTAGGTAAAGGTATAATACACTTAGCTTACTTTTGAAGCGCTCGTGGCGTAGATTGCTAAGTCAATCTTCACCGATTTCTGCGAGGTCGCTATTTAGATTGCTGGTAGTGGCATGTATATCTGAGCGCTTTCGTGCTTCGGAGGGTACGTTGAACCGCAGCCTAAAAACTCCGTCACCAAAGTTGACCATACGAACGAATTTACGAGCCTTATTTATAAATAAATAACTTTATTGCTGACACAATGTAGGTCCATAGTCCGTCAATTTCCACCCATCGTCTGTACGTTGCAGTCAGCATCAGTCTGTCCGCCAAACTACTAATAATAGTATTTGGGCAGTTGTTCACCCGGTCTATGAAGGCCGCAATTCTTTTTCGCTGTTAAACGTGTCAACTCTGGCTTCTGCGAACATTCCTGAAGCGCTGCAGTAACGCCTCAGGCCCATAAGGTGCCTGAAGATATTATTATAGGCCACCCTTATGCCATCATGCGACTTTTTTGTGTAGTTGGTCCAGAGTTAACACATGTAAAACGTCTTATAAACATCTCAAAAGTCAAAAGCTCTGATCCATTGGGAAGAGATGGATTACAAAGTCAATGTAAAAAAATATACGTTTATTAGTAGTTCCTACTCGTTCTTGTTGTTGCAGAAAATATAGCATTTAAAAGATATAACCATACAAAATTTTTAAGAATCAGCCGTAAGTTTGTTACCAGTTCTTCTAGGCTTGTTTGTGCCAGCTCAGATTCACTTATTGTTAAGGACTACAAAGTGATCCTCATTTATTTTACTGAATAAAACTTTCGCTTTTGCCTTTGACTAGGTTCCAGACAGTTGCCTCGACTATAACCAGCTAGCTAGACTCTATACAAATTGAATTCGACCTAGAATTGGACCGATGTTTTCCTCACTTTATTGTACTTGACAATTTCAAAGTTATTCTGTCTTTCATACGTGTTTTACTTTTTATTGGTATTGAGTTTTGATAGTATTTTTTATTGAATAAGGTAATTTTTTTTGTCTTACAAAAATATCTCTTAAAATCATATCACATCCTTTATAAAATAAACAAGATGACTTTTCCGTTTTCCTTATAAAATGTTAGGAATGTGAAAGTGTAAGTTTTAGATTTTTTTAACTAACGTCTGAACCAAGATAGATGCATGTTGTATAATATTAAATAGGGTATGGGATCTGAAATAACATATTGGCTACTTTTTATCAGAACACTGCGAGAGCAAAACCGCAGACGGAAGCTAGTGTGCTAATAATTCTCATAATTGTTTAAGTAAAATATTTCAAGAATTTTTATGAGCTTTTTCTAATATTACCTACCAGATCATTAGAACGAGCTTGGTTGGCTAAAAGCCTAAACATTATTTATCCTAGAATTAATTTAATTGTACGTACACACAGTAATGATCTATCAAAAATGCAAAACATAATTAATTAAATATCTAGTGTATGGTCCTTGTTCAGACTCCACTGTAATATTAAAGTAACTCCATTTTGGTCACTGTCTAAAATTTGAATCTGAGGAAACGTCTGGGAGCAACAAGCGACAAAAAAGCGTAAAATTGAGAGACAATCGTAAGCCAATTGCGTATTAGAATGAAAATGCTTCGCCAAAGTTTTCTATATGCGTAATACAACTCGTTTGTGAGAGTAGTAAAGATTACATACTCAAAGGTAGGTAGTAAAACACGTCGGTAATCATCACATCTCATCGTCAATGCTTCTGCATTATGCCTCGCAAATTACAAAGTGCGCAAGTAAGCTTAAAAGCATACAGAGATTGTTATGATTCAAAGGAACGTCGTGGGTCTGCGGCGTTGAGACAGCTATCGATTTTCCGCAGTCGGGGGGAGGGGAGCTCAGCTGAGAGCTGCCCCCCCCTCCCGCTTCCCCACCCAGTGAGGGGGTACCCCTGTAAACATAAACACGGGCCCAGTCTCCCGTCTTCACAGGATCGACATCCGTCGAGGTGAAATAACGACACTGAATATTTATGAAGACCCGTATCAGGGATTAAGATTCGACTTTTCTAGGTCATCAATTCGCAACGGTGAACCGCGGACGATATCAACTGTATTTCAATGAAATTTTTCAGAATATAAATTGGTGTTTAGTCGCGGTTATTGGGTTTAAACTTTAGCGGCAGGAAAACTTCGAGATATCCTCTGCAAACCTAAATATAGAACAATATTTTTTCCGATCGAAATATTTATCAAATTAGGTACCTACTTAGATTCCTTCCGTTTTTGTACAATCTAATTCATATGCTACATATTGAACTTTTTTGACTAGATATTTATTTAGTAAAATAAAATATGCACTAGTTTTTTTTAATAAAGTACGAGCATATTTCGTGTCTTTGTATTTCACAAAGCTTTTTTATCTGTAGCTACTTGAAAAATCGTAAAAAGCGCAATTGTATTATTGCCCTAGCGGAAGGTTTTACAAAATAATTCCTAGTTCCTACGCTTTAACTTTTCAAACCGGTTGTAAGCGTGCTGCAGTGGCCTCCCATAAATTATATCAGGCGAGGCACTATGATCCATAGCGGATGTGGTTGAAATCTCTGCCATTTGAAAATAGAATGGTTCATTCAAACGACGCACTGTAATCGTACCTTCCTTTTTTTCTACAACACGCTTCAAATATTTTTTTTTATTTTAAATTTTAAATTAGGTATAAAATCTAATTAGTAAAGTTGAGTCACCAAAAAGCGATGTAAGTAAAGAGTGCTTAGATAATGTCATTCTGTCTAGGGTTATAAAATAAAATGTTTTCTACACCAACTTAGTGTTATCTATCTGAAGAGCGTTTCACTATAAGGTTATAATTGGTTCATTTGGAGGATGATCTTGTTTGTTTGGTCAGGTACTTTGGATCGGGTTCAATATAATAATAGTCAGAAAATGAAACTGAATTTTAGTTTGATTTAGAAGTTATATCTATTTTTTGTGGATTGTTTTATAAGTCTGTTCACGCACTACGCGTTGCGGCAGCACTGTAATGTCGTACGTATAAATGTCCTTGCGTTTCAGCATCGCAGCGTCGCACACGCATTTTTTTAAAGGACTTTCGATTGACGTCTGATGACTCTTACAACGCTACCAAACAATAGCGAGCACGGAGGACACTCAACCGCTAATACTTGTACCCTGTACGGGGATGGCATGGTCGCTTGAGTGACAAAACTCCCATTCAGTTGAATACAAAAAAAATAACCGTGTAATGAACATAACTTACATTATAGTTTTCACTAAAACCTGGTATAAAATACTAGTGTAACACTCAATGTGTCAAAATCATTATAGCGCGACGCCGTAACGCACTGTGTGGCCTGGCTTTAACTCTGTAGAGTACAGATTTGGCTTCATGAAGAATCACAGACAGTCTGCTGCAGTATGAAGCTGCTATGATTTCTGGGAGCGTTCCAACGATAGTTTTTCACAAAATAGTTCACCTACTGTGCGGTAACTTTCCGCCTTATTGCAGTCTAAGCGGTTTTCAATAACCCATTTGAATTTAGGGTTTCATACCTTTTTAGATTTATCCAAGGTTATAAAATACCTTATTTTTTCGGTTTCATCGCAATGTAACTGTTATTTTTATACGAAAAAGTATGAAAATATTTTAAACAAGGATTGGTTTCACCTGTTTTTTATGCTGTTTATTTCGTTTTAACACTACAAAAAGGCTGTTCCGAAAGTTACAATAAAGTACAGTGGGATTTGGAACCGTGGCGTATCTCTACAAATTTAATACGTAATATTTCACGCAAAGCACCGCGCGCTGCGTTTAAAAAACACGGCGGAGTCGAGTTAAAATAATTTATAAGTAATTTTAAAGCACTTGTGCTAAAGTGCTAAAGCTGTAGAGCTAATCCTTAGGAGCGGTTGTCATGGGTTTGAATCCGGTGGTGCGCCAGGATTCTTTAATTATGCAATTATTTATTCGCAAAATGGTATACCAGATCTTACCTAAAGAATTCGTTGAAAACTAGTTAGTACTCTCAGCAGTGATGCTGGGTTCGCAACGTATGAAATATCGACTGCAAAATATAAAAACGTGACAAATATAATTCAAAGATGTGCCTCTGACTAACCTCGTAAAGAACCAAGAGAGCTGAAGGAATATCAACCACACAGAAAACTTCTGAAGCTATTTCATTTTTAATTTTGCACAAAGCAGCTTTTGGTGCTACGTAAAAACGGTCGAGGCGAATTAAAATAATTTATAATCCTAATTTGCCAAGTTCGTGCTGGAATTTGAAAAAATATAAAGTATACCTAAACCCATTTGCATGTCTTCGCTCGTTATAAATAATACGAAAAATGCATTAAACATTAAAACATGAAACATTCGGCTGTCTCTAAATTAAAGTAGTCCCTAGAAATCATTGAGTGTCTCTCAGGATAGTCTCTCTATAAGAATAGAAATAATTTATTTTAAAACGGTTTAAAAGGTATAACTAACCCATTTCGAGCGTTCAATATTTTATACTTAAGTACAGGTTGCGTGTAACTGCTAAGGAATGGAACTTGTTGCCGTCTTCTGTCGTCCCTGAAGAAACATTCTGGGTCTTTTCAAGGCAAGAGTGAATAGGTGTCTTCTAGACTAGTGGTTCTGTGAGAACAGTATACCTCGCGAGCCTTTATAACCATGCAGTAACAGACATTTTGTCTTTTCTCCTGGCTTAATCGAATTTCAGCTGCTTGAATTTTCCAATAGGCCTATAGACTTTTGAGCAAAATAGGGATATAAGTTTTAGCGATTACTCGCGTTCCCATGGTCCTGGGAGGTCGAATTTAGTGTCTACGGATTTGTCTCGTAAAGGCAAAAAAGACTGCATAGTCTGATTGATAAAGGTATGCGTCGGGTTTTTTTTAATTTCCCCTCTTTTCCCCCTTCCACTTTTCTTCCACTTATTTTTGGAAATTTTGTTACACCATCTTGTGTAGAATGAATTCTTTAGTGTGCTTCTCAAATTTGATTGAAATTTGTCGATAAATAACGCTACAGCAAACTTCCCCCTTTTTTCCCTTATTTTCCTTCCAATCAAAAATCGCGGTCGACTGAAAAATTTAAATAAATCAAGGAACTTGTGTGCCGATTTTCATCGAAATCAGTTGATAAATGCGACCTGTAGGCAAGAACTGACAGACAGACAGACGAACAAAAGCATTTTTGTCCAATCTTGAAACTGAGACGCTTCGCTCTCTTCGCTCGCTCGGTCAACTAGACTGTCCTGTTCCAACGTCAGCCTCATCGCGGTGCTTACCATCAGGTGAGGTTGTGGCCAAAAGAGGTTCTATATTATAGAGTAGGTACCAGCTTCTTAGTGCGTTATCTATCCATGTAATGGAAACAGTATCGGTCTATGCAACCTTCTACCTTTGTGCGGTAGTGGACGTCGTCGGCCAAAGAAAAGATGGAAAAACTGAGTGCAAGATGACATGAGTAATATAGGAGTGAACACCAACATTCGGGATAGATAGAAAAAAAATGTTATGCTGAGAGTAAAAAGATGATACTGTTGCATGTTTTCGTAATACCTTTTAAAATAAATTTAGTTTCACAAGAGTGCATTCAATTTTATTCGGCTGATGAGCAAAATTAATTCCAACCGCATTTGGGTAGTATATTTTGGTCTAAAAGGAAATAGTTGCATTGCTGTAAGCTTGTTAAAATTAATAATTCGTTGCTAATTACCATCGGTTAGTTATTTTTTAGACACTGTCGTTGCTTCAAGGTTCAAATAATTAGGGAATAAAACACCGTATTCACATATTTTTTTTAATATGCAACTAAATGATTGAACACGCCGCCGATGGCCCACCTGATGTAACACTGCTTATAACAATGCATTGTGTCACTTAGCACATCCACTCATTTAGGTAGATACGTATATATCTGCCTAAATAGTATACGCAGGTATAATATAAATCAATCTGCATAATAAGGCAATCAGCTATGTCAGTATTGCAACCCGAAATTAATATAGCTCCAAGCCATTGAAGGATTATGGTCGAACTACATATCATTGCATGATTCATGCAAATCAATTTGCACCATGGACTGTACTTACTGTACACACAAAACTTACAACTGAATGCCCATATTTTGTGGTACTAACGGTATACTATTTAGAATCTAGATATTATCTAGACACATAAAAATTGATATAGTGTATTTGAGTTTCAATTTACACTTAAGGGGCATGCTACATGTTTAATAACTCACAAGTTGATTTCGTTTAGATAAGAGAATGTATTTTTGGGCAATAAGTAAAACAACATTCTCGAGAGGGTAGTTTACAACGTGTTTTTCAGCGATATTTTACCACTGCTTACTTATTGCTAAGTGCTTAATGCCTTAGCTACACGTACCGTTCGCAGTATCTGCTGGGATCGAGTGAGTCACACCTACGGCCCATATTTTGAAACAATGCCTGAAACGAGACTTAAGATTTTTTACATATTTCTGATTTTTATAGCTCCATTTTTGACATGATACCTTTATTTTTACTCAATTTTTACTCAAATCGATACTTGAGTCACGCTTTGGCTGTTGTTTTTTTTAAGAATGTAGTAACAGTGAATTGATCGATCCCATAGTCTGAGTTTTATGTTGTTGATTTGCGAAAAGTGAGTTGCATTTTTTGTATGGACAAAAATCGTTTTGTGAAACGAAAACTACTCTTCTCCATAAAAGTTTGCGAATCACTTTCCGTAAATCAACAAAAAAATCTCAGGCTACGGGCTCAGTGTGTTTATTGTATGTAACTTAATGACATGTGACGATATTGTTTAGTGAATTTGTGATAGTGGGCTTTGTGACACTGTGTTCTTTACAAAATCGTATTTTATTATTGCATACTCCGGTATGGTTATGACTCTATAGCGGTCATGGGTTGGTTATATTGTTAGGAGTTCTCGAGTCAGGCAATTCTTGTTGTTCAGTATATTTTTCTTCCAATAAAATCTGTGAACTTGAGAGTGCCAACATAATAATAAAATTATCACCCTGAGTACAAATTTGGTTTAGTTTTATAACTATGTGATCTGCAGTTTGCTCCTCTTATTTCAAGAATGTTCCTTATTCGTTGTTGATACCTAAACGTATGTATTATGTCAAAAAAAGAATATAGATATACCTAGGATTGGAGGTTTTGAAAAAAAAAATCAGTATTTTCATTGTCTATGACTGACGTAGACTCTCACTACCTATCAAAACACTTATTTTAGAAATGTTTTCAACAAAAATTACTATGTTAAATAGACTGACCGTAACTAAACAAAATAATAATTTTGCAACCAAGATTTTCACAATTTTGCACTTTTATTTCAAACGAAGTTTACAGAGTTTTAAATTTTAGATGAAAATATTTGTCAGCTATTTCACATTTAATAACAATAGCAATTCAAAATCGATTTCTGATTTCAGTGGTACAGCTACAATAAAATAAGATTTACGGCAAAATGATCCGAATCAGTAGGATTCTTCGAGGCTCGTTAGATATTTACGACAGGACCAATACTTAGGTACCTATATGTATTTATATTTAGACCGATTTGATACAAAGACGTCTTCCCGATCTTAATAATAAAATCATTTTTTATTATTGGTACTTACTTATAATGAGAATTGAAAAGGCTCTAAGTTTTATTCGTAAGTTCTAAAGTTTCACTTTTTCCTGACATGAATTTAAAGGAAAGTACTCGCTTTTTTATTCCAGCTTTGATACTTTGTCAAAGGAATGCTGGAAGGAAAGAAGCGTAGCTCATGTTTATTCTATCCGGGTGCCGCTATTTAGCTCGTAACCGCTCAAGTTGATTTCAAGGGTCCAGAATAGGTTTGGTCTTGACCGCGGCCTAACAAGATTGGTTCATTTTCTCACCGACTTTAGCATTTTTGTACCTAGTCTTGATCCATTTTATTTTTATTATCACTAAGCATAGATATTCAAATGAAAGTCAATAAAAATACGATCGGCAACTATTAGTATTCATCAAGTCTAGTGCCAGGTCTGTGTTTTCATTATTTATTTACTGATTTCAATTAAACTGAGGTGTCATATCTCCTTTAATTAAAATTTCTTAATTTCAAGCATCAGCGGCGCGGTGGAATTGAAAAAAATCGGCTTATTTATTTGCAGTTGGCGGCCACAGGGTAGATGAAGAAAATTGGGTCAGTCCATACAAACGGTGCTTTTTTACATTTTTACGAATGGTGCCGGCATTTTTACCCAAAATAAATATGTTTTATCCACTTATTGTGCTATATTTTTAATATCTATAAAATCTTGAGCCAAGAACAACAACCTTGGATCTTTTGGCGAATATTTTTTTTTTTTTGAATAATAATGTTATTTCTGACTTTTTGCTGTATATCAAATCATTTTGGAATTTTAATTGCATAAACGCGTACGGTCACGTAGGAATTGTATAGCGTTTTTTTAATATTGACTAAGAAAGCGGTGACTTTAATTAACTACCAAAATTGTAGAGTGGTTTATAAATTTTGGGTCATAAATATAAAGATTTCGGATCAGAGTTTGATAGAAATCACATCTGTGGGACTACGCCACCACCGGTTCATGATACATAGGTAATACAATATGTGTTGAGTTAACCAACTGACTATTTGAGCTGTGTCATTGTACGGTTGAAATTGAAAAGACAGTCGACCAAATTGTTTCCCGATGAAAAGCAATGTCGGAATGATTGTAAAAGGAATTGATGGACAAACCCGAACTGCTATTAGAAGGCTCGTTTTATCCACTCCCTAATATTTTGAGTAGGTAATTTCAATGAGATTGTTGTGTTTGAATTGAGGTAATATTTATAAACAATTTCGCTAACGGATTCTGATTATTTGCTAGTACTTTTTGCTGATTAAAATATTTTGTGTAGGACTCTTTCAATAACAACAAAAAAGTTGAAATTACTCTGAAAAGAAGTTTTAAAATTCGACAACCCATTCTATTAAAAAAAAAATTAATTCAGAACAAATAATAAATTTAAACTTCTTGGTTTATGGCTTTTGCGACTTGTTATCACAATTCTGCCAGTGTCTGTTTACTCTAGTACCATAAACGAGATGAAGGAGTAAGGAAAAATAAGAATATGGCCAGTATTATTTTGAGTATTTACTCAAAATTCGTTTGATTTCAAACAAAGAACAAATAATCAAATCTCTTCGTTCTGTGTGCTACTTGAAAAGGCTAGTTAGCTTTTTAAAAGCTAGCATTTCTGAAGTCAAGACAGAACTAAAGAGCATTTGTCTTACCATTTCTAGGTCGTCTAATAAAACAATAGGTACAAGATAAGAGATAAATAGCCTGCCAGAAGACTTTACCAGTGAACTTCAATTAAGGTTTTCCGATACTGAACATTCTCTCGATTCAATTGCTGAATCTAGATAAAAGAATTCGAATCAGACTTTAAGTCTCGGTTTAGCGCAAGGGGTAAGTTTAATACTTATGTTTGTTTCCTCTTTTTTATATTAAGTACCTATTTCAGTTCGAGTTAAACCTGTATACTTATTTAATAACAGAAGAAAAGAAAATACTCAATACTAAATATTTTATTGCGTTCATGTTGTACAAAAAGTCTTTTTTGTGTAATATAATAAATGCTTCATAAGCCCAGTTAGGGCACGACAATTTAAAAATAATCACTAGGTGGGGCTAAGTTTTGTTTAACCACATTAAAACGAATATAATATAATTGTTGTTGAGCTATCTATAAATCGTTTGCAACGGTGTGTAGATAGCTCAACTGCTTCATGTGTTTTTTGTACATATTATAAATATAGTAAATACTGTATTAGTCATAATTTTCTTTGTGAATAAAGTTATCTGTTTGTTGATATGCAATAAGGGTTATAATGTATTATGTAGTTTCAACGTGTAAGTTCGGTGTCATCGTACATAACTCGGGACGAAAATTATGAGAATGAGTTTTTGAGAAAAATTATAAATAAATAAATATTCAGAAACATTTCACACAATGCCCTCTAGTCCCAAACTAAGCAAAGCTTGTTAAATAACATTTTTAAACTCGCAGAACTGACAACCGACAGGGCATAAAGGTTCTCGAATGGTGACCATGAACGGAAAGCGAAACGTAGAACGGCCCCACACGTTGGACTGAAAACATAGAAGGCTCAGAATCGTTTGTTTTTCGAAAACCTATAGGTATGGAGGAGGCCTATATCTAGCTGTGGACTTCTACGGGCTGATATGATGATGATGTCTTACTAAGCTATTTTTATCTAAAAAAACCGATTGAGTTTCTTTCAACTTTCTATAAATAACCATTGCAGTTGTTTACAAAAACAACAGTATGACATTAATGAGGCAAAATCGGTACTTTATTTTGACTACCTCCACTACTACCTAGGTACTTACTAACTTTTTATAACGAGAATTGGGTTTCTGGTACTAATCTATAAAATATCTGGCAAGTTTTCAGTAAACAGCGCTTTTGTTTAAAGTTGGAAGGAAGTCGTTCATACGCGGCAATTCTAGAAACAGTCGGGAGATTCTTACATATTCAGATTTAACGGGCCAACTTTGTCCTACACTGTGTTAGGGTGAGTGTACAATAGGAATGTTCGCGTGGATGAAAACTGTTCGATAAAGAAATAAATAAAGAGGGCTACTCCCAGCCAGTGTGAAAAGTTGCTACTCAATTCTAACCAATCATGACAAAAAAGTACAGTCCAAAAAAACGTGTTAAAAAAGTTGGTTCTTCATGGAGATTTTTGTTTTGTTGAAACTTTACAACCAAAACATTTTTTGCCGGTGGACTAATGATGGTGATGGTTTCACTGGTTTTTTTTTCTAAAAACTAGAGTAAAAGTAGATTTATTTATGAACAAAGTAATAAATTGATTAAATAAATATTATCATGTAGGTATAATTAGTGAGCCTAAATGCTCTAGCAAAAGCTTAAGTAAAGAACCGCTAGAAATACTTAAAAAGAATAGTCTAAGTGCGGCTTGCACCAGAATCACTAAACGCATTTAACAGCTAAATCAATTTAAATCTGACGTATTTGTATGACTTGACAACTCGCTAAATACTATTTAAGAGTTAAACGCGTTTAGCGATTCTGGTGCAAGCCGCCCTAAAAGTCTTCTTTAGCTACTTAGTTCGTTACATTGTCCATTCCTTCCTTTATATCTCTCATCTCCTTCTTAATGTCAAGCGAATGAATGTGTGCGCATCTTTATCAATATAACACACACAAGGGAAAAAATCTCGCACACTTTTCTATTTGTTTTTTATGTGTCGCAAAAACGATCCATCCGATCATCCGATTGACATAGAACTTTTGCAATCACATTATTCTTTGTACGCTGTATTGGATGAGGATATCAAATCATGCCTACCTATGTGTGGATTATATTTTATTGAAATGGATTTCAACTGGGATTGAGTATCGAGTAAGTTGCGAAGATTCGGTAGGGACGTTCGTGTTACACTGCGCAGTGATGCTGTCGCTTTGCAAGAGCCCGCGTCGTCGCACGAGGCGGCCGCGTAGTGTACTTAACTCAAATTCACTTCTGAATCTTCGTTAATAATTATTTGGAGTAAAAAAGTTCCTTATCGGTTGAGCTATCAACACAAATCGTTGTTACAGTTAAGAACAGTGTTATAAATTGTCAAGAAATACTAGACATTAAGGGCGGCTTGCACCAGAATCGCTAAACGCGTTTAACTCTTAAATAGTATTTAGCGAGTTGTCAAGTCATACAAATACGTCAGATTTAAATCGATTTAGCTGTTAAATACGTTTAGTGATTCTGGTGCAAGACGCCCTTAGTTTCTTTCAAGTAACGCTGTCATTTCATTTTATGCTCGGTAATTTTTTTGTTGTAGCAACAAGTCAATAAAATCATTGCAAAATAATTTTGGTATAGTAGTAGATACAACAAATACACATAAGAAACATTAATCAAACCGAGTCGTCAACAAAATGACCAGTATAAATGGTTTGCAGTACAGACAATTCAAGTTTAACTACTTTTAAACAGTCCTTCTGCGGAGGTTCAAGTTTTAACTAGAAGAGTTTCGGTTGATAACGAAGCAAGTTGCGCCTTGAGTTAGAAAACCTAAGTAACAAAGTGCTTAAATTGTGTTTTTTTTTATCTTCACGTCTTCGACAGACTTAGACTTAAAAGTTGGTTTGTCGTAATGTTTTCGAGCTTGTCGTGTTACTTTGTAGACGACCGTAACCGGTATATTTAATGAATACTGTAATGCCATCTAGCACGCTACATGAGAACTATTCTAAATCGTGCAAACAAAGTTATCACGAAGTTTGAACGTAACACACACGAGGAGAATACACTCCTACCCTGTTCTCCTCAAATACCAGGTAATGGGCGAATTGCCATGCATCACTGGGCACGTTTAATGTGGACGTGCTCAGTGAGACAATGCATCGATAGGCAGTGGTTACTACTTAACCTTAGATACAACTATGATGGCCCATCGTTGTCCTATAATAATTATATTTGAAAAAAAAAATTAAGTGCAAACTTACACCTAGGCATACTATTCTATGACCTAGGTATGTACATTTTACACATAATTCGAATGAGATTACAATCCACACTAAGGTTCATTGTGCATTAAGTTTGATTGAGTCTGAATCAAGATTCAAACATACATTTTCTGAATTATGCACTGAAATATGTCAGAAACACCGTCATGCTTGAGTCTTGATTCAAACCATAGCGAACAAGCTTGATTCTTTTACTCAAAACACTACATTTTATTTATTTAATTATTTTATCATTTTTGTTTTTAGTTTCATTTTGGGTTATTTATTAATAACGGGAAGGTCATATTACAAAGCGGGTAATTTATTTACCTACATTTATTTTAGTATGATGTCTGCTATAAATTACTTTATTTTAATCGTTCGTCTGATACCTAGATTATCTCCGTCAAGGTCAAACGTCCTACTTAGTATTCCTTGTAAGAAAACAGACGTCAAATTCTAAAAGAAAGGTCTTAGCGAGCTTTGCCAAGTTTTTTATAGGCCGTTTTGCGGGCACTATTTTACGAGAAAGGGCATTTATTAAGTTTAAGGTTTTATGTCAATAAAACGTGACCTATGGGTACATTATTTAGTACCCTAGTTGTGGTTTTAAAACGGTTTTTCAAATACGAAAAAATCAACTCAATGTATTTCATAAAACATTAAACTTTTTTTGGAGAAATCGTTCTGTTTTGTCTTAGTGATGACTTTTCACGATAATTTAATTCACAGTAGGTACCTACAGTTATAATATAAAAAAGTGTTGTATAACTTGTCTTTCTGTCCACATAGTGGGGCAAAAACGGCTCCAGAAAGGGTACTTCCCACTCCCCACCTCCGTCCAGTAATCTGACTAAAAGGCTGAGCATCTTGCTTACGTCACAGAGTTCGTTCGCTCCGTTTCTATGTAAATTGCACTCGTATTTTGTACCGCTTTGTTTTGGCTTAGAAAAATGTGGAGGGTAAACCACCATTAATGTATGTAACGGGTGTAACTGGGTTAATAAGTTAAGAGGGATTGGAATAGCGATGGTTGTGGGAGTTAATGTTTATTTTGGTGTAGTGAATACACGGAGTAAAAAGCTTTTTATTTACAACTGAGCGCTTTTTGGTAAGATCCGTCTTATTTTGTATAGTTGATAATATTGATATTGAAGATTGAAGCGCCACTCTCGAGACTTCAACTACAATTTGGGAAATGAATTAATGCCACGATGTTAAGGGGATAGTCTATCTGTGCAAAACAGAAGAATCGAGTTGTCATGACATGCGCGGAAAGCAATTCGTAAATTTTATCGAATACTAAACTAAACTGAAAAATGCTTTACTGCGATCTTTATATTTATTTATTTAGTTAGTTACACCAATGGCATATTCACAATTGTTATTTAGGAGAAAAATATTACTTATAACATTCTACAGTGTGATATACCATTACAGGCATAAACAGATTTGATGTAGGTAAAATATGTCTTAAAAAATTTAGTACTTATTTTTTAAGGAAAAAAAAAAGCAACAACTTATAACTAAGTGTGTGATTGGATTCCAATATACGAGTAATAAGTGCTCATGATAACATTCATGATAACAAAATTAAAGGAACGCTATTGTTTGTGTCAAATAGTCAGTTAATTGGATAAAATCTGCCAAGATTGGTTTTAAATTATACAGGAATGAAAGTATTTATTGGTTTTTTGTTACTTTTGAATAATCAACTTTTTTGAAAATATGTGTGGCATATTTTTACCCTTTTAACAGTTTTTGTATCATTACATTTATATCATACATTAATTATAATATCTAATGCAGGGTGATGAGGATCTAACTTACTGAGGGGTAGTTTATTTTCACACTCCGTTACACCACTAAAATTGCTTATCACTAAATCTACAGTTCTTTGAACAGTATTTTATAAACTACATAATATTTACTATTATTAGGGTTTGAATTTTTGTGTCCTTCACTAGAGGTAGACCGGTCAAAATTAAAATCTGCAACAAATTATAGTCTCTACTTATATCACTTGACTGTGTCACTTTATCTACTGATATTATCCATGACGAGAAACAAAGTCTGTATAGTCACTGGGGTTTGTTTGTATACTGCACATATCTAAATATTCTTGGCAGAGTATTATTGAGTTTTAGTGAGATCTATACTTCTTCATTTTTACTTCGCAGAGCCTGGTTTCATATCAGTATGGAGTTCATATCAGCCAGTGCCTCATAGTTTTTGACTTGCTTTGCAGGAGATTGGTCATCTCTGCGGATGAATATGCGACCATTCCTAGTCCACACATATTTTTGCGACGAGAAGACTTGACGGAGTTTCCCAAACGCAGCCCAGCCCAGCTGGATTCTCCGGTTTAGCTCTTTCTCAAAGTTGTGTCTACCCAAACGCAGGGTCTGCCCGAGGTAGACATACTCCTGCACAACTCCGAGAGGCATTCCGGCGACAGTGATTGGCTCTGGGGTTATACGATCATTGATCATAATTTTCGACATAGCTCAGAGGATTAGCAGGCTGAAGTGGCAGTGGGCCGGCCATGTTTGCCGTAGAACCGACAATCGTTGGAGCAAACTAATACTCGAGTGGAGACCACGTTTAGGCAAGCGTAGTGTAGGACGCCCTCCGGCGAGATGGGGCGACGATCTGCGAAATGTAGCTGGCAGACACTGGATGAGAAGAGCCGAAGACCGAGCTCAATGGCGCGTCTTGGGAGAGACCTACGTCCAGCAGTGGACGAGTATAGGTTGATGATGATGATGATGATGGTTGTTAGACTCATCCATCTTTCTGACTCTGGAGCATGAAAGTATGTCCGCATTATCAATAGGGAGTTATATGACTGTGTCTAGTTGTTTAATTGTGTTCAGTAGATTTTCGGTCTCGTTTTCTGACACTCCATTTATCTCCAAATTGTATCAAATTTAAATTTATTTATCAATTTGTATCTTCAAATTATATCCCGTCTTGTGAATCCAAAGTAGCTGGGCGTAGACATAAGTACATTTAAGGGGTATGTTTGTTAATATTTAGGTCATAGTAAATTCTACGGAAACTCTCAAATCGATAAATAGTAGATAAGCTTAAAAACTAAAACCTTAGGTACTACTGAAAAATAACTCTCTAAATAATATGAAAAAGGATAGGGAGGGTACTGCTCCAAACTCATCTTTAACATTAACATATTGCGGAGAGTTTAACACAAATTGTGAGAGACAGATACAGATCATTGATACAGAATTGGATGTAAGTAGGTAATTTCAGAAGAAATAAGTATTCCAAAATATACGTGCAATAAAAACCAGCAGTATTTATTTTAGTTTTTTTGCATAAATATTGTTAACTGGCAGTTACCCGCGACTCCGTAAGCGGGTACAGTTTCCATGTACATTGTATTATCTGTGTTGTATTATTATATGTGCGTGTACCGCGCGGATACTTTGTGAAACTTGACATTACACCGAACCCGTACTTGAATGTCAAACGCTAGTCGTTAGACCACAGAGGTAGTATTACGCCCGGTCAAACTGACGTGACATGACATGACAATGAAATCCTCTTGCCAATTGGCGCTGCTAATCTTGTTCGTTCATTTTATCCTGTAGATCCTGATAATTATTCGGGATAAAAAGTAGCCTATGTGCCTACTGGATTGGATTGAGTTTTAGGAAACTTGGCATATATGCCAAATTTCATCCAAGTTGGTTCAGTAGTTTAGACGTGATTGAAACACCTAAACATCTAAACTTTCGCATTTATAATAGGTAATTAGTAGGATAGGATAGGATGTGGTTCTTTGCGTTCTGGCAAGATAAAATGGTAGATTTTGTCTTGCCAGAAGGCAATGTCTCTCTCTATGTATTCTACTTTCATCAAATGTTCCTCTCCGGTCCATGTTAGATCCTTCTTTAGAATAAATAAGGTTGTTCACAAAAAGGTTTTTACAAAAGCAATAAAATAGGTTGAATTAAATGCAATCCAAGTATGAGCAGTAGCAAGATAATAATTAGGTACTTACTTATCCTAATTTAATTGGAATTAGGATAAAAAATCTATTTTCCGTGTAAACAAATAACAGCTATACTGACTGATTGGCGGAGTTGACTTAAAAGAAATAAAAACTAAGTTTACATTGGTATGGTTATTGTTGGATATTGTCATGTATACAAGAGAAAAAAGTAAAGCCACTTTCAATGCGTATTAATTGGCAAACCAGGAGTTCTACTCGATAAAATTTTATTGTGACTGTTCGTAAATGTCAAATGAGCTTATTACGCGGTCTGCTTACGCGTTACGCGCAGCCGCGAGAAAAACTGCCATGTTGCTACGTAGTGTACTCAAATGATACAATAGAACCATGATTTGTAGACTTTTGTCGAGTAGACGTTTGCGTGTTCTTCATTTAAAAATCCTGAGAAATTTGGCGTGGGCCTGACGTCCGAACGTTTCGGCCGCCTAGAGGCCACTGAAGAATTTTCTTGCGATATTTGGTTAAAAACTAGTCTCAGCAATTATTAAATATTAAAAAAAATAAGACTATTTAAGTAAAGATTTTACACTTTTTATATACTTAAATATTTGGCCTATACGTAAGTTTAGTTGTTTTGTAGATAAAACAAGGGAATATTGTGGAATAGACCATTTAAAATCCAAAATTTCGAAGATCTTCTGCCACCTGGATTAAGGAAATGAAAACAAAATCGCAAAATGTATTCAGGGCGTTTTGGAGACAAGGATATGTACATCAAGACGCGCTGAGTACTTTTTGCGATTTTGTTTTCATTTCCTTAATCCGAGTGCACAAACTTGACTCGAAACGGTTTGGGCGCGAGAGAGCTGTGTTTGATCCCAGATTTATCTATTATAAACCAGCTAAATGAAGCTAAATTAAATATGTAATTGTTACACATATCCTGAATATTGATTTGCAACCAAAATAAATGAAGTTACTATCTTACTTTTCTTTTAAACACACTTTGAACTTCGCTAGTTTTGGCAATTTGGCAGATCCCCAGCCTTAAGGCACGAATTGAAAACGCATTTATTTTATCGGTGAAATATTAGGTACAAATGTCACGTGGGCATCAAGCCCTGCACATCGTTCGACTGTCCGTCCGTCGTCCCGGGGGGGATGCGGGAGGCGGCGGCGTCTTACATTACAATCAGTATGTGTCACTACATTGAAAACAAAAGAAATCCCTGTGTCGATCGAGGTTTGATCGAGGTGTCGATCGAGGTAGCGCTTCGTTTGTTATAGAACTCGAAAGAATGTTTTTTTTAGGTTCTCTTTCAAGAGCTTAAACTGACGCTAGATACGAGTGCTACTCAAAATAAATTGAAACTTGCAACAATAAATCAAGTGTAATTGAAAAGTGACACAAAATTAATTTTTAAGTCGGTGTGTCAAAGTTGCTGAAGATATTCAACAACTATGAGTCATTGTTCAAGTTTTAATTCAGTTTTAGTAGCACTTAAATTACAGAATCGAATACTTTATAGTATCTACAAATAGGTCTTGAAACAGCTGACTCGTGCGAATCGTTAGATGTTCACGTCACTCGTCCACATAGTAAACAATAAACACACGTAGCGTACACAAGTTGCAGCACTCCTCAGATAGTCAAATACATGTTTGCAAGTTAGGAAATAAGTTTCGCAACACTCGAGACAAAGCCTCGGGACATGGCTTATGACGGGTCATATAAATGGAAATAGTCACGATTTAAGTTTCTCGTATACCGTATTGCAGGGGCGAAGCTGTTCCTCGTTTAAATGCTTGCTTGATTTATTTCTATTCAAGTGAATAATTTTCGGACGTGTTGGTGTATCATTCATAGACTTGTGCTGCTAAATTGCCAGTGTTTGTGGCTACAAACGTTCTAGCACCAGAAACGGAAGTAACAATAGTAATTATTTAGTTGCCTTTGCATAAATATGTTTTCCAAATTTTTTGAAAGCACTAAAATGTAGTCATGTTTTCTAATATTCTGATTCTGAACACAAAATATCTAATGAAGGCTCCCATTACAAAATTTTGCTTTATTTTCATTTTACAGATTCATATTATACTTACCTGAATAAAGTTATAGGTAGCGTTTTGTCGTAACTGCCAGACGAGCAGCTACAGCAAACTTATGTTATATCTATCAAAATGTCAAACACAATAATAAACTCATGATAACTTGTAGTTGGTTGTACTTATACTTAAGAATTCGCGATTTCGCAAACTTATGTTAAAGTCGTATTATTTAAACGCAAAAACCAGTCATAAAATTCAAGTAAACTGTTCATGCTTCTTACGTTTTAAAGTTTCAGTAGACAGTAAGTTTTGCTATGAAACTTGCAGCTTTGAAGCGGGTGCCTTCTGACACCCTCGATGTCTTGTACTCTCGACTAGCTTGTGTTAAGTCAAGTATTTTTTAAATAATAGCCTTTGAAGGTGGAACGATGCACACTGAGCTTGGATGAACTTTCAGGTGGATGCACTTTAAATTAGATGAAAATAATGAAAAGTTTCAAGTACTTCTATGCCTTTGGAACTACTAGTATTTTTTAAAGATAAGTTATGAGGCCCAGTTACTAAGATACTCTTTTTTATTTCTTTATTGTACAAAAAACGGGGTATAAACAAAAGATAAAGAAAGAAATAGATGACATATTATTATTGTACAATCCTAACAAAAGCTTCCAGCATAAAATCTTTTAATTTGAATGGTGTTTTATATAGAACAGTCAAATTCTGTAACGTTGAAGTTGCTCGCAACATGTCATGTGATGCAACTAGTCTATGAGCAAAAATTTTTCTATATGTACGTAACATATAAAAATAACAGAAGCATATACAAAAATTTTACAATACCATCAAACCAAACATATTATTGCGTCATATATTGTTCGCAACAATATTGCCTTAATTAATGGTACCTACACTAGTCTGTGTATTCAGTATCAAGTTGTTAAACTTTAGTTTCAGAATTAAATGCAAATAAAGCTCAAGTTGGTTTTCAAAATGTTAAACAGGAGTTTGTTTTAGTAATACGCATTTTGAAACGTTTGAAACTACAACCAAGGGAACGATTAATATTTATGTTTTGCTGATTGCATTCTATAGAAAAATGATTAATAGATTTAGGATAATCATTATGATTTTCGTGATAAAACTCTTTTCATCTACTCACACTCTGCTATATTTTAAATTAAAACGATTAAAAAAAAAATTGTAAAAAAATGGTTAGAAGAACGTTTAAATAAAACTCAAAATAGAGGCCTTCATGATCATCTGAAGAATACTTAGTAAAAATAATAAAAAATATTACAAGCAAATAGTAACATGCGACAAAACACACCAAATGTTTTGTTATTGTTGTTTTATTTACACTGACATTCGTATTCGTATTAACTGCAAATGAGTTGTGTAGCCTCACAGACAAACAAAGCGAGGCCCCACTGCATGAATTAGTTTTCGCTTAATTAAGGCGAAGACAAAAAGCGGTAGTTTTTAACAATGAAGGAGATAAATTCGCAGCAGCCGTACTCATTTACATTGAGAACAGTTTATGCTCGGACTGTGAGACCCTCGCATTTGCATACCATAGCAATTAGTTTTACAAGTTCTGTTTGGAAAGATTTTAATGGGAAACAGGCAGTTAGGAAAGTCGGAATGCTAGTGCAATGCGTCACGTCCCTATTATAGTTTTTAAGCCCAAAACACACAAGAGGACTCCGGAGCGGGTCGGGCGCGGTTCGAGCGCCTGATTTTGTATGGGCTTCGCCCGATCCGCGACCAATTTGCACATGCGTTCTCTGTGTTGTCGTCCATATAAATACATCCGCGCCCAACACGCACCCGTCTTCTTTATGTTATGCGCTAATTTGCTTTATCTTAAAATATTAAAATACCACGGCACGTCCCTCTATCGTCCAGACCATCGTGTGAGAGAATGAGCTACTAAAGATTTTAATACAACACAAGTTGTTTTGATACTTAGAACTTGTCTCCAATGAAATGACTTAAGTTTTTTGAAGTTATTACGCTTGCTGTCTCTCCCAGGTCTTATAAGACTTCTTATTCAATTTACTTTTCGCGACTTTCAAATTGTTGGGACTTTGGGTTTCTACCTAACCTAAGTTCGTATTTCTGTAGAACTGTGACCCTTTGCAGAGGCCGTTAGACTAAAGTTAACGAAAAATCTTAAACTAATTGATGAATTTACCAATAAATTCTTATGACATAGGTTTTTGAAGTTCGCCAATTGGGCGATATCGAAACTTTAGGTTTAAGACCTTGACTAATTTGTTTGACGGTTGAGTGGTGCTCATTAAGACTTTTTTCGCATTCATACATTCATTCATCTGTGTTAAATTCCACAGCTGTATTATACGTGGGTAAAACCGCGTTGAAATAAATCCATAAAGGTAAATGTGTCATCTATCTGCTGGTGATCAATCTTCTTCAAAACACTATACCAGTGTACAAGTAAAGTATAAATTCAGGCGGATGTTCAAGAAATAAACTCGTTATGACACCCGAAGTTTGTAAACTGAAACTGAATTTTCTCTCATAGATTTTTCGAATGATTAGCGCTGGATACCCAGGTACGGGTTTTGTTATGCAATTGATTGATGAATTGACCGGTAAAAAGAACGACTTCTTCTTTAGTGAAGCCTAATATCGAATGATGATGTTGAATTTTAACAAGATTCTGCTAATATAACTGGTAAAGCTGGCGTAATTTTGAGTCACAAATGTCTAAGATTTTATCAAGATTGTTTGGTAAAACTGGTCTTGAGTTTTAGGTAAACATTTTCAAACGATTTATTTCGATTGTAAAATATTAAAAAGATTTCTAATTAGTAGGGTACCTACTTCGGTTTTTATAAATTAAGCCTTTATTTAATTTATTAGCACTTTTAAAGGAAGTTTCTCTATGAAGAGCTTTAGCAGATTAACCCCAGCCTGCCTAAAGAGGGGATTAAGCCGCCAACTGTTTAAATAATCTCTATATACAATGTGCTTTGTAGATAGCAATAAACTCAGAATTTATTTAGGTCGCTACCTGGCGATAGACAAAGGATAGAGCGTGCCACAGCACAGATACACAGCTTGTTCACTGCTAACATACATTTTATGGTAGAACAAGTAATTAAATTAAAAACAAACAAAAAAAAAACAAAATCAAAATCGGTTCATCCGTTCGGGAGCTACGTTGCCTCAGACACACAGACACGTCAAACTTATAACACCCCGTCGTTCTTGCGTCAGGGATTAAAAATTATGGTATTTCAAATTATGGTGGGTATATAATATGACGTCATTTCTTTTAAATGACCTAGCTTTTCACATTGGCTACAACCCGTTGAATGGTTGGGTTAATTCGTTTAAACTGTCGAAAGTTCCTAGTACGACTACGAAAAAACTTTCAAATACATTTTATCGTTGCTTACAACAGTTTGTTTTGAAACCCCTATCAGAATGAAAGCCATTTTGAAGATAGGTAATTTTGAAAAATTCTCTTTACCTCTTCCCAAAACTTGAGAATAAGTTCGATATTCTAGCAGCTGTTTCCGTATCCTTAAAATAGTAAAACTAGATAACGTAGTTATAAACGTGTTATAACTACACAGTTATAACAGTTTGACAGGCGTCACAGCTCAGTCGGTAACGGCTCTGCCTTCCGTGCTGTGGGTCGTGGGTTCGATCCCCACTGAGAACAAACATTTGTGCGTGGAAAACATAGATGTTTGTTTTATGGCTGGGTGTTACTATGTATTATAAGTATGTATTTACAAAACAAAAAGTATTTAAGTATTCTATCAGCCATCTAGTTCCCATATTACAAGTTTTGCTTAGTTTGGGACTAGAGGGCGTTGTGTGTAAAGTCCATGAATATTTATTTATTTAGTTATTATAAGTTATTACGTGCTAACACGACTTGTACCAAAAAATATTGAAACCATCATTCAATCGAGCTCTTCAGAACTGATGGACTTATGGAGAAGTCGACAGATATTGAGTACCTACTTATAATATGCTTTTATTACTAAGTTTGATGAAGGTAACACGACACTTTCAGCCAAAGCTTGCTAAAAGCTTTGGTAGAGTTTGTACCATACATGTCTTATAACAATTTTTGGTAATACATTAAGTATGTTAGATACATTAGGTATTGTTTTATATAGTCCACCTGATGTTACGAGTAAGCAGTTACCTCTGCTATAATAATGCATTACTCCATAGCGTACGTCAACTAAGGACGTGCCTTATGAGATATTTCAAAATTCAGTCGTGCATATAGTGCACTGCCAGTGTTTGCCGAATACTGAGAGAATATTATAAATCCATCCCTTCTAACAGAGTTAACATTCAATAAATAATCACTGCAGAATAGAAAATAATCAAAATAAAAATGTCCTTTCTATCTAAACGATTTATTCAATTTACTAATCTCATATATTTTTTACCGGTTTATATTTTCTAGCCGCTGGCACTGGTGCAGATTGGATATATAAAGGCTGGTCTAAGATTACCCGATCCCAGGCAATTTATTACACTTTAATTTAGTGCGTGGAACATGATTTTAGCATATTTCTAGGAGTGCAAAGGTTAAAAGTTCCCACTAACGCTGTATAAATCATCGTAAATTAGATGAAAACGCTTGTTTTTACAACACTAAATCATGTTCCTTTTAGGCATGCTTTTGACGTTGTTTAAATCATCTAGACTGCCTAGATGTAGATCCAATCCCATTTATATTATACTAGCAGACCATCCCGTCTTTGCACGGGTGGTGTTTTATTAAGGATCCCTAATTTTTTTGAAAATATAATTTAGCCTATATCATCCGGGGATAGTGTAGCGTCCCAACGGTGAAAGAATTTTTTAAATCGGTCCAGTAGTTTTGGAGCCTATTCAATGCAAACAAACAAACAAATCTTTCCTCGTTATAATATTATGAGTAAATAAGTAATAAGTATAAGTTATAAGTATAGAAATGTGAAAGTTTATATGTTTGGATTTTTAGATGTCTGTTTGGTGTCATGTTTGTGCAACAATTACCAGTTTGGTCAGAAACTTTCTCATCAACTCGTGTTCAAAAGATCTTATTGAAAAACTTTGGTCGTATGGAGGTGTTGTTTCTAGGTCAACGGATCCTCGGTGAGGACGCATTTACACAACTAACTTTAAACAGTAACGTTGTTGATTGAATGATAGGAATTCTACTTTCCGCACCAATCATTTCAGCACCTATGCTATTTCACATAAAACACTTTTAAGCACTGATCAATCTTAAGCTTGGTGTTCAAAAATGGAATAGTTTAGCACCGAAGCAATGTTATAAGTCATATCAGTTATAAGTAATATCAGTCCTTAGTTTTTTCATCGAATAGCTGTCATTCGGGTTCTTACTTCATATTCTACTCCCACTTCTTGTATACCTCTGCTCTCAACTATACATTCATATTTTACTGGCTGAGAGAATGGAACGTTTAGGTGCTGGGCAAGCCTACACGATCTAAATCACGTCCCAGACACTGCAGCGTTCCGTCCCATAGGGGCATGGGTAAAAAGTGGCCCCTGACGCTGTATAAATCATCTAGATTAGATGCAAAGGCCTGATTATTATTATCATGATCAAGACACTTAATAACAGTTTCAGTTCAACATTGGTACTTATTGTGTTTTATATTTTAAAGTGAGACTGCAAAAAGCTATGTATGCCCAGCTTACCATACTGCGCCGAGAGATAAGGTAGTGTAAACTATAAGTTTTCTATGTAAATGCGGTGTAACTTTCAGAATGACAAACTTCGTCTTTGTGATTTAGATCGGTTCTTCCCCGCCTTTTAAACGTGAATGTCTTCGGTAAATGCGTTTAAGAGAATAGTTCACTGAGCTTTATTTAACGTTACAAGATTGATGTAGTCTCTACAAACTTTGTTCTATCTAGTACCTACTGAATTTAATTGGTTTTCACTTTGTTTTTAACCTGCGTGCTTTTATACAGCAGATATTTTATATTGTATACCTGAAAAATTGTTTACAGGTGCCTGTAGAAAAATTCACATTCTACTACAGAGTTTGCGCTACTTCATCAAAATACGGGGATTCTCTGTTTTGTGCTCTACTTAGTAGAAGTACTCGTATTCAAAATCATATCGGCACATGCTTTCAAACAGTAAACCACGAAAATCCGTTGTCAAATATGATAAAAAACCTAGACAAATCGCTAACGTAAATTATCGCCATCAAAATGCCGATGCGAATGTCTGACCAGCATCCCGTTTACAAGCACTACTAAACAGCGTTTTTTGTTTGTTGGTGATAATACATTTCCTAGATACCTACAATGTTACCGTAAAGTCAAAGTCAAGTCAAAGTCAAAAATTTCTTTATTCAATAAAAACACAAGGATCATTTAGAACCATTTAGAAATAGAATCAATTGGTGAGGTAAGATAAATTGCCAAAAAGCATATCGTAACAAGATTACTTAATCACCTCGCATATAATTTCTTAGTTCAGTCAACGCAAATCAATAACAAACAACATGGTAAAGTCTGTCCTAGTTGAACCCGCTAAAGCCGATAAGAAAAAACCCAAATGTTCCACGCCAAAATTGCTCCATCTTTCATTTATCGTTTTAAGACAAAGTTTTAAGACGGCTTTAATTGCTTTTGACCTATGAACAGATAGACGCCATTGTTTTGTTGAGATCGGGTTGATAGCAATTATGTTCTTATCGGTACAGCGAACGGAATTATTATTAATGTAATAAAATTTTACTGCTGTTGTTGTTGGTAAATACAAGTACTACGGCGAATGTATTCTATAGAATATCGTTTGAAAAAGTTAAATGCGTATGAAAAGCTTGAAAAAAAAGTAGGGCTCTTTGAGTAAGAGTTCATCTGGGGAAGTACTAAACAGTAACTGTTTTTTTTATCTTGTATTTGTTTGTATTGGAATTAATGATTGTGCTTACTTTGTGGGTGAAAATAAATACATTGTGTTATCTGTGGTTAGGTACATCAAGTTGGCCTTGTGCTTATTCTATCACTTCTCATATAAAAGAGCAAATAAATAAAAATACTTACCTATCCTAGCAAAATACTTTTTTCTAGATGACTATGGAGGTGAAATATGTTAGATATATCTTATTTATGAATATTTCAGAATACTTCGTTCATATCATAAGCGAACAATAAAACACAGAAACAGGAAAAAACGCGCGTGAAATATGAATAAATGCTTTTAGAATTGTAACTCCCTGACGTACACCCGTCTCCCGGGCCGCGATTATGACAGTATTTTCGTCGCTTTACAAAACTTTCTCCACTTTTCCGTATCAGTTTGTATATGACATAAACATTATTGAGCTTTAAAAAAAATCACGCGTATTATTTACATCACTACATCACACGCACACACACGCACACACACACATACACACACACACACACACACACCCTGCGTTTCAGGGTGAATCAACTTTTAAGGCACTCCTTTTTTGTCCCTGGCATGGAAATAACGATAAAATCTGTATTTCAGTTTAAAATAAGATTGTTTAAATGTAAACATAAACTTAGATTCTCCGCTAATATGGTAATTTCATACTTTTTATAGTTTATAGCAAAATTTTTGCTTTTCCTATGGTAACTCAGCGGAACTCCATACAAAAAACAGGCGTCTTTAGACGAAGGTGAAGTAACAAAGTACGATGTTACTTAATAAAAACATATGAAGACACTGCATTTTCACACATTACTACGCTTCAGAAAAGGTAAGGCTTACGTTTTAAGTAAAAATTAACAAAAGTTTGACTTAAATTGTGTATTTTACATGCACCTCAACTTCTTGTCCCAAACGTAGAATAAATCATCAGGTATACTGAGTTACCGATAAAAGTTCTGAGTAATATCAAGAAATGGCGTCTAACTTGGTATCATCAGAGGCTATTAGTATCTAATATTTCGTTGGTATGGTCTGACAAGGCCTACCTCGCTTTACCCGCCTCTCAGCCCGCAGTAAGCTCTCAACTGGTGCGCGTGCGTTTATTAGCGCTCTGCTGCGATGTTTATTAGGCACACTCATCAGGTTTTCTACAAAAACTCGTTTAAACTAGCTTAGATGTCATGCCACATAGCAAAACCTAAAGATAGGATAAATAGTGCAAATGTTAACACTATATTTACTTAACATTTCGATAATTCATTTTTATTTTTAGCTATTCACAATGTTGTCAAAGGAGTGCCTTAAAAGTTGATTCGCCCTTCAGAGTGTTTAATATTTGCACTATACAATCGATTGAACTCCAAATTTAAGAAAAGAAAGAGAAAATAGATGTAGTAAGAGATAGCAAGAAAGAGTTGACTATTCCAAATTGAATCTCATATTAAAGAAATATTTTCTATTTATAGATGAAAAAAAAAGCATCGCTTTTTTCATTTTAGGATTAGAATAAAATTAAATAGACTCACGACTGGTAATCCACAGGCACAGAATAAATCATTATTATTGTTGACATGATTGCGTAAATTGCGTTGGCCTAGCTAGGACTTTATTACCCAAGGGATTAAATAGTTGCTTTATGGAGGTTGATCGTTATTTTTAAGGTGACCTCGCATTAACCACACCAAATGAGTTTTTAGAATTCGCACCTTCTGCGCAAATACTTCATAGGGACAAAGATCCGTTGTTACTACTATAAGTAGAGCAGAAAGAGGAGGTCGGATTCAAAGGTGACATGGGAGGCCTTTAATAAGCTGACTTGTTTTTATGACGTCTGTAGGGTATGATCTTGCTTGTGTCGTCACAATTCGGTGACCCCATAAATAATGTCGCTCTTCTATATGAAAAGCTTGAATTTTTTCGGGTTAAGTAACAAAAAGTTTTTTGATTGAACGACACGTTGCCTTGATTTTATCATTATAGAGCTAGTCTAGGAGCCTGATTTAATATGAGATATTTTGTTTTTATAAAAAATAATACAAATAATGAGACACCGAAGCCGGTTCGTATTATAAGATAAAGAAATCGTTACTGAAGCATAGTTTTGGGTAGAAATGCTTATGAGTCTCAGTGATCTTTGCAATAATAACTATGAATGGAAAAACCCATTAAACCCTTGGAATTAAAGAAAATCTAAAAGATTTTTAACACAATCTGTACCTAGGTTAAAAAATTCGTAATCAAAAAGAACGCTTAGTTTTTATGTAAAATACCCAAATTCATGATATTATTTCGAAAAAGGCAATTTAGTCTATAATTACGATCATCAAATTTTATTATAAGTACCAAAATGTTTGGTTAATGCATTATGAAAAGCAATTTAAAAGCTGAATGAATTTGTTAGTTTTTGATGAAAGAAAAGCTCTTTCATTTCCTATTTATTTGCATTTAATTAAATTAAATGTCAATTTCGTTTTTAATAATTTATGTCTCTATGGAATATAAAAGCGAGGAAATAGAATCAACGGTGTATTTCATTTCAACCCAAACGTCTGAAAGAATTAAACAAAAAAAAAATAGGATAAAATTTAACCAAAACATAAATAACCGATAAAAATTATCTACTAAAATAATTTGAGATCGATCCAAAATAAGCAAAAACTGTATCAATTTGTTAAACGAATTAAAAAACCGTGTCAAGTTGCGCCTGTGGCATAATTGTGGTGACCCACCTCCGTCCACATTATGACAAGAGGATTGTGAGATAAAGGGACCAGACGTCCCCGTTTAGAGTCCCGTTTTTACAGGAAACGACCTTAGAGTAAGGGTTAAGGGCTACATGTCCGGCTAGTCCGGCTTTTTTGCAAAAATTAACCGGATATAAGTCAAGTAAGTTACGAGTATATAAATAAATAAATACTGGATTCGACTGGCGCAAGATCGGAAAGGATGTAGAATAAAGAAGAGGCCTATACCCAACAGTGGGTGAGCTTAGGCGGATTAGATAGATAGAAGTTAAATAAATTTGACTTATTGTAGGGCGGTAATTTATCGCGATGTAATGCCATGATGGAGACAGGTCAAATTATATCGTAAACAAACTTCTTGTGTCATAGTGTACACGACTGGGAACAAGGAATTTTCATGTGTAGTCAGTATTCATTTAGTATTAGGTAAATTAGAATTTTTTTGTTATTGTAAGTGCCTACCTGCTAATAAAAAAATTAACAGCTTAAAATATCTCGATATTTGTACGTTTTCCGTCTATTTTGAATATTTTATTTTACGCTGGTGGCCCTGCCGGCATAATGTCGCTCTTTGTACGCGCGGGAATGAAAAAACAAATAAGTAGGTAGGTACGTCCTTTAGGTAGAACCCTACCTACTATTGTCACAAAATAAAAAACATGCTATTGTTAAAAGCCTCTGTTAAAATTTAAATGAGCCGTGATAAATTGCTGTATTTTTACTAAATAACTTGATGTTTTAGATAATTTTAGAATAAAGTGTACTAGTATTTTTATTGTATCATTCTGATCACGAGTTCAATGACCTATATTTTTATGTGATGCTTCAAGTTATATTCCAATAGATCCTTTGACGATAACGTTACCAAGTCACAAACATCCAAATAAACATTACAGTTCTTGATTTGGCTAGTAAACCTATAAAGCTCATAATGGCTTCGGGGTAATGTTAAACTAGTTTGGATCAAAATGATATTTTTTGCTGAGCATTTGCATTTTTAAACTCTAGATCATATAGCTTTGCGTTTTTGCTGAATTACATTCAGTAAGATTATATCTTCAAAAATGTTGCAATGTGCGAGCGGGAAAGTTGTTTGACGACCCATCGTCCTAATACGCCTTTTAGATTAGTTCGAACTATACTATGGAAACTACGTCAGTTGCAGGAGTCAAACTAACTAGTTATGAAATAGCAGTTTGAATTACTTGGGTTTGAGATCATAACTTATATATGTTCTAAGCGCGTCTACGGCGGTAAAATGGCGCTACGTTGATTTTTCAAGTTTTTGAATCCTTATGCTGTTTATTTCCTCATACATCGGCGTGTAGCAGATTTCAGGCTGAACAGAGGCATAAAGACAAGTGTTGCCTATTCGTATATTATCCTTACTCCTTACTAATATTATAAACGCGAAAGTTTGTATGTATGGATGTTTGATACTCTTTCACACAAAAACTACTGGTCCGATTGGGATGAAACTTGAAATACGTGTAGTTCGTATCCTGCATTAAAACTAAGGCTACTCTTTATCCCGAAAAAATCAACAGCATAAAACGGGACGCAGACCAAGTCGCGGGCCGAAGTTATAGTACTACAATATTGCCAGATATAATTATGATAATGAATCGATGCGAAAGGATTAATGAAAGCGGTGTGAACCAATCAAAATGAACACACCTAGAACTAAGGTTGATTTACACCACTGCAGCACCAAATTAATGAACCAATTTCTGCCGTTGACGCAAAGTAATTAAAAACGTATTTACCAGAATTGGATCTTTTCTGTTCAACTAGTTTCCAGCGACTTTGCTTGATTTAAAAAGCTACTGTGAATAAGACAATTTAACGATACACAGCGAGAGTTGTGTCGACGTTTCACAATCGAGCTGTTATTCGTATTACGCCTTCTGGTGAGATACTTTGCATTCTAGAGATGGACGTTAGATAATTTCGATTGCGTGCAGATTACCTATTTTCACGTAAGTAGTTACCTACATTAAACCGGGGAACCAAGTCCCGCACTGACAAACTATAGGGCCCTTATCCGCACCTATAAAAGCTGTTGGAGACCCGATTGATTGGGCAAAAGCTTGGATAATTAGATTTAATGGTTCTTTTCTTTATCTGTATCATTAGTAAGAAGAAAACTACTAAAATGAATTTCATGTTTACAAGCCAGATGTGGTAAAGTGAAGCTTCAATTTACTGATATGGAAACGCTGTCACAAGTGCGCGCCAAAAATGGACGCATGAAATATGGCTGTAATCAAATGAGTTTTGTCGCGTTGTGGTCCCGACTTTTTGCTCATTCAATTTTTAATTTTAGACATTTTTAGATTAAATGCGACCTTTTATAATTCGGCCTGGTAACTAAATAATGTTGGCAGTGTTACCTTATTTTGGATAAAAGTATCAGACGCGTCTCACAGATGTTAAAATTAAAACCATAGTTGGTCTTGCTACTAAGACCAACTATGGTCTCAAAGTAGGATCTAATTGTCATTTTCACGTGATCAGTTGGGACGTGCGTGTTCAAAACTACGCGATAAGATAATACCTCAAAACTTAATTACCTGCTTATACTCATCAGGGGTTATTATTTTATTAGGAGATATTTTAAAGTCCTGTCTCTAAATTATATACGTTTCTCACACTTTCGTAACTTAAAAAATGACGACCTGAGTAGACACCTTTGCGAATAAAGTAGGTTACTTCCCATAATCACGTTTTATTTCACTGAGTTCTCTTAGGGTTCCTTCAAAGAGCATTCAAGATACAAAGACTTTGAATTAATTAATTGCAATTAGTGACCTTATATCCATGGAGCTAGAATAGGATTTCAGGTGGTAAATTTAATTAATTTCAGCTTTTCTATTCCATTTGAGAAAAAGAAACAAGTATCTCTGTTAAGTAAACTGATGAAGTACCTACCTTTAGTTTTTTTGCGTACTTTATACAATACTAGCAGTTACCCGCGACTAGGTCCACGAAAAAAAAACAAAAAAAAATAACCTACCCCTAAATATTGTCGTTCCAACCCGTCAAAAATTAAAAACTAATCAAAACGTAAGCAAAGTCGTGAATTTTCCACTAGTTATTAATATTAAAATAGGCGTCTGTCTGCGTTTTGTTGGCACCATGCCCGTACAATCGCAGACTCGAAATCTTACCGAGTCACCAGTAATTGTTGGATTCTAGACTGTAAGCTCAATGTTAATTAATTTACAATTTTCACGCCAACTTTTCACTCAATTCCCGAAAGTAGTTTCCACTTTAGTGTATTTTGGTACAAAGTTACTTAGTTAAATTGGTGTAAATAAAAGTTGTATATGATTTTACTTGACATTTACGTCAGGCGTGACTTTTACAAAGTTAAGTTTGCATCAAACGACCTATTTATTGGGCGTCCATAGCCGATAAGTAATGTCATAATGACTTGACGCTGGCAGAAATGTCTAAATACGGACGATTGCCATAAAAAAAGTACTGTCGTGTTAGATGGAATAAGAACAAAATGGCACAATGATTAACATTCCACCCTATATCAATTTCATTTGTTTTATCATCATTATATTGTCAGTCTACCAAAGTCCTTAGATTTTGTGAACGACTACTTTAACCACTTTGAACAGATTAAAAAAACCCAGAAATAACTACAGCAGTTTCAGTACAAAGTGACCATACTTACTAGTTTATTTTTAAATATGATTGGGTACCTGTCACTTTTTCATATCATGTAATTATATCGATGGATCGACTATTACCTCTTCATCAAAAATACTAAACGTACGAGTACTTTGAGGCCACAGAAATGACAAAAGTTGATAGTACTTAAGGCGTGTTTTATCGATATCATTAGGTACCACAAATAATGTAATACCAAAATTCCTACATTTTAAGAGAACGAGTCGAGTATAAGTTTAAAAAACTAGAAAAACCGACTTTAATTCGACTACCAGCCTCATCATCAGATGATGATGATGGCAATTCATTGGGAATGTTTTGGTGGCCATAAACATCACATAAAAGTCACAGGTCAGCAAAATACGCAATTTCGTGCACGTGAATAGCATATTTTTTTTCCAGTTATTTCTATTTATAAATCAAATTACTGAAGCGATTTTGATGAAAATCGAATGGGAAGAACCTGGAAGTACATCCTTTCAGATAAAAAAAGATTTTTTTAAATTAGTTCATAAATGAGGGAGTTCTGAGGTAGCACACATTAAAAAAAATACAACTGAATTGAGAACCTCCTCTTTTATTGAAGTCGGTTAAAAATGGCTACATTTTAACAGAACGACTTGACAAACTATCTCACCTATGCATCCTAGGCCCACTGATGTGGTGATCGGGATGTATAGGGGAATGAGAAAGGCATAAAATACACGCGAGAGCAATGATTCCGGGTCACTTAAAGAATGTTAAAAATCTCGGAAACTAAAAATGATAGGTTAATGCAATAAATTGTATTTAATAGACAATGTAATACTCCTTAAATGAAAGTAAAAAAATATGAGTCACCATACATTTTATTAACACAAAATTACATAAAGAAAAAAACTGCTGATCTCTCCTTAAAACAAAAATAGGAAACATGAAATTTTTGAACTTTATTACGATTTGACTTGAATTTTAATACTTCGTATTGCCTCCTCGTGCTTCCATTACTGCGTTTACGCGGTTTGGCATGCTGTACACCAAGTTCCTTATACGATTTTGGGGAATATTCTCCCATTCCTCTGTGAGAGCAATTTTGAGCTCACGAAGCGTGATTGGGGGAGGGTTTCGTTGTTTTACGCATCTGCCTAGCTCGTCCCAAGCATGCTCGATCGGGTTGATATCCGGGCTGCGCGCTGGCCACTCCATACGAGTAATGTTCATCTCTTGAAGGTAGTCATTCACAATCCTACCTGTATGAGGTCGGGCATTGTCATGCATAAATATAGCATCCTCACCTAAATTGACCATAAATGGACCAACATGATCATTGAGGATTTCTTCCACATATCTTACGCTAGTTAAAGAGCCGTTTTCTATGATCACCAGCTCTGTGCGACTTTCAGAAGAAATTCCGGCCCACACAAGTACAGACCCACCACCGTAGGCTACTTTTTCTTCGATGCATGCTTGCTTGAATCTTTCCCCTGGTCTTCGATACACTCTGTGTCTTCCATCGTGCTTGTAGAGCATAAATTTTGATTCGTCGGAGAACATAACTTTTGACCAATCTTCAATACTCCAATTTACGTGGCTCTGGGCATATCTTAGTCTTGAAATACGATGCCCACGCTCCAGTTTAGGGCCGTTTGCAGGTCTAAGGGGTTTTAAGTTAGATTCAGCAAGCCGACGTCTTACTGTCCATGCACTTGGGTTACTTCCTCCGAGGCGTCGAAACTGATTTGTGAGTTCAGTTCCTGTGAGAAAGCGATTTCGAAGCATGGTGTTCACCAAGTATCGGTCTTCTCGTGCTGTGGTACACCTGGTTCTGCCCGTTCCTGGTCTGCGTAGGTTAGAACCAGTTTCTTCGTAACGTCGGAGAACTCTTTGTACTGTTGACAGCGACACACCGACAGTCCTGGCTGTATCGCGCTGACTCCGGCCGGTTTCCAGCATTGTAAGTATTCTGGTGCATTCTTCAGGCGTAAGCGACATAATTTCAGCTTGAATAATGAATATAGAGCACTATCAACATGGTTTATATACCCACATAAATGACAGATTACAAACAAAAGCAAAACCAAATGCTGTAATTTCGTAGTTCCATCTTCGAAAGTGGCCCTTTTTCAAATTTGATTTTTTTAAGATATAACTTTACAATAACTAAGAAGTTTTAATACCTTCATTTAAGGAGTATTACATTGTCTATTAAATACAATTTATTGCATTAACCTATCATTTTTAGTTTCCGAGATTTTTAACATTCTTTAAGTGACCCGGAATCATTGCTCTCGAGTGTAGTTATGCTTTCATAAAAGAATAATTTTGACCTTTCCTCTCGGTTGCCGATCAGTAATCATTATAAAACAATTAAACACAGCTCATAGCTTTAGTCCAGGATATTAGTTGGAAATGCAAATGCCTCATAGTTCATGTCACTATAAGCTAGCCGTAACTAAACAGTTTATTGGGTCGGTCGATACTAGGGCGGACTCTATGAATTATTTCATAGTCATGCGAAGTTGAAGCATGCTTCTTAGGGAAAACACCGTTCAAGTTGGCGATTATAGCAATTTTGAGTCAACCTTGGTGACCAGCTATGGTAAATTACATAATTTAGGTGGTTTTAAAACCGATTTATACACTCATAAGTATAGTGAAGTGTTAAGGAAGGGTAAAGTTACACTACACAGCAAAAACGACTTGATTACGAGCGTTTCCGCCTGTGCGATGTAATAACTTGACTGCTGCGGCACTTGTTGTCCCTTATTAGTGTTTAAATCGGTTCTTAGTGGCTGTTATGCAAAGCTGTTATTTAAAGCAACGTCGCTAACTTTAGGCATGACCTTGGCTGCTAACTTTGATCTTACTGTTGTTATTTGCAAATTAATTACCTAACTAGGTATGACAAAGTACACAAAATTCACAGTTCCTAAAATCAACTATGGAAAACACCTGAAAAACACTATCATATTATTATGAATATCTATATGTATACTATTATATCTATATCTCGTTGATTTCCTCACAATTTATAAAATGCTGTACTAAATGCTGCTGTACTGTACTGTTTTTTAAATGTGCAATAAAGAATTTTCTAATCTAATCTAATCTAATGCTAACCGGTAAAATAAAATGCCGTTTCAGATAAATTGAAATATATAGAGTGGCCACTATTAGACATTTCCAAGTAATATCCATTTTAACAAACCCTTACTAAAAAGGTTGACGGATTTACAAATTATCATTTATATCATTATAGCATACCATTTACAGCAACATAAACCGTGAAAATTGTAATATCTTATAGCTAATCATAATTGGTAAGTAGGTACAGGATTTATGGGGCAATATGGGGTCCTTTAATGCTCGAGCCATAAGTCAAAAAGTTACGATGGGGACTCACGAAATTGGAGAACAACTTTATTAATGTTAACCATGTTACGCAAAACTAAATGTACTTAATGCTAAAAATGTAAAACGCAACAATAAAAACAAGCTCACATTCACTGATAAATCCGCCTATCCTAGGCTGACCTTTTTGTCATATTATCTGCATGATAAAATAAATTGTGATCTAAAACAATGGTCTCACAATTTATATGCGTGGAAACTCTATCGATTGATAGTAATGACAAAAAAACGTCTCGAATAATTTAAAGCAGCAGTGAGAATGTCTATAAAAACAATTTTTTCGGGCGGAAAATTTCACAAAACCTTCGATCACATGCCAGAGGACAGATGTTGAGAGATGGGGCTGCGTACCTTGTCGGCCATTAGCCTCAGAGCGCTGTCCCAAATACCATCGTCATTCAGGATTCTATGTCAGTAACGTTCGAGATACAGCATTAGGAGAGATGACGTCATTTCAATGAATATAGTACCACCATCCAATACATCTACAAACAAACAAGCAATAGCACTATTTACAGCAGATGCTAAGCGATCGCTCGTTGATCGTCAAACAAATTCGTGTTACAAGTTTACAACGAACAGCCATTGTATGGTATTTTTATTTAAATTTATTGTCCGGTAAAGGACCGGCCGCTAGTCGGAATACTTACCAATACAAAAACTTTCTGTGCATAATTTATATTTATCGCAAATCTATGAACCAGGGGGGTGATTCTGGGTATGGCAGAGATTTTACTCTAATAGGGATGACGTCAAATCTCGGTCGAAAACTGGTTTCACCCACTAGTGACAAGAGTTTTCAACGTCATTTTGACGTCTTCCCCATTAGAGTAAAATCTTTACCGAAGTGAGAAAAAGGCCCCAGATACCTACTAACCCTGCCGACACCTACAATGGTGTGGAATACACCTCTGAAATTTGACGTCATCTCTCCCATTGATATTTATCGAAGGTTTCCGAGCATAAGCTCCCATTAGCTTGCTAATGACAGCTCGTCAGGTTGTGAAAATAACATAACCACCCGGAACTCTGCTTGTTTGAACTTTTATAAGATTCCGTTGAACTTTTGATGAAAAACTCCTTTATTTGTTCGTTTCAGTGAAATTAAAAAAAGGTACGTGTAATAGAACATGCAAAGCCGAGGCAGGTGACAATGTGACTGAAATGGGGACTTGTTACTTTAGGTACCCATAAAAAGTAGGGTAGTTTTAAATACTGAAAATCCCAACGGGCATTTTTGTTAGTTGCTGGAATAGAATTGGCGAGAGAAGTGCAGGTTTGATTTTTTTCTGTGGGACAAAAATATTTAGCTCTGTTATCCGGTTTGTGGTCCGGATACTTGTTGTTTATTTAGATGATTTCAAGAAGAGAGTGAATAGATTTTTTCTAGGTAAATGTGCTTCATCGTCAACCGGTGAGATTGCGGCCAAACGATTGCCTATAATGTTTAAAAAAAAGTTTAGTTCGGATACTCGTACCTAGTACTTATGATACAAAGAATATTTAAATGTGAGCTTATGTAGACTCCCCGTTAATGTATACAGGGGTTTGTATTGATTTACAATATAGCAAGTATTGATCATAACTCAATTCCCCCGTGCAGTAAACACACAAATACTGAAATGTGTTTGAATACAAAATTACAATGCCTATTTTAGCACTGATTGGAAAGCAAAATACCTACATCGAATGCATTAGCTGTGAGTTATAAGTTTATAACTATGCAAATATAGGTACTGTTTGATGCAAAACGAGGGTAATGAGCCTATGGAATACATTAACCGTGTAATGACTCACTTAATCACTTTACATGTTTAATTCATGACAACTTTTAAACTCAAAGGATTGAGTTTTTGGGACCGCGTGTTGATGAACCCAAATACAAATCATCGTCAACCAATCTCTGTCCCTAACTGGACCCGTAGGTCTCTCTAAAGACCCGCGGATCTGATGAGCTCAGTTTTCGACTCTTCGAAGTATTCTGTGTGCTGGCTACACTTTTCAGATCGTGGCTTCACTTAAGGTCGCTTTACACAACAGAACACCTTTCGTAATAGCAGACTGTTCTATAGACTACTACTACGAAAATTTCCTTGATATAATATAAATTATACCTAGACTAACATGCGAGTGAAACGGTAGAGATAAATAAGCAAGAAACTAATTACAGTTTTCAGCTTGGAACATAAATTCTGATACCACGAAAGCAAAACGTAAATTCTCTCTAATTCAGTGATTCTATCAGTTATCTTGTCATAGCTGAGCTATGTTATCGGCAGGCTTAGGCTGCAAACGCATTATGGTGTCAAAGTCGCGACAGTCAGTACGATGGTTAGAGTACTTCGTTTGCATTTCTTCTTCTCTTCTATACGGTATTCAAAATGTCAGTCGCCGGCGAGTCGCCGCTGTTGGGCGGTAAACGTCAGGGGTCAGAGAGATCGCGGCGATTGATTCTGACAGTTTAAATACTACTTATTTCAATTTATTCACTTGACACTGGTAAAACACAGAGGCTATATATATAAAAGAAGAAGAAGATTGCGACAGTTCTTGCTTCTGGTAAAACGGCTTTGGCTTTCAGATATTCTTCTTCTTATTTATGGTGTCTTTCCGTCATTTAGGCAGACAATTTTGCCAGAGTCAAGTGAACTATTTTTCATTTTATTTGATGGAATTTGTTTTCAAATTTTGAAAGCAATCAAAATAAATGACATGCGATTTGACGAATTGACTGACTTGACTAGATATTTCAAATATTATATTTCTTGACACTGGCAAAATTGTCTATCAAAATGATAGAGGTCATAAATAAGACGAAGAAGAAGACATTTTGAGGGTATGGCAGGTCGCAGAGCTGACAGCCGCTAAGTGCGTTTGCGGCCTATAATGCAAAATCCATGCGTGATCAGTTAATGAGCTTGATCAGAATTTAGATTGGAGCCATTGCGGAAATGGTGACGTGAAATGGGAAATCTAAATTGGCCATTTGGGGGAATATCTGAACAAATTGTGTTAGGGCTTCACAATCCTGTAACATTACATAGAAACACGAGAGTGTATCTGCAGAATAAAATGTAAAGAATACAGATTGTCTGTGTATCATAAACTATTGAAGATTGGGACTAGTATCGTAGGTAATCTAATATCCTGGTGCAGTTGTCAGATACATAGTCTAAATCATCATCACCATCAGCTCTTAAAATTCCACACCCAAACCGCCTCCTTAGACTTCATCACTATTTAAACCTTGTGATGGCCCTCGCCTTCTGTATCCACGATTTTTACAATATTATCAGCGGCATCTAACCTAAATCTTCTGGCTCGTAGTCGCCAGAGATCTTTTATTTCCCAGCAGTTTTCCAGTCTACAAAATGGGTCTGCAAAATAAGATGTCTAAATAAAGAATTTTCAAAATACGCCCGCAATATCCCCACTAGGTACATAAACTTGCTTACAAGTTATACTTTCTTGCGAACGTGCCGATGTCGCAAAGTATCATGTCTGTACAGAGAGCACATTAATAATTCAGTAGGTAGAAAAATAAATAATAAATCTAGCGAATAGAAATGAAACTCTCGTACAAATCCCTGTACCGACAAAATGAGCGCCGATATCGCACCGAGCGCGGCATGAATTCGCTTTGCTACTTGAGGTTGCTTCTTGACTCTGATTCCAAGGCATGAATTTTCACTGAACTTTTACAGAAAATATTCTTGATCCTGTCGAAATTATATGAGTTTAATCCAGCTATATACCTGCTCATATATTTGAAGAGAAAAAAGTTTTGCGCAAGCTTTTTGCGTGACTTTGCGTGTTTCTAGTGAGTTTTGTTTCTATACACTTTATTATTATTTTCCGGTGGAACCTACCGCCATTAAGATTCGTTTTCACGTGACATTAGAAAAAATGTAGTTCCTTGGAGAGCTATTGTGTTAAGAAATAACGTTTTTAGGTTTTGTAATTTAATTCTGTAGAGGGACGAGCCTCTACAGAATTAAATTACAAAAGATGTTAATCTTACAAAGTAAAAAACACACTGTTTTATATATATTTAAACCTACTCGACCAAAAAACGACATTAACATTTTTTTTATAATCTTGTAAATAAATAAATGAAGATTAAAATAAAACAATTTGATTACCTATATATTTTAATTAAATCCTCCGTAATTTGAAACTCCCTAAAACTGTGGCTTCATTTTAACTATAAACTATTAGTTGTTATAATATATTTACTCAAACACGTGAAATCAAACTTGAACTCGGATTACAGATAAAATTCACTAAAAAAATCACGAAATCTATTTCAAAAGCTCATAGCACAATTCGACAAAAACAATTCTAAAATTGTTGATAGTCCTTGACAAAGCCACTTATTCAGGAGATCTTACGATGATAGTATTACTCGGTACACGTCCGTACAACTTACTGACACATACCTCTTTCAGAGTGCATAACAGCAGCAAACTTGGACAGTTTGTGCAACTTTCTAGCAACATTTCACTCAGGCAGCCAACGAAATAACCTCTATAATGCATTTCCTACACGAACTTTGTATTCCCGATGCGCACATGGCATGCCGCACTGCACACTGCACACAGTGTACAAATGGAAGCGGTAACCTTTAGTTCGACAAAAGCAACACTGGCTTGTAGCAATAGCATTCACATGTGAGCAAAAAATTTTTAAACATGCCTAAAAAAGTTATGACTTCAAAAGCTGTTTTAAGATCTTAGAACTAGTCAATGGACGATTTGAAGTGTATTAAATATTTTGAAAGTTTTCCATATAAATGGACGTGTTTTGATCAGTTTCGAATTTTTTTTTGCTTTGCATAGATGATACGATACTGAGCCCTTCAATATATTTACGCGCTACGATTACTCTATAAGCTTATTTGAATTTCTGAATCAGTTTAGATTCAGCTCTTTATCCTATGGATTGCAGGTTTCTAAAATAAAATCCATGTAAGTGCATTACAAAATATTTAGCATAAAAATAGTCGCTGAATAAATAGTTAGGTATTTTAAAAGTGTTTTATCCAAATTAGAGAATACGCAAATGTGAATGGTTTTTAGCCCTGTTTGATGAAAATTGGTGGAGCCGTTTCCAAGCTACGAGGATAGTCACCAGCTCTAAAAACCAGTTTTGACATTTTGAGAAACTACAGGCATAATAATTGCAGTTTGAAACATTTACTTCATCTCAAAGTATAGATACCTATTTGATAAACTAAACTCCATACTTTATAGTCTGTTGATGACCAGCAATGGTGAAGATCTTAGGAGATTTTCATGGGAGTTTTTAAATCTTTGTAAAATTCACTTGTTACGTTATAAGTATTCTGGCAATGCACTAAAAGTTGTAAAGCGACCTACTCAAGTGCTTACTTCGTTTTATTTTTGTTAGTAAACAGTAGGATAGTAAACAGTAGTTGCGGAAGAGATACCGTCGATAAGCATGACCCTTATCCTGTGTTATTATTGCTTCGAGACACGCGAGGAAGAAAGAGTTCCTTTTGTCCGCAGAAAGTTTATTGAAATGACTAGCTGTGTAGCTTAATAAAGATAGGTAGATATACTTGTATTGTACCTACATTCATGTTTTTCAAAGCTTTGGTTGCTAGGGATTGAGCACTTAGAGTAACTTTACATACTGCAAGATGATTCTAAAACCACCCTTGTGATTTTACAGAATTAATAAGTATTGTTTTTGATTATTATTTTGAATTTCAATGTCTAAGGAGTTATTAGTCGAGTGGAATTATGACTGGTATCGTAATTGGTAACGAGAATGATTCCGCTCTACTTATCACTTTGTGATGTTACAATTTTTTTTTATATTATTTTAAAGTTGAAGGTGGTGTTATTGGGAATGTAATATATCAGCATACATTTCCAATAAAGAAAGTCTTTGAGACACCAAACAAACACTGACAAATGAATCAACTTGTATAAAAACATGAAATTTGAAAAAAACCCCTTTGAAATTTTGTAAACAACAAATATTGCATTCGGTACATTCGTAATTCACGTGATGGTTACGGCTACGAGTATTACAAATAACTTACTGTAGATATAGGCTGCGGTGTTGGCTTGTGAGAAAAAAGCTACACGCGAACAAACTCACCAGCGTGTCGCTATTCCTACATACTCTAATACTCAATAATGTGGAAGTAATGAAGGCTTTGCATGCGAGCCAGTATTTTTCTTCTTGTGAAAACGGGAAAAATGTCACATAAAACATACCTTCTATCGCGTGTAGGTCAATTCAAATCTTATTGCAAACATTGCTATTTTTAATTGGTATATAGGAACTTTGCCCACAAACCCTAACGAATTTTGACCAATTTATGTAGGTATCTTATCTACGTCTTTTGCAATTAGGTACTTAAGTTTAAGAAAACATAAAATATTTTAGTAAAATCACCTTGGTATTAGAAGTACCACTACTTAGTATTGGAAGCGCCAAACTTGCACTGTTTTTAACCCAAACGGCGCTTGTAATTAGTTGAAAAAAGTTTTTAATTTAAAATGTCTGACGGCCGTAAGTTATCGTAATAAATAATTACAAAGATATGCTGAAAATAAATTATGAAAATACGAGTCTCGTGCCGAGTGTAAATAATTTACATTCTGTAGGAATGCTTTAAGTATTTAAGCATAAAGTATTATTTGGTAATGACTTCTGCCCATTGCTTTGTTCGTATAATACTTATGTTATGTTATAAAACATCAAAACTTGAATATTACCTACGCTACATCTCCAATGATTTGGATCAAACTGAACGAATTCAGTTCAAGTTGTCTTTTAATAACCGGCAGAGAAAAAAAATACATAGGTAATACAAAAAAAGTACAGATTATAACTAAACACGTTTAAAATAAATGAGTGTTCCGTTTTTCCAAAACTGGATCGGAACAACCACGTGACTAATCCCATTGATTGAGATTTTTTTTTCTCTAGCGATTGTAGAAGGTTAACGGATAGAGGGGCTGGATGGACTAGCTCTAGGTACTTTATGCCACCATGCACGCTTTGCGCTAGCGAAGCCATAGGCCAAAGTTATAATAAAATACTACTGTGCTGACCAAAATAGCCTGTGCCGTTCTAAAAGATCTAGCTCAGCCTAATGCTACTCCGCCGAGGCGCGACAGCGCTGGTTTCCACTCAGATCTCAAATGAAAGAGCCTATAAAGCAAGTTTTGTTTATCCAACCGTTATTCTATAAATGCAGCTTAGAATTAGCAGTAAGTATGAAATAGAAATTGGTGGCGAATCAGGCCTTTGAAAAGGTAGACCGGTACGTCTGACATTTACTTACAAAGTTTCAGTTTGACCCGTGATCATGGCGCATGCAACTGTGCCAAAATATCGGGAAGCAATGGAACTTACAAATCAAGATAAATATAGGTACCGTTTTTCGTGAAAATCAAGCTGCCTAAAATAGTTGATCGAAGTGGCTAAATATTGATTGACGAAAATATTAAAGTGCGAGACACACAATGCGTGCGCAGGTCGGTTGCGCGTTTATTCCGTTGAATTTATATGGATCACAACACACAAGCGCTCGACGTGCGTACGCGTTCTGTGGATTTGGGACCTAAAGAAGATGAAAAGTTGAGTAACTCAGTAAGTGTTTATACATGCTTTGGTCTCATTTCAATCGTTACAAAGAAATAAACATGTTTACTCTGTAATTGATGCCCTCGGCAATGATTGCTCATTAAGCTTACTTTGTTTCTGTATTTAACTTGGTCTGGAAAGTGCCGAAGGTCAAGATCTCGTTTGTTTAGGCTGTGGAATTGCAAAATTATCTTGTACTAAGGACCTTCTATGTTAGTTTGTTGTAAATAACGCTTTGATGAGTCTATTGAGAAACCTTTTGATATTTATCTATAGCTGGTAAATTATTAAGTAGCGCTATAATAGTCATCATTCGAACACCAGTGTGAAGGTGTACCTTCGAAGTAAAAACTCAGGTACGAGTAGATATAGTCCGAACGAACAAGATGATGTAGGAAGTCGGCAAATAATTTGAAATTACTCGTTATTAATCCATAAAGAAGAATGATATCGCTCATCGAAAATATTTGGACATTTTCTAGGTAATTTATTAGTTGACTGCTGATTATTAGCATCCACCATCCTCCAGATAACTACAGTTGTTGGAGAAATCGTTATTAGGGCTCTAAAACTAATGGCATAATTCACAGCAGTTTTGCTCTAAAACTATCAGTGGTACAAACTTGCTCACTGTTTGGAAAAGTTGTTAAAATTAATATCTCTATTAATTGCCAAATAACCTACGAGTATGTATAGGATAGAATTTGAATAGGTTTTCATCCGTATATTTTTAACAATTTATTAATTGTAAAACTGAATACAAAGAAAAATGTATAGTGCACTTAATAATGAAAACAGATGGCATTGTGAAACGCAAAACCTGCCATTTTGACTCATCCTTATAAAAAAACATACAAACCACGGCTCCAATGTAAAAATCTATGCGGTGAATACCAATGAATGAAACAATACAGTCGTCCGTTTTTCAATGCCCATTCTGCTCATTCACTGGCGTTCAGAAGGTTGATAATGATGGTGAGCCAGCTAAGGCATTATGGCAAGTTGCAAATGTTGCAATGTTAATTATCCTAGCCTTCTTTTAATATATTCTTGCTTCGAGTCGACGGCGGCTTGAGTTATTGCGTTCGTGTACAGCATTACAAATTACCCGTTTTTCGTCCACCGCTGTTGCTAAGGTAAATACTGAAATACCTACTTTTTAATCTACCGCTTTCAGTTACCGTTTCAGTGATATTCAACTGTGATACGCTAAGTAAGTAGATATCTCATTTTTATGTGGACACTTTCGTATATTGTTTGTTTTTATGATTGAAGCTAGGGCCCTTTTAAGTTTTGTTATTGTTCACGCGAAAATTCAATAAACGTGAATGAATTCATGAATTTTAGAGCGATAGTACGGGTGTGTTTAGGTATGCCTGGGGGTGTGCTGGGGAACTAGATTGCCTTTTACCCTGTATTTGAAAATAGGGTTGGACATGGAAGGTAACAATAATTTTGTTTATTAAATTATATGTTTTTATCTAAAGTTTTTAGTAAAATAAAACCGGAATGAGTAGAAAAAAATGAAAACAGTGGGATTAACATGCAACCAAAGCTGAATTAAATTAATCCCGCATACTCCGAAATTGCGGTCCAAATTCACAAATTCGCCGAAAATGTTTTCAGAACAAATATAGGTTTGTCGAAAAATAAAAGGACTTTGGTTTAATTCCAATAGGATCAGAAAAGGAAAGATTTGTGTTGATAAAACCGTGAAGTTGGTCTACAACAGGATTACAGCTGCAAACTGCGAAATAAAACGTACATCTAGCTGCTAAACACTTTGCTGGACAACTTTCATTGTACCTTTAAATAAAACACGACCTGAAATAACTTTAAATCCAATAAGTAAATAAAAAAATCAACCAGATACTTATAAATAAATAAATAAATATTCATGGACATTTCACACGACGCCCTCTAGTCCCAAACTAAGCAAAGCTTGTAATATGGGAACTATCATCAATATGGGAGCTTTCATTTTATTAGTAAAACTAATTATTTTTAAGAGCTGGGTTATACTACTTCTTAATCTTAAGAAAAATCGACCAAAAAAACATTATAAACTCAATCTTTTTAGATCTCTCTGAAACCAGACAGTACCTACCTATTTTTAAAAGGTTTTAAGGTGTTAGTGTGGAATAATACCTGGTCAAAATGTGTAGTAGTACATCGCTTCGTTAGTAGGTATACTGATTATTTTTGTTTGTCAAACACGTGTACTCGCAACTTGACTAAAATACTAGCAAGATTCGAACCAGTCGCACGTGTGGACGCAAAATGTTACGCAGTATTTCGCTTAGCTAATGTACCTTGAATAACAAAAGCGTTATTTATGGCGTCCATTTCCAAAACAGTCTCAATTACTTAATCTTACTAAATTAGTTTGAGGAAATTTGTTCTAAAGATCTGCCAATACAGTCCTTATTACGTAGCTACTTAAGTTTTAAGTAATTTGCTGCCTGTAAATCGTTTTCACGACATAATTTCAGCTCTAGTTTTCACAAGATAAACCCCTTAGCCTCAATTCGATCAACTCCGAATAACGCTCTCCGTCAGATAAAAATACTATTCGTTTCTTCTTAAAACTTGTAAAAAACAAGGACGGAAATATATCTCAAAAATAGCGTTATTCGGTGTTGGTCGAATCCAGGCTTAGTACTTTATGGTGTTTTGTCTACGTCAGGATAGTATACCGAGGTTCTAGCTTGCTATCCTAGCTTTAAAACTAATACTACTAGCCTTGTGTATCTCGGGCACGACATGGCTAGAAGGTCTCATGTTCGAAAGTAAGCCCAATAACAACTGTGCCTTGATCATGAATAAAGACAATCGTGAACGTATCATAACGCTAGCGTATCCGAGATACACTGCGCGGTGACGCTACAACGTTCGGCAGTCGGGCTGATGTTGACGCGCAATATCACTTGAATACGTAACGCGGTTTACGTAACGCGGCGACTGTCAGATTTGTTCGTGATTACCCCTCTGTACGTAACTCATTATGCGTAAGGTTCTATTATGTAATTTATATTCCTATTCAATAATATTCCGAAGTAATTGGCAAAGAGTTTTGTGCCCAATAACAAAATACATAATTGAAAAAAACTACCAGTCCGAATACTCTAGTTTATAAGAATGGAGCATAAAAACAATTGGATTGATTTAGTCACAAAGGAATAAGCTAACACGATAAATAAAATGAATTTATTCAAAGTTTCATATCGTTTTCGATTCTCACGAGAGGCATGAATCGAATGCAATAATATTTACTCAGCAATTTATTTAAAGGCTGTGTTTGATTCAAATATTGCATTTTGCCTGAAATGTTATTTTGAACAGATGTGACACGTGTTTCAACAATAAAGTAAAATAATTCATTGTTCATTTAAAAAAAACATGAATATTTTTGTATACCACTGATATGTTATTGAAATTATCTGATGTCTATAAAAATCCGTTATTTTAAGCTATAATCATAGCTAGTATGGTCACTTTTTCTAATCAGTCTAGGAATTAATTGCGATGCGGGATCGATAATGATATTTTTTTTTACATTATAGACAAACGTTTGACCGCAATCTCACCTGAGACCCTCAACCTGAGGTAAGTGACGATGCGGTCGACGATGTAGCACATTTGCCTAGAAGAAACCTATTCACTCTCCTCTTGAAAACATTCAAATTGTAAGTGTTCGGAAACACAGACGCCGGCAAAAAGTTCCACTCCTTGCCCATAAGCATAAGCGCTACAGTTTCGATATCGGCATTAAAGGTAACATACTTAGCATACTTTGTAACAATTTTTATTTGCCACGTAATCTTCCTATAGTTACCATGATAGGTATTTTTTTATAGTTATTGGGAACTGGCCATTAGAAGCATCACGAGGTTCTAGGTCAAAATAACTTCTAAGTGGCATTTTAACCATAGATCTATGCCACGACAACGTGGTTCTCCAAATGGTCGCGCAATATCGGCTGAAATTGGACAAGCGGTAAGAATAGCAATCAGATGGGTACACGGAGTCGGTAGAGGCTAGCACTAGTTTGAAGCATCGACACAATATCAAATATTTCAAATATTGATAGCATGAATTTCAAATATTGAAACAATCGTCAATTTTGTACAAGGTCTTTTTCAAAAAGAATCGTTAGGATATCAATCCCAGCTTTTAGCTAGGATAACGTTATTAGAGTTTCGTCTATAGCTTGTGCGAGCAATACATATTAGACAAAACGGATCTTTGTCCCTCTGAAGTATCTACGCAGAACCCATTTTTGGGTTGAATTGGAGGTAAGTGAATGCGCAATCGTTTGTTGCACCTAACTTCACAGGGATAAAGATCCGTTGTGCGTACTGTGCCTCGATGTTTGTTCCTCTTACAATAGACAGGTAGTTCCTAGTTGTAAAAGATAAGTTATCTAACCACTCTGCTTATAAAATATTTTCACAATGATGTAAATTCTGTTGCTACATTTGCCTAAACGATCTAAATTTTACAACACTTACAAAATGCTGTTGTTTCTTTTTTACAAAGTCAACCAAAGTCCATCGTTTAGTGACATCATCTTCATAGAAGTGTCAAGGATCTATGTTCTAAAGGACCTATGTTCTGAGGGAAGACGGATGTGCAAGTTGACTGTTCAATATTTGACACAACAGTAATAGACTCGTCAAAAACTAGTGCTGAAACTTTAGATGGGTACACTGCCCGAGTATCTGCATTATTGCTTCGATGACGTGAGGCGGGTGCCGATAGCTAAGACAGATCGGGAGCAAAGAATGGAAATAGCAAGAGATAAATGAAAATATAGCTTAGCTATAGCAGTCCACAAAAATATATACACTTTCCATCAGGTGAACTGGCAGTCAAACGCCCCAACATTATAATGTATATAATTTTAAGAAAATATTCAAAGTGATTCTCTTACACGATTGATTAGAAAAGCATAGGCACGTCCAAATCATAGTTTTTGTCAGGCGAGTTTTAAATTTCAGTCAAAGTAAAGTGTTTTTGGCACTCAAGGACGTAGTGTCGTCAACATTTTGATAACACCACCGCATCAATTGCATATTTACGGCATAAAACGAATTCAGTTTAAAAAAAAGCATAACCAACAAACAATACCTAATCGTATATACCTATTTAAAATAGAATCTGCTTGAAAGAAACTACGTACTACAAAAAATTACGTAATTGCTCTATTGTTCATGGATAAACCCTATTATGTAAAGTGTTATGAACTAAGGTTTTCGTGGCCTTTGATTTGTTTGTCAGCTTTTTTGACCTTGATTTCCAATCTAGGTTCATATTAGTTTCTACCAAAGTTCTAACTCAACTGGAAAATTATAGGTTTACCTCACGTCAGCCATGTTTGTGAAACGCGAGATTACACGTCGAACTCCGTGCTCTTATTACGTAAACAAAAGCATTACAATCCTTTATTCGGCAACCGTCTGCTTAATACGGCACAATAATAAGGTGTATTTATCAAAGACGTTGCTTACCCTAAATACAAATCTCGGATATCGTTGTGGCATACATTTTACTAGAGAGATATGCAGCTGCTACCTCTCCTGGAACTCTCGCAGCTCTGCCTCTAAGTACAGTGTCTGTTAGGCTCTACTGCTGCCGCAATAGTCTTTCTAACAAAATTCTTGTTTATGTACTCTTATCAATTAATGTTTTTATAACAGGTTATCATCATAAATCGTTTTCAGCTTTCCGACCGGAAAAAATTGCTTTCTAAGCAAACATCTGTTAAAGAAAAATGCCTCATACAGCTAAAATTATAATAATATTATGATGATATTTCTTTGGAGGGATCTACACTACAGTGTGCCATGACAAGAACAGCTAAGTACAGCTGTATCTTGATTTACGTGTGCCGTTTACGCTGCGTGCAAATTATTACCGTGTGGAGCGCACCTGCGACTCAAGACTACGTTAATACACTGAAGCGATTCCTATAGAGCCCATAGACGCATTAATAATAGGGATTGCTATTGAATACGTAATAAGGCAGATTTGAACACGCTATTGGAGTGAATCTGTAGTTTGATTCAATTTTGTGACGTCTTGTAGAAAAGGAATAGGCTCTTATTTTGTGATGTCGTTGTTTGTGATCTGAAATTGTGGATTAAGGTTTTCGAAGATTTTATTCCTAAAAAATCTTAGTTAGTCTCAAACAAAGTTCAAGACGAGGGTAGCTAAGAAATTTCAATTTGAATTTCCATAAGTACTTGTGTCAAAATCTAGGTTGACATAGCCACTTCAGTCTGTATTCAAAAGATCAGTTCAAAGATCCGTTGTAACTACTATGTTGAAAATACCTACCTAGGAGGTAGAAGGACCTAGGAGGTACCTAGGAGGTAGGAGTACCTACCTACCTGAAACCTAGGAGGTAGGTCTGAAGTATTTGCGCGGTTCTGCGCAAATTTTGGGTCATCATTTTGGGTCGTATTGGAGGTGAGCGAATTTTTCCGCACATCAGTTCTAATATGCAATCGTTTGTTGCACTTAACTTCAGAGGGATAAATGATGATCATTTCATTTATTACTCCTTGCATGTCAGGTCAGGTGTTTAAATTTATTTACTAAATAGCACGTCCTTGTTCCAGGAGATCAAGTGCAGGTCTGCTGGCGCCGCAGCTGGCCTGCCAGTCGTCTCCAGCTAGCGCCCCTCCACCGCCCACCTCCCCGCAACGAGCCTCCGCGCCCCCTGCACCACCAGACCCTGTCCCGCAGCCCGCGCAGGAAGACGGCGTGCGGTTACGAAGGTACGAGTCACACTAGACCTGCAGAGAGAGAACATGTAAGCGAGTTAGAAGTAGGTCATGTTAGCTCGGTTATCAGTAAGGCTTGTGGGCGGACTCTGGTGAGTACCCCTCCAGTCGTATTTTAATTTTGTAGAGGGTCATATTAAGTTGCGTTTTCTGGTGCTTGGCTATCGCGAGTGATTAGATTAGATTAGAAAATTCTTTATTGCACATTATAAAAACAGTACAGTGACCATGTGTCAGAGAAATATCCTAAATCTGGTCAAGACTTTAAAGGTTGATCCCAGTGAATTAGCACGTCTTTCTCAGCGCCATATCAAAAGACTTGTATTTGCAGGGTCCACACCGTCGCTGTTCGAGACTACCTCAAAAGAGAAACGCAAACATTCTTCGGAGTGCAGCGCGACAATGAGCGGGAGCAGCGGAGGTTGTGGTATGAGAGGCGGCGGCGGCACGCGGCGCGGGCGATGGGTGACCTTCGGACTGACCTGCCGCCCGACCATCATCCCGATGATGATGATATTAGGTAAGTCAAGTATTTTTTCATCGTTTCACGAAATTTCATTTGTTTTATAACCTTTTGCGTACGGTAATGCATTAAACCATGATAGTTCCGACGTGTCATGATTAGCCCCTGTGTTCAAAGAAACATTGTGAAACAGAACTACTCAAGTTAAACTATGAAAGAACTGTTATACATTATTTATTATACTTTTTGGCTTAAAAAAACAGGGTGCAGGCATTATCTAATAAAAATCCCAACCAAAAACCTAAAAAACATCAGACCGCATATCTTCCCCGTTACCAACCCTGCTTCTCCTTTTTTTCTAAAAAACAAACAAAACGAATGACTGACATCGATACTTTTTAACTCAAATTATGAAATAAGGTCAGTCGTTCCTTTTTCACAACAGGTATTTAGTAAATTACATCTCTATAGTTTTAGTAATTAGTAATAGTAACAATTGTAACGTTTCTTTGACAGCCGTCATAAAACTTGTTTCAAAGAACCATGGTTGTGGTCAGTATTTAGGACACAGGGTTTAGTACGGCACGCAGAAAGGCAATTAGCACCGATGAAGACATGAATGACATGACTTTGCTCTAACATCTAAGTAATGAACACGAAAAATATTCCAAATAACTGAGAATAAGTTTCATCAAAATATCGTATAATATTTCCAAAACATTACAGCAGGCATCCCTATTGAATTTAAATCATGCATTTCATGTAAGTAAAGTTCACGAATGAATTGAAATACCCCGCTTGCATGTAACCGTCAGAACTGAACGAAACGGATACAAAATTCAATTTCCGCTATTTGTTCCGTTGTTTTCTCAGCATTCAGCTTGTTTAACGTGTTACTAGATAATTGGTAGATAAAATGTTGAAGAAAAACATCGCGAGGAAACCTGTTTGTATTTTAGTATGATGGGTTTGCAACGTTGATTGGAGTACATACAACAACCTTTGCAAAAAGGTTGAACGAGAGATGTTTGACTTTATCTTCTGCGACTATTTGTAGACGAAATCCCCTTAAATTGGCCCCCTATTAAAACTCAGATAAAATGAGAAAAGAAAAGGAAAAATAAGATACAATGTCGCAGTTTAGCGTGCAAGTTAGGCATTATTTTCTAGAGGAAACAAAACACCAGTGCATCCGGGTTACCCGAATTGGGCAAACTTCTGAAGGAAGGCTCTATCCCACTTTGTTTTTTGCCTTAAAAGCCTTGAAGGTTTCCATTTAGTTACAAACCTCGGCTCATATGTGAGTTACTCGGTTTCTTCCTACGAACATCCGTTATTTGAATACATAAACTGGGTATTAACTGTCATTTGTATATCATAGACTATCCATAAATATGGAAATCAATGCTTTAGGTTTGGAAATATACCGCAACCGACTTGATATTTCGTGCGCTTAAAATAAGAATATTTCAATGCTATGCCCTAGTCTAGTCGTTTGCACATTGGCTGATATAGACACTTACCACGATAGTTCCCATATTACAAGCTTTACTTAGTTTGGGACTAGAGGGCGTTGCGGTAAATGAATAAAACAAAAGTTTAATATATGAGATCCCTCCGTGATGAGTTCTTATGATAATAATATATACTGATAAAGCAACATGAACGCAGTGACGCGAAATTGTAATACCATCCTTAATTACTAGGAGTATAGGCCGCCCTGTTCTCACTCTATGATGTTATTTGTATTCTGTCTGGAGTAGTATTCGACGGCGAAGTTCTCAGTCAGAAATTAACAAAGACATTAATAAGCTTGCGGCTGTCTCGACAGAAACCTCTAGTGGGCAAACAGCTACTTCAATCGCGCGCATGAGTTCCAAAATGTCTTAGGCAACATTTAGTAAAGGAGAATAATTTACTATGTTCTACGAAACGGCACTTCTAATCAACAAACCTCTACCTAAGAAACGTATTTCGGTTTTGCACCCGAGTTTATAAATCTACTTAAAAAAAAATCGAGTGTAATCCTAGAGTTTTTGAAGGTCGACTAATACTTTGTTCAACTCAAAAAAAGCTTTTAAGCAAACTCAAACGGCACTTAACCTATATTCAGAAACAGTGCTGAAATCTGAAGAATAAGTTTTTAGACAGTCTCTTTGATAAGTGTCATATATCTATGCTTGAGTCTCAAAAGTCTCGATTCAAACAGTTGATCATAGTGTCTGAATACTTATACGAAGTTTCACTACACAAAGACATTAGAAACGTGACAATTATTGGCTGATTGGCATTGTCTTTGACACCAATGTGGGAGGAAGATAACTTCTTCTTGTTTGTTATAAGTGTTATAACATTCAGTAAGATGTACACCGCAAAATGTTACCAGTCAGTATCGAAAAACAGAGACTGACTCATTAATTATTAATGAAAAGATTCAGTAACTTCTTCGAATACATAATTTGCGCTGTACAAAAAAGGGTTTCATATTTGACTTTTAAAATAGGATTGGTTATAGGTACCTACATATATTTTTTAAATAAGTTATTATAAAAGAACTGAAAATAGCTCTGTAGATGAGAAAAGACAGAGGCATGTTTGAACATTTATAGCGCCTACATTGTACCAACATCGAAAAGAAAATCATGATATAGTTTATAAACCTAATAATTTATTTATTCTTTGAGTTTTGCTCCTAATTCATTATAGGTGAATGTCTATTTTTAAATTCCGCCTGAAAATCTGGAGCAGCTTTTAAAAATATAACGCCTGTGAGAATTAAAAAAAGACATAAGCACCTCGTTCCATGAAGTCAAAGTAAATGATATTCCAAGCAAAAAAGAGCAATTTATTTTCTCGTTCTTATTTACAGAAGTCGTAAAATGTTGTTTGTTTTTACGAGTGCCTTTTGTCTTTGATGTCGCCACGTTTTAAATTAAAGATGAGTGGGTAGTAGGTAGCTATTGGAAAACATATCGGTATATTTTAATTTTATTTTCCGATAGATGCGGGCTCATAGAGTAGGTAATTTACTTATTTACAAATTACAAACCCAATACCTACTTACATCTTAGTTCGGTAGGTTGGTATCTGTTACATGCCGTAGATGTCGTTGGTCTGTAAGTTATAGTAGAAAACGTTCATTCATTGAATTTTTAAATCGTAATATTATTTATCTCTTTCAGTATGTATGGAGCATCAGGTGCAGCACCCAGGGAGGCGCGGGGGAGGGTGCGGGAGCGGCCCGACGTATTACCTGCGCCGGCGTCGCTCGAGGATCCTCCCCTTCCCCCTCTGCCGCGGCCGGGAAAGGACAGCGTGGCTCGCCTCACGCTCACCGGCCTGTCTTATGTTGTTACTGTGAGTATACTCAATATATTGCAGTAATAAATAGAGTGGCCTGACGTACTACCTGCGCTGGCGTCGCTCGAGGATCCCCCCAACCCCCCTGCCGTGGACGGGAAAATATAGCGGGGCGCGGCTCACACTCACCATTGTTCACATGTTGTTATTTTCAGCAACATCGTATATCTATGTTATTTTATTTCAAAGGAAAACTAGACAATTACAAATAAGTTGCAAATAAAAATTTATCCTCGTTCTAGAAAATTGAAAATGAATAAATTAGATCTTCCACAAATATGTTTACGTTCAATGCAATTTATTTACTGAAATATACGACAAAAGGGCGGAGCACAGTGTAATAAATTTCAACAGTATCGACATTCTATGAAACCGAGAAGATACATGAGCTGAAATCATGTTTCGTATAAATTGAACCATGCATGGTTACAAAATGTTTGAATTTACAGCTCGTTGCGTGCTAGCCATGCACGCCAAAAGCTTGACAACAAAAGAAACTGCGCAACAGAAATAAAACTGATGGTATTGACAACGTCATACGTAGAATTTATAGTTTTAAACCCGTTTCGAAGCTCGATGGACTAGATTTAAACATACTGTTAGTTGCATAATTTTGCGTGAATTGTGATTTCGGCTACACACAGTAAAAGGGAATTCCCCTACGAAACGCATACGACGTCCAATGCTGAACATAAGGCTCCTTCATAATGCTGAACATAGATTGATCTTGTACAGCTTTCACTCAACGGGTCTTAGCGTTCATAGTTCCATCTAGAAACTCTAGAAGTCTTCCCGGTGCATGATCTCCGCACGAAAACATTTCTTTGCCTACCTTTCTACTAAAATAATGAAATACATCTGGTCTCATGTGTTTCATCCAAGCAACTACGTTGAAATACGTTGCTAAATCTGTTGCGACTAGTTATCCTTTCCAAGATTAGTTATGCAACTATGCTAATCTAGGTCCTAAGCTGTGTTTAGTCCAGTCCATTCATTATACGAGACTCGATTTGTCCAGACCGCTCGGGTCCAAGAAATATGTCTCTAGGTAATACTTACCAGGCTTGCATAGTTAGAAGCTAAAGCTGTTGACCTAGTGGGGAGAAAAGAACTAGCGTTTAGATCACGTACTAAACTACTATACTTATTATTAAAACGTGTTAATTACTTACATCTTTTTCTGAGGATATATCTTTATTCGGCGCCTTCTTTCATAAAAGTACATGAACACTTTTATACCGGATACTTAGTGATAAAAACTCTATTTGGAAATTCTTTATTTTTCTATGAGGTAATGCACATTATATGCGTGATTTCCTTGTTCCGTCAATTTTTCTCATGAAAATTATGTTTACCCCAATTCATTTTACTTCATTAAGAAAGTGAACAACAGAGACACTAAGCAGTTTTCATTCATCTATGTCCTATCTTATATTGGCAATTATAGGTAGACAAGCCTACTTCATCTTAAATCCTACTTCGCATAGACACTACATCATTCTGTAGACCTAGGTACGTAACAGCTGCCTCCGACGTCGCAAAAGATAATTTAGAAAAGGCTTACGAACTTTGTAAGAGCTAAGCTTCTGGACTTACTCAAAGAAGGTTGTACTGTCTGTTCATCCGTAGCACAATAAGGACAGTGAGGTTAATGTAAAAGGAACCTTATTATATCGTCTTAAATACTAAATTATGTAAGGCTTTGATGATCTCTGGTTTGGGAGGCGACTGAGATATAAATATTTGTTTCGCTTTAGCATTTGCTTCAGTTGTATTTGTATTATGGTTTAGCTACATGACAATACGCCATTCCAGCAGTCAAGGATCGTATACGAAGCACTATTGTGAATTTATTTTCTTACACTATATAAGTACATTTCTTTATTTCATAAATTATTTCATACAACGCCATCTAGCCCCAACGTCGTCTTCTGTTTTTTCTGAGAATGACAATCTGGGTATTTTCAAAGCAGGAGTTAAGGGGATAGTCTATCTGTGGAAAACAGAAGAATCGAGTTGTCATGACATGCGCGGAAAGCAATTCGTAAATTTTATCGAATACTAAACTAAACTGAAAAATGCTTTACTGCGATCTTTATATTTATTTATTTAGTTAGTTACACCAATGGCATATTCACAATTGTTATTTAGGAGAAAAATATTACTTATAACATTCTACAGTGTGATATACCATTACAGGCATAAACAGATTTGATGTAGGTAAAATATGTCTTAAAAAATTTAGTACTTATTTTTTAAGGAAAAAAAAAGCAACAACTTATAACTAAGTGTGTGATTGGATTCCAATATACGAGTAATAAGTGCTCATGATAACATTCATGATAACAAAATTAAAGGAACGCTATTGTTTGTGTCAAATAGTCAGTTAATTGGATAAAATCTGCCAAGATTGGTTTTAAATCATACAGGAATGAAAGTATTTATTGGTTTTTTGTTACTTTTGAATAATCAACTTTTTTGAAAATATGTGTGGCATATTTTTACCCTTTTAACATTTTTTGTATCATTACATTTATATCATACATTAATTATAATATCTAATGCAGGGTGATGAGGATCTAACTTACTGAGGGGTAGTTTATTTTCACACTCCGTTACACCACTAAAATTGCTTATCACTAAATCTACAGTTCTTTGAACAGTATTTTATAAACTACATAATATTTACTATTATTAGGGTTTGAATTTTTGTGTCCTTCACTAGAGGTAGACCGGTCAAAATTAAAATCTGCAACAAATTATAGTATCTACTTATATCACTTGACTGTGTCACTTTATCTACTGATATTATCCATGACGAGAAACAAAGTCTGTATAGTCACTGGGGTTTGTTTGTATACTGCACATATCTAAATATTCTTGGCAGAGTATTATTGAGTTTTAGTGAGATCTATACTTCTTCATTTTTACTTCGCAGAGCCTGGTTTCATATCAGTATGGAGTTCATATCAGCCAGTGCCTCATAGTTTTTGACTTGCTTTGCAGGAGATTGGTCATCTCTGCGGATGAATATGCGACCATTCCTAGTCCACACATATTTTTGCGACGAGAAGACTTGACGGAGTTTCCCAAACGCAGCCCAGCCCAGCTGGATTCTCCGGTTTAGCTCTTTCTCAAAGTTGTGTCTACCCAAACGCAGGGTCTGCCCGAGGTAGACATACTCCTGCACAACTTCGAGAGGCATTCCGGCGACAGTGATTGGCTCTGGGGTTATACGATCATTGATCATAATTTTCGACATAGCTCAGAGGATTAGCAGGCTGAAGTGGCAGTGGGCCGGCCATGTTTGCCGTAGAACCGACAATCGTTGGAGCAAACTAATACTCGAGTGGAGACCACGTTTAGGCAAGCGTAGTGTAGGACGCCCTCCGGCGAGATGGGGCGACGATCTGCGAAATGTAGCTGGCAGACACTGGATGAGAAGAGCCGAAGACCGAGCTCAATGGCGCGTCTTGGGAGAGACCTACGTCCAGCAGTGGACGAGTATAGGTTGATGATGATGATGATGATGGTTGTTAGACTCATCTATCTTTCTGACTCTGGAGCATGAAAGTATGTCCGCATTATCAATAGGGAGTTATATGACTGTGTCTAGTTGTTTAATTGTGTTCAGTAGATTTTCGGTCTCGTTTTCTGACACTCCATTTATCTCCAAATTGTATCAAATTTAAATTTATTTATCAAATTCTCGACATTAGAACCAACTGGTCTCATATCCAATTTTTGCAAAATCCACTTTTTAATTGAGTTTTGATCAGTTTTTCTTCCTCTTTCTTTCTGTATAATCCATATATCTCTATCTCTATTACAGCAAAATTTCAATTACGTTAAAGTGGTCGCATGTTCATAGTACTGTAGAACCACAGGCTCTGAATTTTACTTCAACCATGATGGTCGTGAAAAAATGATGCTTTTCTTTATTTTTACGGTCGTATTTAAAAATCAATCCTAAAAGAATAATTATTTTTAGGTCCTTCTTTTACACCCTACCCTTTGGCATTAAAATTATTAGATTCTGCAAAGTACTTTTTTTAACATCGAGCGTGATGGCTCGGAACATTTCTAACAAAATCTGTCGAGACAGGGATGGCACTAATTTTGTCATGGCATCAGAGCGAGACAAAACATAAACATGCGACCGCCGCGCCGCCTGTCAGTCGTTCACGCGCGTTTTGTATGTGATTGTTTTTGTTATTACCGGCTTTTGTTTGGTTGAATATTATTGTAAACGACGATTTCTTGGACCCGAGTTAAACATAACTTTTATGTACAAACAGTATAAAGAAAAGATGGTAGGCAAAAACGAGACCGAATACGCAAAAGAATGGCTTTACAGAGAAGTTTTTAACACGGAGTTCAATCTATCTTTTAAACTTCCCGATGTAGATACGTGTGATGACTGCGACAAGTTCAAAATATTAATTAAAGATGCACAAGATGAAGACAAGAAAAATGAGATTGTGAAAGACAGAGACACTCATCTACAAAAAGCTGCTCAACGTTACTCTCTAAAAGCAGAAGATAAGGCAAAATCCTATACTGACAAAACGAAAAGAACCCTGTTTTTAGATTTGCAAAAGTGTTTACCAACACCGAGCCTCACAAATACTCAATCGTTTTATCTAAGGAAGTTATGGACGCTTAACCTCGTCATATATGATCAGAAAACGTTTGGTCAGAAAACGTGGCGGGGAGAGGAGGCAATGAAATCGCTTCCTGCATTTTGCAATGGTGCCAAAAATACCTCAAAGATACCACAATACAAGAAATAACTGTCTGGACCGACAACTGTGCTGGTCAAAACCGAAATAATATAGTAGTGGCATGCTACCTAATGGTGATGTCTACGTTCCCCCATATTAAGTGCATTAATCACAAATTCCTTCTAAAAGGCCACACCCACATGGAGGTAGACCATGTCCACTCGATGATCGAGAGAAAGAAGAAGCGTCTTACTTCGATGGAAATTTTAATCCCTCATGACTGGGCTCAATTCATAAAAACATGTGCTGGCCGCCACCCATTCAATGTGAATGAAATGGATATCAATTTATTCAAAGATTTCACAGATTTATATAAAAAAACGGGGCCATTCATTCAACGAAAAAAGAATATAAAAGGAAACGATTTTAAAATATCTGAAAGCGTTTGGTGGCAGTTCCGCAAAGACAAACTGGGGTCATTGTTCTATAAAACCAACTTTGACCAGGAAGATTTTGAAGAAGTGGTTATGAAAAGACATTTAAAAAATTCGAATGCACGCATTCCGAACGAGTTACCTAACGTACGTCAAACTGAAAAACCCATCTCATCTGCAAAATACCGAGATTTACTAACATTAGCTACTTGGATACCAGAGCAGTTTCACAGTTATTACAATAACTTACCACACCAAGAAGGTGTATGCGATGCCCCAGAGCATACTGATGAGGCAAGAGAAATTATTTAAAATGTATCTAGAAGGATAACAGCTTTTTTGTTAGTCTTTGTTTAGTTTTAACGAGTGTTAGAACGAGAAGAAACTTATTTTATAATTTTTAGTTTTTTAATAAAATATCTTTTTATTAGATCACTATTTATTACTGACATAAAAGCCTATCTGTGTTAAGCAGTACAAATTTAGAAAAAAATTACTCAAAAAAGGGACTTATTTAACAATAGACTCAATATAATTAAATATGTTTAGAGCTAGAGAGTCTCATATAAGGTGTTATTTAGGCTTTATGTTCGACGTCACGATTTATTACTTATTTTTTTACGAGTAAAACAGTACTATATTGAGGTAAGGCCAATTCATCAAAATTTATTTAGAGCAATAGTGTCAGATATAATCATACTCGTAGGAATTAGGCATCCGAATGAATTATTTCCCGGACCATACGATCGGTTAATGCTATATGCCCTCCATTTTTTAAAACATCACACTTTTATTTGAGAGCCATTGAGTTCGACGTGTACATCAAACCACCAACTTGGTATGGTCAATTGCAGATTTTTGGAACCAAACGGTCTGATTACAACATTAGAAATCAGCAGGTGTAAGTTTTTTTAGAGGCATAGAGGGTGATGTTAATAAGTAATCATTTAATGCACATGACTGTAAAAAATGAGTCTGATGTGACACCCGTCAGACAGAAAATCTACAATTTCTCAGAGTCTATTAGAGAAATCGGCTTAAAACATTGCATCCTCGTATTCTTAATATATGTGTTTATATAATTGTAGCTTTGTACTCGGAAATTCTAAAAAACATTGAACAAAATATTGTTTTGAAAGTTTAATTTCGTTCTCCTGAAAAGTTGCAAAAATGGATATGAGACCAGTTGGTTCCAATGTCGAGAATTGTATCTTCAAATTATATCCCGTCTTATGAATCCAAAGTAGCTGGGCGTAGACATAAGTACATTAAGTGGGTATGTTTGTTAATATTTAGGTCAAAGTAAATTCTACGGAAACTCTCAAATCGATAAATAGTAGATAAGCTTAAAAACTAAAACCTTAGGTACTACTGAAAAATAACTCTCTAAATAATATGAAAAAGGATAGGGAGGGTACTGCTCCAAACTCATCTTTAACATTAACATATTGCGGAGAGTTTAACACAAATTGTGAGAGACAGATACAGATCATTGATACAGAATTGGATGTAAGTAGGTAATTTCAGAAGAAATAAGTATTCCAAAATATACGTGCAATAAAAACCAGCAGTATTTATTTTAGTTTTTTTGCATAAATATTGTTAACTGGCAGTTACCCGCGACTCCGTAAGCGGGTACAGTTTCCATGTACATTGTATTATCTGTGTTGTATTATTATATGTGCGTGTACCGCGCGGATACTTTGTGAAACTTGACATTACACCGAACCCGTACTTGAATGTCAAACGCTAGTCGTTAGACCAAAGAGGTAGTATTACGCCCGGTCAAACTGACGTGACATGACATGACAATGAAATCCTCTTGCCAATTGGCGCTGCTAATCTTGTTCGTTCATTTTATCCTGTAGATCCTGATAATTATTCGGGATAAAAAGTAGCCTATGTGCCTACTGGATTGGATTGAGTTTTAGGAAACTTGGCATATATGCCAAATTTCATCCAAGTTGGTTCAGTAGTTTAGACGTGATTGAAACACCTAAACATCTAAACTTTCGCATTTATAATATTAGTAGGATAGGATAGGATGTGGTTCTTTGCGTTCTGGCAAGATAAAATGGTAGATTTTGTCTTGCCAGAAGGCAATGTCTCTCTCTATGTATTCTACTTTCATCAAATGTTCCTCTCCGGTCCATGTTAGATCCTTCTTTAGAATAAATAAGGTTGTTCACAAAAAGGTTTTTACAAAAGCAATAAAATAGGTTGAATTAAATGCAATACAAGTATGAGCAGTAGCAAGATAATAATTAGGTACTTACTTATCCTAATTTAATTGGAATTAGGATAGAAAACTCTATTTTCCGTGTAAACAAATAACAGCTACTGACTGATTGGCGGAGTTGACTTAAAAGAAATAAAAACTAAGTTTACATTGGTATGGTTATTGTTGGATATTGTCATGTATACAAGAGAAAAAAGTAAAGCCACTTTCAATGCGTATTAATTGGCAAACCAGGAGTTCTACTCGATAAAATTTTATTGTGACTGTTCGTAAATGTCAAATGAGCTTATTGCGCGGTCTGCTTACGCGTTACGCGCAGCCGCGAGAAAAACTGCCATGTTGCTACGTAGTGTACTCAAATGATACAATAGAACCATGATTTGTAGACTTTTGTCGAGTAGACGTTTGCGTGTTCTTCATTTAAAAATCCTGAGAAATTTGGCGTGGGCCTGACGTCCGAACGTTTCGGCCGCCTAGAGGCCACTGAAGAATTTTCTTGCGATATTTGGTTAAAAACTAGTCTCAGCAATTATTAAATATTAAAAAAAATAAGACTATTTAAGTAAAGATTTTACACTTTTTATATACTTAAATATTTGGCCTATACGTAAGTTTAGTTGTTTTGTAGATAAAACAAGGGAATATTGTGGAATAGACCATTTAAAATCCAAAATTTCGAAGATCTTCTGCCACCTGGATTAAGGAAATGAAAACAAAATCGCAAAATGTATTCAGGGCGTTTTGGAGACAAGGATATGTACATCAAGACGCGCTGAGTACTTTTTGCGATTTTGTTTTCATTTCCTTAATCCGAGTGCACAAACTTGACTCGAAACGGTTTGGGCGCGAGAGAGCTGTGTTTGATCCCAGATTTATCTATTATAAACCAGCTAAATGAAGCTAAATTAAATATGTAATTGTTACACATATCCTGAATATTGATTTGCAACCAAAATAAATGAAGTTACTATCTTACTTTTCTTTTAAACACACTTTGAACTTCGCTAGTTTTGGCAATTTGGCAGATCCCCAGCCTTAATAGGTGCCTTCTAGATTATCCTGCTCCATCGTCGGCCTCATCGTCACTTATCATCTTGTGAGATTGTGGCCAAGAGAAATTCTATCTCATATATAAAAAAAGAGAAGAAGGAAAGAGAGGAAGAGGAAGACCGCGTATTAGCTACATGAGCCAAGTGAAGGCGAAGATAGATGTCATGTCGTATAAGGACGTCAAGGAAGCTGCCCTGAAAAGAAGAACCTGGCGGGAAATGCATACATTACGCCGACAAGAGCACAGCTCTTAAGTTAGAAGATATAAAAAAACTAATACTCGAGTGGAGACCACGTTTAGGCAAGCGTAGTGTAGGACGCCCTCCGGCGAGATGAGGCGACGATCTGCGAAATGTAGCTGGCAGACACTGGATGAGAAGAGCCGAAAACCGAGCTCAATGGCGCGTCTTGGGAGAGACCTACGTCCAGCAGTGGACGAGGATAGGTTGATGATGATGATGATATAAAAAAAAGTCCCAAACTAATCAATGTTTCTACAATGGGAACCAAATTGCTGATATAAATTATACTTGTATAAATTTTTTTGTATATATAGATTTTATAATAGATAGTTACATATACAGAACAAACATCTATATTAAACACCACATTTAATGTTTGTTCTTGATGGGCATCAAACCCACAACCCAAACAAACGGCAGAGTTATACCGACTGAGCTCGACGACTGTCGTTCTCATAGATTCTTATACTCACATTACGAGGTACAATTTTCATTTTAGGCTAAAAGCTACGTATGGTATATAATCCCTCTTGGGTGTTTATTATTATTAATCAGCACTTACATTTAGAGTTTTCCCTATCCACTGTTAGAACAAGCACGTTTTGAGAGAAGGATATATGTATTGTGTAGTTTGTTTTACTTATTTATAGATATATAGTAATGCTCTCAAAAGATAAATATCGTAAGGAAGTTTTTCTAGATTCAGCGACAAGGTTAGTTGATATCAACAATTAATATAATGCAATAGACACATAGCTAAGTACATACGTTATGATGTGATATTGAACATGTGCCAAATATGGTCGTGTCTCTGACTTGACTCATCATCATCATCAACCTATACTCGTCCACTGCTGGACGTAGGTCTCTCCCAAGACGCGCCATTGAGTTCGGTCTTCGGCTCTTCTCATCCAGTGTCTGCCAGCTACATTTCGCAGATCGTCACTCCATCTCGCCGACTTGACTACTACCCGTAAATAATTTTCATGTTTTTGAGCTGATGCTATAGAACGGAGGTCTATTTAGGCTGGGGATTGCGTCATGACCCGTTTTTATCTAGATATCAGTTTGTAGTCTGGGAGCGCTGACATAATAACAGATTACAGGTTGGCCACTGTCTCTCAGACTATTTAAGGGCGCGCTGCAAAGAATTATCTGTGATGAGAAAGGGCGATTCCCTATTGTTTTTCTAAGTGTATTTCGCTGTTTATTCTTCTTTGACGCATAATTTCCGGTTTTTCCTTGTGCGATGAACGTCCCCCAAGGCCACAGGTGGCATAGTTAGCTGTTAACCCAGTTTCAACCCATTTAAAAGTTAGGTAAACATCCGACGAAGTTGGTAGATATTTTAACTAGTACGCTAAAAGCACTTGACGTCGTGTGAAATCCTAGACCGACCTAGCCTTTTCGAACAAGTTAGGTTTTAAAAAGTCAAATTCTTATCAATAAAGATTGAACTTAAATTGTTATAAGTAATCAAATTTAAAATTAAAAAAAAACCCCGAAATTTGGACCAATTTTCATCAAACATAGCTAAGAACACTCCCGACTAAGTCACCTTTCAAACAAAAAAAACAAAATCAAAATCGGTTCATCCGTTCAGGAGCTACGTTGCCTCAGACATACACACACACACAGACACGTCAATCTTATAACACCCCGTCGTTTTTGCGTCAGTGGTTAAAAATAAAATATTTCGTTGTCACAAACACTATCAAAACTGCTCAACTTTTGCATTTATATTCTACGAAATAGAAAGAATATATTGACCCAAACGCTGAGGACCAACGAAAACCAGTGATCCAAAAAACAAAAGAACCTTCAACTGGGACGTAATTTGATTATCACAAGGATAAAATATAACCCCAGTAATCACGTATCCAAAAGTCGGGAAAGCGAAACATCGTAGCTCCGTAGCTCGTAGCTTCGTAGCTCCGTAGAGCCCTCGTAGCACTCGTAGCAACTGCGGAAGTTAGTTCATAAGTAACAAGATTATGATTGTATATTGTAACATAAACTGTGGAAGTCGTGCGAGGAATAATATTAATGCGAAATATTACAGAATCCGGAAATGAGGATTTTGTGTTAATCCTGCTCACGAAAACAAAAGCTGGCTTAATACATATCAAATGATTGAAAAACATTTTTCGATCATCGACCAGTTACAACGGCATAAAAATACTTAGCCGCAGCAGAAAATAAAAGAGCTTTTCAACTATATTATGCAGCCCTTTTATCTAGCCTACGTACGAAAAAGATGCAGGAATTAGCCAGTGTGCAAACGCCCATTACGGTCCCGTCACTGACCAGTATAACTCTGCCAACTCATCATTGAATAAAAAGGCTCCCACAGAATTAGAATGCCGTTCGCTACCGTATTGGCTACACGTTTTATGTCAGGGACCCTTAACCCCAAGAAATTTTTATCATAATATACGAGGGACGAATTAGGCTAAGATGTTTCCACGCGATAAATTATAAAAGCGATGTCTTTCGGGATCGACTCGACCGTTATGGCGTCGTAAATAATCGTGACGTTTTGTCGTGTAGCTGGGAAAGAACATCATCCTCATAGGGGTTTGCACATTGTTTGATATCGTCTGATACATACACGATATCGTTTAACAGTGTGTCGAACAAAATACCGGTATCGGTGCTGACATAGTTATGAAAGCGCTTAGTAATAAAATTATGTGAATAGTTCACCGTCGATATTGTGTAGGTGTTGTGTCGATGGCAGTATAAAAACAGCCGTAAAACCCAATTTAGATCTTAAATCATCGATATAGAACTCAAAATATATTATCAAATAACGTGAGCCACAGAGCACGGAAGAGTTCGAGGGAATCGAACCCATTTGTTTGCGTAATCGGCAAATATTTATTTCGGGCTTAGATGTTGCTATACCATGGCACTTGTAGTTAATGTACACACTGGTATACGGGGGGTAAAAAACTGAGTATTGAGTAAAGAAGTTGCATACACAATATTATGCGCAGTCAATATTACAGTGATTCCTGTTTACTCTAATAAAATAAATCAATAAATATGTTCCTACAATATAGACCCTATATCGAGCCATGGTAGTTAAATTAAATATTTAGATAACTCTTTATTGATTCACCACACGGAAACAGTACAGAGAAAGAAAAAAGCTTATAAGGTACCTATACAATGGGCATTGTCTACATTGTCATCCTACATATTTTTTTTACATGATAATCGATTGAGAAAGGCAGTCTAAAAGTCCAGAAAAAACGTAGTGTGGGATCAAGATTATTTATCACTAGTTTTGGTTATAGTACTGTGACATCGAGTTCCGTTGAGCTGTCCGTGGAAGGAACTGACCACGACGTCGAAATACTACTTACTTCCGTAGCGAGAAAACTTATCGTGTTTTTTCTAACGATATCTTGAAGAGTTATGCTTGGAGAGAAATGTTGGCGCTGGCTAGAGATTCTCTGTTAAACGTGATTGTATTGATCTGTATTCAACCCTAGCTTGAGGAGGATGTTTTAGTTTCTTTAGAGGTCTTTGTATCAAGGTGCTCAAAAGTAAAAACTAATATGCTTATGACGGTAATCCTTAAGCATGGAAGTATTTTTTACTTTTTGGTACATTTAAAAACACATAAAAAGAGTGGACACTAGCGGAACTGAAAATGCAGCCTCCGTATGCCAATCTTTTGCTGTCAAGTTATATTTCACTGCCCAGTGTAATTTCTTCAGGTCACATGGTACAATTTTGTACCACGTGATCATTCTTTTTAGACACTTGACAGCAAAATATGCGCGAAAACACATCAAATGACGTCATAATGTCACTATTTAGTCACAGAATAACTATGAGTTAGTATGAACTGACCATGATTTAAAACTTTGCAGTTCAACTTTGCAGTTCAACTTTGATTGGCATACCCCTGCAGGATTGCTAAATTCCGTCGCATGGACTATAATGCCCCGAGCATTCTTTTTACACGGCGCGAAGTACACTACTCCATTCCTTGTTTTTACAATACACGAGAATTGTTGTGAGTTATTCAAAAATCTTTATTAATTATTGCTTTTTTCTTCAGGCGGTGACAAGAAAATCGCGGCAATCCACCTCGGCGCAGTGGTCGCGATCATTCCGCGGCAGTGCGTCAACACCTCAGGATGACGTTGAAGTCGACGACGTCTTTTTTTCACCACCGACGTCGACGTCGCCGCTTGCGCATCAGGACGAGGGGGACGTCACTGATGGAGCGAAAGGGTATGGACTGCATAGTATTTAAACGATAAGAAGCCAAGATAATACTGGGAGCCTAAGGAATGTTATGGGTGCGATCATTTCACGGCAGTGCGTGAACACGTGAAGACGACGTCAAAGTAATTCACGTTTTTAGAGTAATTGAAACTAAACTGATTCTGAAAGTTTCGTCCCCTGATAGATGTCTTTTTTCATCAATTTTTTTGGGATGTTCCTGCCATTTCCATCTTACCTCTTTTATGATAGATGTCTAAGATTAAGGTGCTAGGCTTTGTTTTAACTTCACAAAGCTAAGTACGGCGCATTCGGCAGTAGAATGTTTTTTTTTATTCTGAATCTTCGAAATGGTTAAATACGCTTTCAAGTTAAGTATTAAAGTTCGACGCAATTTAAATTCCTTTCCCGTAACAGAAAGTATGGTTCAACCCTAAATGAGTAAAAATTTTGCTCGAGGGCAAAACCCATGTTTGTGCCTCCCTCAAACATTCAAGCAAATAGTTGAGTTCAAAAAGTTCAGCAGTATTGGGAAACGTACGTGTGTTGTTCAGCTCACCTGTGTATTTTATTCATGCGTATTTTGCTAACAATAGAACGTTGGAAGTGTTTACGTAGCTTGTTTGCTATAGAGGCCACATTGTACAGTCGGCTACACATCAACCTATCAACGGTTTGAACTTTGAACTATTATAATTTGAATGTTGCGAATCATGCGGGACGATATGTTTTTATGTGAGACTCGCTGCTTGCGCGCCACGCGCCTACACTTATTGCGATCCCTGATTCGCAACATTCAAATTATAATAGTTCAAAGTTCAAACAGTGGATAGGTTGATGTGTAGCCGACTGTACATGAAAAAAATTATTTATATCAATTGCACAGCATCTCAATGATTTCTCCCTCCCCCAGATAACGATAATACTTATAGAGATCATGCTGTGAATGTCTGAAGAGGTAATTTTATGTAACATTTATGAGAAAAAAAATCACGTCTTGCCACTTGACTGACTCTAGTTACTATCACAATGAAACTGAGCCTTATTGTTTTCAAATGTGCGCTGATACGTGCTATAAGCCCTGTTAGTAAAGTCGAGTTTTCAAAAACACTTCAATTCCAAAAGGTTTTTTATTATTTCGCGTTGCTTTAGCTATATTTATTGTTTTATAAAAGAGGAATAGGCTGAAAAAATACACTGAATGATATAATCCTGAGCTGTTTTTCAGTGATAAAAATAATGAGATGCTAAGAATTTAAATAAAAGATACAAAGCTTCTGCCAGCTTTGCTCACGTTGTCAGAACCCGTTTGCGAAAAGTGATTCGCAATTTTTATACGGAGAGAAATAGTTTTTGGCTAGCAGAAACGAAAACTATTTTTTTCTTTACAAAAAATGCGAATCTTTTTTTGCAAATCCATATTATAGAACACAAACTGTTCTTGAACTTTCACCACTAACATGTACCTTAAGCTAACGTGGTTTTCTGAGATCAAGGAGCAAAGTTAGGCTGATTAGTTTCATAGAGCACTCCCAACGTTAGTTCGACATGACAGGTTAATTAGCCTAATACTTAGACACATAATTAAAACTCGTCTAATATTTGGCTACGTAGCTTTAGGTAGAGACTATTGATTGTTTATTATTTAAAGAAGCTCGCGCATCAAAAAAAGCTGTATTTCGCAGTAGGTTATAAAATAATAATGTTCAAACTTTTGAAAATGTATTTTGAGTGTTAAAAATATAATTCCTACAAAAAACCATGTTTTTATTTTGTAATTTGGTTTGGTTGTATGCTATCAAACAATACTAATAATATACTTTGATAAGAATACAATAAAATAATCTACTATATTGCTGGGATCCTGTTTGAACGGATGTGCCTGCAGCACATGAGACTTAACACCTTTATGTCTCAGAGTGATGGGCGCAGTGCAATGCATCACAGGATACGTCCTCAGTGGACGTGCTCGGTGAAGCAATGCATTGTTATAGGCCGAGGTAACCATTTAACATCAGGTGGGCCATCGGCTTGTTCCATCATTTATATGTATAAAAAAAAGTTCTGTTTAAAAAAAATGACTTTGAGCAGAATACGCAAAACTCAGGTCCAAAAAAAAATAATTTATTCAACAGAAAGAGAACGAAAAACGTCTCATAAAGAAGTAAATCTAAGTACCTACCTACCAGTCTACGTGACCTTGAGTTAGAGCCAAGCCTGGCCAGATTTCTCTAAAGATATCTACTCGTAGGTATCTGAGATATCTCTACACCCAAATCCTTCTGACACGGGTCTCCGATATCGAGGACTCTCCGAGATTAGTATCGATATTCCACCATAAGTAGGTAGTTACCAGACATCTAATCTAGTAAAATACCTATCGAATGTTTGTATTACAATGATGCTCATCCCACTACTATTAAATGACAAAGTTTAGATGTTTGAATGTTTGTGTTTCAATCATGCTGTATCTACTGGTCCGATTTGGATGAATCTTGGAATATATTATATTTCGTAACCTGGATTAAATAAAATCTAGAATATTTTTTACAAGTCTACATTTGAATCGCCTGTTTTGTAAATTGGAAGTTCAAAGGAAACTCAAGTAATTGACAATTTTAATGTGATTTTTTGAGGAAAATCACCTTTTCAATTATTAGCCATCATTAAGACGACACTTGAATTAGAGTTAGGTCAAGTGACAACAGAGTGCGGTCAGCGGTTCTTAACAATCGTGAAGCCTTCTCAAAGTGCAATGGATCTTTTTCGAATTAAATTGTGTTCGCGAAAAGTTAACTTCACGATTGCCAAGATCAACAGACCGGACTATAAATACCTTGATATTATTGGATGTCGGGGAATCGAAAACTTGGTCTACACAAATGCGCCAGAATACATACAATACTATACGAAGCTTGTTAGTTTTATTGAGTAGTCTAGTGTTTCCCACAAAACAAACGACAACATAAAACTTTCCCAATATCGATACCGGCTCTTACAATCTGTTTTCATTTAATTAGACGACTTGTTTTGGTAAAGTCTGGGCATCCGGGTATTCTATTGTCTCAGTATTGGTACACAGTTGTCCCAATAAATAGTGTTAAAAATAGTGGAGTACATCGGGGTATAGCCATTTTCGAGGGACACCTAAACAGTACAAATCTGTGTACTTAATTCCGCAATTTTTTGATAAAAGGTTATAACATAATATTTTCGTAATTTTAAAAGAACTTATTTCCAAATTAGACCGAGCAGTCGGAGTTTTTTGAAGAAAAAAGAAAAACACGAAAATATCCTGCAAAACATCGCGAAGCTTTACTTATGGGCGTTATTCAGACTTCCGTTTGTCAATGTTTATTGAGACATCCTGTATATTATACACTGTTGTGTGCGTTCATTAAAGTGTACAAATAAGACAATTAAATACGACCTTTTCCAAAGCGCTCTTAATTATTTCACCGCACTGGTTCACAAGAGAACCTTTTTAGGTGTGTTCCAGGCAAAATACTTTTGGTTATGACGTTTGCCAAAAAAAATATAGTAGCCCACATATTCTTATATTGTGTTGTTGTTGAAAAGGTGAAGAGTGCTAGATTAGCATGGTATGGACACGTAATGAGGAGGAATGAAAGTCATATCACGAAAAAAGTTATGAATATGAGGGTGACTGGGTACGCAGGTAGAGTGTGACGGCCCCACCGCTCGTCTATGAAATGCAAATAGTAAATAATCTACAAATGAACTCTATCTAAGTATATCTCCTCTCTCTGTAACACCTTCCTTAGGTCGTTATAGAATAAGTCTACCTGAGCAATTGAATTTAACTGATTAATTCTGAATGAACTGATTCTGAAATGATTTTACTTATTAAACCTGTAATCAACTTAACTATCCTGTCCTAATTAGGTGAACTAGGAAATGAGTTTAAATGAAAAAGTGAATAAGTCTTAAACGAACTCAGTAATTATTAATTTATTCATAAACCAAAATGCATACTTATAAATTACCAGTATCAAATATTTAAAATTTAGCATACACATAAAATGATTAGCAAAATAAACAAAACAGAACTTATATTTAATTCTTAATTTAGTGCTTAGGATAATTGGACATTTTTAGGTTTTTTGATATGGTCCCACCCATCTTTAACTAGCAGTCGGATTTGTTTCAATTTTGGCAAGCCGAGATTGAACCAGATCAGAGTGTTACGTTTTCCCATTAAACGCCTCAGAAAACTATAGAGAGGTCTGAAGGTTTCTCCAGGCTCCTATAATTCTCCTACATGACCAATCAAAGATTGGTCATGTAGGAGGTGGCTAATTTTAACAGCCTGCTGGCTCAAGACTTCGACAGTCTTTAAAAGTTCAAAAAGGGGACTTAGGCTCCAAAATGAGCGGGCAAAGGCAACCTGTAGAAAAACACATATAAACAATACAATTTTATACAATTGATTTGGGTAAACCTCTTTGTCTTTTCAGTTCAATGTACTTCAAGATTATTAATTACTTCATTTTAATTACTTTATTATTCTTTTCCCAAATCAATCATACAGACTTATCAATAGGAACTTAGCTTTTCTCTACGACTTGAACTTGCACTAAAATCAATTTACTTTACGATACTCTCTTTTAGAGTTCAAAAACCAACAATTACACTGACGCTAATTTGTATACGTATCAAAGACGTGACTCGCAACTCGCAACTCTCTCCGACTATCTCAACTTTCTGAATTTCCGAATTAATCTGAACCCCGACTCCAACTCTACAATCGTATTTATGCTCTTGCGCAAGCCGCGATCTCCACCCCTCTAGGGTGGGGTTAAATCGTGTGACGTCGGTGCGTCACTTCGTAGGAACGAAGGAATTTCAATCTTAAGATGGCGCGAATACTCTCGCTTTTCTAACAGCAGATGTCGCTACCAGTCATCATTCCTGAAACTAAAATATCTATTTAAGCGCTGGTTTATTACCATTTAACAGTATTAACTGTTTTGTAAAGTAATCCTGAAATATCACATTTGCATGAACAAGTAGATACAAGAGTTCAACTTATATTAAAGTCATCTTATAATTAAACATACTTAATTCTATTTGGTATTGTAAATTGCAATTTACAATCATGCACATAATCATAATTATTCTATCATTCCTTAGTATAGAACCATGCTTTAGTTTCTAAATAATATTACCAACATCATCAACGTGCTATTTTTGTACATTTTAAGTCGAACAACACACAATTCTAGGTACATGACCCTTTTTTATTATAAACACTTCAATGGCATAACCTCTTACTGTTCCAAGAATGTCTAGCCATAAATTTGCCTTCGTTATCTGCTTTTAAAATATTATTAAGAGTTTTCTACTCATTTCAAAAGTCAAGCATCTGGTTGTAATAAATTTGGTGATTTATTTGAAGGAAGTAAAAAATTCGGGTTGGCAGAAAACGATTGTCTCGTCTCGCTCATTGATGACCATTTTGTTTTAATTTTTGTTTCTTGCACAACAAAGAGCCATATGCTGCTATGTGCCATCACAAGAGGAAGGCCGAAGAAGAAGTGGTTGGATTAAGTGAAAGAGGATATGAATGTGAGAGGAGTAGATTCTGAGTTGACGAATGATAGAAGCGAGTGGAAGAAGAAGACATGTTGTGCCGACCCCGCCTAGCGCGGGATAAGGGCAGGGAAATGATGAAATTCTTATATTGTGTATTTCTTTGCAGGGCGAGGTCACCCATCGGTGTCGTAGAGTATCGAAGGCCGGAGCGGAGTGTGTCCTGGGGCGCGGGGGGCGCCAGGATTCACACTCCGATGTTGGAACCTTTGGCGGACAACTCCAATCGAAGGCAGTTCGGCATGGGCGTTGTGGGGAGGTTTTTTCGGTAAGTTTTTTTTCCTAATGTAGTGTTTAAAAAGATGCAGTAGCGAAAGTACTGATTCTTGTGAAACAAATAAATACATTGACCTTGTCTTTCCTGTGGATAAAGCCGACTGGGCTGAGAGGATGGTATAGGTATAGACAAGCCTACTCAATCTAAAAGCATGTCCCAGTCACCGTCTCGTTCATAGAGGCATGGGTAAAAAGTGGCCTATGACGCTATATAAATCATCTAGATTAGATGCACGGGCTGTTTTTTTTTTTAGTAAAACTTCATAGAAAATTTAGTAATTTTTAGTGAAAACCCTCGAAATCTCCGGGGTCGTAAACCTTTGGTTCTGTAAGGTTATTGACCGCATGGATACCGTTTATTATTACTTCAAAAGCCTCTCCTGTTTCTAAACTTCAGTTCAAAGCCGTTCGGGTCAACGAATTTGTCACGAAACTAAAATTTAATCTTTTTAAGCAGAAATATAAGGGCCTTATTCATAGTATGCTGGCTTTATAAAACAGCTCTATCTACATCTTGTCAAACACTTAAATTACATGACAGCAAACGAATAATTAGCTTGTTGTTTCATCACTTTTTTTCATAAATTAACTCATCTTGGAAATACGGTTTATAATGCTGCTATGGGACTAACATATCAAATCTTTAGAAAAATACCTGTTTGGAAAGAAAATTAAATTAAAATATATTTTTCCCATAACTTTAATGACGTTTTTAGGAGTAGCTAATAATAGGTTTATCAGACATTAGATGGTGCACAGTAATAGACAGAAAAGGGTCATAATAACGGTGAGCGAAGCGAGCTATAATTTTCCTTCTACAAGTGGGAGGAAAAATATCACCGAACGAAGTCGAGAGCATTTAGCGCTACTGCATAACATCCATAAAACATTATCATTTGCGAAGATAACCGCCTACAAACCAGGAAATTAACGAGAGGAAAATTAATACAGGACAGATTCATAATTAGGGTCAAACCCGATAGGTCATTATGCGCACTGATGACTTGGTGGATTAACTTGCTAAGTCTTATAAGTTTCAACTAAATTACTATTTATGCAGTGAACTTCTATTAATGACTTTATTCCATTAGGACTTTGTTCACGGTATTTAAATGATTGAGTTATATAGTAGACTAGCAGTTGCCCGCGACTTCGTACGCGTCTACAGTTTCCGTGTACATTATATTATCTGTGCGTGTACCGAGCGGATACTTCTTTGAGAAACACATTATACCTCATTACACGGAACTCGTACCTACTGGAATGTTAAACGCAAGTGGTTAGACCAAAGAGGTAGTACTACGCCCTGTCAAACTGACGTGACGTGACATGACAATGAAATCTTCTTGCCAATTGGCGCTGCTAATTCTTTTCGTTCATTTTATCCTGTAGATCCTGTTAATTATTCGGGATAAAAAGTAGCCTATATGTCAATCCAGGTTACGAACTATATATATGCTAAGTTTCATCCAAGTTGGTTCAGTAGTTTTGCCGTGATTGAAACACAAACATCTAAACTTTCGCATTTATAATATTAGTAGAAGTAGGATAGGATAAGATAGTAGGATAGGATTTATGGCTAAGTTCATTCTATTCTGAAAACGACTATATAGTTTATCTTCTGAGATAGCCGTTTGGTCACATATAACACCAATTTGCTACCCTAAGAGATATTTTGATTATCATGAAAGTTTGAAGAAAAAAAAAAACCATTTAAAACTGATAGCAACAAAGTAACCTAATTGCTTCCATGATTTTAACGCCCAAACCCGGAAAAAATATTCGTAGAATAGGCTATAACATTTTGTTCCGTTATGGAATCGAACCCAGCTCTTATATCTCAGCCTGTTAGTCACTGCAACAAATTAGAAGCAGTTCTGAGCTTTCTATGCAAAATTGATCCTCAGTATTATAACGGTGCATAATTTGCTGCTTCTATCAAGTGAATAATGAGTAAATTGGCTTCCTCAAAGAGCTTGCAAGCGGACGCAGTTGTTCAATAACTGGGAAATTACTTAGTTCACTTCTGGTTTCCTGAACTAAACTAAATCATTAGTTGGGTCTAAACTTCAAAGAAAGCATCGACTTGCGTATAAAGAGCAAAGCATAAAGTATTCACATGAATATTATACACTTTTGTGTTAGCTATTATTATGGGATAATTACTTAACGGCTCGTCAGCTCTTTATTACGCGTTTAAATTACATTTACCGTCGAAAAATAAATAAAACTGGTAATTACATGTTATTGACTCGTTTAAAATTGTTTGAGGAGATGGAGTATCAGCAAATTTACAATTTTAATTTTATGTTTTAATCTTTCAACAGTTCGGAAATCAAGTTTGTCAACATTTTTGGAAGCTACATAGCACATTTACTTTATTTGTTTTCTTGGTGTTATTGTGAGTGGTAATATTGTTGGTGGAGTTTTAACCAATAATACTTGAAGTCGTAGGTACGTAGGATAAAGTGTGAGCCATTAGAATAAATGTGTGCTAAGTATGTGATTTTGTTATTTGATGCTTTTGATTAATTTCCAAGTTTTGGAGGTAAATTCCACCATTTTGCCTTCTAAACAAATGACAGTCGACTTCACAAATTTACTGACTTGACTAGATACTATTTCAAATTATACTTGAAATCGTCTGTCAAAATTAAGGACAGAGGCTATAAATAAGAAAAGAAGAAGAAGATATATTTGACAGGTGCTCAATTTCCTATCGCAAACTGTCAAGAAATAATACCATTACCGGTCGTTGACTGTTATCGACCCACCTCAGTAATAATTAAACCGTGCGAAGTGCTCGCGAGTCCGCACGATAAACGTTTTTATTTTATTACCTTATTTAGCTTACCGGTTCTATTCTGCTTACCGATTTACTTATTCAAACGTACGCGGAAGTGCAAAACGAAATTCTGCTAAAGCTCTTTTATTCACGGCTGTGACGACTTCAACCGCATTGGGGTATGTTCAGCAGTGACGTAAATGGTGCGAAATCGATTCCACGGTGGTAATAATATACATGACCAGAAAATATTTTTGTTTCATATGAATTAGGAGAAAGCGTATAAATAAGAACGAGAAATTATAACTAATTTGACAACTTTGACTAACATCCGATGTCAAAAACGAATAAGCTTTCAATCAGCCATTGACAAAATTGCTCAAGCTAGATAATGTTATTCCAAGAGTTGCTCTGTAATATTTTGTTGTTTGATGTTTGTAGGCACATTGAAATTGCTACTGTAATATTAACGTAGATAAATAGTAAATTTCAGTGACATTTGAGTAATTTGTAAATTAATCGAAAAGCAATTTAATCGAATTGCTCTTTCAATTACGAAATTGCTCAATCGAATTCAATTTGCTTAACCAAGCTAAAAGATCTGGGGCAACGCAGGTCTCCACTCGCAACAATTGAATGTGGCAGTAAATTAGTTTTGTTATTTTTAAGTAGTTATTTGTTCTATCGAAATCTCTATTGCAGCGGGAATTATAAAAATGTAATAAAAAGTCATTATTTTGATAACACGACAAGAAACCGGGACGGTGACATCTTTTTTTCATTCCTAATAGAGGGTTAGAAAAGTCTAGAGACTCTTTGGACAGTTTGCTGACTCATTATATACCTACAAGGCCACTACAAGGCAGATAAACTCCGAACTAAACAATAATTTTTTTCTTGAGGTAGGTAAGTGTACCTACTATAATACTAAGGAAATCAAATAAAATATTTTTTTTTGTTCGGTAAGTACCTACATACTTATCTAGGGAGGTATCTAACAAAACAAGTGACAATGTAGCTAATAAAATAAACATGAAGTATTATTTAGATTAGGTAAAACCTTTTTTTTCCATCACCTCTTCCCAATCAGTACAGGCCATGTACAACTTTTTTTTAAAAAAAGAACGCCGTCGAAGTGTGTTCTGAGAACTTGAAAAGCGCACGCATAACTATACTAACTATATTTATACTTTTTGTTTGGCTTTTCTATTATTGATTTTCCGGATTTTTAAACTGATAAAAAATATGGAAGAAGGAGAACGGTGCATCAATTGTACAAATGTTTAGGCCCTAGAAGAAGAAGATTTTTGGTGCAGGCTCAACCAGTTAATATTGTTGAAGCTGTGTCATTGTGGATAGCCCCAATTCAGGTATGTTTGTGCTATTTTATTTTATTGTTATGAGACGAGTGACGAAACAAGTCCAATCCACAGAGGACGTATCCTATGTGGCATTGTAGCGCGTCCATAACACATTAAGCAATGCAAGCATGGGGCGTAGAGACGTTCTGTAACTTCAACAATGAGCGAGTGTTGTTGAGTAACTTACCCGCCTGCATGTTTGTTTTTGATATTTTGATAATGTAGCTACACAGGTACGCTAGATGGGTCGCCTTATGACTAACTTAGGTAGGTGCTAATGCTTATACCTAACTACCTAGCTTCTTACATTTTAATGAGTTAAGTATCGGTGAGGCAATGCATTGTTATAGGCAGAGGTAACCACTTAACATCAGGTGGGCCATCGGCTTGTTCCATCACTGAGTTGTATAAAAAAAAGTATATTCGTATAAGTTCTTATATTTTCATTTAAAAGGTTCTCAATAATTAAAACTTATTTACAAGAGGTAAGTACCTACCTACCTTACCTACTTACTTATTTTCCTTTACGCCTTATTCACACTTTTTATACAAAACTTCTTGTATTCGTAGGTTTCGCCTAATAACAACTTATGCCAAGAATGTTTGGTTTTATTACGAAATCGACTAAACAATCCTGGCCAAGCTGCAGCTCGAGCATATGGACACACAAGAGTATGCCGAGGTTGTGGAAGCTCTATATTGAGATCTAGATCTTATGCCATCTACAATACCGCAGAAGAAAATATAATAGCGTCATGGATTATTCCGTACCAGGTAAAATGATTTCTCTATTTACTATTTATTTATTTTACTAGCGCATTGTTACTCGCGATTTCGTCTGCGCGGAATAAGTTTTTTAAGTTTTCATTAAAATAGGTTTATTTTATATTCAAGAAAACGTCGCATATCCACCCCCAATAACCCAAAGTAACTACCTACTCTACTCTACCTACCTACAACTGCGTGATCTCGCTGAAATGTAGATGTAAAACAAAATAATCGTAGGTAACTTGTCTTTGTCCTGAAAATGTTACCAGTAGGTACTTACCTACTTGAAACTCACAAACCACTGTGGAACTGACTAAACCAAGGGTTTCCTCACGATGTTTTCTTTCACCGTTTGAGGGTACTAGCATTGCGCATGCGCACATGTAAATGTACACCTATTGGATAGTAAAACATAATGTGAAACAATAAAATGAAGCCATTTATCACTAACCACACATATTTTATTTCAGGTCAATAACAATGATCAAGCATGTAGACGATGTTTTAGTAGAGCTCAGTTTCTCAGCTCAGGATATGCTCGAAATTGTCGAACAAGAGCCACATCTCGGGCCCAATCCAGGAATCCCACAACCACCTCCTTTACCTGCTGCACCTTTGGGAATACCTGCCGCCAACAATAGAATGCAACCCACCATATTGCTACCACATTATAAGCGGCCAGCTGTGACCATATCTCGCTATACGCCTAAACGATGCCGATTTAAGAGGAGTTACTCCAATCTTAATTAGAGCAAGAATCAAGTCACGGCACGTTAGTAGGAAAATCTACTATAGCTACGTTATGTTTGAGAGTGAACCGGCTGACCGCAACAACGTAGAAAATATATTAGGGTACTGCTGTAGCTGCATTGTGGGCAACAGAACAGTTGGCTGTTGCACCCATGTTATGACAGTTATATGGTTTCTTAGCTGGGCACGGCATCAAGACAGTATTGTCGCACCAGCTATGTTCCTAAACCATGTAATTGAAGAAGAAACTGAAGATTCTGACGACGAGCAAAACTTGCAGTAGGAAAAGTTATTGCTAATCGAGCAAACGAAGCTAGCGAAGATCTTAATAACATTGCCATAACATAAAAAGCGGATATAACAACCGACCTTGGTCGATGTTGTATGTTCCTAGTGATTAGATATGATCTACCTATCAAACTGAGATGTAATTGCTAACTACCTAACAACCATACCTAACAAACGTCACAAACGATAGCATGATATTACCTATTACTTATCACAAACTTCAAGAAAAGCCGCAGGTGAAAGCTAGTAAGTCATACAAATACAAACTGTCAATTAAGTCATCGAAAAATACCATTTCCTGGCAGACAACCTTTGTTTTTTGTCGAAGTTTGGATGTCGAATAACTAAGTATTCCCGTTGCTTTTTAATAAAATTATTACGTATATTAAAACTACGTTACAAGTACATTGTAACAAAGAAAGTTTCATTAATGCGAGTTTAAAAAAATCGGGACCTGGGCTCCATAGAGTTTTGCCCCAGACCCTTTAAATAAAATGGTTCAATTTCTTATAAAAACAGATACACAACAGGGTTTTATAAATACTCTTTTGTTTGTTTAAAAATCAAGGAACAATAATCAAGCTTCGGCATATTTTTTTGCGTTTCTTTATTGTACCTTCAAAACAAAAACAAACACCGTTTAAAGTTTATCTTTTCTAATTTTTATGAGGAAAAGTGATGGAACGAGTGGATGGCCCACCAGATGTTAAGCAGTTATCTCTGCCTATAAAGATGCGATACGTCACAGAGGACGTTCACCGAGGCCATGTGTTACATTACATTGCGTCCATCACTATCACTGTGAGACGTAAAGTCGATAATTCTCATGGACCTTTTATATGGTGGTTGCGACGGCACCCATACCTTTAAATCGTAACAGACTAAATACAAACACAAAATATAATATAATATCACAGCTTGGTGACAAAAATAAGGATGGTGATAATACTTCCATAACGCTAACTCTTTCATAAAGAGCTCTACTAATACAAAGCTCTACCTCACAACCCTACCTGTGGTAAATATAACGACTGCGAACTTCGTTTAAAAGTTTATGTAATGGGTTTTGAATGAAAGCCCTGGAAATGACATGGGTCGTTATTTATGATATGATACGCTATTGCCTCCTCCGGATATCCTGTATCCTCGAGGTTTTGGACAATATCAATTGTATTACCATCACAAATCATCATCCTTTTCTTGTTATTGTAGATTCATGTATGTAGAACGACTAGAATTTTAGTGGTTTACGTAATTTAATGATTTTATCACGAAAATAACTACTACTACTTTACTATTACTTTGTTTAGCCTCAAATCGTTAATTCGTAAGAGTTAGTGGCCAACTCTCGTGACGGAGTTTTTAGCTTCAATGAAAAATTCTTATTGATGTCGCAGCTGCGGGGACTCGTTGGGTGATTGCCTATTTGAAGCAGATTTTTTTAGATTAGTCGTTACATACGATGATTTGTTCTCAGTTGAGATCGATCCCAAAACTAACCGCTATTACCGACTGAGCTATGCCTGTCTAAACAATTGGTTTTATTAATTGCTTACCCTGACACGTCCGTGAAATCAACACTGGCCTACGCGGAAGATCAGCGCTTCTGTATGGTAACATGTAGTAGCATATGCTGAGCGTAGACCATTTCCCACAACTGAGATTTCAGTATATTTATGGTTTTTATTTCAGTTATGTTTTAGTTTATACTTTTCTTTTATTGTGGTGTTCAACGCCATTTTATACAAAATTCTGGTAGTTTTCGTAATGAAATGATGATTCCTTTGTATTGTAGTTCAATGGTGATGGTGAATAAAAACGTTATTTATCTATCTTGCTTACCAACTATTTTATATTCCAGACGATCTCTCAGAAAATCAGTGACGCGGCAGGAAGAAGTAGCCAGACAGTTGGACGAGCTCACCGACTACCGACCATACTTCACGTGGTGGGTGAGCACAGTGCAGACACTGGTTCTGTTGCTGTCACTGCTGTGCTACGGGTTCGGGCCGGTCGGCTTTGGCAGGCACACGCACTCGGGACAAGTTTTAGTGAAGAGTTTGAGTTTACAACAGGTGAGTCAAACTCATAATAATAACAGTAATATCTAGAAAGCCTTTAGGCTGTGTTTTGTCTTTTTCATTGCCGAGTGGATTCAAATTCGATCAAAAGAGAACAACAGAAACAAAATACGGTGTAACTATTCCAAGCTTACATCGAGTTTTTTTATAACATGGCTAATGCCATAGCGTAAGTTTTGATAAATAAATTTATTTCCTTTCTTTTGTAATGTTTTTGACGATTTCTACTATCCTAGCATGTCAACTTGGCTGGAAGGGCTGACGTCAAATGTTGCTTTTTCCCTTACATTTGATAAAAATTAAGCCACCCTTAATGAACAAACTCACAATATTTGCGCTTTTATTAAAAAAAAAAACATATTTTTTAGCTCCATTACCTTAAAAGATCTTCTGATAGGATGAAACATAAAGTGACACTCCACTTTATGTTTCATCCTATTAGAACAAAACCAAGTTACAATTCAGTTATTTTTACACTCAGTTAAATAAAATAACACGTAGGTCACAGAATTCATCGTAAAATACCTACCCTGTGTTGTATTTATATAGGTTTTATCTTTTTAATAAAAACACGATCTTCGGACCACGAAAAGTCTCGTAAACAAGCTATTCGGACCCAGTGATAGACGCTTCGCACGAGCAGCATTTAATATTGAGCCGCAAAACGTACGTCGACCTCAAATAAATTATAGACGGGCACCCGGTCATTTGTTCCGAAAGGACCGTTCACATGATGCTAGTTACTTGTATTGAACACTCGAACACAAAGTTATTGCGCGACATAATAAAATAACACAGTAAGAAAATTATGCAGTTGTATAGAATAAAAAAAAAATCTTCAATTCAAATCCATGAGTGTCGTTTTTTATAACACATTTCATAATATGGTAACACTATTGAAGTAGTAAATAAATACCTACCTAGTTATTAGACAGAAAAACTTACGTTAATTCGGGGTATGTAAAAAACCACTATCGATAAGACTGCATTCATACTGTTTTATATAAAGAACTGGTTTAGCAAGTCTACTTTTTTATTTCATGCAACAGGCACGAATACAGTTTCTTACAATACTAGTGTCATGTAAACGAGGCTTAAAAGATGGCTCATCACGAAAGACTGCGCTAAGCATCGCATAAACTAGACAAAAGAGAGGTTTCACAAAGCTTGTGTGACCTACATTCCAGCGCTCGCTAATACTCTTACTTTGTGTCGTACAGAACCCTTTTGGGTTTGGTCAACTTTTCAAGGCAAAATACTATGCGTAAATAATATTTTTTCAATGGTTCATCACATCATTTTTTTTTCACTTATTTAGTGCACATTATTTCTAAAGAATGTACCCTAATATGACCACAATCTAGCCACAACGTGGGCTAATAAGTAATTTAAAGTTAACTTAAATTGCTAGAATTCTTATTGTCTCTATTTAGGATTTAAGGGAAGACACTATGTTCATGTGTTCTTTAGTTTGTTTTCACTGAAGTTCACTTATTTATTACACTAACTCAAAAGGTTTTTTCCTTTTGAGCCTTCTTATTAAGTCCGTATTGTCAAGGAGCTGGATCGCCTCGACGTTAACATCATCATATCTGAGGCCTGTTTCGTCTAAGTAACGCTATCCGTCAAATAAAAAAAATCTTTCTTTGTTTTTGACAAGACTTAAGTAGAAATGGAATTATTTATAACTGTCGGATAGCGTAATCATGAGATGGTGAAATTGGCACCAAAAATATAATGTTTGCAATTTTATTCCATAACTTTTTTTCTCTTTTGAAGTTAGTTTTTAATAAAAGACAAGATAAAAATGACATTGTCCCCGTCACCATTTATTCTGACTCCTTATATATTTTTTTTACCTTCACGTGAGGTATTTTTGAATGAATAACTTATTGTTGAAAGTCACGAGCGTTGACCTTGTAAATCCCAGGAGTACTTACATATTGCGGATTGTTGTCTAAGGTTCTCAGCCATCTCAGACATTAAATCTGGCGTACCGTGTTTTGTCTAAAAGCTTTGCCTCATTAAGCCTAGTTAAGTAGTTGAAGAAACGAAAGTTTTCATTTTTGCGGTCCCCCAGTGCAAAACAAGCTTGTCCTTTAAATTCAATCAAAAAAAACTCTATAAAAACGCAAGATTTATCTTATTCCCCTTAAAAATGGCTTTCATATTTTTTGAAACGAATGAGCCTAGAGAATTTATAATTGGAGGGATCTGAAGGTGAGACCCGTAATTTTTTATGAGTAAAGGCGGCAAGTTTATTCATGTGCAACTAAAATAAGTGTTCCCGATATGATGTTATTGTAGTGGACTGTATGTTAAGGGCTCGGCTGATGGTATGCCGATGGTGGTGGTAATAAAAGGCCGGGGTTACAATTACACAGCAAGGTTCCGGTCAGGTAGGCTCGGGCAGAGCGACGGCGTTACTATCGCTCGTGGAGCGCGGAAAGCAAGTGAGCACACACAGTTAATGGAGCGTCCACAAATATATATAGTAAAGCCGTCTCCCCCGCTCCCAGGCGTACGCGGCGGGAAGCCCCTTAGATCTTTATTAACAAAATAATACTATCCGTAAATATACTTTGTACAATTGTTTCCTACAATTCTTACTCATTCAAACTAATGCTTTTACAATCATAAGCAGTTTAGTCGGCGCGATTACAGAGGTTGGTTTACGACGTACGGCTTGCCTTGCTAACAATATCCGTGGAACCCAGAGCGGTCCTTTGTCCGTCACAGCGATCCGTCATAAACCTTTGTACGTGTATATCTGTTCTTCGAAGTACATCGTATCTACCTACATTCTTTGTCTAACTTTCCTGCCTTTGCAGGTAGGTGTTCTGTCCCTTACAAAGATTTAACTACCTAGCTAGGTGAGACATACTAGTTCCTGGCCTGACTTAGCTTTTCAACTCTACTAAAGGGATCTCTACCTACCTACTCAGTCTCTCAGTAAAACACTAGACAATGGAATCGTATAATTTAGCTTATCCTATCTGACCGATAATTATTCTACATGCTTAGGGCTACTAGGTACTCTTATCTCTAACTTATATCCATTCTGTCGTGCACATTCTCCCGCCGTCGCGCTCTCGCGATCAGCCCGTCAAGCACGACAGCTTTTTTCGTGGTACGCCGTAGGATGTGTCCGGCGCTTGTGATGACGTCCGCCACCCGGGTCTCGCCGTCTCGCCGTGGATCCAGTATCGCAATCCGTTTCCATGGCCATGCGTTGCTGGGTAGGTACTCGTCGCAGACGATGACGAGGTTGCCGACCTTCGGCGCGTCGCCAGCAGTATGAGGCTCCCGCCGGTGCTGCAAGGCGGGTAGGTACTCGCGCAGCCACCGGTGCCAGAACTCGATTGCCAGCTGTAGTCGTGTGCGCCACCAGTGTTGGCACGCCTACTCGTCGTCGTCGTTGAACCCCCCTGATGCAGGAACGTGGTCGATGTCCTTCAGTCAGTTGGTCAGGACTGAAGGCCTCTGGATCGTTGGGAGTCACACTCACATGACTGTGTGAGCGTGAGTTCGCCATGGCTTCTACCTTAGCCAGTAGGGCGCCGAAGGTGTCTTCCATCGGGCTCCTCCCATGAAGCGTCGTTACGGGCGCCTTTTTGTCAGGGCGCACCATACGCTCCAAAGCGCCACCTACAGCCGGCGCCACTGGTGGGATGTACCGCCACTTGACGAGGCGGACATTGTCTTCCTTTTCTGTGGCCACAACATTCGTTGTCTGTAGCTCGCGATCGGCAGCTTCGAAGCATGTGGTACTGTCGATCGACGTCTCTCGCAGGCAGCCGCGCCGCACTGTGTAGCGGCGTGGCACGATAGCGGAGTCGCTCCCGCCGATGGAAACCGTAGGATCCTCGGAGTGAGTCGTGACTGCGCTAATCGTTGGCTCGTCGTTCAGTGCCCTGCCATGTGGCTTCAAGCAAGCCCGTCGATGTACAAGGTCCACCTTCCTGTTGACTTTCTCAGCTTGTTCTATGGACACAAAACTAGTTAGGTGACAATCCATAAAATTATACCTCTCGAATGCTGCGGCCTCTTCAGGGTCCTCTTGGTTGATGTCTCGTGCATTCCCGTTCGTCATGACGAGAGCCGTGCATGATAATGATGAAGCCCTCAGTATGACGGTTGTCATACGGTACTCTTCGGGCGCCTCTTTCTCTCCTTTGTCACCATGCCGCATGAATCTCAAACCATTCCTGCCCTGGGGTAAAGCTCTTACCTGCATAAACATTTCTTTTATGCCAGTTGACATCAATGCGAATTGTCCAAAACGCATTACCACTCCCGGTAGTGACCGTAACAGGTCCGACCCTGTAGATAATGTGCCAGTCAGACTTATTCCGGCTGACTTTACCGCGGTGTTGTGAACCATCCTTATCTTTGGTTTTCCTAGGTTCATTACAGCAAAATGAGACCAACGCCATGTCTTTCTGTTAGTGGAAAGTGACTCAGCGCGCTCCGCGATATCCGAAATAAGCAGGCTATTGACTCGTTCACTAAACTTAGCTTTCTGTTTGCTTTCTCGGTCGAGCTTGCGTTCTGAGTGCAATAACCTTTTCAGTGCATCGTCGTGCAGAGCCGCGTGGTCATTTCGCCGCTGAGATTCGGTCTTGAATCGTCCATGAGGCATCCACCGGCCTTTTCCATCTAACGGCCGGACGGCCTTTTGTTCGGAGTGACTCACCGATGTTATCTCCTGTATCGCTAGCGACTCTAACCTGACAAAATACTTCATGTTTTCCTCGAAGTCGTCTATTTGTTGCACCGCCGCTATCGCCGATACATATTCACAAAAGGCTTTATCGTCGGATGCGGCCTCTGTGTCTCTGTCATTGTTTGGTACCTGATCTATGTGCGTGAGTGAGGAGACGGCTTGTTCGCTCCGTCCTTGTCTTACCTCATTTGCGCACACTCGTTTTACCTTTTTCTTGGCCGACTGACCCTCGGCATTGTTCTTAGATGTTGCCTCAGGTAATGTGTACGCTCCGCGTTTATCCGCTTCTTTGTTTAGAAAGGCGGAGATCTTTCTCAGCTCTGGGACGTCGTCTTGACTCTTGATCGCTGCATAGTCATACCATTTCTTGCTCAGAATGGCTGGTAGCTTATTTACTATACATCTTACCATTTCCCGACTATGTAGGTACTCCTCACGCCCCAAAGTTTCAACGGTAGTCACTGCATTGGCCACTCGTCCAGCGAAGACGCATAGTTCTCTCGCGCCATCGCTTACCTTGGGTAGATGGCGTAGCTTTTCTATCTCAACTATCATCATCGCCTCCGCTCGCCCGAACCGCCTCTCGAGAGCCTCCATGACGGCTCTAAGTTCGGGTTGACTCACCAACAGACTGTTTACAGCCTCGTACGCATCACCCATGAAGTTTTCTTGTACGAGCGCTACATTCTCTGACTTCGAGAACACCGACTCACTGTCTCTAGATGCTGCTTTGAATGCTGACCCACTCACCTGCCCATCGTAGACGGGAAGTTCTTGTAGGTCCCTCAGCGGGTCCCTCTTCGTGGCGATCTGCGATAGCACCTCTGCTGGCTCTTCTGAGCCGACGACAGACCTCTGCGCGGGGGGCGGCTCGACCACCCGTCCGGGTCGATACACGACACGGTCCTCCCGCACTCCTTGGTCCACCTTGGCAGCAGGCGCCTCCTTAGGGATACCCACACGGTCGGCAGGTAGCAACGGCCGGTCCCCTGGCCGTCGCTGCAGCCATATGCGAACGGGGGCGAGCTCTGTCTGCACTCCTCCGTCCTTTTCTCTAGAGTCCTCTTCTTCAGCTCGCTGGAGAGTGATCTCAGCGAGCGCTGTGGCTGCTTGCGCTCTCGCTAGTTGCTCACGAGCTGCCCACACTTTCTTACATTTCTTCGACCTATGGGAATGTGACTGCGTGTGCGTAGGCCTATGTCCGGCTTGCACAACTCCGTCGGCAGTCACCTCCGTAGTTGCTGACTTCAACAGAACCGATTCATTGTCTCTAAATGCTGCTTGGAATGCTGACCACCCACTCACCTGCCCATTGTAGATGGGAAGTTCTGGTAGGTCCCTCGGCGGGTCCCTCTTCGTCGCGATCTGCGATAGCGCCTCTGCCAGCTCCTCTGAGCCGACGACAGACCTCTGCACGGGGGGCGGCTCGGCCACCCGACCGGGTCGATTCGCGACACGGTCCTCCCGCACTCCTTGGTCCTCCTTAGCAGCAGGCGCCTCCTTAGGGATACCCTTACGGTCGGCAGGTAGCAACGGCCGATCCTCTGGCCATCGCTGCAGCCACCTCGAGATCTGAACGGAGGCGAGCTCTGTCCGCACTCCTCCGTCCCTTTCCCTGAAGTCTTCCTCTTCTGCTCGCTGGAGAGTAATCTCAGCGAGCGCTGTAGTTGCTTGCACTCTTGCCAGTTGTTCACGAGCTGCCAGCACTTTCTTAGATTTCTTCGACCTATGGGAATGTGACTGCGTGTGCGTAAGCCTATGTCCGGCTTGCACAACTCCGTCAGCAGTCACCTCCGTAGTCGCTGACTCGGAGAGCACCGACTCGCTGTCTCTAAATGCTGCTTTGAATGCTGACCACCCACTCACCTGCCCATCGTAGACGGGAAGTTCTTGTAGGTCCCTCGGCGGGTCCCTCTTCGTCGCGATCTGCGATAGCACCTCTGCTGACTCCTCTGAGCCGACGACAGACCTCTGCACGGGGGGCGGCTCGGCCACCCGACCGGGTCGATTCGCGACGCGGTCCTCCCGCACTCCTTGGTCCTCCTTGGCAGCAGGCGCCTCCTTAGGGATACCCACATGGCCGGCAGGTAGCAACGGCCGATCCTCTGGCCATCGCTGCAGCCATCTCGAGATCTGAACGGAGGCGAGCTCTGTCCGCACTCCTCCGTCCCTTTCTCTGGAGTCTTCTTCCTCTGCTCGCTGGAGAGCAATCTCAGCAAGCGCTACGGCTGCTTGTGCTCTCGCCAGTTGCTCACGAGCCGCCCACTCTTTTGTAGAGTTCTTCGACCTATGGGAATGTAACTGCGTGTGCGTAGGCCTATGTCTGGCTTGCACAACTCCGTCAGCAGTCACCTCCGTAGCCGCAGTCTCTATTCTTGTGGCGGCTCCCGTGCTTCCGCTTCCATTCGTGGTGATTTTGGCCGCGGTCCTGGTCACGCAAGCTTCTGCTCGCGCTCGCGCTTCATCGCGATCATGTTTGCTTCTAGTAACCGGCATTCTTGAATGGCTGCTTCAGTGGTCCGACTCGTTAGGACCACTGTTCCAAGTAGCTGCTTCAGAGATCCGGCAAGGACCAATGTTCCCGTAGCTGCTTCAGAGATCCGGCTTCGTAAGGACCATTGTTCCGGTAGCTGCTTCAGAGATCCGGCAAGGACCAATGTTCCCGTAGCTGCTTCAGAGATCCGGCTTCGTAAGGACCAATGTTCCCGATATGATGTTATTGTAGTGGACTGTATGTTAAGGGCTCGGCTGATGGTATGCCGATGGTGGTGGTAATAAAAGGCCGGGGTTACAATTACACAGCAAGGTTCCGGTCAGGTAGGCTCGGGCAGAGCGACGGCGTTACTATCGCTCGTGGAGCGCGGAAAGCAAGTGAGCACACACAGTTAATGGAGCGTCCACAAATATATATAGTAAAGCCGTCTCCCCCGCTCCCAGGCGTACGCGGCGGGAAGCCCCTTAGATCTTTATTAACAAAATAATACTATCCGTAAATATACTTTGTACAATTGTTTCCTACAATTCTTACTCATTCAAACTAATGCTTTTACAATCATAAGCAGTTTAGTCGGCGCGATTACAGAGGTTGGTTTACGACGTACGGCTTGCCTTGCTAACAATATCCGTGGAACCCAGAGCGGTCCTTTGTCCGTCACAGCGATCCGTCATAAACCTTTGTACGTGTATATCTGTTCTTCGAAGTACATCGTATCTACCTACATTCTTTGTCTAACTTTCCTGCCTTTGCAGGTAGGTGTTCTGTCCCTTACAAAGATTTAACTACCTAGCTAGGTGAGACATACTAGTTCCTGGCCTGACTTAGCTTTTCAACTCTACTAAAGGGATCTCTACCTACCTACTCAGTCTCTCAGTAAAACACTAGACAATGGAATCGTATAATTTAGCTTATCCTATCTGACCGATAATTATTCTACATGCTTAGGGCTACTAGGTACTCTTATCTCTAACTTATATCCATTCTGTCGTGCACAATAAGTGTTATCAAATTATTCATGATTTAGTTTACACTTTTATGACAAGCTGTAAGTATCTAAATAAGAATGAGTTAGTCTGAATCTTACTCTTAAATATTGTCTAGTTTTTTTAAATAACAGTTTTAATGGTGATAGTTGATTTATTTTACCTCTAATTAATAATCCTTAGCTAGATTACAGCGGCTACATAAAAAAAAATACATTATCAACAATAGTTATCAGCTGTTTTTATTAGTGGAGTCTCCGGTGATCAAATATGTTTTAGACCATGTTTTTCTTGTGGTATCGATGTGGCTAAAAAAATAATACCTATAGGTGCTGGGCATGCCAACTCAATCTAAGCACAACGTTAAGTTGGAATTGGCTTGTTCAGCTCAGCAAGTATTTCATCCCAGGCATCAAATAGTCAGAGAATCCTACTAATATTATAAATGCGAAAGTTTAGATGTTTGGATGTTTGGATGTTTGTGTTTCAATCACCAACTTGGATGAAACTTGGCATATATATAGTTCGTAACCTGGATTGACATATAGGCTACTTTTTATCCCGTATAATTAACAGGATCTACAGGATAAAATAAACGAAAAGGATTAGCAGCGCCAATTGGCAAGACGATTTCATTGTCATGTCACGTCAGTTTGACAGGGCGTAGTACTACCTCTTTGGTCTAACGATTAGCGTTTGACATTCCAGTAGGTACGAGTTCGGTGTAATGAGGTGTAATGTCAAGTTTCTCAAAGAAGTATCCGCTCGGTACACGCACAGATAATATAATGTACACGGAAACTGTAGACGCGTACGAAGTCGCGGGTAACTGCTAGTCTTAAATAGAAATGAAAAGCTTAAATAGAATGAAATCGCCTCTGACGCTATATCATTCATAATAGATGAAAATGGTTTTAATCGTCGACAATGTTTTTTCAAGGTGGAATGGGAAGAACCAGCATCATTCTGGCTGGGGCCCAGGGCGGCGGATCTGATTCATTTGGGGGCCAAGTTCGCGCCTTGCATGAGGCGAGACGTGAGGATAGCTCGGGCGATAGCTGCATCCGCGCGGCGGGAACGGGATACGGCGTGCTGCATACGGAATGACGATTCTGGATGTGTGCAATCTTCAAAGGCTGATTGTTCTGTAAGTTCGAAAAGATAGAGATTTTAAAGATTAAGGGCGGCTTGCACCAGAATTGCTAAACGTGTTTATCTGGTAAATAATATTTAGCGAGTTATCATCAAGTCATATAAATACGTCAGATTTAAATCTATTTAACTGTTAAACACGTTTAGTGATTCTGGTGCAAGCCGCCTTAAAAATGGAACAAAAAATAAAAAAGTGCTTTGAATTAAGACAGCAATTATGTACAGTAGGCACAACGAATCTATATCCCTGTAAAATTAGGTGCAACAAACGATTGCGCATGTTGTTTTGTGGAAAAAATCACTTACCTTCAATTCAACCCAAAAATGGGTTCTGCAAAACGGCAGTCTGGGTGTAGTTTGTTAGGGTGAAGTCATTTCAGAGACACTAAAACTACACCCAGACTGCCGTTTTGCAGTTAGCTTTGCAATTTAATTTCTTCTTCATTTTATACCGTACTCGTACTAGTAAACGATACGATCTCAGCAAACTAAATTATTATACTTTTTAGTTTGAACTACATACATTATTCATTGAGTGAGCGACCCATCCATGCGTAGCGGTGGGTCTACGAGCGTAGACACCGCGTAGCACTTTGGAAGAGTCAAATAATCAAACGTTTTTTTCGTGCTGTGCATAACAATTATAAACCCAAAATATTATTTACGATGTCATCATATTATATCATAAATATCATAAAATCTGATGACATCAAAATATTGTATTGCAAAGGTGTATCATGTACACAAAAGCTGTATGTAATCTTTTAACCAGTAGCAAATCCAAGGTTTTGGTTTGGGTGGGGGCTTGACCCAGCTAGCCAGTGTTCTCTGACAAATCCTGGTCCACCCTTGAGAGACCCGGACCTTTCCTTCCATCCCTGAATCGGCTTGCGCCTCTATAGATGTTTTGTCTTCTGGCAGAATGATTCCAAACACATAACATCATCCCAAGCTATTTGAAACCTGTCCTGCCCCCGTATGCCAATCTTTTGCTGTCAAGTTATATTTCACTGCCCAGTGTAATTTCTTCAGGTCACGTGGTACAATTTTGTACCACGTGACCATCTTTTTAGACACTTGACAGCAAAATATGCGCGAAAACACATCAAATGACGTCATAATGTCACTATTTAGTCACAGAATAACTATGAGTTAGTATGAACTGACCATGATATAAAACTTTGCAGTTCAACTTTGCAGTTCAACTTTGATTGGCATACCCCTGCTGTATTACCAATCTAAGCTTTGCGAAAGTAATTAATATTGAATTATTTTTGAATTTTTACATAAGTTTAATTAAAGCATGTATATTCGAATTTTTATTTCAATTAATCTTACTGATAATAATGTGATAAAGTTAATGATTATATTCCCTGTAATTATAATTAATTAAAAATATGAATTTTGCGCACGCTAACAAACAGATAAGAGGATTAATACCGAAGGTAAGCCGGATTATGAGTTATTATGACCGAAATTTTTGTAATTTTGTTTTAATAATAATTTACAATTTCTCTTTGAAAAGCTCAATTTTTATATTTTGTATATTTTAGGTACCTGTAAACCTAATAACTATGAATTAAAACATGTGAATAACTGGTTTTGCTATCGTTTTTCTATAAAGTGTAAATGAACCTATTATTTATATATAGTAAAATAATGATACCTACTAGAATATGACTAAAAATAGCTTTTGTAAAATGTTGAGCATTCACATTTCAAGTGTGTTTATACTTTTTTTTATAAATATTTCAGAACACAATATCAACGTGGAAAAAGTGGTCTTCCGGTGAATCGGGTCCGGGGGGTCGGATATCAGGGTCAGTTTGTGGATTAGATCCAAAGTAAGTATCCTTCTCATATTTACTGTTATATTCTACTTACCGTAATCATAAGTAGATGTTATACATCACATTCGAAGGAGACATGGGTCTCCCGCATAAGAATGATTTTCAGCTTTTTTCGTTCATCGATATCTCGCTTCGCCTTCTGATACAAATCACTATCTGATACTCATATTCTCAACTGTTCCCGATCTACCATCATCATTTTAATTGTTATGTGCAGCAGTAGTTCTTTGTACACAAAACATAGGCATTCCCCATAAGATTATCCAGAGCGGATCCTTATGCAGGCCCAATGGCTTGTTAGGTATTTTCCTAAGCCTATGTACTTACAACCTTTCAGATTTTGCGAGGCGCCCCGCTCAATAGCGCCGCACGAGTGGCCGGATGACATAACGAAATGGCCGATCTGTCGGAAGAACGTTCTAGATGGTTCAGCTGCGGTCGGCCGGGCAGGGCATGCAGCAGAACACATGGCGTGTGAAGTCATCGGCCATCCGTGCTGTATAGGAGTTCATGGACAATGCGTGATTACCACGAGAGAACACTGCGACTTTGTGAAAGGGCATTTTCATGAAGAGGCGTCGTTGTGCTCACAGGTGAGTATAGAGTTCCAAAAAAGCAGATGGTTAATTGTTAGTTCTAGTAGCAACCTTTTTGGTAGTTGCAATTTGGGCTAGACTGGCCAGTCACGCCAATTGACCCGTCCAACATCTTCAATAAGTGTCTTCTGAGTCATGTCAGGCCAGCTTGTATAACGCTTCCAAAGGTAGATAATGTCTAATTACAACTAAAGATAGCTGACTTCGTGAGAACTTTTTGGAGAGGTTGATGTATCTCATAAATGGTCGAAAATGGGTCTAAAATTTGTTTTTAATTCCAGGTGTCCTGTCTCGACGACGTCTGTGGCATGCTTCCATTTATGCGACGCCGTCGACCAGACCAGCTCTACCGCGCGTGGACATCCCTATTCGTTCACGCTGGTCTCCTCCATCTGGCTATGACGTTAGCCTTACAGTGGCTGTTTATGAGAGACCTGGAAAAGATGGCCGGCCCCGTGAGGATAGCAGTCGTGTATTTAGGAAGCGGGGTCATTGGGAACATGGCGTCGGCCATCTTCGAGCCTTATCGAGCAGAGGTGAATGTTCTGAGATCGTCTAGTTTGTTTGCAGCAGTCTGGGCGTTTCTTACTTTCTGTTTTCTTTGTCCAGCTCACGGAGTTCAGAATGTTTGTTAGATGTAGTTATGACTAAGCTGATATTTGTTTTAATTGCAGGTGGGACCAGCAGGATCACAATTCGGTCTTCTAGCGTGCCTCATGGTGGAAGTGATCGGTGCCTGGCATCTCCTAAAACAACCGTTTTGGGCTATGTACAAGCTAGTTGGTGTTGCGCTCACTCTGTTCACTCTCGGCCTCCTCCCATGGATAGACAACTTTGCCCACTTTTTTGGGTTTGTGTTCGGTTTTCTGTTATCATACGCGCTGATGCCGTTCATAACCTTCGGGCCGTACGAGAGGCGGAGGAAGATTGTGTTAGTGTGGGTGTGTATGGTGTCCGCGGGAGCGATGACCTGCGCGCTGGTCGCGTTGTTCTACGTCGCCCCGGCGTACGAGTGTGAGTCGTGTCAGCTGTTTACGTGTTTGCCTTTCGCGCCGGACATGTGTGCATCGCAGGACGTGCGAGTGAGACAGATGGATGGGGTATGACGGCGCGCGGCCCGGGCGCCCCCGCCGCCGCCGCCCCCTCGCCCCCCTCGCCATGCGTGCTCGCTGCGCCCCCCAACTTTAAAGTGCCCAGTGCCCCGCCGAGCCGCATAACTCCCTCACTGTACATACACAGCTATGATTGACATTCACTAACAAAACTGTCGATATCTTATGTAATTAGTATTTTAAGCGAATGGTTCGGTGCGTAAGTCCTCCATGCTGGCATGTTTGAGTCGCACTATGCAAACATAAATAATGTGCTGCAGTGCAAACGGGCATTGATAATGCTTTTATGAAAATGTGCCTGTGTACCTTCACTCTTGAAATCAAGAATGGAAAAATTCATAGCTGTGTTCTTCGTACCGTGACGCCGTCGTTGAAACATTTGGTTGATGTGAGAGTGCGCGCTCTAAGACACGTATTATTTTAAATTTCGGAATAGAACTTGAAAAAGTATAGGTACCTATAATGGTATGAATATTTCATCAATTTGTTCAACGAATAAGATCCAACGTTGCGTGTTAAAGTTGTTAAGCGTGTTATTTTTAAACATTATCTGGACTTTAGTATTGTGTGAAAAGGTCGAATTTAGTTTTGCTGTCTTGAATTTTGAGATATTTTTGATATGTTGGAATAACTATCAACAGTGTCAACTACAAATTAATTATCTTCGTACTTACCTATAGTTTCCAGCTTTCAGAGGTAGAATCCTTGAATAAAATCATTTACCAGTCGCAAATTTTCATAAAAATGGTAGATATCCTTGCTATTTTTTTGTGAAAGTACCGAACTGAAAACTGTAAGCATTTTTACTTACTAAAATATTGTTGTAACACAAGCTACAAAAATAAATTCGGCTCAGCAGTGGACTCTATAAAAAAAGACGTGAAATGTGCTAAATCTACGGGTAAATAGTCTCGCGGACACAGTTAATTGTAAATATTCTGTAATATAATTATGATATACTTACGATATTTAAGTATGTTTGCGTGTGATGATTTTGTCTCTACATTTTACGGGAAGTGAATAAAAGAGATTTACTTAAAGTATTGTTTACGAATTGTGTATCAGCGTTTTCCCGTAACTGTGTCAAAATAATACATAATTTAGTATATTACTAAATAATGTAAATATCACCTTGTTTAATATAAACTAATATTATTTCCACTGTAAGTTAACAAATTCTTATCTATAAGTATCACTTATTTATTTCGTCAATTTATTATAGCTTATATAAAGTCTGCGTATAGGCTTCTACATACATTTAATTGTATTATTTTATACAACTATGCTAGTGATAATACAACATTAAACATAATTTTAGGTATAATATAATTTATTTTAATACAATGTTCAGTTTTTGGGCTGTACAATTTTCTCTGTCGTTACTTGTAATTGCGATTTTCATGATTTAATACGAATTTAAAATTATTTAGAGTAAATTAAGTAGGTCATAATTATGATCAAGTACCCATTTGGTTTCCCAACGCGATGTAAATACGAATCAAGATTGAATACTTAACAGTTATTTTGATAATAATTTAAGAGAATGTTAATCGAGATACAGAGATAAAATAACCAAACTAAATCTTATATTACGAGTAAATGGATAAAAAATAACACATTTACCTTATTTTTTGTACTGAATTTAAATATCATTAAATAAATATTATCAATAACCTCTCTAAATTAATTTCGTAATAGGAAACGGTTTTTGGCTGCCATATAAAACAATATTCCAGCCATATTTGTAGGGAGTTTGTTTTGCAGAACTCTTGTATAACACATGTATTTTATATTCCTTCAAGTTTAGTGTTTGACGCTCAAGCAATAAATAGCTGTAAATCAAGAAAACACATGCTTATGCTTACATTTAAGCAAAGTTTTACCGTTCCTTACAGTAGAACGCCGACGCAAAATCCATTTCTACTAAACTTTTATTGTTTTAATCTATACTTAGATCCAGTAGGTGCTTATTGCGTGTCACTGCCAATTCAATTCTATATTTGTGTGAAACTTTTACTTTTAAGCTAATAATATCAATAATAATTATTCTAAAGGTATGTAATCAAGAATGGGCAATGAGAGAAAGCTCCAGAATAGTGAAATAAAAATGTACCTATGCAACAAAAGATGGTAATATTGAGTTATATTAAAATTACTCAGATTTCGAGTTTGTGCGCTACTGTCGCAGTAAGTAATAAATGTTAATTGAGTTTATGTTGTACTCATATAAATGCTTTACAAAGCTTAAGTACATAACAAAAAAAAAACTAAAAGAACACTAGACAAATCTCTATCGGTTAATGGGAAGTGGTCTATGAACCAATAGCGATACGAATGTTGTATTTATAGATACCACAGCTGCACCTTTATCAAAATCGGACCCAGGAGTTTTGTAAAATAATATTATCATTTTCTTAAAACTACCCGATCCGATTTTGATGACTTTACACAAAATTTTTGTCTAAATGTGATCTTTTGAAAAAGTATTACTACGATATTGGTCTAAAATTATTTTTCTTAAAGCAATTTAGCACAGTCTCATTTTCAGACATTCTTAGATTGATGTTTTGAGAAATGGATGCACGGATATCCGATCTTTAAAATTACTGTTTAATTATCAGTTTTCTTACAGAAACCAGCATTAGTATCAATGTTTCCGGTTTGGAGGTGGTATCACAAACAAAAAAGATGCATAAATCCATGAAAACGGAAATTATGAGTTAGGGGTTATTTTTTCACTGACATTTTAGCAATTTGAAGATGCGTACAAGCGGATTCAAATAGCAGAGAAATCTTTGATGAGATAGTGGAATATCCGGTGCTTAGCATTTTCGATCAATGTTCGAGTAACATAGACATAGATAACTATTATTCAACTTAAGTATCAACTAAATTAAATAATAGTAAACTATTTTTCTTTACTTTTTATAAAATGTTTTTGTTACACTGTGTCTAAAATTACATTACAAACGATCGGTTTTCAAAAAACTGCTTTGTCGTAAGTACCTAAGTACGAGTACATATATTGGTTGGTATTATTGGTTGATATTTAGAGCGTGTATTTTAATACCTCAGTGTAGAGCAATAAAATATAATAACTATTTTTTAAACATTATTATTAACGTTGTCGTTATTATTGTTTTTAAAATTGGAAGAAAACATAATTTTGAACTTTAATCTTTTTAGGGATTATAATTCGAAAGCGTTCGATAAAATGACATTAGAACTGACATAAATAGCGACGAAAAACCCGACTGTAATAGTAGTATAACTCCCGGTTATTTGTTTCACAAAGAGTAAAATACAGATAACATGAAAACTGTTATTTAAGATGTTTACCTACATCATAAGTTATTGTGCATTTTAGTATATCGCATATTTTAGCATATCGTGCAACTGTCCTTCATTGTAATCTATTTATTAAACCGTGCACAATTCATACGAGATTGATAACGTAAAATGTATCTACTGTACATAATTGTATTATTATGACTCTGTAAAATAATTCTCGATTGATTTCTCTATTTTAATCTTATGCCGAGTGCAGACAAAGTGAACGAACGAAAGACGTGTGGTTGAAAAAGTCAGCTATCGTTTGCTTGGTTTGTATTTGGCATTAACAGAAGTTAACTCGAAGTGCCCTTTTGCCCTGTGGCTAGAAGGACTGTTTTAAAACATAATTCTAAGACAAACTTACATAACATAAATTGTACATTGTGAACATATTCTAATAATACTGTAATTGTAAGAAATAACGTAATCTTATTGTAAATTAGTAATAATCGAAAATGAAACCTTATTATCATAATAATTTTGTTTTATTTAGATCACTGATGAGTCTAAACTAAACTAAATAAGATTGCCATTATGACTCCAGAAATCGATAAGAAAAGAAAGGGACGGGTAACCTGAAACCACTTCTCGCTCGCACATCTCAATACTTAATTTTTTGAATAAAACCATTGAATGTAATTGATGCAAAATCGCAAAGTTTTTCAGTCTAGAGAATGCAAAGGTTGATTTATTGATTGTTTTGCATAATGACATTGATGTTATATCATCAAAAATCTTGAAATGTGCGACCGATAAGAGTGTTTGACCTTACTCTACACCATAAAGGCCTCATCAAATTAAATTTCCCACTTAGACAGGTTTACCCACTCAAACCACGAAAAATACTTCAAATTTTTTTAATTTGCTTATATTTTGATGCTGATAAAATACTTTTAGCACGAGAGTCCTACTCGCACTTGACGATCTTATGTCAACTTTATGAAACTTTGTAGTTAAAAGTGAGCTATTCGGCCTGTTTAGCAACGTAGGTTATTTTTTTTGGTTTTTTTTCGTGGAAGAAGTCGCGGGTAACTGCTAGTTGGTTTATATGTTTTTGTTATTTGATGTTTATTACGATAAGCTTTTGTGTCAGCTTCAGCAGAAAGAGGCGCGAGGCGTTTTTTGTACGTGTACAAGTGACATCTATCGCCTAGGTGATGAACAATTTCTATAGAAACCTGAAAGTACTGGGTATCCTAACATAAGTCACTCCAGTCCGATGTTATTGCAAGAGATGGCGTTTGTGCTGCGAATTTATAGATAAATACGAACAGTTATATTTTATACCTACTGTTTTTATTTTATTGATTATTGTTTTAGGACATAGAGCAAGCGGATTTTGAAGGTTAGTACGTAGGTTCAGTCGGAACGCATTGATCTAGAATAGTAATATAACATGCAATAACTATAGCCAGAAATGTTGAAAATTCAATTGCTAGATACGCTAGATATACCTACTTAAAAAGAAAACTTGGTAAGGATCTTGAGACTCTTTGATTCTAAACGGAAAACTCAAAGAGGATTTTGAGACTTACCCGGTACTTCCTGTTTTTGAATTAAACCATAGTTTTTTTAATTGAAAACGTATTTTTTTCTGAATCTAACCAGCGCACGCTCTAGTGAAATGTTGTTTTTTATGTAGGTAAAGAGATATTTTGTGGTTCAGTCACGATTATTCAATACAACTCTACAGATACCTATAAAATTGATGTCGTGTAATAATGTATATCTTGACAAAGATCTCGACTGAAAGGCGACGGAAAAAGTGATTTTTTCAAGCATGTAACAGTATCTTGAAATGTGATAGTAGATCTGTCATACGCTGGTTAGATAGCACGTGAACTGTATCTTCAGGTAGGTACTTAAAAGAACTACTCTAAGCCCGGATGAGCTGAGAAACCTACCCCATAAAATACTTCAGTTCCTGATAGCTGTCGGGTATGGTGGTGAACTATGAACGCCCCAAATAAGAGGAAACCTACACAAGTGGCGATCACAGGCCATCATAGACTTTAGTGATATTATAGTGACAGGCGTCACAGCTCGTGTGGGTCGTGGGTTCGATCCCTACCAAGAACACACATTTGTGCGTGGCAAACACAGATGTTCGTTTTATGTCTGGGTAAGTATTTACAAAAAAATCTAGTTCCTATATTACAAGCTTTGCTTAGTTTGGGTAGAGGGCGTTGTGTGAAATGTCCATGAATATTTATTTGCAGCCGCTAATAGAAAAACTTTTAAAAAGGTAAAGGTTGCTCATTTACTCGATACCGCTTCCGTACCTACAATGCTTTATCTACACTACACTCTGCAGTGACAAATGAAATAGCAAACAACGCGATATAAACACGAGGTGAATTTAGAGAGCAAGATCGTACGCCACCCTTATTTAAAGGTTAGAATTTTACAGAGTTGAAGCAGTGTCGTTAGCTTGTGTTATTAATAAGATGAAAACTTTTCTGAATGAATGATAATTTTATAGCAAAACATCTGAAAATAGCGATAGAAATAAATGTTTGTTTATTCAACAAAATAAAATAAAGTCTTTCTCTCGGCGACCCTAAAATTTTTTCATCTACTCTACAGAGGTCATATTATTATGGTGCTTGAAAAATTTACTATCTGATAGAACATCGCTTAGTGACCTAAATACCTGCGCTACAGGATGATGTTAATTTAAAGTAATGTCCGAGACAACATCGCACTTGCGGCTTTTCTTACCCAGAGCTGACTCTACGTGCTAAATTAACACTGTACAATACCTAGAGTATAAAATACGTAGTAAATACATACACAGTAGTCACACAAACAGATGTATCCTGAGAAAGGATGATTAAATATAACATTTTTGCGATACCTGAAAAGGGTGAATAAGTTTTAAAGTGCCTCTGACTTTAGCATAAGACCAAATTGTAACACTTATTTTGGCAAATAAATGTATCTTGTATCTTGAAAGTGGCTACACAGGCATACCGAGCAAGCATAGGTAGTAAACAATGAAATAACTAGAATAATATTGGAGTCCTAACTACTTAGGTTATTGAGCTTTTGTCTATGTTAGGTGGTAAACGTGTGATTGGTAAAATGTATGAGATCAGTCACGTGACTATTCGTTTATTAATATGTAACCACACAAAAAAATGCTAAGAACCAGGCCGTAGTTTCTTGCCTCAGAATATTGAACCTCTTGCCCGTTCTGCTATAGGCTCTGTCTCGTGGTGATACATTTTTAATTTATCCTTGTGATTTTACTGAATTAAAGAATTTGACTTTGATATAAAAATCTCATATATTTTTATTTATTTATTGGTATATAGACGAGCAGCTTTCGCTGATATGTCTACGTCACACAGTGTTGAAACACTTCTATACGTCATTTTAAAGTCATTGCCATTTCCCATCTTTTAAGCGCTGTTTTACTTGTTCGTAACAAGTTTGTATTATTTGTTTGAATTTTCTAACGAATTTTAAATGACTTGTCAAAGAGGTTGATCTCTATTATGAGGGGTAGTGAGATATTTATGTACTTACCAACTTAGAATTTTTGCTACGAGATAAATTTGGTTATCGATACTTTAGCACGCTGATAGTGTCAATCACTTGAGCCACTGACAAGATCTAAAATCGATGTGATCAACAATTCTTATGGTTGCGCCATTGTCGTCTAATGTATTGTGAAGTAAGTGACGATTTCTACTCAAATAAATAACGTAAGTATTTTTTGACGGTTAGAGTTATTTTCTACCGTTTCTAACGTGTTTCTTAATGGGATGAGTAATTTCTAGTAGAACGTCTACAAGAATTTGTGAAAATGTTGATCAGAATGGAAATGGTCTTGGAAACATTATTTTCCCAGCTTATTTTACTAGGTTAAAGATCAGTAATGTTTTCAAATAAGTGCAATGGATATTTGTTTTATTAAGAAATCTTCGCTAAAGAAAAACATTTTTTTAGTGTGAAATATTTCATTCCAGACGGGTTTCTCGTAAAGTACCAACCCGACAAAAATGGGTGATTTTTCAGAAAACCTGTACCATAATGGTCTCATGAAAGGAAAACTATAGACAGGTTTTTTTTTAAGTAGTATGAATTTATTCACAAAGAAAATTACGACTAATACAGTATTTACAATATTTATAATATGTACAAAATACACATAATTTTCACAGCATAACTTTCTTATCAAATTATCTAACATGGGATCGACACAAAACCTTAATTGTATTAAAACATAAATGGCCTTGCCATTTATGTTTTACGAAAGTATGAAGGAAACGATAAGATTAATTCCACTCCTTGTTCAAACGTAAAAATGTTAAGGGCGGCTTGCACCAGAATCACTAAACGTGTTTAACAGCTAAATATATTTAAATCTGACGTATTTATATGACTTGACAACTCGCTAAATACTATTTAAGAGTTAAACGCGTTTAGCGATTCTGGTGCAAGCCGCCCTTAATATTTGTTTGCTGATGCTACGCTACGCCATATTTTTTGCGAAGTGACATAAAAATCACGATTCTATTAATGTTAAAGTGTCTTGAGTACCTACTATGACCGCATGCATACCTACCTATATCAACTAACCAACGGAGCACCAGAATATTTATTTGGTATTTTGATTTTATTACAAACTTTTCTCTAAAATTCGAGAGGTTGAGTGTGCAATGAAAATATTTTTTCGAAAACTGAAAAATAACTAGAAATGGTGGTGAGCATGGTTTGGACCGGTTTTTGTGAGTACCTATTTACACCCTGTATAATTCTAAAAATAATTCAATTTATTTGATTAAAAAACAGATAATAAGGATGTGGAAAGCTTTCTTTGAGGTCATTATAAAATGGTGAAGTTCATCATTGACCAACCGGTATGCGCAACAAGTTGTGTTATCCTACCTTATCCTACTAATATTATAAATGCGAATGTTTAGATGTTTGTGTTTCAATCACGTCGAAACTACTGAACCAACTTGGATGAAACTTGGCATATATATATATATATATAGTACGTGACCTGATTTGACACATAGGCTACTTTTTATCCCGAATAATTAACAGGATCTACAGGATAAAATGAAAAATACGGGGTTAGCAGCGCCAATTATTGGCAAAAGGATGATGTCATGTCATGTCACGTCATTTTGACAAGGCGTAGTACTACCTCTTTGGTCTAACGACTAACGTTTGACATTCGAGTACGGGTTCGGTGTAATGTCAAGTTTCTAGAAGAAGTATCCGCTCGGTACACGCACAGATAATATGATGTACACGGAAACGGTACTCGCGTACGAAGTCGCGGGTAACTGCTAGTTAGATATAATTTATTAAATATCCTTCCTCTAAGCTAAAATATAATAACTAATAAAATAACAATACGGGAATATAATATAGCGTAAGGGACATTCTCAAATGAGTACTTTCATAATATTCTACAACAAAGTAAAAAAAAAAACAGTACTAAGTTACAAATGATTCAATGATAAGGTTTACGATTCAATGATAGACGTTTAGAGTATAACTAGAAAATAAATTGGGTATTGTTTCCATATTTTACTCTATGCCGACCTCATTAGCATAGCTACTAGACGGAGACGCATAAGCTGTAGGTTCAATTCCTGCAGTGAAACAAGTAAGAAAACTCTCGAACAAATATTCTCAAAATCAAACCATTAAGTACTCACACAATGGTGAAAGATACCAGTAATATATAATTAAAAAATACTCAATTTATTCACACAAGAAATATCGAATTACAGTCTACGACCATTTGATCATGTTCGGTCAATATTTGCTCTCGTGTCAATTCTTCGTTATATTAGTTTGTATATAATTATCTGGCGAATACTATCTACGTATTATGATTAATGATTGCACGCCTAGGCCAATTAGTTTTAATGAAAACAGATTTTTTATAGAATTACATAGACTATCACCACACAAGTAGCTACGTTATAAAACAAACAATATGCAGTGCAACAGTAGACAGAAGATTTAGTCGCTAACGTAAAAATTCATAAACATAATTGCACCTCGTCGCTTGCAATATTAAATTTCGTCCATAATTATCTCTGGAATACTTACGGTTCAAAATAGCAAATGCCAGTCAGTGACGTTACAATGTAAAAAAACCGCTCAATCACAAAAATAAACAACTTTTAATATTTCAATCTACACCCAAAGAGATCGGATCGATGAACCAAACATGTGCAATATTATGCAAAGGGTACCTAAAAACAGACTACATTCTTTGACAATGATTTGAAGACCTTGCTTTGGTTGGTAAATATAATAATTTTATTATAATGTTAACCACGCAAAAGCCTGTGTAGATAAGAATCCTGAGGCCCAGTAGAGACGTTTTCATGAAAATTCTCAGTTTGGATCGAAACATATAATAACCATTTTTTTATAATATTTTTTAATTTCTCGAGTAATAAATACTATCAGCAAAACTATAATTGTACAGAACATCCGTAAATCTTTTATTGATTCGTTTTTTTTGTGTGAATTTAGAAAATAATAAATACTTTTAGTCGTCCGTCTTTGATCATGGATTTGTTTTAGCAATTTTTTTTAAACCACTATAATGTTGGAACAAGCCGATGGTCCTTCTATTGTTAAGTTGTAACCATTGCCTATAACGATGCATTCTCTCACTGAGTACGTCCACTGAGGAAGTGCACTGTGATGCATTGCACTGTGCCCATCATTCTGATACATTACTTCAAGATTAGTACAATTGGCCTGTCAGTGTCAATAATACATCTGAAGACTGAAGATGCTCCTGTCCTTGACTGTAAATCCGGTAGTACAATTCAATATAACACCTTACCCAAGAGTTACGAACCATTTTCCTGATTACACTCTGAATTGTCGGGTCGTGTCTACCGCGCGCAAATGTGAATCACAAGACAAGTGGGTTTGAACAAGTGTTCTTTTGTTTTTTAGGTTCGCGAACTGAAATCATGCTGACGGGATGGAGACTTGTTTTGTCAAAATGTAAGTAAACATTCCTTATTATTTTGGAGTGAAGGTCTCTTTTCCTCGACCTCAACAGCCCTAATTTTTATTGTCTATGAACGATTAATAAAGTTTTTACTTTAATTGAAATAGATAAAGTTATGTAGAGATTAATCGAATATATTTCGAAAAAAAAATACAAATTATAGTTTTAAATAAACTAGTTTACCTACATAGATAAAATCAACTTAGTAGGTGTAGAAAGTCGGAAGGAGATGAAGATAAATATTTTAATAAAAAATAAACTTTAAACGAGGTTCTGATACTTCTGATACCTATACTATTAAAACTTGCAATAAAACCATTGTTTAGCATACCTAATAATCTGTCTAAGCTAAGTTATACCTAAGCCAGGTTGCATAACATATACCAAGTGAATTCCCAAACAAAACTACGATACTTACCTGCTAAACATAGAACTTGTACAAACTAACCTAAAACCATAAATTTATCAGTATTTAGTGACTGAAACTATTTTATTCCGTAGGCAAGTCTACGAATTTAAATTGTCTAAATTATCTCAATTGTGGTAGGTACCTTACTTACCACAAACTCGATGGTTTGTTGTTTATCTTTTGTAGAGCGACATAAGTAGGTAGGTACAGTCAGCATCAGATCATATTTTCAGAAAAATATTTTTTATGTTTTATTATAATTTTTCATTTTATTATTTACGATAGAGTTTTATTATTTAATCAGAATTAATAAAACAAACAGAAAAGTTGCTTAGTTGTAAGTGATAAAAATTAATTTCAAACTGTCTCGTTATCATTCGTTTATGATGTTAACTGTACTTTACGCAAATAAATAGTTGATACCGGAATTCAGGTGTTGAAATGATAACAATAATGTACTTAGTTCAGTGGAATTATTGTTGAGAAATTAGTTAAAACCATTGTTTTCATTCGCTTATTTGCTTTGAAGTCATGCTACAAAGAAGATAACAATCTACTTTTTACACTGTTGAAATGTATTATAGTACTACAAACTTATCAGGCCTGGCAGCCAGGGCCAGTAAAACTGGTACTATCAACAACTTTTTAGTAGTAATAGGGCTCTTTGTGAAAGAGCTCGCCCGGGGAAGTACCTACTATCACCGTAGCTATTTCAGTGATGCTCGCATTGCTGTGTTCCAGTTTGAAGGGTATGGGTGCCGGTGTAATTACAGGCACATGAGACTTAACACCTTTATGTCTCAGAGTGATGGGCGCAGTGCAATGCATCACAGGGCACGTCCTCAGTAGACGTGCTCGGTGAGGCAATGCATTGTTATATGCCGAGGTAACCACTTAACATCAGGTGGGCCATCGGCTTGTTCCATCATTTAGTAGTATGAAAAAAACTCATCATAGTTACTCTATGGATGTCATAGTAGTGTTTATATTATTTATTCTATGTAGTCTTTTATCAACCAACATTTGGTCAACTTTGTTTGTCAACTTCAGTCGTTTTAAAGACGCAAAAACGTTTTCCTTTTTTTAGTTTATTAGTTGTAAGACCATCATCATCATCTCAGCCCGTTTGTACCCACTGCTGAGTATAGGCCTTTATTACATTCTTTCTAGTCCCTTGCGAATTTCAGGGGCCTAAAGTAGAAATACAAAATACATGAAAAAATATTGATGGTAACTTTACCCCCGAAGTTTTCAGAGTGTTAAGTGGTTTTATTACACTCTGTATAGAAGATAGGATATTAGAAAGACTCTACGTCCAAATAACCCTAAAACTACTCTAGTATTGTCAAAGACAAGATAAGCGCCTTTAGTGGGTGAATCGAAATCCTTCATACAAAAACTGTGAGGTCGACCTTCAACTTCAAGAACAAAACTCCGAATTGAGTCTCTGGTATTGGCAATAGAAAAGATATAAATTTTTAAAAATTTTTAAAAATTGAAGTTTTTTGACCGCGAGCATAGAGTCCGTTCCGGTAGAAGTCGTGATACAAAGCTAAATCCCTGTAATTACTGAAAACATGCAACAATGTCCGACCTTCTGTGAGAGTGAAGGTAAGCAAGTATGGAAAGAGTCTCATTACCTCTTATCTTGAAACCTAGTATTCTCATAAAAGTTTAGCAATCAAACTAGGGTTGCTTCATCAAACACGTAGGACTAGATGACGTGGTTCTAACGTAGATAAATGGTCATCTAGATTTATCTTTGACAACCTTGTTGGTGCTTGATTCTCTATGACGTACGGACCGTTATCAGAAGTAGATAATTTTTCAGATTTTCTAAATTGTGTACTGTTATCATAATTTTTTATATAAAAACAGATTTTACTTCGTAATCATAGAAAAATAAAATAGAAAGGCACTGATTTTCAGTTATAAAACATTTTTGAAACTTAACCTCTTCATCATTTGTTATTGATACTTATTGTAATCATCGAATAATAATATAAATTACCTTTCATAGTTAGACATGAACATAGTGGCCAAAAATTTACGCCATTATCATTTCAGCCGTAGTGTTTACTGTTGAACATAGGCCTTTCTCACCAGATGTCCAAAGCGACTGATCTTGTAGGTAGGGTTGGTACCAACGGCTCTTAAGAAATGTTTTTAGACCGTCGAAAATTTTTTTTGTGTTTAATCGCAATTGACTCGCATTTGAACCAAATTCGTCTCGTGCTCGCCACGAAGCCGTTCAAACAATCAATTCTACAACTCCCAAATAATATTTTGATATTCACAAAGGTATATTTGATTTCAGTGTTCATAATACTCGTACAACGTAATTTGTTATGGCTTTAGCTAAGGCAATTCGATCACGAAGTGATTGGTGAATTTTGCCGTCGGCAAATGTAGGTCAAAAGATTTGACATTATCCTCACCATATTTCAAAAGCATGATATTTAATCAATATTATGTCTATAGTCTTGTTCAAAAGAGATGATATTTTTTTAAAGCATTCAAATCTAAAACAATCTGCCCTTTCTGTAAACTATTGGATCCAGTATTTTGGAGGGGTTTGAACACCCACCCTGGACCCGCTAGTGTTTTTATAGGTTTCTTTAGTTATTAGCTATCAGTTTTCTAATTAGCTTACCTACCTTCTGGTCCGTCCACTGGTTGACAAAGTTCTCTTTCATAATTTTTCTCCCACTCTTGAGAAAATGGAGTTATCACTCCGTTTTCATTGTCCCACTAATTCTTTTCAATCGTCGTCTCGTCAGGGTCTTTAGCATGCGTGGTTTTCACCTCTTGTCCTCAATAATCTAATTAACTAAATTTTTGTTTCAGTGTTTATAATACCTCAGCGGTATGTCCTAGCTATAATGGGCCTGCTGGCCATAGCTAATGCATATACGATGCGAGTATGCCTGAACTTGGCGATCACACAGATGGTGAAAAAGACTGTGTTAGTTGAAGGCGATGAGCACTTCGACCCTCTGGCATGCGACGATCTCAGTCTATTAGGAACAGTATCAGTTTCTACTAATTCATCGACTGTTGTAGCAGATGAGGTGAAATTTATTATTATTAATTAGGTACAGTCAGAAACATAACTTGATTAATAAATTGTGTTTTTAAAATCCAAATAAATGTAATTACAAAATGTTAGGATAAGCAGTTGGTATAAATATATATCTAACTAAACTCTTCAAGTTACAAAACAAATAGTCAAAAGTTCTTAAAACATGGTTATATAAGGGCCAACGCACATCTATCGACAAAACTGTTTTGTCGCGTACTTAGTGACGTGAAAATAAATTTTCTGTTATAACGAAAACAGCATAAGATGAATGCTTCCTCGTCATATGCTGTTTTCGTTGTAACGAAATTCACATCAATTGACACGACGCATGCATAAAATTATGTTTACCTATTTATTATAGCATTGTTTAGTACCTACCTATTAAACATTGCTTTATACGCACATACCTAGAGAATGAACTGTGCTTTTTTAATAAATAAGAATATAGTGTAATTATGTAGTGTACTTAATAATATTATTAAGTACTTAGCATGATTCTCATTAAATAAGCAAGTAACGAAAACAGCAAATAAGACGAAGCATATTGTGACGAAAAAAGTTATACTGACATGGTTTGTCACGAAATTATGAAGTTTCACATCACTAACTGTTCGACAAGACTTTTTGTCTTTGGTTTGCGTTCTCCCTAAATCTTAGATTCTTAGTAGAAACGTGGAAAAATGACAAAATTTTTCATGCCAATCACACGCTATAATGTGATTATCTATAATTTATGAAAACCAACACCTCAAATATTTACAATTGTAATGATAATAATTTTATTATTATTTTTATACAATACCTATGAAATTTGTATTAGTTCTACTAGATGATTTACAAAATTCGATTTAGTTGGTTTATTTTGTTAAAGTACTAAACAGTTTCAACAATGATAAATTTTGAAGAACTATGTCAGAAAAAAAAATCAATCGGTTAAAATAACTTATATGGGTCTATTATCACGGGTGGTTCTACAAAAACGTGCATACTTAAATATTATAGGTATATATATAACAAAGCCATTATCATTTTGATGTCTGGGTGTTACTGTATTATAAGTAGGTATGTATTTACAAAAAAAAGTATATAAGTATTCTATCAGCATCTAGTTCCCATATTACAAGCTTTGCTTAGTTTGGGACTAGAAGCCGTCGTGTGAAATGTCCATGAATATTTATTTATTAATGTTAAACAAGACATTATTTTGATCTCCAGACTATGCTCTACGAATGGAGCGAAGTAACCCAGGGTATCCTGCTTGGTTCGTTCTACTACGGGTATATCCTCACCCACATTCCCGGTGGAATGCTGGCTGAGAGGTTTGGAGGCAAATGGGTCCTCGGTCTTGGTCTCCTGTCTACTGCTATTTGCACGATAATCACCCCGATTACTGTCAAGCTTGGGGGCGCCACTGGACTCTTCATCTTGCGAGTTATCGAAGGCCTTGGGGAGGTAAGTCAATTCCTGAAAAGACATGCATTATCATGTTATCGGATTTGCTCCACTTGTAACCTGATCAAGTATCTAAGTATGTGTAGATAAACAACGTATGTGATGAAAATGTAAAACAGCTAAAATTTCTCAGCCTTAGTGATAACCTGAAAAAGTGTTGAAGTCTTGCAATATGACGTAGTTAAATGCAATGCTTATCAATATGATGTTGAGTAATGTAAAGGGAGAATTAATTAAAATAAAATGAAAAATTATGAGCCACCAGTCCATTGATTTGCTATTTTTTTCTAGGGTCCAACAATGCCTGGCTTGATGGCAATGCTATCAAAGTGGGCGCCCAAAGCAGAGAGAGCCAGAATGGGAGCGATCGTCTTCGGTGGTGCCCAGATCGGAAACATAGCCGGTTCCGTCTTCTCTGGACTGATCATGCATGAAGGCAGCTGGGAGAATGTGTTTTATATGTTTGGAGGTCTCGGCATTATCTGGTTTTTGCTATGGGTAAGTTCATATTAGGTTAGTTTTGGGGCTACATCACTGAAATCTAGGTGTACTTTTTTACTTGAATGAGTGATGGGTCAAACTGACTTTAAAGATAATTTTACTATGACTTTGAACTTTCGTCTTGGCTACAAAGGATCACCCTTACTCGGTCCACCTAAAAATGGCCGATTTTATTGCTCAATTTTCATTGAAGATGTCAACTGGAAGAATTTTGTAGAGCCCATTATACACACAATAAAATCACTAAGAGCAGATTTACACTCTCGTAAGAACTGAGAGCGTACATCGAGCCACTGCGTGGTAATGACCAATCGACTATGGAGCACTGCTGCATACCGCGCAATGTGACTCCAGACTCTACCTATCTTTGTACTTTTTTATCTTATATACATTTGCCAAAAGTTTTGGGCACAACTGTTTAGACGCTTTACTAATCTAAACATAGATGTTATTCGGATCAGTCACGCTCGATATTTCTAGTTGTATTTCATTGTTTATTGCAGATCGTTCTCTGCTACAGTACGCCAAACACCCATCCATACATATCAGACGCCGAAAAAGAGTTCTTGAATCAGAACGTTGATGCGCTCCTCCACAGCAAAAAACAGGCTCTAGACCCAACACCTTGGAAGGCCTTGCTACGCTCAGTGCCCCTTTGGGCTCTTATTATTGCTGGTGTAAGTATGTAGGCCAAATCTAGTGATGCCAAAATGGCCAATTCTAGCTTAGAAAGGCAACCTGCCTTGCTGATTGCTTGAAGAAGTTGGAATACTTATCCCAAAATGCGGAACAGATCGATGCCTAACTAAGGTATCATCGCTTACAAAACATGACGAAACAACCTGGACAAGACTGTTTATTTAAATATACGGCAGAGGGCACTAGAGCTCCGTAAAAAATTGGTTCACACGTTGTCTTGGCATAGATTATCTTTATTACCATATTTATACCATGGGCATGTTTGCTTGGTAGGCTACTATGCAAAATCAGTGACTTATTTATCTTCCACAGATTGGTCACGACTGGGGCTACTTCACAATGGTCACCGATTTGCCTAAATATATGACAGATGTGTTGAAGTTCAATATCAAATCCACTGGCACGTTATCAGCTCTACCGTACATTTCGATGTGGATAGCTTCCTTCTTCTTCGGGCTACTTTGCGATTTTTGTATCAAGAAAAAATGGCACAGTATTACGACAGCTAGGAAGATTTATACTACGATTGGTAAGAATCTTTTACTACCTATTTTGATTTTCCATCACAAAATCAACACTTTTCATCATCATCATCATCATCCACAGCCTGACTTCACCCACTGCTGAGTATAGGCCTCTCTCTTTTGGTACCATCTCTCACGACCCCGCGCCAGTCTCATCCAATTTTTGCCCGCGATATCAGTGATATCGTCCGCCCATCTTGCCGCAGGACGACCTACATTTCTGTATCCAGGGGGGTGATTCTAGACCGATAGACTTTTTTATCACGATAGATATATCCCCCAAAAACTGTCAAAAACTATGGAGTTTTGACAGTTCTTGGGGTATATATCTATCGTGATAAAATGTCTATCGGTCTAGAATCACCCCCCTGTTCTGGGACGCCATTCAGTTATAGCTTTACTCCACCTGTCATCACCTCGCCTCGCCAGGTGTCCTGCTCAACTCCATTTTAGTTCCGTTATGCGATTCCCAACGTCACTTTTAAGAACAAAAAAATACTTGGATCTCTGCAATAAAAGGTATGACAAACAATCAACATAACTAAGTTCTCAAACAGTATAAAATTGTTATCAGTTCACTGCAGGTAAGTGATTGCACCACAGTACAGCTACCTCATAATGGCGCACATCGAAAATAAATGTATCTCTAAAAAGATTTCAAAATGAATCCAGCTACCTGACTTATTGTATTTCTTTAGTTTGTTCTGTGGTAATTCAAGAATCACTTTTTACTCTCTGCATAATTTGCTAAAACTTATTCCGGAGTTAAAGGTATTGTTGTAAGTACTTTGGCTTGGCTCTAGGAAAACCTTTCTTGTATAGGTGTTCATGCATATTCTCAAATAGGCTATCTGTTTTCCAGCTGCAACGGGCCCAGGTATCTGCATCCTCTTAGCCTCCTACTCCGGCTGCGACACCACGCTCGCCGTCTTCTGGTTTGTCTTCGCCATGACTCTCATGGGAGCTTATTACAGCGGCATGAAGATCAATCCATTGGACATCACACCGAATTATGCAGGAACTACGACAGCCATGGTGAACGGAATAGCAGCCATCTCAGGGATCATATCGCCGTATCTGATCGGCTTTTTGACGCCTGAAGTAAGTTTTTTTTTGCAGTTTTTAACCGACTTCAAAAAGGAGGAGGTTGTCAATTCGGTTGCATGTTTTTTTTTAATGTGACTTGCGTCAGAACTCCGTTATTTATGGACCGATTTGAAAAAATATTTTTTATCTAAAAGGATGTACTTTCAAGTTAGGCCCATTTAATTTTCATCAAAATCGGTTCAGTAGTTTCGCTTATAAATAAAAATAACTGGAAAAAAATATGCCGTCCACGTGCACGAAATTGCGTGTTTTGCTTTCCTGTGACTTTTTAATGGTGTTTATGGTCACTAGAACATTCCCAATGAACTCCATCATCATCAGAAGCCGGTAGTCGAATTAAAGTCAGTTATTGTAGAATTTTAAACTTATAAATTATTATTCATAAAGTTTTCATGAATTGATGTGTGCTTTTAAAAAACCTCCCTAAGGTATATTAAAAAAAAACTCATACAATTTCCCATAACTTTAGTGGCGACGTCTTACTATTATTATACTTACTAGGTAGTACCTACCTAATATAAGAATACAACAATGTTACAGACTGTTCTTTCTTTTCAGTCTACTCTTAGACAATGGCGAGTGGCGTTCTGGGTGTGCCTCGGAGTTCTTGTCTTCACAAACATAATCTACGTAATATTCGCGCAAGGTGAACAAGTCTGGTGGGACGATGTCAAGAAACACGGTTATCCCCCAGGATGGAAACACGGACCTCTACCAATGAAAAACCAAGACTCTGAAGAACCAACCAAAGAAGAAAAAGAAAAGAAATGATACTGCTGACTGAATGATAGTTTGAAAATAAAATATTTATTAATTAAATTATTAATTTGCCGTTTCTATTTTTCCATCATTTAGTTGTATCAAAAAAAAACCTTAAAGCTTGACTCAACCTAGGCTCATCAAAATATTTGACTTCTTATATTTACTCTTGCTGGAAATCATTGTCTCATGTAAGTAAGTAGGTGCTTCAGTAAACATTTACTTGCAACACAACACAACACATAAGAAATTTAACAACAAAAACAATGACAGAGACAGGCGTCACAGCTTAGTCGGTAATAGCTCTGCCTTCCGTGCTGTGGGTCGTGGGTTCGACCTCACCAAGAACAAACGTTTGTGTGTGGCAAACATATATGTGTGTGTGTTCTATGTCTGGGTGTTACTATGTATTATATGTATGTATTTACAAAAAAATATTTAAGTATTTAAGTATTCTATCAGCAATCTAGTTCCCATATTACAAGCTTTGCTTAGTTTGGGACTAAGGGCGTTGTGTGAAATGTCCATAAATATTTATTAATTCTCCATTTATCACCGAACGAATGAGCGAAATGTAAAACAGGTGATTGTTACAGAACTATTCGTTTTAATTGCTGTTGTCACGGTTGAATCGTCGATTCGACAAGAGAACAGCTAATATTCAACTTAAAATACATTACTATATAGACAATGAAAATGGATATTATTTTCTATAGAAAAAACATATGAGTGTACCTACTGAAAATATTTCAATACAGTTATAGTAATGGAGTCAAGTTACCAATATTGCATTAGTTTAACCGACTGATTCACGAACGCTTGTTTGTAACCGATCAGTTTCTACTTTTAAGAGCCTAACTAGTTGGTATATTTTAACAGATCTTCTGTTTTGCCGCCTTGTTAAATAAGTAGAACTATAATTTTATCTATGAATCTGTGCGAGACATCCTTCATCACGGTATGTTTCTTAAAAGTCCATATTATTTATTGCTCAGAACATGAGTTTATTACAATAGAGACAATATCACGCTTATTAAAACAGCCATTGAGTTGCAAAACAGCGAACAACTTTGTTGTTTTCCTGATTTTGTGATCGATTTGAGGCAAACAGTGCAATAATATTGCCACGAGAAACATGAAAATTCAAATAGAATTGTAAGTGTTAGATGCAGGCATATGAGACTATACATGGAACATACAAAATGTTTGTTCTAATCCAAAGTAAACAAAGGCATTCCAAATATTTGCAACACGGAAGAGGAAATCAATCCGGCATTACAAATCTGGAAAAATCTTTTCCAACTCGCCTCAACCCATTTCCTCAAGTTTTCGTATTTTGATCAAAAACCGCCAAGTAATACGATCGATTATTGAACTCGATCACGAATGGTTCACGGTTAAGGTCGTTTTTTTCCAGCGGCTTCCGTGCCTGCAGTTTTTATTATTCTGGCCTCGTATTCCGGCTGCAACCGGCTCGAAACTAACAGCTTCTTCATAGCTTCCATAGTTTTTATGGGAACCTTCTACAGCAGCGTTAAAATCAATGCTATGGACATAGCTCTGAACTACGATGGAACCGGTTTGGCTTTTGTCAACGGAATTGGGGCGATATCAGGAATAATCACACCTTATTTAGTTGGATTGTTTACACCTGATGTAAGTATCTATCAATCTATTTACTAAGGTGCAATTTTTTTTCGACTAAAAGTTAGAATGTGCCTAATACTTTCTTAGGCATCCGGATTTCCAGTGCATAAGAAAAACTATTTGCGGATCAACTATGTACTTACAAATCCTTCTAGTGCAGGGCACTACTGCCAAAATAAACTTGAAACAAAAATTTACTCTAATGAAAATCTTTTCTTAAAACAAAAGCCATGACAGTTTAATTAACTCTCATTTTTTACCTACGCACGCTTATTCCAATTTGTACCATGTTAGTGAAAGATGTAAAAAACATAATATATAGCAAACTGGACGTGACGTTCAATTTCAGAATTCCCTTTGACTACACACAGTTACGAGTCACGAAACATGTTTTGAATAATCATGAATATATAGTAATCCATGTTACTTTGTGCTATCGTATACAATTTTAATATCAGGTACTTACATTTGGAAAAATATTGAATTTTAGAAATGGTGTAGGTAACATGAAGGGGTGTCTAAAATATTATGGCAGGGCATATCCAAAATAAGTGGCTGAACGAGCGAAGCCTCTCTGCTTCATGACTGGAAAATTTGCATTCCTCTGTCAGTTTGTTGGTATAGATCGTATTTTATAAACGATCTGGATGATTAAGCCGATCGCTTTCCAAATGGAATAACATAAGAGTAAATAAAATATTGCAAAGCTTTGATAATATTTTCCTAATGATCCATAAACTGCAATCGAAGTTTTATATGGATAACCCATCACAACAATTTCAAATTCGCGCCTTACAATCTTGATAAAAATAAATGTCAATTTATCACAAGCGGCAGTAAAGTTGGAGAGCATCAGATTCCGTTATCTAATCTATTAGCTACACGGAGAAACATCAGAATTCAAAAATAATTTAATGGCTGTTCAGAAGTTATGATACAATCATGCATCTCCGGTAAATTATTAGTAGTTTAAATATTAAAGATGGCGTTAAAAGGATGGAGGCGGTTCTTGAACAGGGGTAAGTTTTCAAATTGCCATTGAAACACAATTACTTAGGTACTCTGGAGTTCATAAACAGTGTAGAGAATCCAGGCAGATAGACATGCTGCACTAGGCTAATGCGGTGTAAATGGTTTGGCAGACTGTTCAACCTTTATGAATTCGGGGGCTAGTAGTATTCACCTTGAGTCATCCTACCGTATGGTGATCCTGTTGTAATTATGTACAAAAATAAGAAGTTATCTAGTGACACTGACACACATTGTGTTTATTTAGCTTGTAGAACAAGTAGTAGTTTTGACTAGGCTAAGATGGTTGTAGCCACAGATTATAGAAATTTTCTATATTCTAAGGCTGTGGCCCACTTTTAAGTATTCAATGATTTATTTTGGTATAGTTAGGATAAATTTTGGCAATCGCATCGATATCCAGTCTTATCTGAATTAAAAAGAAGAGAAAAATCTTACATCCATAAAATGGTTATCCATCACAAACGGTTGAGATCGGTTGAAACGGTTATGAGGCTTATAAAAGCCATATTTTATTAAATAACCAAGAGAGTATTATTTCTATTAGTAAAACTATTCTATTTTAACAGTGCTTATAATACCCCAGAGGTATATCCTGGGTCTTCTGGGTTTATTCGCCTTGGCAAACTCATTCACCATGCGAGTTTGTCTCAGTATGACGATCACTCAGATGGTGCTGCATACGGAATCCTCGGAACATATTGTGGGAGAAACATGCCCTGATAACAATGTTGCGCAGAGTAACTCGAGTTTGGTGAATACTACTGCTGTGTTTGAGGTGAGTATTACCAACTACTTCGTGCTAATTGGGTACCATGCTGTTTTAGAAAAACGTCAAGCAACTTCCATGTTGACGCTTCGACTTTGCCTCTAGTGGTTGCAGAGCTGACGGTGACGCTATGCTTCGAAAGCGTGGTTTATTTATGTAAAAATCTGTTTTGTTTTATATAATATTTGTTGTGAGCTATCCCTCACATGGATTTATCATGAAAGATTGAACGTTAAAAGATGTGCAAAAGTCATGAGGTTATGGTTTGATATGTGACTCAGATGGTTTGGTTTTTTGATAAAACAAGAATGAGGAAAGTGTTGTGTGTACGTGGAAAGCCAATCAATCAGTTTTACTAAACGAAATCTTTCATTTTCACTTAACAGGGTCGAGAACGCTACGACTGGGATGAAGCAACTCAGGGCTTCCTCCTCAGCGCATTTTATTATGGCTACGTTATAACCCACTTGCCCGGTGGTCTACTGGCAGAAAAATTTGGAGGAAAGTGGACTGTTGGGATAGGTTTACTAGTCACGTCAGTGGCCACGACCTTGACGCCTTTGGCAGTACACTATGGAGGAGCTACGGGGTTGTTTATTATAAGAGTGATTGAAGGATTTGGTGAGGTAACACACAATCTGTTGAAATAAAATTTAGCATTTTCAGCCATCTAGAATAATAAAAACACATGAAAGTATTGCTTAAAAAACTGGTAAGCTAAAAAACAGTGTGATGTTAACTAAAATGCTGACTATTTCTGATAACTAGTATTTCAGGTTTTCATAAAACAAACACATTCATAGGATAATGATGTAAAAATACACTATCAGCTGCAACTATAAGTTTGCAATAATATAGAACGTAGTACGAAGCTAGTTTCAACATTTGAACCATGGTTTTACAGGGTCCAATCACTCCTGCTTTTGTCCTACTTATGGCTAGATGGGTTCCTCCATCAGAACGGTCGAGGTTCGGCGCCATGATTTTTGGTGGAGCACAGATAGGGAACATATTCGGCCCCTACATCTCTGGACTGATCCTGCACGATGGAGGTGACTGGGCAAATGTTTTCTACTTCTTTGGAGGCTTAGGAGTCATATGGTTCTTTTTCTGGGTATGTAGTTTATTTAATAATAACGATATTTATTCAGAGTACATAGTTCCCTGAAGATGGGACAGACCAAGAAATCTGGCAATCGGAAAGTATACAATAATCAGCGGATAACTGAAAACCCAGAGATGGAAACATGATTCCCCAGATGCGGAACAACAGTTAAGTGCTCTTGGACATAATGGTGATAAACTGGGTTGGTCTAAAGGGACTTCTACTAAAAGTCTGAAAAATTAAGACTTTCATATGACCAGGGTCAATTTACCATTTGCTTACCTACATGCATTGACTTATACATTTCATCTCTTTACACATTATTCCAGGTATTACTCTGCTATAGCACTCCGAACCTCCACCCATTCATATCAGATGAAGAGAGAGAATTTCTCAATAAGAACGTAATTGCGTCGGGGCTTCATAAGAAACTAGACCCTGTACCATTCAAAGCACTTCTGAGATCTCCTGCGTTATGGGTCCTTATCTTAGCTGCAGTGAGTACAAGAAGATTTTGAACACCTTTATTTTCAAAAAAATTTAAAGGACACTTTGAATATTACATAATATGGAGCTTCCATTTCTAAATTTCTAAAACTAGATAAAATTCTTTCTTTTCCTTCTCCATAGTTTTATTTTTTATCAAATAAGGTCTGAATTTCTCTTTTAGGTTGGACACGATTGGGGTTATTTTACTATGATCACGGACTTGCCTAAATACTTTTCTGATGTACTGAAGTTCAATATAAAAGAAACTGGTCTAATGTCCGCACTTCCGTATATTGCCATGTATATTTGCTCATTCATATTTGCAGCTATATGCGACATGTGTGTAAAGATGAAATGGCATAGTATTACCACTGGTAGAAAAATATATACAACGATATGTAAGAGCTTTTATTATACGATACTCCCTTCTTGATCTAAATAAAACTATTGCGAAGCTAAAATCAAAAGCATAAAGTCTAAATATTAGCTATATAAAAAAAAGTTTATTGAAAAATAAATCTTTGCTCTAAATACAAAGTGGAGGAAAACAATCCAGATTTTTTTTCGACTTGTTTCAATCCACTTTCTCAAACTATTATATTTTGATCAACAACCTCCAAGCAATACGATCAAGCATTTCACAGTTATGTTCGTTTTTTTTCAGCATCTTCCGTGCCTGCAGTTTTTATTATTCTGGCCTCGTATTCCGGCTGCGATCGGCTCGAAGCTGTGAGCTTATTCATAGCTTCCATGGCTTTTATGGGAGGCTTCTACAGCAGCGTGAAGATCAATGCTATGGACATAGCTCCAAACTACGCAGGGACCTGTTCAGCTTTTGTCAACGGGATTGCGGCGATATCAGGGATGATCACACCTTATTTGATTGGATTGCTTACACCTGATGTAAGTATCTTCCAAACTTTTTAACTTAGCGTGAATGGCGAATTCAATCCAGTATTCCAGTATTTAAATTTATGCGATTTGATTAGTTTAACTCAGCCACAGTCGCTAAAAAAATTTCTTTGCTGTTGTTTTTTGGGAACATCGCAAGATTTCAGTTCGGAATTAACTACTAGTTTAAGTAATGGTCCTTCAGCGACGAGGTGAACTGACGACATTAAAAGCATAGGCACTATTTTTTTTCAAATTTTCTTTCAGCAAACCATTGAGCAATGGCGCATTGCATTTTGGCTCGTCTTTGTAGTACTCGTTGGGACTAATGTCCTGTACGTTATTTGGGGTTCAGGGGAGCAGCAATGGTGGGATGACGTTGACAAGTTTGGTTACCCTTCTGGATGGAAATATGGACCCCTAAAGAGAAGACAGGAAAATGCTGAGAAAAAGGTTGTTCACCCAGTGCATGATCATTCTCCCGTCACTAACGATTGATACAACCTTCGATTTGGAATCAAAATAAACCCGCTGTGGAATATAATTATTTGTTATTTTACTTGTGTTTTGTTAACATTTACACATCAGGAGATCATTGCCATGTACCATTTGAAGTGTCCCAGATGAACATATTGAACATCCCTATAATTCTATGTTCGATTCTAAAAAGCTTTAAGGGCAGGGTTGATCTACCCTAGTCAGAGGCAACTACAAACGTACTACATTAATTATACCGTAGTATTAATAGCATTGGAATAGGTTTGCTTTAATCTTTTTGTAGGAGTTTGTCGTATCTCTTACCATCAGCATGCCTAGTGTTTACGTAGGTATACTACAATGTTCACGTAAACTGTATTTAGTAGACCGTTATCTCAGTGTGGAGCACTGCTAAGGATATTATAAATTCAATTTTTTTGTGCTTTATCTAGGAAAAGTAATAAGTAGTAAGACTTTGAGCCACACACTTAATACATGAATGAATATGGCTAAGAATAATAAACGCTCGTCAAATTACTGCACAGTGCCTTATGAAATTTAAAAGCAACATTATTTTGTGAATATATTTTATGCAACATGTTTGACATTTGGTTATATTTACTATTATTTTACTTATTGTTTAGAAGTATAACTTATTCTTAATTGTACCTAATGACTGTGTGCAAACTCAAGCATCAATTGCGAACTAACTGAAGTGTGTTATAACGTGGTTTTGTTTTAATGATTAATTTAGTTTTTTTTTCGTTTTTTATGTGACTGTAAATCCCTGCGGACTTAATTAATAAGTTTAATAACACAAAACTTTATTTTTAAGAGACAATTGATTTAATAAATAAATAAGCTAGTCGAAAACTAATACCAACATTAGTTTATAAAGAATTTTATGTAGAACAAAAATTATCAACGAGAAGATAATATCTTTGAATATTGTACATTTAATCCATTGGATGTATAAAGTCATTTAGATTGTAGATGTTTTGCAGATAACATTGTCATTGTTTTATTTATCCATCCTTGTACAAAATAACTCATAAACTAAGATGTTTTTCATGTCTCAGGCACTACAGCTGCAGTGTCCCGATCTTATGGGCCATATAAAAAATAACCTCGGGCGCTGTATCTTGTTGCCTGAAAGGGGGTTGCAACTTTTTGTCTCAAAATCACCTTGATTCTAAGTTTTAAAATCAAGGCACTTTGGAGGAAAACTTAAAGGGGATTTAGAGAGAAACACGACTATACAGTGTCCCATTTATACGAGTTAGGTGAAGAGTAGCCCCTGACGCTGTCTATCTCATTTTGATTTGAAACAAAAGGCCTGTATAGATTATTTGATTAGGATTTATGTTTTTGAATCACACAACCTTCAAACAAGGTAGCAATCAACAATAGACACTTTGAATAATAAAAACATAACGGATTACGTCACAAGCCAACGACATTTCAATCGGAAATAAATAGACCGTAAAAATTTTGGGATTTCTACTCCACAAAACGGAAAATGATTATTCGTTATCTACTAACATTAGAGTTATGGTTACTTTGTGTTCACAACCTCTCGTGTGAAACATATACAATAACATAAAAACCAAACTCAATAAATGATACAATGGGCGGTATTATCGCTAGTCAGCGATCTCTACCAGACAACCTCGGACGGAATGTCTGAATGTGCCTAGTTTTCGGCACATTCAGACATCTGCTGCAGCTCTTGAAGTCCTGTTTTGTTTTGTTTTTCCTGTTTTGTTTTGACATTTTGATGTAGACTGTGTGGCAATCTGTGTGTAGTGTAGTGTATTTCAAATGTCACTAGCAAAACTTCGTTTCTCATTTTGTGGGGTAAGCCCCAGGTGTAGGAGGTAATCAATCAAACAGTATTTTTTAATAAGAATATTCGACACCTAGGTCGTAACAAAGAATTGATTGTAGTTGTAACCTACTTTCTTGAACGCAACAGGTTTTTTTTATTGCTGATAAATTATAAGGCCTTTGCTATCTGCAAGACTTTTTATTAAACTGTTGGTAGAGAGCCTTTCCAAGTCTTAATGAGTATGTAAATACGACTAAATCATAAAAATGAAATTCTAACATGCGTCGAGTAGGTCAAAAAGATCACTTTAAACCGTCAATAAAATACATATTAATTAAAACCATCGCTTCATCTGTTAAGGCAATACATAACGACGGTCAAGATCTAGAGACTGTTGCGCGCGCGCAGTTCGAGCCTTTGCCGTTCACCAGTCACTCGCTTCTGTGTCACCTTGCAAACAAGTGCCATAAAAAACGTGAATGGGAAATAAAAAAAATATAACAGCAGTAAGAAGAAATACGAAAATTAGGATTAAAACTGTAAGTACTTAATTTTTTTTCTTTATATATTTTTTTTTACATCATTTTATGTAGGTGATGCAAGTGCATTTTTGATGCATGTTATAAAACAGTAAGAGGTATGAATTTAATGTTTATATAAAGCATTTTGAAGGTAATAAAAAGGTGAAGTCTTCTTTTGAGAACCATTTATGTCTCTTTTTGTATTGATGTTTAATTTTATCTATTATAATCTGTATCTGTAGTAATTGTTATTTCTCCTGTTTTGTTTTTTCCGTTTACTTTGGTGTACATTAAAGATTTAATCGACCTATAAGTAACGACTTTGTTCGCTATTCCAAAATGCAATACTCTACCGTTCGTCACAGGCTAAGTTAAAGATCCCTGCGACACGATTGGGTACGCATAGAGGTACTAAGTACGGGAGGTCAAAAAATATACAAACCTCTTGTTGAAACAGAAAGTGATCCAGCCGTTTTTACGTGACCTTCGAACAAACTGATTAAAAAAATGTTAATTTTACATGTATTTTCGATTATCCAATACACTTTGGATTTAAAACACATTTCAGACATTTTTGTAAAAATAAATTCGGCGAACGAAAATGGATTAGTTACAGTTTTATACAACTACTTTGCGTCATAAAAGATGGTAAAGTGGAATTCAGCTGGCTTCACGCTTGGTATTTAACTTATCGTGGTAAAATACAGCTAAGTATTGGCAGATGTAAACACTTGGAAGTCTATACAGGGTGGGGATGCATGACATTTGATGAAAAAAAAGTCATTTATACAGGGTGTATGATAATGCCCCTATACGCCCGAAAGGGGGGTATTCTACACGTCATGGCGAGCAACATTTGTTCTACGACTTTTAATATTTCGAAGTTTTTCATTCACGAAAAGCGTCTTAAAGTTTCCTTAAAAATAGCATTGCACACGTGTTAAAGTGTCTATGTGTGGGTGCGACGTGATGGAAGTGTGCGTGAGCATGTGTACTAACAGGCTGGATACATACGCAAAGTAAATAAACACTTAGAGTTGTCGCAAGTTTCTAAGATAAAAAAAAATAACAAATACGTACCTTAAAGTAACCCGAGTAACTTAATTTATATATTTTCCTAATGTTTGTCTTCCTTTTTATTGATAGGATATATGGACTAGTATGAACTAATAAAGTCTTTGTTAGCGACTGTTTGCTCAGGTTTACAGCATAAATATTGACGCTATACGTACGAAAGTCAACGCTTATATTCTATCTAGAATATTGAATAAATGTGTTTTAATTTAATGTTGTTCATGCTTCCCCATCCTGTTTAGGTATGCAGTATTTTGATTTGATACGCATCTGACGCTCGTGTGAAAATTGTTGTGTACCTTGCATTGTTAGTCTTAGGTTATCATCTTGGTAGTTGCGAAAAGCGATCGAAGCGGCTTTATTACCACCAAAATCCCAATGAAGTTTTTCTAGTTTTTATTATGCGAAATACTTCTGAGTACGATCATTTGAAATGTGAACTAGTCTTGGGGCTTAGTTTTTTGTAATAAATCCAGTAAAAGTCAAGGTAAAAGAATAATAATTTTAATTCTAAAACTCTACAAAACATTTTGTGACTTCCTCAAAGTATCCTAAACTGTTATTAAACGACACAATCAAAGCTAGGACAATTAAATTTATAACAAAGTAAAAATTATTCTACTGTAACACGCAAATTAAGTTATGTGTGCAACTAACTATTTACATGCTTCAATTAAGTACTTAATCTAAATAATTTATCACTAAACAGGTTTTATGAAGGATTTACAATACAGTAACTAGACTCAAGACACCAACCTATTTTGTGTTATGGAAAAAAAGAAAAAAATAACAAATTTTATTATTCCTCTCGAAAGGTACTCGATCTCAATCAATGGGTAGGTACACAGTGATTTCATTTTGAGACAAAAAAAGGCTAAGTACTTATGTTATCCGCCAAAGAGTTCCATCCTTTGTTTTCCAACACTTGGAAATCTTAAATGAAACATACAAGTTAAAATCTGTACCTACCTAACTTTTCGAGTTTTCAGTAGACAAAATTAAGATATAATGAAAATATTTTGCGGTACCTTCAATATAATTTTTTATAGCACATAAACTTGCTTTTGCACAATCGGTACACCATTGCAAATATTACGTAAAATGGCAAGAGTTTTACAATTTCGTAGATATCCGGTTGGCCAGAGGTTATGAAATTATAAATACAAATAATGGTTTACCTACTGATCTAAATTAATTGCCGGTTTATTTTAGTTTTAGTCCTGCTTAGGAGATCAAATGAAAACAAAAATGACAGAATTAACATAGGTAAGTAAATCTCATAGATAACACATATTATTTACTGTGAAATATTTGGATGAGCGTATTTGAGGTAATCTCAATTATCTTCAAAAGATAGCCAGTTTCTGTCAGAAGAACAATATTGAGTTAGATATCGTGTGCTTTGTGTACCCAGTATGTAGGTACTGACACTACTGACATACCTAATGTGAATGTATTAATACTGAAAACATTTAATAACAATTGAGATTAAAAAAACATTTAATAACAACTTAATAACAATTTAAAACATTTAATAACAAATGACATCGAGCATACCGCCGGCGTCACATGGACCAGATAGGCGGCAGATCGACCCCTATGGAGATGGATGGAAGAGGCCTTCACCCAACGATGGGTGCCCAAATTAAAATAATTATATATTTACATAGGTACCTAATTCAAATTAATGCATGCATTTCGTTTTAATAAGTATTTTATTAAATAATAAAATACTTATTAAAACGAAACTTTGAAAATGTTAATTAACTTATTATTTGGAATAAATGGCTTATTATTATTATTTTCTAAACTAATCTCGCTCGGCTCCTAAGAGTCGGTAAATAACTGATGCACACGGGCCTAAGCCAAGTGTACACCAGTGGGAAGGACTGATGATAAATCAGCTAAATTTGGTGGTAACATTTCAGTAGACAAGTCTATTTGTAGAAATTTTCTAACTATTCTACATGTTGTGTGTGTAAAGTCCACGAATATTTATTTTTATTTCTTTATTTAACACGACGGCTTTCTTATTATTATGGGTTCTTTTTTTTCTCGAAATATAAATATTTCGGTAATAATGAAGCTCACGTGCCTAAGCCAAGTGCGAATTATAATTTGTTTACACATTTGTGTCTTCTTGCAGATATTTTCTGACAATCGGACATGTATTTAGAATAGCAGCCTTCTGCATTGTTACGTAGTTAAGTATTATTATTATTTTGGGGGCTTAGATTTTCATCTACTCGACTTAAAGTCGGTGCTATAAATTATGAGCACGGGCCTATTATTATTATTATTTTATCTTTCATCTAGGAGAATGATAATTATTTGAACATTTCTATGATTAATTTTTTTTAATCCTAAAATATATTTTCAATGCATAATATGGTTTCCTGTTCTTTCTTACATTTCATACAGTGTAGCCTGATAAATAATAAGGCCTCTACTTTTATATGATAAGGGACTGTTCAGAAACTTTATTGAGAAATAATATGACACTATATGCAGGTAGATAAATACTAGATTTTAGGTATTACAAAATACTAAAGAATTACGCCCTTCTGTGTTTACGATTTTCAAAAACTACGCGATTGATATTCCTAACATCTTCTTCTTATCGTGATCACAGACTATTATTAATTTACAAATAGCATGTTCGTGTTATAAAATCTTTATTTACAATTAAAAATCACCATAATTCAGCCATTAGTGCTTATGTACGATTCGACACGTCTAAATACCACGCTTTGGGTCAAGTTGAACTAGTCCGAGTTGTGCAAATTTGAAACACCACGTGGTTTTAGTTTGTTGGTTATAATATAGAAAATAAGATGCTATCAGAGATGACATTGACACGATAACATATTCAAAAACCACATTCCAAACGCAGCACGGAAAATGTAAGTATGATGAGAAAGTATAAAATGACGTCACATCGTATTAAGGAGTAGGTACATGCACTTCAGATAAATGTTACATCCAATAGAGTACATTAGCTTCTCTAGTAAGTACAGTACACACTAACTCGATAGTTTGTTAGCTGTCCATGAAGCTGGGTTCACACGCATTGATATTAGAAATGTTCGCACGGGTCAATTTCCGTTGTACTGCTATGTGCAAGCTGAGCTGACACACTTTTTGGGCTTATAAAGCAATTTTGGTGATGAAATTATGGAGGCAAATGTGATCCCAATAATAAAAAAACATCCTTATCATTTTCTATCAGTTTCACTTGCATTATTATTTAGTACCGGAGCCTATAATATTTCGGGCTTCAATTATTATAATAATTAGTTTTGAGGGAGCCTAGGTTTGGAATCGTTTTATGCTTTAGTAGAACTTTCTATAATCACGACAATTAATAACAACCATTTCTGAGAACGTGATGTAAAGAAATTGGTAGATATAATATAGTATGAGCTTAAAAATAGGTATTTTTGTACCTACTCTCTGTTACAAATTTTATCAATTGTGGTCGTAGGGAGTTTGCTGTAATACAACCGAGAAATAAGTAGAGATAAATGTTTAGGAAAATGCTTCACCATAGAATATTTTTTTACTAAGCTTATTCTTTAGACACAGGTCGACCTACATTAACTTCCTTTAACCACTAACTTCCCCAACAGCTGTTTATTTCAATCGTGAATTATATTATCCTTATGCTGTCTTATTTGTATTCAAGAAACGAGACAGGAAGCTTATTAAAATGTCTCTCATGATATGACCTCTTTTTATCACTAAGTAAAAAGGAGTAGAAAAAAACAAAATTCCCGGTCATAAATCCTTCCATTCATAATAATTTCTATTGTCAGAACGAATAACCAGAGAGGTGAGATCTAGTTAAAATATCATCGAGAAAGATTTGTTGGGGAGGAAGACGCCTTTGCTCAGAATTACGAAGATTATGGTTAAATAATATATAATATAAATAGAGCTATACAAACCAAAGCATGTACCTACTATCAACTAAATGAAGTACCAAATGATTTATAGGGCTTTCTTGTCTATGACGCGAGATAATTTTACGAATAACTTTTAGCCCAGTGGGACGAGATACCGATAATCTGAAACAGGAATACCTAACCCTATTTAAACATAGAGTGCCCATATGATGTAAGCTTTGTATGTTTTAGACCAGTGGTTGGCTTTGCAATGCTCATAAAATATGGTTTTGCGTGATCTATCTATTATAATAATGAGTAGCTAATTATTGCAGCAACAATAGATTTTCAATCAACGTTAACTTCAGGTGTTTTCTTAGATAGCGTCTAATCAGTTATTAAAAATCTTTGAATAAAATTACGAATTGAATTAACTAAAAAAATATGTAGGTAAATAAAAAGGTAAAATCCTAACGGGTTCGAAATCGGTGAGTGAATTTAGTTTAATAATGATAAAATACAAGGTGTAATAGATGGGTATGGGTACGTTAACCCCCCCCCCCCCCCCCCCTCCCCGTAGTTTTTGGAAGAGGTTTAATTACCTGTTACCTATGTATGGTTCTTAAAATAGCAATGTCCTCGACGTTAGAACTTTCAAATTCTTAACATTCACAACTCTCCGTGCTTTGATTAAAATTTGTGTTACAGCCATGAAGTTAACGAAGGTAGCATTTTAATTGGGATATAATTGGTCAAGGGAATTAAGTATCTGCATAATTGGTAGGTAAGTAATCAATAGGAGAGGAGAAAAGAGGTAAAAGATCTATTCAGCAAAGGCTTTTCTATAGCCAAGTAATTTTCTCATCTCTAGTACGAGTAACTGTCGAATGACTTTCGGTATACTAAAAATAAGTCTCCGTCAAAAATAAGTCACCTTTATGTAATGGGCGCAATGCAATGCATGCACGTCTTCAGTGGACGTGCTTAGTGAGGCAATGCATCGTTATAGTCAGTGGTTACCGCTTAACATCGGGTGAGCCATCAGCTTTGCGGATTCTCTAGCTAAAGATTGCTGTTGTGAACTTAGTGGCTAGATGGGGTTTTTGTATGAAAAAAGGACAGAAATGACGGGTTGTTTTGAGTTGCAACATGAAGTTTAAAAATAAAAAATATATAAAATGAAGCAAAATATTTACATTGTGTTTTACTCTGCCAGGCTGTTGAACCGTAAATCGTTTAAATTGAGCAAGCGACCTCGACATTATCACCGCTGATAATGACCTTAATATTACGTTTTTTATTAAATTTATAAACCACTAAGAGCGGCTTGCACCAGAACCGCTAAACGCGTTTAACTCTTAAATAGTATTTAGCGAGTTGTCAAGTCATACAAATACGTCAGATTTAAATAAATTTAGCTGTTAAACACGTTTAGTGATTCTGGTGCAAGCCGCACTAAGTTTTATCTGTGATTTCATTCACGTGGGCTTTTTTTTGCGTGAAAAAACAAAAACATTATACTTTAGTGAAAAGTCTTTATTTTTGAAATTGCAATCCACCCCTGTACTCACCGAATTTTATTATCAGGATTGTGATAATAATAAAAAAATAGAGCTGCAGATGCTTTTCCATTTATACTTTGGTATATCAATAAAAACCCAAAAATTACTTAACTACATTGTAATATTTTGTTTTATCTTGTTCAAGCCAATTCACCGGCATCGGAGATAATTTTGACGCAATACATATCTGCAAAAATTTCCGCAACACCATTACTGGTTTTTTTGTAAGATTTGCATGTAAGAGGTCTTGCAACAAGAATTGAGCATTTATTGATAAGCGTCACAACTCGGTAGGTTTTTTTAATAATATTTTTGTTTAATATTATAGCTAATAGGTATATAGCTCTCCCTTCTGCGTTGTGGGTTGCGAATTCGATTCCCATCGAGAACAAAGATTTTGTTTGCTTGTAAACATAAGTTTGATGTTTGTTCTGTATCTGGAGTCAGGGAGTTATTATAAGTATGCTCTTACTATTATAAGTACCTACAAAAAATATACCAGTACCCAGGGCCGTCTTTAACCTATCGGAGGCCCTGGGCATATTAGGATAAGGGCCCCTATGACTTTGACAGAGCACTATTTTGTTAGAATAGACAAAGAAAGTAGATAAACAAAATTGCAGATTAGCACGCCCCAGAAATAAAAGTTCAATGAATTTAATAAGTTGTTCGGTAATAAATATCGGTTATCGTATGGTGGCAGGAACTTTTGACAGGCGTCACAGCTCAGTCGGTAATAGCTCTGCCTTCCGTGCTGTGGGTCGTGGGTTCGATCCCCACCAAGAACAAACATTTGTGCGTGGAAAACATAGATGTTTGTTCTATGTCTGGGTGTTAGTATGTATTATAATAATGTATTTACAAAAAAAAAAAAGTATATAAGTATTCTATCAGCCATCTGGTTCCCATATTACAAGCATTGCTTAGTTTGGGACTAGAGGGTGTTGTGTGAAATGTCCCTGAATATTTATTTATTTAACTAGAGGGCCCCTATCCATCGCGGGGCCCTGGGCACTTGCACACAGTGCCCAATGGGAAAGAGGGGCCTGCCAGTACCTATTTTGATTCCTTTACCTCGTACCTTTTGATTGGTAAATCGCAGGCCCAGCATAATTTCCTTGAAAAACTCTTTAACAAAGAGTTCTGGAAATATAGGTCGTTTAAAAAAATCTAATATCATAGTAAAAGGTATTATGAAATTAGAAAGTACTTAAAACCATTCTTTTACCACTTTTCCTATTTATCAAGTTATTATCCGCACACTACAATGTATAACCTTATCTACAATCAACAGCGTAAATGAACACCTATTCGCTTTTACAAATGCACGTTTATCTTTATAAATAGAACATCTTGAGTGTTGTTTTGTCAAGTATTTAGTTTCCTCACATGAAATGATTCAAAAGATAGTCTTAATCCAGGTGAAATAATAAGCACTGTTACCTACGTCTGTTACATACCTACTCGCTCGCATATTTCAACATTTTTGAAGACATATAATCACTGAATATAAAATCATTATTTCTATTATGAAAAATCACGAACAATACAAATACAAATTTGTACAGCAATACAAAGTTTTATTAGAAATATAATTTTAATCCAAACAACAAGTAGAAAAAAAGTTAAAAAACAAAGAATTCATTTTTTGATTCACTTCACCACGTGATGAAAATGTGCTTATTTTTTTTTCAAGTTTAACTATCAAAGTCGACTTCCTGTACATTTTGATAATTTTATTACAGAATAGATAATACGACTCTTGTGTTTTATTTTCCAGGTAATAAAGTAGCAAAACGTCCTTGCAATGATACCGAGATGGCGGAAAACACTGTCAAAATGTAAGTACCTGCCAATAAAATATAATGGTCATTCGAGTTTCCGATATAATAGGTTACTTTATTCTACTTATTTGATAAAGCCACAGACTAAAATAAAGCTGACGATACACTAAGAAGCCAATCCAACACAAACAAACACAACATGAGTTTTATAGTAATCTTTTATAGCAGCGGTAATAGCGCTATTATTTATTTAGCTCTGAAATAATATAAATATTTCTGGTCCGAATATCACGACGGGTTGGAAACCATTTACCAATCTGTCAAACGCTGATTCCGAGAGCCTAGTGCGAGTTTTATAAGTACAACAAAAATGTATGGTGTAAGGATTCTTTGAGAAGCTTAGTTTACAGCGAGCCCGCACTCGCATGTCAAGCTGCTCAAAAAATTCGCTCAGTGTGTCCATACCAATCAGCGTACACTGGTGTGCTGGGCGTCAGACGTTTTACACCGACTTTATATACTAAAACTCATACTAGGCCCTCTGCCAGATTGATAGATACAGATTATTACAGATATGCTACGGCCCGATAGTTCGCCTAATAATTAAACGACAGATGTTGTTATTATTGCACGCGATATTGGTTCTATTATTGTTGCTAGTCACACAGCAATGTTGCTTTGTGCAACGTAACAAATAATGTGTGTTGCACGTCAATTGGTTGCTTAGTGTATCCTTACCTTTTTGATTATGTTCTCACTGGTTTTATGGCTTTAGTGATCACATATTATAACCACATAATGTAAGTGAACATCGCAGACTTGTAAACATCAACAAATACAGATTAACCTTTAAGTGACCTCTAGCTTCTACATCATAATACTGTGCATGTGCATGGTATGAGACGATAATGGCATACGTCATCCAGGTAGGTACAGTCAGCGTCAAAAAGATGTGTACTAATCAAAATTTTCAACGGTTTTCACGGTTTTCCGTGAAAGTTTTCATGAAGGCTCTACTTTGAAAATTTAGGTTTTAGGCATGTTTTTGAAGCTGACTGTACCTAGTTTTTTGAGGTGTGAGTGTGACAGCCATGCATTGGTAAAGTATGCATTTCTAAGTAGTAATCATAGAGTCAATGCTTGAAATTAGAACGTCTATTCAAGCTTGAGAAGCATAAAACGAAGCTATTTAAAATTCTAAGAAAATCATTTGAATTTTCTAGTGGCTAAGTAGGTATACCTAGTGCAAAATTAAATATTCATGTGCGTTTCACTGGAAGGACCACAGTGGAATTTTAGGTTTCTGAGCACCTCAATATTTAGTAGAAGTTCTCAAACAATTGTAAAACTGAACCGGTAATTTGTAAAAGTTACGAATCAAAAGTTATAAGCATTTTAAAGTGGTCCCTCGGTTCCACACATGCAATGCTGGGTTCCAAGGATCTAATCAGTATTCACATCTTCTTTCACTGTCTATATTTAGTAGAAGATTTGTAAAAAAAAACTACTTAATTTCAGCCCTTCTTCTTCTTGCAGAGAGACGAAAACACGATAACAAAGTGGTCCCTCAGTTCTACATTGACGAAAATGTTTTTGCGGTTTTACAAAAAAACTAACTGGAATTTTAAGTTTCTGAATCAGTCAATATTTAGTAGAAGTGCTCATACAATTTGTAAAATCAATCAGTAATTTGTAAAACTTACCAATCAAAAGTTATAAGCATTTTAATGTGGACTTTCGGTTGAACACTTTCCAAAACGCAAAAGTAACTTTACAAAAAAACTATAAAACTTAGAGACGTGTAATATAGCTTATCATTTAGTAAAAATTTTTACTAAATATCTACATACAGCAATGAACAATAGACAGAGCCATTATCGAAATATAGCAATTTTAGTTTCCGGCATAGAGATGCAGCCGCGGGGTTGTGATGGCACATAGCAGCATATGGCTCTTTGTTGTGCAAGAAACAAAAATTAAAACAAAATGGTCATCAATGAGCGAGACGAGACAATCGTTTTCTGCCAACCCGAATTTTTTACTTCCTTCAAACAAATCACTAAATTTATTACAACCAGATGCTTGGCTTTTGAAATGAGTAGAAAGCTCTCAATAATATTTTAAAAGCAGATAACGAAGGCAAATTTATGGCTAGACATTCTTGGGACAGTAAGAGGTTATGCCATTGAAGTGTTTATGAAAAAAGGGTCATTTAGGTACCTAGAACTGTGTGTTGTTCGACTTAAAATGTACAAAAATAGCACGTTGATGATGTTGGTAATATTATTTAGAAACTAAAGCATGGTTCTATACTAAGGAATGATAGAATAATTATGATTATGTGCATGATTGTAAATTGCAATTTACAATACCAAATAGAATTAAGTATGTTTAATTATAAGATGACTTTAATATAAGTTGAACTCTTGTATCTACTTGTTCATGTAAATGTGACATTTCAGGATTACTTTTCAAAACAGTTAATACTGTTAAATGGTAATAAACCAGCGCTTAAATAGATATTTTAGTTTCAGGAATGATGACTGGTAGCGACATCTGCTGTTAGAAAAGCGAGAGTATTCGCCATCATAAGATGAAATTCCTTCGTTCCTACGAGGTGACGCACCGACGTCACACGATTCAACCCCACCCTAGAGGGGTGGAGATCGCGGCTTGCGCAAGAGCATAAATACGATTGTAGAGATGGAGTCGGGGGTCAGATTCATTCGAAAATTCAGAAAGTTGAGATAGTCGGAGAGAGTTGCGAGTTGCGAGTCACGTCTTTGTTACGTACACAAATTAGCGTCAGTGTAATTGTTGGTTTTTGAACTCTAAAAGAGAGTATCGTAAAGTAAATTGATCTTAGTGCAAGTTCGAGTTGTAGAGAAAAGCTAAGTCCTTATTGATAAGTCTGTACGATTGATTTGAGAAAAGAATAGTAAAGTAATAAAATAAAGTAATTAATAATCTTGAAGTACATTGAATTGAAAAGACAAAGAGGTTTACCCAAATCAATTGTATGAAATTGTACTGTTTATATGTGTTTTTCTACAGGTTGCCTTTGTCCGCTCATTTTGGAGCCTAAGTCCCTTTTTGAACTTTTAAAGACTGTCTAAGTCTTGAGCCAGCAGGCTGTTAAAATTAGCTATCTTTGATTGGTCATGTAGGAGAATTATAGGAGCCTGGAGAAACCTTCAGACCTCTCTATAGTTTTCTGAGGCGTTTAATGGGAAAACGTAACACTCTGATCTGGTTCAATCTCGGCTTGCCAGGATTGAAACATATCCGGCTGCTAGTTAAGAAGGGTGGGACCATATCAAAACCCCTAATAATGTCCAATTATCCTAAGCACTAAATTAAGAATTAAATATAAGTTCTGTTTTGTTGGTTTTGCTAATCATTTTATGTGTATGCTAAATTGTAAATGTTTGTTAATGGTAATAATGCATTTTTGGTTTATGAATAAATTAATAATTACTGAGTTCGTTTAAGACTAATTCATCTTTTCATTTAAACTCATTTCCTAGTTCACCTAATTAGGACAGGATAGTTAATTTACTAAAGGTTTAAGAAGTAAAATCATTCAGTTTAATTTGAGGATAAGTTCAGAATCATTCAGTTTAAAATATATAGAATGTCTTGAGTAGATATTGATCAATGAGGTTGATAATACATTTTTGTTGGCTGCTGTAATTAGCAATATAAAGAGTGATTGGCTATTCTTCATCTCGATGCGTTCAATTTCCTAGCACCGCCAAAGCTTCGGATGTGTTGTATCGACTGCCGAACAAGTCTAGACAGACTATCACGGGCCCATCACTACTGTCATTGTATGCCCGTTAACACAACCCCACCATCACATAGTTCTGATCTAAGACTTCAAAAAGTAAGCGTAATGGGATTCTAGATTACCAGAAACGCTATACTAATGCTGGATTTGATTCGCCAAAGATAGAAGCAGCCCATTGCCTAATTAAAAACATAGTCTTACCTATTCTATCACTGAAAACATATCAGCTCAAGACACTAATTTTATTATTCAAGTAATCAGTTCATTCAGAATCAGTTAAATTCAATTATTCAAGTAGACATACTCTATGACGACCTAAGAAAAGCTTTACAGAGAGAGGAGGTATACTTAGATGGAGTTTATTGGTAGATTATTTACTATTTGCATTTCATAGACGAGCGGTGGGGCCGTCACAGTTGTTGCCGATGACCGAGGATTAGTTAAAGTATCGCTGAAACGCTTTACTACTAAAAAGTATCTGGTTTAAATAAAAAATAACACAACGTAGCTTTATTATCAATGACGATCACAAATATAAGCCAGACTTTTTACATGTAAATATTTTATTGTTTCCTTTTCTATCTTTGTCTAGAGATTTTTATTGCTTTATTAGCTATCCTGTTGGGTGAACTATTATTAATAAAATAAATTTTATTTTAGTTAGCAAAACTACATTTTATGTAAAATCTAAAAATAACTCAGTGATTTTTAATTTATTGTGCACGCTAAATTTAAGTTAGCTATAATGCCTGGTAACGCATTACGCAGAGGTCGCAACCGAGCAACACACAATCTAGGTTCCGTAGAGACAAATACTGAGAAGAACTAAGGTAATCAGCAGATGAACTCCGTAGCATTTTCAGGTTTTCAGATGTTAGTCGGCAAGTTAGATAAAATTATGCGACAAATAGAGATAAATAAAATTCAGTTAATTCAGTCAACACAATAAAAAACAAAATACAAGGCCCATACCTTAAAACTTAAATACATATTTCTATATTTTATAACATTATTTAGATATGTCAGAGCGAGAGAGAAGAATGTTAGTGTGATGAACGCTTCAGTGATGGATAGTGAAATTTATGGTATTTTAAGTACTTCTAGCGAGCAAATTATCCGAAACCTATCACAAGATGTTTATTAAGATAACAGGTCAATATAGTCTGAAACTTTTAATTCAAATAAGAGCAGATGTCTTTATCTTATAAGACCAACGATTGATAAACCGATTCTTATTGGAAAGCACAATGCGAATCAAATAGCGGCATTTTTTTAGAAAAACTAAAGAGGTTCTTTAATTAAAATTGAGTGAGAGGCAAAATTGTGTGACTAATTTATAAAGCTTTAGAATGTTAAACATTCAAGAAACCAAAAAGTGACGAACGTAATGTAGTGATCTCAGTGATTTGACAAAGGCATTATTAGTTAAGATAAGTTATTAATGGAGCCAGGATTTGATGATGGTGATAAATAAAATGCGACTATTGTTTCATATAACTATGTACAATGAGATGAAAGCTAAGTAAAGGGTTATGAAAGTGTGGACTCAGTAATAGATTTCCAGATGAATAATGTCACACCAAAAGATAACGATTCAATGCAAGAAATTGGTTTGTTGTTAGAGAGAGACCCTAGCCCAGTTCTTTTGTGTGAGCAATCAGGTGATACTTATGTGATGTGAGTGATAGTCGTGAACGAAGATTGTATACTATTTTAAGTGATTCCTGTTTATGAGGATGATGATAAGGCCTGTAATTACTTATAAGACTAAATAAGGTTTAAGCGTAGATCAATCAGCAGTAAGGACTCGGGTTGAGATTGTTTCATTTTATGAAAGCTGGACGAGGAACGAAGGTTAAATTACTTAGAACGAACAACGATAGATGCGTTAGTTAGAGTAAGTGAGATGACAAGAGATGACAATAGAGCAGTACTTGTATGTCCGAACATAAGATTTCCAAAATACGAAGAAGAGACAAAGCCATTGTGTAGAGTTGTAAAATTTTACAATAAGGGATAAAATGTGAATGAATGGATGAAAAAAATATTTTAAGATACCGCTATGTTAGTAAAAGCCGATATTAATGCAACATATTTTTAAATAAATAGCAGTGATGGATGAATGAATGAATGAAAATACTTTATTGTACACCAACATAGGTACCAAATGAATTAGAAATAATGAATGATTGAAGATGGTACAATGTACGGCCTTATCACTGAAACAGGTTTCTTCCAGTCAAAGTTTGGATGAAGATGATTTTAGATGTATGAAAGATTGGACGGGATGTACAAAAACTTATAAGGTAATAAAAATAATAAATATGAGTTATATATGGGTACTGCGAGTTACATATAATAACCGTCAGAGGGTGGCGAAAACTAGATATAAGGTTTTACAGATAGGTTTTTACAGGTGTCGTGATATATATTGGCCAGTGTCAGAGCAGCAGTTATTTGATACCATTTATAGTTTGACCGAGTTTGAGACTTACTTAAATGGAATAAAGTTAGTAATTCGGAAAGATCATGAAAGCCTTACATTTTTATCAGACTACGGCAAAACAAAAAGAGGGTTATGATTTTGGTCACTATGTATGTTTGTCTGTTCCCTCATAACTACCAAGATTTTATCGCTAAGTGTGATGATGATTGAGTGAGTTTATTATAATAACATAAGTACATAGAATAATTTAATTAAGTATAGCATTGAGTATATAAGAGGGATGAATGATTTTATTGCAGGTCTTTTATCAAGGCACAGACATACCGGAGGAAAGTCCAGGTAGACCAATGGCCAGTCCACAGTTAAAGGATTTTAAACAGATGTTAAAATAGTTGGAAAACAAAAACAGTTCAATCGGACAAAACATTAAAGCTTACAAGAAAGTTTACATTGTTGATTGAAAGTCATGGGTTCGAATCCCGCTCGACTCATCACTTTAAGATGGAAAAAATAAATACAGTTCAATCGGACAAAACATTAAAGCTCACAAGAAAGTTTACATTGTTGATTGAAAGTCATGGGTTCGAATCCCGCTCGACTCATCATTTTAAGATGGAAAAAAATAGTTGTGATTTGTAAATGAAGACGGCCAGGAAATTATAATGAAGTTCATTTATCAAGATAATAGGACACACCTATAAATAAGTGAAGGTATCATGATTATATCAATCATGTAAATATAATTCTGCCCTCCTTATTGCAAACGCAGTACTTGCAAAATGGCGGTTTCGAGATAAACGCGCGAAACATATTTCTTGATATCTAAGCAAGCAATCTCCGTTATATAACTTTTAAAGTGTAACCTAAAAATAGTAAAAAAATCAAGCTTTCTATTGACATATTTTTATCTTTACTTTATGGCCTTGTTTAGATAAAATGCTTAGTACTGCATTTTCATCAACTTTATGGGCTTGCGGGTATTACAGTATTACTAAGATTAAACGCAGTACTTGTGTTTATTACTGCAAAATCACCTAGCACGTGCTCAATTCTGCGTTAGATTATAAATGTATGTAAGCTAATTAAGGTGTATTAGATATTTTTTAATTATCCATCAGTTAAATACTATGTAGGTATAGGTAGCTGGGTATAAGTAGGTAGGTATAAGTAGGTAGGTACATAGGTAGACAGACTAGTAGGTAGAGATTAAGTTAGATTTTCAGGAAGAGAGTTCAGTCAGAGGGTGGCCGGAAGTTTCAAAGATTATTTTGTGTCTTAAATACACATGAGTGAGAGATGTTTTAATTGTTGTACTACTATACTACTACTACTACTGTAATACTTATCAAGATTACAAAGAGTTTGTGAAAAGTTTTTATACTCGAAGACTATGGTCTTCTTCATATCAAAATTTTCAGAGGGTGGAATGTGATGGCACATAGCAGCATATGGCTCTTTGTTGTGCAAGAAACAAAAATTAAAACAAAATGGTCATCAATGAGCGAGACGAGACAATCGTTTTCTGCCAACCCGAATTTTTTACTTCCTTCAAACAAATCACTAAATTTATTACAACCAGATGCTTGGCTTTTGAAATGAGTAGAAAGCTCTCAATAATATTTTAAAAGCAGATAACGAAGGCAAATTTATGGCTAGACATTCTTGGGACAGTAAGAGGTTATGCCATTGAAGTGTTTATGAAAAAAGGGTCATTTAGGTACCTAGAACTGTGTGTTGTTCGACTTAAAATGTACAAAAATAGCACGTTGATGATGTTGGTAATATTATTTAGAAACTAAAGCATGGTTCTATACTAAGGAATGATAGAATAATTATGATTATGTGCATGATTGTAAATTGCAATTTACAATACCAAATAGAATTAAGTATGTTTAATTATAAGATGACTTTAATATAAGTTGAACTCTTGTATCTACTTGTTCATGTAAATGTGACATTTCAGGATTACTTTTCAAAACAGTTAATACTGTTAAATGGTAATAAACCAGCGCTTAAATAGATATTTTAGTTTCAGGAATGATGACTGGTAGCGACATCTGCTGTTAGAAAAGCGAGAGTATTCGCCATCATAAGATGAAATTCCTTCGTTCCTACGAGGTGACGCACCGACGTCACACGATTCAACCCCACCCTAGAGGGGTGGAGATCGCGGCTTGCGCAAGAGCATAAATACGATTGTAGAGATGGAGTCGGGGGTCAGATTCATTCGAAAATTCAGAAAGTTGAGATAGTCGGAGAGAGTTGCGAGTTGCGAGTCACGTCTTTGTTACGTACACAAATTAGCGTCAGTGTAATTGTTGGTTTTTGAACTCTAAAAGAGAGTATCGTAAAGTAAATTGATCTTAGTGCAAGTTCGAGTTGTAGAGAAAAGCTAAGTCCTTATTGATAAGTCTGTACGATTGATTTGAGAAAAGAATAGTAAAGTAATAAAATAAAGTAATTAATAATCTTGAAGTACATTGAATTGAAAAGACAAAGAGGTTTACCCAAATCAATTGTATGAAATTGTACTGTTTATATGTGTTTTTCTACAGGTTGCCTTTGTCCGCTCATTTTGGAGCCTAAGTCCCTTTTTGAACTTTTAAAGACTGTCTAAGTCTTGAGCCAGCAGGCTGTTAAAATTAGCTATCTTTGATTGGTCATGTAGGAGAATTATAGGAGCCTGGAGAAACCTTCAGACCTCTCTATAGTTTTCTGAGGCGTTTAATGGGAAAACGTAACACTCTGATCTGGTTCAATCTCGGCTTGCCAGGATTGAAACATATCCGGCTGCTAGTTAAGAAGGGTGGGACCATATCAAAACCCCTAATAATGTCCAATTATCCTAAGCACTAAATTAAGAATTAAATATAAGTTCTGTTTTGTTGGTTTTGCTAATCATTTTATGTGTATGCTAAATTGTAAATGTTTGTTAATGGTAATAATGCATTTTTGGTTTATGAATAAATTAATAATTACTGAGTTCGTTTAAGACTAATTCATCTTTTCATTTAAACTCATTTCCTAGTTCACCTAATTAGGACAGGATAGTTAATTTACTAAAGGTTTAAGAAGTAAAATCATTCAGTTTAATTTGAGGATAAGTTCAGAATCATTCAGTTTAAAATATATAGAATGTCTTGAGTAGATATTGATCAATGAGGTTGATAATACATTTTTGTTGGCTGCTGTAATTAGCAATATAAAGAGTGATTGGCTATTCTTCATCTCGATGCGTTCAATTTCCTAGCACCGCCAAAGCTTCGGATGTGTTGTATCGACTGCCGAACAAGTCTAGACAGACTATCACGGGCCCATCACTACTGTCATTGTATGCCCGTTAACACAACCCCACCATCACATAGTTCTGATCTAAGACTTCAAAAAGTAAGCGTAATGGGATTCTAGATTACCAGAAACGCTATACTAATGCTGGATTTGATTCGCCAAAGATAGAAGCAGCCCATTGCCTAATTAAAAACATAGTCTTACCTATTCTATCACTGAAAACATATCAGCTCAAGACACTAATTTTATTATTCAAGTAATCAGTTCATTCAGAATCAGTTAAATTCAATTATTCAAGTAGACATACTCTATGACGACCTAAGAAAAGCTTTACAGAGAGAGGAGGTATACTTAGATGGAGTTTATTGGTAGATTATTTACTATTTGCATTTCATAGACGAGCGGTGGGGCCGTCACAGGGTGACCACACGGCTTAAATTTTCGGGACAGGGAACAGCATGACAGCCGCGCGAAGCGACGATTCCACTCTCTGCTGATGCGGGTGTGACTCAATGAAGTCAGCGTTGGTACTCTAAGTACCTATTCATCCATTGTATTTTCAATAGGTGTGTAAAAAAAATCCGATGATTGTCAAATAAATATAAGATCATACGAAAACGGAACGTCAGCGGAAAATCAATACTATTTATACTTAGGTGCTTACCTATCACACTACTCAAACAACTTCGAGAGGGCTTTCGCTGCCCAGTTCAACAATAGAATCTACAAGGTGCTTACCTAAAAAGAACAATCGCTAGGAAAACTTCAATAACTACTATCCCACTACTATTATAAATGTCAAAGTTTGGATGTTTGTGTTTCAATCACGCTGTTACTACTTACTGGTCCGATTTGGATGAAACTTGGAATATTATAGTTCGTAACCTGGATCAAACACATCGGCTACTTTTTTTATTTTTTTTGTGGATGAAGTCGCGGGTAACTGCTAGTAATATTATAAATGCTAAAGTTTAGATGTTTGTGTTTCAATCACGTCAAAACTACGAACCAACTTTGATGGAACTTGGCATATATTATTATATTATAGTTCGTAGCCTTAATATACTAGCAGTTACCCGCGACTTCGTACGCGTCTACAGTTTCCGTGTACATTATATTATCTGTGTGTGTACCGAGCGGATACTTCTTTGAGAAACTTGACATTACACCTCATTACACCGAACTCGTACCTACTGGAATGTCAAACGCTAGTTGTTAGACCAAAGAGGTAGTACTACGCCCTGTCAAACTGACGTGACATGACATGACAATGAAATCCTCTTGCCAATTGGCGCTGCTAACCCTTTTCGTTCATTTTATCCTGTAGATCCTGTTAATTATTCGGGATAAAAAGTAGCCTATATGTCAATCCAGGTTAAGAACTAAATATATGCCAAGTTTCATTCAAGTTGGTTCAGTGGTTTTGACGTGATTGAAACACAAACATCCAAACTTTGACATTTATAATAGTAAGTGGGATAGTGGTTATTGAAGTTTTCCTAGCGATTGTTCTTTTTAGGTAAGCACCTTGTAGATTCTATTGTTGAACTGGGCAGCGAAAGCCCTCTCGAAGTTGTTTGAGTAGTGTGATAGGTAAGCACCTAAGTATAAATAGTATTGATTTTCCGCTGACGTTCCGTTTTCGTATGATCTTATATTTATTTGACAATCATCGGATTTTTTTTACTCACCTATTGAAAATACAATGGATGAATAGGTACTTAGAGTACCAACGCTGACTTCATTGAGTCACACCCGCATCAGTAGAGAGTGGAATTGTCGCGTCGCGCGGCTGTCATGCTGTTCCCTGTCCCGAACATTTAAGCCGTGTGGTCACCCCGCGGCTGCATCTCTATGCCGGAAACTAAAATTGCTATATTTCGATAATGGCTCTGTCTATTGTTCATTGCTGTATGTAGATATTTAGTAAAAATTTTTACTAAATGATAAGCTATATTACACGTCTCTAAGTTTTATAGTTTTTTTGTAAAGTTACTTTTGCGTTTTGGAAAGTGTTCAACCGAAAGTCCACATTAAAATGCTTATAACTTTTGATTGGTAAGTTTTACAAATTACTGATTGATTTTACAAATTGTATGAGCACTTCTACTAAATATTGACTGATTCAGAAACTTAAAATTCCAGTTAGTTTTTTTGTAAAACCGCAAAAACATTTTCGTCAATGTAGAACTGAGGGACCACTTTGTTATCGTGTTTTCGTCTCTCTGCAAGAAGAAGAAGGGCTGAAATTAAGTAGTTTTTTTTTACAAATCTTCTACTAAATATAGACAGTGAAAGAAGATGTGAATACTGATTAGATCCTTGGAACCCAGCATTGCATGTGTGGAACCGAGGGACCACTTTAAAATGCTTATAACTTTTGATTCGTAACTTTTACAAATTACCGGTTCAGTTTTACAATTGTTTGAGAACTTCTACTAAATATTGAGGTGTTCAGAAACCTAAAATTCCACTATGGTCCCTCCGTTGAAACGCTCATAAATATTCAAATGCAGAGTTAAGTATTATCTCAACAGGAAAAATAATCTCAAAACATGAAATTGAGCAGGTACCTACCTACTTCATGTTTTTAAATTTTTTCAATATTTTGCGTTTTCTTATCTCTTCTTACTTGGAAATGAATGAATATTCATATTACCCAATTATAAATAAAAAAAGCAGATAAACTCATCTTCCTGTGCTTATTCCCGTAGCCTAACATTGGATCATCATCACACGATTCCCCCTTTTATTTCCTTCCTATTAAAAAAGATTACAATGCAAATGGAACTGTAAATAAATAATGATACGATCCACTTTCTCCAGTGTTCATAATTCCCCAGCGGTACGTCCTGGGCATCATGGGCCTACTGGCGGTATGCAACGCGTATACCATGCGAGTGTGCTTGAACCTAGCCGTGACTCAAATGGTGTATGACAACAAGAACTCAGACTCGCACTATGTGGATCCGAATGCATGCCCGGATGACAGCGAGATTCTGGTGAACGGAACTGTCAGTTTGAAGCCGGTAAGTGAACAAGTAAACAATATAAAATAGAAGTGAGGGACTGAGCTCGCCTTTGTACAGTCGGCTACACATCAACATCTGTTTGAACTTTGAACTATTATAATTTGATGTAGGGTATTGCTTTGTCACAGTATTACCTACATAAACGGAAAGTCAAGTAATGTAATTCAGTTATCTGACACAAAAAAAATATTGCAGCTATCAAAGAACTTGCTTTAGAAGCTCATAACTTGTGTTAAAAACGATTTGACTTGGAAATAAAATTACTATGAGTTTATTTCGATACAATCCTTTACTTTTTACTAGTAGGTATGTATGTAGAAAAGTACCTAGGTAGATCTAGTAAAAAACCACTTCATTTTTTCACAGAAAAAGAGGGTTCATTATCATCATCCGCAACCTGACTGGTTAGTTAGGAATGTTTTTCATTCTTCATTAATTTACTACAAAATCTAAGACATAGACATTTTTTTATTGGCCACAAAAACATATATAAACACATTTTTGAAACGGGTTTTAAACAAGGTAAAATTTGGATTATAATGAAACTTATAATAACTGCAGTTGAGGTTTTTCTAAAGTTCATTTTATAAGGAAGGCATCATGAAACGAATTCAAACTGCTTAAAATCATCATGAAACAAATATTGCTTCACCAGTAGATCAGAAAATCAATTTATAAGGTGAAAACGATATGCTCTGATAAGCTGTACTAATTCTCTCGGTACTTATCTGTAAAAACGTTGTAAATTACAACCTTGATGAATCTAAAATAACAAAAACATGAATGATACAAATCTCAAGAACTTAGGATTCATATTACATAAATATGTATAACATACATATAAGAATTCGTGTGGCAGTTGGGTATACGAAATATAACAGTTATTTCATCTCAAGTAGAGGTGGTGAAAATACTTAGGTGTTAATCCGTATAATATGTATATAAATTCCTGCAGTTGGGTATAAAAACATATAGCAGTCATCTCTTTTCAACACATAGGATTTATACCTACAAGTAAATTCGTTTTTATCGTTTGGGTGCTTTGATTTTAATATGCAATCCAAATATCGTTTTTTTTACTTATTTATCTGAATTATGTAGGTATTTTAGTAACACGTGTTTTACATAAATAATACTAAGAAATAACTTTGTTATGACGATAAAACAAGACACGACTTATTTTATTATTTTATATTTCGATAGTGCAATGTCATGTATGACTGAGGTCCTTTTATAAAATATCAACGATTTCAAAATATAACACATTCGAGTAAGAAAAACTTTTATGGATAACAGATATTCTATAATTATATATAGGTCCCCCCCCCGCCTCGGTTGAACCTCTAGCTTCTCCACGAGTTTTATTGTAAAATAATTAGTTTCCCACATATTTCTTAAAACAAAAGGCTCGCAAAAGTTACCCAGTGTCCATAACTCCCCCTGGTATAACAAACAACACATAAACAGTGAAAATAACAACAAAAAGTGAAAATTTTTTTCCTGTGCTGTGCTGTGCGAATGCGAAAGCATTTTGTAAGCCGCCATTTTAGCAGCCATCGCCGGTAACCGCACGCGACTTTCGCCCCTGTGTCTGAGGCGGACGGGTCACATTCGCATTAACCGACCTACAGGCCTGCATTTCGTTATCAATATTTTGTGCTCATTTGAGATGAAGTGCTCCGGTTGTTTGAAATTCTCTAAGGACCTCACCTGGATAGATTGCACAGCCACCTCGTGCAGAAAACAACTGTGCTCATTATGCATAAACATAAGTGCTATTCCTAATGAGCTCAAAAAAACATGGAAATGCCCAGATTGTTGTGCGTCGTCAAAAAAAGGAGGCGATAACAGTCACACCCCGATCAGAGGGCACAGCGACCAAAACATCACACTCAGGAAACCCAATCAAGAGGCGATGCCGCCCTCCTCAACCTCCGAAGTAAAAGAACTGACAGCTGAGCTTCGCCTTCTAACCCACGAAATCTCATCTCTGAAAAATCGCCTCGAGGAGGCGACCGTCTCTCTGACCCGCTGTCACTCCAGGCTAGATGAACTCGCGACTGCGGTGGCCATAAATGACTCGCGCATCAAAACAATTGAAGACCGGGAAAAACAAATACTTACCTTGAGCGGGACCGTCGCTCTACTACAACGCGAAGTCAGGCTGCAAGCGCAGGCCCAACTCAGTAACGAGCTGGAGATCTCAGGTATCCCTGATAACACTAATGAGAATCTGCATCACATCATGATGGTGGCGGCTCGCAAAGTAGGTGTGGACATAGTGGATAGTGACATCGACTGGGTGACCCGGGTAGGGTCAAGAGCCCAGGTTGCTAAATCAGCGGCCATCGAACTCGGCGCTCCCCGCCCGGTGGTTTTGAGATTACTGCGGCGATCAAAGCGAGATCAGATCCTAAAAGCGGCTAAAACTCGCAAGAACATATCCAGCACTGACCTTGAAGTTCATGGACCATCGCGCAAAATCTACTTCAATGAACGGCTTACAAAAGAAAATAGGGTGTTGTTTCGTGAAGCCCGGACCAGATCAAAAATGCATGGATATGCATACTGTTGGTGCAACCAGGGCTCAATCTACATCCGTCAACGGGAAGGAAAACCTGCCCTTCGTGTGCCGACCCTTGCTGACCTGGACAACATCCTTGCCCCCTCTGGTACTGGACGCCCAGCTGACTGAATACCAAGGATGCTCGTTGCCTACTAGTGCTCTTTGTAAACTCAAGGACCCGTTCACTTTACAGTTTACCCGTAATTCTGCCTTAATTGTGCATGCATATGTAATAGGTTATAAACTTAGTGTAATAATAACATGTAATAATCTTGCATGGCTATATAAGCCAAAAATAGGCATTTCATCCTGGGTCTTTATAGGATATTTTTCCCTTACAATATCGATGATTTTTGTGCATAACTCAATTTCTTATTTATGCACCTATGTTATAGGTTATATATTTAATATAATAATAATAATTCATAGTTCCACAAGGCTGAGTAAGGTAAGAGTAAGTATTTCTCAACTGAACTTTAGAACTGATTTTTCCTTTACTAACTTAATTTTTTTGGTAACTGATTTAATTTCCAAATTATGTACTCTTGATACAGGTTTTGTGTTTGGTAAAATTGGAAAAGTAAATAACTTCTCATACTCAAGGTTGTGTAGGGTGAGAGCAGGAATATCACACTGTGACATCCCAATTTGTTTTTCTCTAGTTTTAATACAATGTGTTAATCATTTATTCTACTATGAAGAATGCTTCGAATTCTTAACTTTGATACTAACCCTCAGCGTGGTAGTTCCAGACTCATTAATGCTGGAAACTTGGATGAGTGCTTTTAATATTTTTTGTACGAAATGGATACAGATAGTTTAAGCTCGGACATAGACTCAATGGATATAACCTGCCACGCACTCACTGAACCGGAACAGGTTAAATATATATTGACTTCCAGTTACAAATTTAAAATAATTACTTTCAATATTAGAAGCATAAACAAAAATTTCGACTCCTTCCTAGTCACATTAGCTCGATTAAAAGGTAACTTTGATGCTGTGATTCTGACAGAGTGTTGGCTCTCAGAGTCATCAGTGATTCCGCAGATTCCTAATTACACAGAGTACCACTCTGGCAGAATCATAAATCAAAACGGTGGGGTTATTATTTATATAAAAAACAATTGGAGCGCCTTATGCTCTGAGCCCCCCATTGAAGAAGCAGACTGCCTGGTTGTACACATTCCTAAAGTCATAACCATCTTTGGAATCTACAGATCCCCCTCGTTTAGAAACATTAACAAATTCTTATCAACACTCGAAGACGTTTTAGATAACTACAAAAATTACCCTAACATTGTCCTAGCAGGTGACATTAATGTCAACATCTTGGCAACTGATAACAGAAACGAAGGCTTGGAATACCTATGCCTTCTAGCGGAACATGGGCTTATACCAGCAATCACATTACCCACCAGGAACCAGGCTTGTCTTGATCATATCTTTGTTAAAACAAAAACCGGTTCTGTAGGAATTGTCTGCGAGACTGATGTTACAGACCACGATATGGCTATACTGGGTATAAAACTTGGGGACCGTACAAAGGCATCTCCACCAAAAACCAAAATAAAAAGGAACTATGAGTTAATAATCAAAGATTTAAAAGCTGTAGACTGGGGTGAGCTTCTGCAATCCGAGGACGTTAATCAATTAGTTGATATTTTTAGCAGTACTCTCCACAGGATAATCGAAAAACACACAAAAAAGATTGCCGTGGCGCACTCCAAACGCATATTGAAACCCTGGATCTCTCCCGGACTGGTTCGCTGCATGCGACACAGGGATCGTCTCCATTCTCGGTCCAGACGTAACCCAAACGACCTAGTCCTTCGTACCGTTTACACCCGTTATCGTAACTTCTGCAACAATCTCCTGCGCAGACTCAAACGAGAATATGAATCGAAAGAACTTGAAGCTAATAAATTCAATACTAAAAAACTATGGAAAACTATAAAAAATATCTGCCATATGACTACTAATAAAAGAGAGGCCACTGAACTTTTATCAGCAATTGACAACTCGAACCCAGTAGAATCACTCTCCTTGTGTAACAAGTACTTCTCGACGGTTGGACAAAAACTTGCCGATGAAATCCTCGATAACCTACAAGTCAACCAGGCCGGCCTGGCGGGTGACATTAATTCCGCTAATCACTTCCCAAGCTCGTTCTTTATGATCCCCACGGACGAACATGAAGTTGAAAGACTAATAATGAACTTACAAAATGATAAAGCTCCCGGTCTGGATGGCCTAACTAACCTACTTATCAAACAAATAAAAGACTACATAATTGTACCTTTAACCCAAATTTTCAACAAGAGTTTATCATCTGGTATTTTCCCTGAACTCTGGAAACTTGCCACCGTAATCCCGATTTTCAAAGCCGGTTCCAGAGACACTCCTAGTAACTACCGCCCGATATCTTTGCTTGGTGTCTTCTCAAAATTGTTGGAGAAGTTAGTGAACAAAAGACTTGTGTGGTTCATCGAAAGTCGCAAAATTCTGTCAGACAGACAGTTCGGTTTCAGGCAGGGGAAATCCACAGAAGAAGCGCTATCCCTTTTATTAAATAACACGGTATCTAACCTAGACAATAAAAGCAATTGCCTGGGAGTGTTCTTAGACCTAGCCAAGGCTTTTGACACTGTTTCCATCCCAATACTCTTAAAGAAACTAGAATGCTATGGTGTAAGAGGTATCGCTCTTCAGTGGTTTGAAACTTATCTGAAGAAACGGAAACAGTGTCTCTGCGTTGATGGCGTTAGAAGCCCTCCTCTCGATATAAACTTTGGCGTTCCGCAGGGAAGTATCCTTGGCCCCACCCTCTTTATTATCTATATGAACAGCATACATGAGCTTTCTTTAGGTAGTGCAGATATTTACTGCTACGCAGATGATACTGCTATTATTTTTTACGGCAAGACTTGGCAAGAGACGGTTGCGAAGGCGGAGCTGGGTCTTATGAAATTGAATTACTGGCTGCAGAGAAACCTGCTTACATTAAACACAGAAAAAACTAAATTCATCTGCTTCCACAAAACTAAAGCTTCGGCACCCCCCGCTTCAATCTCCTCTATCAAAGTACATAATAGCAACGGTTGTACCGCTGCGGTCAATAGTTCTGGTTGCAGCTGTAGAGCTATAGTTAGAACTCAGGTTATCAAATATCTTGGGATACTAGTTGATGAAAACTTAAACTTCAATGCTCATATTAGCTATCTCTCTGGAAGGGTAAGAAAAATAATTAATGTTATGAGATCACTTAGAAACGTAGCAGACTTTGAAATTATCAAGTCCACATACCTTGCTTTGTGTCAATCACTACTAAACTACTGTATAACCTGTTGGGGTAGTGCCTCGAAGACCGCTATGATTCAGATAGAACGTGCGCAGAGATCAGTCTTGAAAGTCATGTTGAACAGGAACCGCAGATACCCTACAGCCAGTGTCTATAGGGATAGCGGGGTCCTCAACGTACGTCAACTATACATTCTCAGGGTGTGTCTCTCTATGCACGATCGGGTTCTCCGCAGTCCGGAATACAATAGCATGCTCAATAAACGTATTTTTAAACTTCCACTCGCTTCTGTGAATACCTCTTTTGCTAAACGTTTCAGCCCGTTTGTCGCAACCTCAATATATAACAAAGTTCTTAGGCTGTGTGACATCAAACATTGTTCAGTATTTGAAGCCAAGCGGAAACTAACTCAACTGCTCTCCTCTCTCACATATGACCGTACGGAATCCCTTTTGGTACCTTTGTCCTAATCTTGAATCACCCATCTCCTGGCCATTTAATTTGCTTATCATGCCTTAACTTACTCTTATCTATTCTTCTTCTTTAGGGGAATTGTTTCAAAAATAAAAAAAATTTAGGTAGGTATTTTATGCTTTTAAATTTTTATTGCTTTATATAACAAATTAGATAAACCGAGGCGCTAATTTCTCTAGTCAAACGTATGGGTACCCACGATACAGATTTGATCTAGTGTGGGTGCCACAGGCAATCTTTTGTTTTCTCTCCTCACAGTAAAACTATCTGAATATTGTAATGCTATTTGCAAGGTGTAGGTAGGCTAAATCTATCTTACAAACTTAAAAATTAGATTAATCGCTATGCTTGTGATCGCTGCACAAATCGGATCAGTTAAATCATTTCCTTCCTTTTATAACTACAAATGACAGCTCCTTGATCGTATGTCCGATTTGTTCAGCGCTCATTAGTAGGCACCTACCCCTGATGTTTAGGTAATTTATCTGTCTGTTGTTTCTCACTGTACCTACATGCTGGGTTTGTACCTATGTACCCTTCCTACCCTTGCCTACCTACTGTATGTACCTATGTATGTTTTGCTGGAAATAAATATTTTTTCATTTTTTTTCATTTTTTTTTAAAAATTATATAGGTAGGTATTCATTTATTATGGAACTTTACTAATTAGGACTACCTGTTGTGATGTTTATAATTGAAACCCATGTGTGAATGTGAGCGTACTGTGGTAATAATCAAGCCATGAATAAATAATTTTGTCGGAATTCGCAACACTTATAAAGTGATAAAATAAGTGTTTTTACGTTACATGACGTGTTCAATAAATCCGTGAAGATGAAAGAATTGATTGTGAAGAATGTAATTTTTGTTTTGAGAAAGATACAATGTTGATAACTCAAGGTGAAGCTATTTTTGGCTTATTGATAAGACCAGGGTCATTTGGAGGGTTGTCAGACAAGAGTGGTAACGTGATCAATTTTACTCTGTATGACCAATAGACACACCCAAATTGATTGACACTTCGGAGTAATACACTCAAGCTTTGTAAAATAAAATTTGCAGATCTCGCTAAAAATATTTCGTATTTTCCAGCACGCAATATTCGATTGGTCCGAGTCGACCCAGGGGCTGATTCTGAGTGGGTTCTACTACGGATATGCCATAACTCATATCCCAGGGGGGTATCTTGCTGAGAGGTATGGAGGAAAATGGACCTTGGGCATCGGACTACTGAGCACAGCCATCTTCACGCTTCTAACTCCTGTAGTCGTGAAGGCGGGAGGTGCGACATGGCTGTTCATACTACGAGTTTTGCAAGGAATGGGCGAGGTAATATACAGAATACTGTATTGTTTTTACACTTGTGTAAATTCCAGCGTTCAACGTCACATAATCAGGTGTGACTAGATGGCTTTCAATCTTTATAGTTTTATTTACGCACGATTTAACATACCTACCTACCGAGTTTATGTAAGTAAATGAGATAGAATGTTCTAGCATTACCGTAAACAAAGCCGCATGTCGCTGCTTTTACAAGTTCATTCCTCATTGTGCTATTTATTAATCTGATAAATTATGACGTACAAAAACGAACGTTTACGATGACATCTGTTGGGAACATGGTGGTCACACCGTCATGTCTCCTTGTACATCTCTCGTAGACTCTAACTCAAATTTAATTGTGACTCAAATTCTAGATGTATTTGTGTTTGACCAAAGGGGTAATCACGAATAAATCTGACAGTCACCGCGTTACGTAAACCTGACATATTCGAATCATATTGCTCGTCAACGCCAGCTCTACTGACAAACATTGTAGTGTCACCGCGCAGTGTATCTTGCACAGAACCTTACTTCTCTGTTCTGTGGTATCTCGGATACGCTAGCGTTACGATACGTTAACGATTGTCACATTTATTCGTGATCAAAGCACTGGGGCCTTATTCTCACTTCGGCAGAGATTTTACTCTAATAGGGATGATGTCAAAATGACGTTGGAAACTCCTGTCACTAGTGGGTGAAACCAGTTTTCGACCGAGGTTTGACGTCATCCATAATAGAGTAAAATCTCTGCCATACCCAGAATCACCGCCCTGATCTGCGATAATCAGCCAAAATAAAAGTGCTATAATCACGGATTGCAATCGTTGAAGTTCACTTGGCTATAATTTGCATCGTTTTTTACGAACAAATTAACTACAGCGCAATGATAATTAGTCACATTACCAAGCAATTTATCTATGAGTAAAAAGTAGAGCAGTTATAGATGATGCAATACAAACCGATTTACTATCTAATTCTAAAGAGCTGCAATGACTAAGTTACCAAACTGGTAGAGTAAAAAGAAAAACTTAGTCATTACCTACTTATTATGCAGCACATTTGGTAAATTAGATAAATGTACTGAAGTTGTTCCTTTCACTTCCTATTGCAAAGCTTTTTACCCAATTGAAACGAATTTGCAAGCGAGCTTTCAACAGTTATTTTTATAGCATCTCGTATTTTATAAATGATCTTAGAGAAAAAAATGGTTCCTCAGGAACTAGAGATGATAAATTCAAGTTATAACCAAAATTTTTCAATGTGGATTTTGCTAAAATATAAATCAAATATGCAGTACCAAAATATAATTAAAAGCAGTTAAAATTACACTTTTTTATATTTTCATACTAGCCTATTTCGTCCCACTGCTGGGCAAAGGCCTCCCCCAAACCCTTCCACTTATCCCGGTCCTTGGAGGTTTCCCACCAATCCGTCTCAAACACGTCAAGGTCATCCCTCCAGTCAGCGCTTTCTCGGCCGACCCCGACGCCGAATGGAAAGTACTTTTTTATATGAAATATAAAAAAAAATGTCGTAATCCAATGGCAAATTCATAATATTTAGTTAGCAAGCCAACTGCGCCACTGATAAATAAATAAAAAAGTGATGCATATCGGACCAAGCCAGTTCCTTCAACAGGAAAACACAGAAACAGTTGAATTAGGTATTAGGCATTCATCTTTATGCTGTTAGGTGGTTAGGTTTTATTACCTAGCTTGTATTTTTTATCCACTTAATTGAGTGGAATATACATTTTATGTAAGTTTACTTGTTATCTGTTTGTATCTCAGTTTTTTTTCCATCTTTTATCTATGAGTATCGCACGAGAATAAACAGCTGCTCTTGCGAAAAGTACCTATGTTATTTATTAAGAAATACCCGTCAGCCACAACGGAGCAGTAACCAAGATGAATGGCAAAAGTGATCGATAAGACCTTCGTATATTAATAGGCTTCATTATAAAGCTGATAGCTCTTGTAGGTATACATTTGAGGGTAAAACGACGAAGATTTAGTGAAAGCAAAGCTGGAATAATAAGGATCCCATAGGTGCCCAGGGGTAAATAAGGTTAATTCTCCTTATATCGGCCCTTACGGTAGGCACAGCCCAATTATGATGAAAAGGAAAGCAATGAAAGTATTCATGATAATTTTCTTAGGGATCAATATGAAGAAACAGCAAAAAAAGTTGAATCACTACAGAATCAAGAATACATAAATATTAGCATATCAGTTGAAAATTAAAACTATACACAGGCATATTTTCAAAATGGTTCATAAATTATTTTCAGGGTCCAACAATGCCGGCGCTGATGATAGTCTTGGCTCGTTGGGTTCCACCACACGAGCGGTCTCGCCAAGGTGCCCTGGTCTTCGGAGGAGCACAGATAGGAAACATCTTCGGTTCATTCATGTCCGGTTTCCTGATGGCTGGCGATGGAGACTGGGCGAATGTGTTTTACTTCTTTGGCTGCTTTGGGATCCTGTGGTTCCTAGCTTGGGTAAGTTTGGGTGGCTCAATGTCCTTAGTTGCTGTTGTAGCGTAAAAACTTTCAACTGGGTATGCTGTTCATAATGTTATATGTAGAAATATGCACAGTAAGCGCATAAAAAATACTTGAAATGATTTATCATAAGAATTTTCCTGGAATGAGTAGGTAGATACTTACTTAATTAAATAGAACACTAAATTAGATATTTTTTTCTTGGTGATGCTTTTTCTTAGATTTTCTTTTATCTTTTTGTTTTTTTTTTAGTAAAATTTGTATTCACACTTTATAATTTTTTTCCAGAGCATTTTATGCTTCAGCACACCGAACACCCACCCGTACATATCAGAAGAAGAGTTGAAGTACTTGAACGAGACGGTCACCAGCGCTGATACTAAGCGGGTCAGGGATCCCGTACCATGGAAAGCCATCGTCAGATCTGTGCCTGTTTGGGCCTTGCTATTTGCTGCTGTAAGTATTCATAATACCAAAATAGTACCTACTCAAGTCCGCATTGAAACTGTTGAGAATGAAAAAACTATCATCGGAAAATTACGTTTGAATCAATTAAGGCTTGAACATTGTTTTTGAATACGGACTGCCTCACCATTTTATAGAACTTGGTCGATTGGTATCGCTAACACTAGGTTATGCAATTATGCATAGATATAGGTACCTACATAATTATACCTAGTGTTGTTGTTCAGCAAGTAATATACCTGCAATCAGTAAAACAGTTGTTGTTATGAAATTAAACTGCATATTAGAAGTAAGTGCCTAAGTAAATGCTGTAGAATGTTCTGATGAATCGATATAAGGTACTATTAACTCTAATTTCAAACCGGAAAAACGTTGAATTCTTCACAAGGGGAAACCCCTTGCAAGTTATCGAAATATAGTTCTTGATACGTTCTTAGTAATCTACGGTCTCTGCATAATGGGAAAAAGGTGCGTAGCAATATGTCTGTAATGCGTGTATAACAGATAAGTGAATCAATGAAAACTTTCGTAATCAAGCTGTATACGTCTTTATACGTATCTATTTTCCTATCTAATTTAAAGTGGAACTTATCTGTAGGTAAACACTTCACAATTAAGTATCAAACTGTTGGCCTCCTTAGAGGGTGTCATAAAAAACAGATCATAAAATTTCGCAATTAAGACTTGATCTTGATTGCGAAATTTTATGATTTTGAAATCAACAGTTTTTAAACCTTCAAAGTAATCTGATAGGTACACTACCTTACCTAATATAGATATAATTGTTTGAAAAACCAGTTTTGTAATTTTGTAGTTCTCACAGAAATCAGTCAAAAAAAAAAGCTCTGCTGCATCAGGATCTGACTGTCTAACATTCCGTAATTATGTACCATATCTCCAATTACACTTCACGTGTCTAAGTAGGTACCTTATCTAACATTCTGTTTTCCTCCAGGTTGGCCACGATTGGGGTTACTACACAATGGTCACAGATCTGCCCAAGTACATGACAGATGTGCTAAAGTTCAACATAGCTACCACAGGAACACTAACTGCTATTCCGTACCTGGCGATGTGGATAAGCTCATTCATATTCGGCTGGGCTTGTGACTTCTGCGTGAAGAGGAAATGGCATTCTATCAAGACTGGAAGGATCATTCATACCACGATAGGTAATGTATTTGTTCAGTATGAGATAAGTGTCATGTGTTATCTCGTATAAAATTTAAAATGGATGATCTTTTGAATTTTGTTCAATGAGGATTTACACCGCGTTGAGTATACCTTCCTGTAGTAATTCAATAATTTATATTTATTTATAGTCTAAAATATTTATGGAATATTTGATAAGAACAGTTTAACATTCAAATTGGTTTTCTAAAATTATTAGGTCTTTAAACGATCCAAAGAGTTTATCTTGTGAAAGTTTATCTAACGAACATTTATCTCGTCGTATATTTTTTGTCTAAAAATATTATTGGAAGTCCCTGTGAAACCATTTCCATATTGGATCCATCAAATATCTCGTAGAGAACATTTGCCAACGCGGGTCTCTCAAGTTCTAATAAATTGCATTCCCTGATCGACAATTGGTGTTCAGCTCTTTACATAAAGTGTCTCCATCAATTTGCACTTTGTCATACTCGCACATTTTACGATTTCGCTGAAAATATGACGATCGATTGTAATGGTACCTTTCTCATCTACATGACAAATGTCTACTAGCTTACCAATATAAGCAAGTACAACTATAAGATTACTTTCATATTAGAAATTAACTTTTAAAAGCCTAGTAGGTACCAAGTAAATTTTTTTTTTTTTGCAGTTATGTATCGACCAAGAACTTCTTTTATGTTATCGGGTGCACAAAGTATTTTCAATATCTTACGACTACTCCTATTTACTCTGTATTGCTTTGTTCCAGCTGCGACAGGCCCAGCTATCTGCATCATCTTGGCATCGTATTCAGGATGTGATCGTTTCGCTGCGGTCGCTTATTTCATTGCTTCTATGGCTCTCATGGGAGGCTTCTATAGCGGGATGAAGGTAATAAAATACTTGTATTTTCCCTCAGATATGAGCAAATTCAAAAGTACATGAGTGTATTTCCTATAACGATTTTCTTTTGTTTATTTATTTTGGAAAATATCTCTGTGCTCAAATTGCCTATACCTATTAAGCATTATTACAACATTAATTCTTTTTGTGATTTTTGCATGAAGATGGTATATTACAATATTTTTAAATTTCATGAGTTGCCGATGCAATTACAGGTATATGAGACTTAATACCTACGTCTTCAGTGGATGTGCTCAGTGAGGCATTGCATTGTTATAGGTAGAGGTCACCGCTCAGGTGGGCCATTAGCTGGTTCCATTGTTCAGTTAAAAAATAAAGAAAAAAAAAAACATGTAATATGCCTGTTATATTTATCACTTTTCTGATTCATTGGTAAATATTACATCGAATTTTACGTGGCACAGCTCTGTGTATGTATACTTAGTCTTACAATCATAACGTAATTTTAATTATTTTCAGTATCTTTCTACAGTGGTTGCTTTCCGAAAAGATTTTAATCACAATTGAATTTCAGGTGAACGCGTTGGACCTTGCACCTAATTACGCCGGTTCCTTAACAGCAATGATCAACGGAACATCAACTATATCCGGCATCATCACACCATACCTCATAGGCTTGTTGACCCCAGATGTAAGTATATTTTTATTATATTTTAAAAGACCTAGAGAAATTAATTACCATGCCAAGTCAAGCGCTTAGAATGGCAATACTTATTTGGAAACCTACGAGATAGTTAGAAACACTATTTGCACCGTAAAAACGGTTTGACACCTGTGTATTTCTAAGAAAGTTACTATTATATGCATGTACCTACAAATACTTTTGGGTTGCTCGTTTATTTAATTTAAACTTAGCTTGGTCAGACTATACCACTTTGCCAAACTTAAAATCAAATCAACAAATAAGAAAAGTCTTTCTATCATCGCATTGGCTATTTGGATGATGTTTTGACTCCTATTTCAAACAACAAATCAAGAAATAGGCAACTATATAAGTTCCAAGATTCACCTAAATTGGTTCGGGAACTTACTCATTAGTAACATTGAATGGAAAACTTTGGCACACTAAGTCACTGAATAACACAGCCCTTAACTTAATTACCGATAGCTATTTTCCTTCCTCCTGATATATCTCTCGAGAGAATCCGATAGCTCATAATAGAATGACGTGAGTGAAAGTAGACTCAGAGACGTACGTTAAAGGACAATCAACGTCTATATAATCTTACATCTCTTACCAATGACTAAAATGTCAGCTAAATGTGCTTTTATTGTCATGTTTTCGTACACATTTTTTGCTGAACTTTTGCATTGCTAGTTTCTAGACCGTAAAAGCTTTGCTATTTTGCATAATTACATTCAGTGATTTTTAACCCCCGACGCAAAAACGACGGGGTGTGTGTGTGTGTGTGTGTGTGTGTGTGTGTGTGTTGGTATGTGTGTGTGTGTGTGTGTGGGTATGTGTATCTGTCTGAGGCAACGTAGCTCCCGAACGGATGAACCGATTTTGATTTTGTTTTTTTTTTGTTTGAAAGGTGAATTAGTCGGGAGTGTTCTTAGCTATGTTTGATAAATATCGGCCCAAGATTAGGGCGTTTTTTAAATTTTAAATTTAATTACTTGTATATCTGCTTGATAATGCAAAAGACACAACCCGGTGTAACTGTTCTAAGCTTACATCGAGTTTATTAACAACGGTGTTGGTGTTGTGCTTCTCGCTATCCCATGGTTATCTAAGGAACTACTAATCAAACTTAATTGTCATTTTTACACTCACGCGCAGTTAATTTAAATTTTAGCAGTATTAAACGATCTAGTTAGCTATTACCAATTGACACTGTTAAATTTGGTCAATTGCTGGGTTAATGTGTCAGTTGATGTTTGGGAAGAAGGAAATAATCCCATGACTGACCTCATTTTGAAAACATAGACTTTTGACTTTGTTTCATAATTATTTAGGTGGGCATGGTAATATTAGTTGTTTTAAATCTAATAACTTAAAATTATGAGGTACAATTCTGCAAAAACAAATTTAGGGCTTTTAAAATCATTCATTTGTCCGCAAAGAAATGAGTAAAATTTTGAATTCTGGTAATAATCAAGACAGATTTTTCGAACTACTACAACAATCATAATGATATTCTTAACCAAGGTCTTTAATAGTTAAAATAGCCGATAAGTTACACATAGGTCTATATCATTTTAGGTAAAATGTCATGCAATACGAATAGGGATACTAAAGTTCTTCATTGATTTCATCTTTCTTTTGTTGCAGTCAACGCTAGCCCAATGGAGAATAGCGTTTTGGGTATGTTTCGCGGTGCTAGTCGGCACCAATGTGATATACATCTTTTGGGCAGACGGCAAGAGACAATGGTGGGATGACGTCAGACAATATGGATACCCTGAAGACTGGAAACATGGACCACTAAGCATGGCTAGCGAAGATAAAGAGAAAAATAAACAGGCAGAAGCAGAAATCACTAAATGATTGACAGGAGAAATTAGACACGAAAATGGAATGTAATTTTTATTCAAAGTACTAGAGACAATGTTTGAAAAAAAAATCACTGGAAATTGAGAACTTGTTCTTTTAAAATCATTTTAATCATGAATCATTTTAATATGAGACCTGCAACTTAAAATTATTCGTGTTTTGTAATACTAAAAATGATTTATGAAAAGTTGTGTTTTGCATATTGTTGTGCCAAACTGTAACTTGATAAAGTAAGCTATGACATGTTCCCATGTCAACAATATGAAATCTATATGAAACAAACAAGATAAAAACATGTCTACAATGTATCTAAAAATGCGTGAAACTTTTCAAAACAAAATATGGCTAGGAATATAGAAAAATACAATTCTACTCAAAATAATATCACAATATTGTAGGAATATGCTCGAATCAAGTGATCTTGGTTTACGTTTGTATGTCCTACGCAGGGCTCTTAATTCCAGTTATTTTCAAATCTAATTATAGAAGATTCTACCTATTTTCTTTTAACTTTCAATTTCATTTTACTTTTATGCTAAAAAATAAAATAAAAAGATGTTATGAAAGTAGGAGTTAATCGAATAAAGTATCGAATTTATTACTAACAGTTTAGTGATTTATAGTGTGATTTTTATTAATGTAAATGACAGCATTATTTTACATTATTATACAATGATATGATGGTAAGTGGTTATCTTATTGGCCAACAATAATGATGATTTTTGTATGAACTGTTTCATGAATCCAATTAAAAAATATGTATATGAATATTTATTTACAAGGTTGTGCCATACACACCAAAATACAGTCCATATTTAAAACTGTTTTTTCCTGATCTATTTTAAAGTACAAACGCAGTTCGATAGAAAATCTTAAAAATATTGATGTTTCTTTACAATTTACACCTTTTTAGTTTGATCAAAATATTAATCTCTTTTGTATAATAGAAGAGGCTTATTATGTATTGTTGTTTACATAAGTATTATTTAAACGAGGAATGTTTTACGACTTTAAAACGTTTCCGATACACCGTGATTGTGAGGTATTAAGTTATTTTGTGATTAAATTAATTTAAAAGCAAAACTAGTGACGTATTTTAAGAAATAAAACATCAAACTTGTTAGTGATTATTAATCTAGTTACCAAGTGAGTTTAGATTAAATTAAAAATTTATTAAGCTAAGTAATGCAATAAAAACATGCTTGTTCAGTTTTTTATTTATTTATTGCCTTGTTGTCCTCCAAAAATAATTAGGTATAAATATTTAAATAGTGTTAGTCGTTTAAATGCTCCAATGTACGTATTATTTTCGTACAAAGCATTATACATATATATATATATATACCTATGTGTTTGCTGAACTTTGCATAGTGATACTAGATCTGCGACTTTATTTACGTACTACAACCACATAGGTACTCAAACATATTACTAGACTCTGGTTTATAAAAACGAAACTAGAAAAACAGTGTATATTTTCTTAAATAAGATCTAACTAATATCTAATAACGTATAACTATTATCTAATAGAAGATACAATAATAATTTATCAATCTATTTTTATTTATTTATTTATCAGTCTGTGTTGTGTGGTTTATTTATTACCTCAACTTGTAATTTTATATCTACAATTATGTATCTGTGTTATATTCTCAATGGCAATGATCTATAAATAAACCAAATGCCTTAAATTAAGATAATAACACAGCGTAAATCACGTTGCTTGGTAATGTACCTACCATTACACGTGGATAAGCATAAAAATTAATATTTCAATTTTTGTACAAAAGGCGTTTGACAATCCTGATTGCCTATTTATGTTAATCGCGAACCTGTCGCATGTCACATGGTACGTAATGAAGTGGAATCTTGACAAGGCATGAGCGTGTTTCATCAAACTTGCGTCGTGTTCAAAGAGTATGTTTGCATCTTTAATCACAATGTAGGCATATCGCGTATTCAAATTGATTGATTAGTACGTATCGTATCGCGCCTAGAGCAATCTACTCAGCATGTATAGAATAACAAACAGTCATTTAACCTTAGTGTTGGTCTCTATGTAAATCTAATACATTGTTCGGTTTGATAGCATTGGCAATGGATTTATATGATTTGCACCTAAATGAGGTTTACGACGTGTAACTGTCTTAGCTAGAATCATTAAATAAGGTGTAAATAATAGTCTTAGCTTGTTGCGTCATCCTAAAGATTTTATTGAATGCACAAATCATTTTTATATCTTAAAAAAACAAGGCAATGTATATCAAATACGAAGAAAAAAAAAGTACAAAGAAAAAGCGGAAGTAATATCAAGAAGATTATGAAATAGGTTCTCATCAATCTTAAGATTAGTAGGTACAGATTAAAGACGATTAACGGTTGATACTTGTCTATTTTAGTCGTCTTATGCTCAAACTTTTAATCTTCGAAGTTTCCCCTTTGTATCAAGACGAACCGGCATTGAACTCATTTCCAAGTTTAGCGGTTTCGCTACGACTTTTAGCTTTATTGAAACTTTGACAACATAAAGGATTATTGAAGGAGTTTTGAACGGAAAGCCATTGGCCATAACATGACATCACTCACCAACTTAGAATATTGTTTTGTGAGATTCCCAATTGCACCACTCCATAACAGTATATTAGAATAAAGGATTTAAAAATATATTGGAGAAAATCAATATTTTCTAAACGAGCTAATTAAAACTGAGCACGTTTTACTTTTGAATTTTTTACTAAGTAATTATTTTATTTAATATTTAAATAACTGAAAATAAATATTTATCAAGTATATCGCTCTGCTCTACACCGTACAAATAGCAAATCTATTATTGTAGACCTATCACATGATCCGTGGGAAGCGATACGCTCTGTTTGCTTTGGTAGTCATGACACTGCAAGATCTGCAGAATAAAATGATATGCTAGTCAAATAAAGCGTACAACATGAAGTTACTAAACGATAGAGTACAACTGTTAGTATGCATGGAAAGCCGGTATAAAAGTTTTTTTAAGAGGCTTGAGAAAAATTCTAAAATTTAACTGATAAAATATTACAGCAATTTTTTTTGCCGAAATACGAGTACTGACTTATGGTGATAAATCAGAGCAAAATATTCGTGCGTAAGGTTTTTTTTGAACACCATCAAAAATTAGACTTCGCTGCCAACAAAGAGGCCCTATGTGGCTTTAGCATTTACGGCTGAGCGACTGGGCGTTTTTGTGCTTATAAATAAACTACAAAAGCAAAAAATGCCTTCTACTTAAACATACTGGCCTAAAACGAAGGCTTTAGTTTCAAGGTCATAACTAAATAGCCATGCTAATCTTGGATAGTTCGGTTAATTTAAATTGATGTCTACGACTACTAGCGATTCATAATTTTTCGTCGATAATCAAAACAAACCTTTGAAAAATACTGTTATAAATATTTCTTATCCTTAACTTTGTATCGGAAAATCATTATAAGCTATCTAAGTTTAGAACTAATTATAATTCCATTTTCGAAAAAAGAACCAGTAGTTAGTCTGATGATTTGTATCTTTGCAAGCAGTGCTCAAAAACTAGTTATTTAACTACAGTAAAACTATTTTGAATAGGTTAATGTCATAGAATATTAACCTACTTGATAAGATATCAGATAACATACAAGACTTGCCTTCCACTGCAGCATAGAATAATATTATTAGTTAAGTTATTCGTGAGATGTTAAGTTGTTCGTAAGATTTTTACTAGTTCGAAAGATCTCACAATATACAAATTGTTTAATGTCAGTTTAAAATCCGGTTATTCTTTCTCTATTTTGACATGAGTGCCTCTTTTATCTTCAGTAGCAATCTACTGGCATATCTTTTAGTGGTCACAAGTTGAAAACCGGTTTATTCTTAGCAGCTGGTTTGTTATCTATCATTATATATTTTTTCGGTTCTGTTGATATTGGCGGGCAAACGACTCTATCGACGATATTATCGGTAACGACTTTTTTTTAAACAAGTTAAAATTTTTGTAACTTCAACGTCTCTACTTCAATTATTATTTTTAAGAAATAAAAAGAAATTATTAAAAAGGAGGATGTTGGGCGTCACTATAAAGTATCAAATCGTCTAGAATCTGATGTAGGAAAGTAAAAAATTTACAAAATATCGAGTAAGTTCAGGTTTACAGGAATGTCTAACGTATATATAGGGATGATGCAAATTCTGTGGCTTATTATTTATATTAAAAAAAACTCTATTGCTAAGGAAACTCTAGCTCTGGCACGTACATGTATGTCCTAGATACTAAAAAGTTATTCCTAAGCACGAAGCGGATAGCTCCGTCTAGGCATCTATGTATATGCATTATTTGAATTCACTCGACATAAATACCACAAGCTCTGAGTTGGAGCCGGTCTCTCATGCAAATATTGAATGAACTGAACGTTGCAAAAAGAACTGGCTACGCAACAAGTCAAGTATAGAGTCATTCTTATTGCTTCTATGTTCCAAGAAGTTTTAATACAAAATACGGTTGTTGTTGCTATAATTTCCAGAACTTTATTATTAAAACATTTATCTTGTTGTTAAGCTTAGAAATATCTCTGTACCTATCTACAAACATTTTGCACAAGTCTGTTCAATATTATCTGTTTATTTTATCAAATAAATACTCGTAAATTGTCGTTAAAAACCACAGAAAACAAAAGTGAAAAATGTAAGTCCCTACATAAATTAAACATTGATTAAAATATTTATTTTTTCCGACTTGTATTAATTCGCGAACGACAAATCGGATTAAGCCAAACGTATTTTGATATTATACAAATTCATTACAAGACAGGTATCGCTGCCGCGCTGGTCCGCATAAGCATGTATAAAATGGTTATGTTATGCTACTCAAGGCCGACAACCTTTGCTAGCTCAGCCACACTTGCCACTTCTGTAAAGAGGCTCGAGCCGAGCCTCAGATGACAATATTCGCCATATACCGGCGCGGGAGCACGCTAATACTCAACGTCTATCCGCAATTTAACATTGATAAAGTATATTGTAACATACGTTATTAAAACAGCGAACTTATGTCACTACACGCGGTCGACGCGCGTGAAGTGGTCGGTGAATTTTAGCGGTGTTGAGTTTATTTTTTGGCTGTGGAAATAGTGTTCTGCTTTCAGTTTTCTGTGGGAATATTATAAAGGTATTGCTATTTTAAGTCAAATAATGCTGAGGTTTAATTATAATTATTAACTTATTTATGTATTTTTTATTAAGTAAAATACTTAATTATAACCAAAATAGGGTACTTAAAAATTGAAAGTTGACTAGAAAAAAAATGCCCAACAAGTTTTTCTTTAATTTGATTCTGAAAATATCATAATTTTTATTTATACTTTAGTCATATAATTTAATTAGGTACCTATTTAAATGTTATAAAAAAAAACAGAATAAATAGGTACCAATTTCTAAGATTCCGAGCAACTGTTATCGTGCGAATCAAAAAAATTATAATTTCTGATTACGATTTGACCTCAGACATGAACTAACCAAAGGTCTAGTTTAAGGGCACCACTATCAGTTATTCAATTGATAAAAGTTACTAAACTAAATAAAAGTTAATCACCCAAGTTTAACAAAAATTGTTACTATTTTTTTTTGGAAATGTCACATAAGTACAGTACCTACTACAATTTTTGTAAAATAAGTTGTCGGATTTAGAAACAATCGCAGTAAATTTAATATGTCATGAATAATGCATAAAAATACCTGTCACGTATTGAATATTTGTCATCAATGCATATTAAAATGTAGTCATGTGACAAAACGTTTCATATTTGAACGCGCATTTGACTAGAATATTTTTTTAGGTTAGTAAGTAAGTACCTACTTACCTATATTAAAATAATAACAAAAATATTTAATATATTATTAAGTTAGATTAAGCTCTTAGAAATACTCGTACAAATAATTTAGTATAGTATTAGTAGATTTAAGAGTATTTCTACCATGCCTTATATGAAGTCGTGTTTTTTTTATTATATTTTATTATAGGTAACTTGTTTAGTATGTAAAACACACACGTACAAAGGTTTTAATTGATTTTATTGTAGTCAAATCAACACTTAGATTACTTAATGTATGACCGTTAAACTGTTTAGGTATTCACAATGCTTAATATTCAGATGTCTATACTATACCTAATGTACAATTTTATGGTACCTATATGGTTAGTCATCGCTTAGTTATTTTTAGTTTCGATTTACGAACCAAATGGCGACTGGTACTTACTGATTGACAGAAAATAACTTATATTTTAAAACTTATAAAAATATAATTTTTGTGCGCTAATCCACGCAATTATCTTATACATGTGACAATATTAGTAGAATTATAAACCCCATATACTTATACTTACAACCGACAGACAAACAATTTTCGCATTTTGCATAATAATAAGTAGGTAGGTAAGGTACCTATTGTTGCTAATTTGTATTTAGAATTTTTTTTCACCCATAATTTATTTTTTGTAGGCACTTTTCTTCATTTTTACTGAAAAAAATATAAAGGATACCCAAACATGGAAGATAATGATGGAGTGCCTGCGCAGGCGCACAAGCTGCTCGGTCAGAAGACGGAAACTCCTCGAAAATACGACAATGCACTGACCAGAACTCTACGATCATGTGAGTATCATGTGAGTTTTGACAGGCGTCACAGCTCAGTCGGTAATGGATCTGCCTTCCGTGCTGTGGGTCGTGGGTTTGATCCCCACCAAGAACAAACATTTGTGTGTGGCAAAACATAGATGTTTGTTCTATGTCTGGGTGTTACTATGTATTATAAGTATGTATTTACAAATTTACTAAAATTTACAAAAGTATATAAGTATTCTATCGGCATCTAGTTCCCATATTACAAGCTTTGCTTAGTTTGGGACTAGAGGGCGTCGTGTGAAGATGTCCATGAATATTTATTTATTTATTTATAGTATCCTACTAATTCTTCTAATATTAACATGGGTAAGTTCTTTTTTGTATTTCAAGACATAAAAGCACTTTATTGCTCTTTATTCTACCTACCACAAATTATAAAATAAAAAATCACAACCCATGTTAATATTTTGACTGCATACTTACATAACTTCAAACGTAAGAAATAACCGAAACCGAAAAAAACTGGTAAGTAGAGCTCTTCAAAATTCAGCCCATTCAGATTAATGTAGGTACCTACTTATTTATTACAGTGAAATTATATATCAATCTTAGCTACTACAAGTCTACTGTAAATAGCAAACGGAAGATTTTCTGTTTTGTTAAATGAAACATAGATAGGTAGAGCATAAAAATGACACAGTGTTTTGTTTATAGAAATGTTAGGTATTCTTTGTACCTATTAGTCATTCAATCAAACGGGGTCACTGCAAATAACGTCCATGTGTTTTTGCGATGATAACAAAACAACGAAGCTATAGCAAAATGTTGTTGCAACGGTATTATTTTCACTGGGAAAAATTATAAAGCTTTTTACAGCGAAAATTAATAGGTAAAGTCGATTGGAAAATTACAAAAATTATTTAAGTACTCACATGACTGTTATAAGTCAAGTTTCCTGGAATAGTTAAGCTATATGCCTACCAATCGTTGCAATTTATCTACAGATCCAATCAGAAGCTTATACCCAAACTTTGTTGGCATAGACACGATTCAAATTATAAGTATACACACAAACCACAAATCTCAATCACATTTCGTTTTCAACCTCTTGTTCGATTCAGGTTTGCTGATAGGTAAATTTTTATCATCTTGTTCTATGATATTTTATGGGTTAGTCTCAAAATCCCCTTTACCTATGATTACTTAAGTTATAAATCTATCTGAAGCAATGTCATGGAAAATACTTATTGTGTATGCACTCGCATCTACGATACTAATCTTCATCAGCTCTCTAAAGCTGTACCTACGTTTATACCACAGGGTCATGCACGAGAAAGTTTGCGTGGGAAGTTTATTGTCACTGGTTATGTATTTTTTCGGACGCGACTTTAGACTACAGTATAATCAATCGATTGATCAATGTTTTTATAGATTTTACCGATTTCCCACTCTTTGCTTGAAAATGAAAACCAAGGAATATGTAGTTAAATTTTTCGTCTATAAATTTTTTTGAATTCATCAACTTATCAAAATTAATTTGCGTATAAAATTGTTACTGTCGATAGAGACTTTGGTAAGTATAATTTTACGGAAACGCAAAACTAAATGAAAATAATATTATTATTATGTACTTATAATAGAGTTGTATTATACAAGGTAACACAAAATTAAATTAACAAGTTACCTACATCGAAAATTAAAAGCGCGACCAAAAGTCGCGTCTTGCTTTTATGTTTAGATTTTAGAAACTCACGCAACCACGCAAGATGATAACTGTAAACCTGATCTAGACCTAAACCACAGTTATACATAATGTCGATTGAGCTCGATTTCTGCAGTAATTAGGTACCTACTCTATGCTTTGTTAATGGTGGTAACCTACTTTAGGAGGAACTAGTTCTTATTTTTGTTATCCAGTGACCAAAGAGTTCGGGTTAGTCAATCTTCGTATTTTTATGAAAAACGGGGTTTGATCGGATATGACAACTTTTCGGTGACAGAAAATGAATACGGTGGTATTATTTACCCGACTAAGGGCGGCTTGTACCAGAATCACTAAACGTGTAAGCTACGCTAAGCTAAATAGATTTAAATCTGACGTATTTGTATGTCTTGACAACTCGCTAAATACTATTTAATAGTTAATCGCATTTAGCGATTCTGGTGCAAGCCGCCTTAATAATATTTTTTTTAAATACATATAGACAAACATTTGACCACATTGTATTTTACCATCAAGTTAAGTTAATAAGTTATAAATATTTTAATGAACTATTCAATTGACTAAGAAATGAAGGTATTTTATTGTTATTGCACAATTTGTAGGGATTTATTTGTACCTACGTGAGCATATTTTAAATTAAATATTTTTTTTCATTTTCGTTTTTATTTCGTACTAGCAGTTACCCGCGACTTCGTACGCGTCTACAGTTTCCGTGTACATTATATTATCTGTGCGTGTACCGAGCGAATACTTCTTTGAAAAACTTGACATTACATCTCATTACACCGAACTCGTACCTACTGGAATGTCAAACGCTAGTCGTTAGACCAAAGAGGTAGTACTACGCCCTGTCAAACTGACGTGACATGACATGACAATGAAATCCTCTTACCAATTGGCGCTGTTCATCCTTTTCGTTCATTTTATCCTGTAGTTTCTGTTAATTATTCGGGATAAAAAGTAGCCTATATGTCAATCCAGGTTACGAACTATATATATGCCAACTTTCATCCAAGTTGGTTCAGTGGTTTTGACGTGATTGAAACACAAACATCCAAACATCCAAACATCTAAACATCCAAACATCCAAACATCTAAACTTTCGCATTTATAATATTAGTAGGATTATATTTTATCAATGATGAGAGTAAAGCAATTATTTGTCTGTAAAAGATAACAGATATACCATAACTCAGTTTCTCATCATAATAATAGTGACATTCTGTTCTGATAGAATTTATTGTAAATTTTAAATAAGTTATATTTTTTCTGTTTTGTTTTTCGTGGACGAAGTCGCGGGTAACTGCTAGTTAATATATAAGCAGAGGTGATTTAAAATCATCCCTAGATAATTTCTACGTATAAGATCAAATTATTAAAACCCACTTATTTGCTTTACGTATTTAGTTTATACTTAGCAGGTAAGATGAGATCACTTCAAAATTAATAGATTAAAACAGACAGGCTTTGGGCAGCCGATCAGATATCAGACTATCAAAAATGCTCAAAACATGAGCAAATAGTTAGCAAATCTATATTTTCTTAGGAGCTGATTTTGTATGAAGTTGCAACCATCTTTGGGGCAGCAAAAGGTGTTTAGGACTTCTGTCATGGCATGGCTTAGCAACTGCTAAAGCTAGGACTGTATTTTATTAGTACCTAATTCATAAATGTCTTGTCTCTTAAATGCAATCCATTTTCTTTCAGGTTGCGTTATCCCGCAGCGGTATATCCTAGGTGTAATGGGCCTTCTTGGTGTCTGCAATGCCTACACCATGCGAGTTTGTTTGAACCTAGCCATCACACAGATGGTCCTTAGAAATAAGACAGATGGATCACACTTTGTGGACCCCGACGCGTGTCCTAATGACGAAATTGTAGGCAACGTCACTACTAGTGTTGCAGTACAACCGGTGAGTTAATTTTTGAGTACAAATAGTCACCCAATCTATATACCTACTACATTTCAGCCCTTACTTCTATGGATCTGTTATAAAATTAGTTACGAATAATCAAATCGTGTTACGTCACCAACATGGTAGGTACCTAAGGAGATTTATTAGTAAGGACACTAAGGACGAGTACTTAGGATATAAAATTAAATTGACAAGCGTCACAGCTCAGTCGGTAGTAGCTCTGCCTTCCGTGCTGTGGGTCGTGGGTTCGATCCCCACCAAGATCAAACATTTGTGCGAGGAAAACATAGATGTTTGTTCTAAGTCTGGGTGTTACTATGTATTATAAGTGTGTATTTACAAAAAAAAAGTATATAAGTATTCTATCAGCCATCTAGTTCCCATATTACAAGCATTGCTTAATTTGGGACTAGAGGGTGTTGTGTGAAATGTCCCTGAATATTTTTTTTATTTTATTTTAAATGTGCCTGCGTAAATAGAGTTCAGTTACACATAATAATGCAGTATCTATTTGTACGTACCTAGTTCTACGATATAGGCCTAAGTAGATAGATTATTGTAATCGTGTGTAGCCTTGACTAATTTACTTTGCTGTGGTATTTACTTCCGTTAGTTTACATCTTATTTAAATAAATTATTATTTATGATCTTGGCGCATAGGGAAGATAGTAGGAACTTAGAAACCCATATGTTTTATAAACCCATAAAAACTGAATAAAATATACCTATCTATACAGATCTACGATATACATATTGCTATGGCGATATAGTTCTTTTTTCGCCGGACAGTCTAAGTACCTATGAAGATAATAATAATTAAAGCTGCTACCAACCAGTTCTATATTATAAACATCAAAATCTTACAGACTTGTAAGATAATACAAAAGTACACGAGTTAAATTATTTAGTTGACTTCTTGATTACAATTGACATAAACAAACCGACATCTGCTAAATGATGTCACTACGCCAGTGCTGATGATAAGCATAGCAAGGTCTTTAAGGTCGAGGCTACGTGAATTTAAATGTATGGTGCAAAGTGATTGTAGCTTCCGCCCATAGCTTTGCTCATGCTGTATGGGTGTCGGGTAAATAGTAGTATAAATTTAGCAGTTTTTATGGTCAGTCCACATTGGTCCGTGATGTTTAGTAATTTTCCATCCAGGATATGTCCACGACCAGAGGAATTTTAAATCCTGCCTCCGTCCTGGCTTGCCTGAAAAATAATAGTCTATCTTGATCTGTATTCTGGAGTAGGACCCACTAGCTAAATAGCAAGTGGTCTGAGGGACTTTTTTTCAAATTAGTTTTAATTTCCAGCACGAAATGTTTGACTGGGACGAGAAGACCCAAGGTCTTATACTCAGTGGCTTTTACTACGGGTACGCGGCAACTCAAGTCCCTGGTGGATACTTGGCTGAGAAGTTTGGAGGGAAGTGGACGTTGGGAGTTGGACTCCTTAGTACGGCCCTTTTTACATTCCTTACGCCATTTGTTATTGGTATCGGAGGTGCACCTGGATTATTCATCTTGCGAGTTCTTCAAGGGATGGGTGAAGTAAGTTTTAGCAAAATTGAGATTGTAAATTATTCTTCCTTGAGGCAAAAATTGTCTTTACAGTTTCAACAATCGATGAGTGAAACTGAATACATTTGACTGTCAACCACAAACTATTAGCAAATATTATTGTAGTTAAACACACAAAAGCTATATTTGAAGTTGTGAATGAACATTCGGTTTAAAGATCAAAGGTAAGTCAACAGATTGTAATCGTATTGTTGTACTCATTGGATTCGTTCCATCATTTCAATCTGTTCGCAACGATAATCTTCAATCACTTTCCTTTATATATCTTGGTACTTATCCTGCTTCTTTTGTTTTTAGGGTCCAACAATGCCAGCTTTGATGATAATGCTGGCGCGATGGGTTCCACCCCACGAGCGGTCATTCCAAGGCGCGCTGGTGTTCGGAGGAGCACAGATCGGCAACATCTTTGGATCCTTCATGTCGGGCATCTTACTCGCTGATGGAAGAGACTGGGCGTATGTGTTCTACTTCTTCGGAGGGTTTGGGATCTTGTGGTTCATTATGTGGGTAAGTGAAAGTTATAACGATACTTATAATATTTAGCTTGCATTTATTTGGCTGCGCAAGAATTACATCATATCTAAATAATAATATAATTTTTATAACTATTATCACACGCACATTTTCGTATTTTCTCTTTACTTGGTGCATTTTTAGAGGAGATTATTATTCAGAATTACTTTATCAGATTCTACTAACATAAAGGTAAATATTGTTTGTTAGTAGTAGGTAAGTAGCTAAGAGCCTTCATAATAATTTAGATAAGATTGTGCCATACACTCGTATTTATAACTAATAACGGTGTGTAGATAGCTCAACCGCTTCATGTGTATTTTGTACATATTATAAATATTGTAAATACTTTATTAGTCATAATTTTCTTTGTGAATAAATATGTGATGATGCTAAAAATATATGAAAAAAGTTACTCGGATAAAACTAAATCCGTAAGCGGGGTATCAGAAAGCCTCAGTAGTCAGTAGGTAAGTACTAACCATTCACCTAAAATGATTGCATTTAAAAAAATATATTTTCTTTGCTTAATTTCAGAGTCTCTTCTGCTACAGCACTCCGAATACCCATCCATTCATAACGAAGAAAGAACTGAGCTATTTGAACAAGAATGTAACAACTGCTGACGTCAAGTGTAAGAAAGATCCTGTGCCTTGGAAAGCGATACTGAGGTCAGCGCCTGCTTGGGCTCTTGTAATGGCAGCGGTAAGTTAAAAAACCTGGTTCAGAAAAGTATAATTATCCACCGTACTTACTTTTGCCACCAAGCGGTGATGATACTCGTAATGCTGCTGGTTTGAAGGGAATGGAAAATCCATTGGTTTTAAAAATTGCTCTGTAAATTGGTTTACCTAGGTTAAGAAATACATAATTGCCACAAATCCTTTACTCATAGCACAGAATTTCTAATGGACTAACGTACTCATGGTGTGTGTGTATGTATAGTTTCCAATTTTATAAAAACCACAAAGATGCACACAAACACAAAGGCTTCATTCATGCCTGAACAACACAGTGTGAATAATAAGTACCTAAGTACTGAATTTCATTATGAATTTTGATGTTCGTTCGTCATGCTTGTTTATCCGTATTTAGGTCATTTTAACTATGTATGTATTCTATTCTAACCAATGCAATGTAGGGCAAGGACCGTAAACTCTTTGTTCATCTAAAAATCTAATAGAATGAGGAAGATGAGTTAGGCATTTTTTCCTGTTTTTATAGCTTAAATCAAAAGTCTAGAAGATTGTAAGGACAACTGTGAAAGAATTTTGGCGATAGCTCAAAAACTGAATTTTCTACGATTTTTTAAAGTTTGGATTTTCAAAATATGTTTTTAGTCCGGAGATTTCGCGTGTGACGTCAGCCAGATCCGATCGCTCACCCGCGCGTTTTAAGCGTTTTCTGCCTTTACGTTTCTGTTTATATTTCTGATAAATAGGGAGAAAAGTACCAATATTTTTATGTAATATTGTGCCTCTAAGTCCTAAGGACACGTTTAACGCTTCAGATAAACTTTTTAACCACCGACTGAAGAAGAAAGGTGTTCTAAGTTTGAGGCTTTTTTGTGTCTATGTGTCTGTACCTTTCAAGGCTCGTAGCTCCAAAAAATCACTCGTAATTTTTTTATAACTATTCTTGAAATGGAAAGCAGATAAATCTGGCATAGTTCTAAGCCAAGTTTGGTAGAAATCGGTGCAGCGGTTTCCAAGTTATGAGGATGTTTATCAGCCCTCGACACGCATTTTGAAGGGTTCTCAGGCATATATTGATTGTAGTTTGAAACATTTGGTTCTTATACCAGTATAACGTGAGCTACTATTTCTTAGTGTTTCATTGATTTTGTATATCAGGTAAGACTGGTAATGAGCAAGATTGTGTTATCGACGTGATTAGCAATGTTTTAACCCCCGACGCAAAAACGATGGGGTGGTAAAGTTTGACGTGTGTGTGTGTCAGTGCGTGTGCGTGTGTCTGTGCGTGTATGTGTGTGTGTGTCTGTCGAATGCGCGCGTTGGTGCGCGTGCGGATGCGGATGGTAGTAGTCTAAGTCACATTGTCTACTAAGGACGTGCCTAGTGAGACATTGTACTGTCAAGTACAATGCCTCACTAGGCACGTCCTTAGTAGACAATGTGACTCGCTAAGAAGAAGAAGAATGTGACTTACACTAGGACGTGCCTAGTGAGACATTGTACTGTCAAGTACAATGTCTCACTAGGCACGTCCTCAGAAACTAAGGACGTGCCTAGTGAAGCATTGTCTTCTGAGGACGTGCCTAGTGAGGCATTGTCTACTAAGGACGTGCCTAGTGAGGCATTGTCTACTAAGGACGTGCCTAGTGAGGCATTGTCTACTAAGGACGTGCACGTGCTGATGCGGATGGTAGTAGTCTAAGTCACATGACAATGACAATGTGACTCGCTAAGAAGAAGAAGAATGTGACTTACACTAGGACGTGCCTAGTGAGACATTGTACTGTACAAGTACAATGCCTCACTAGGCACGTCCTTAGTAGACAATGCCTACACATACATATAGTGCAATGCCTCACTAGGCACGTCCTTAGTTACGAAGGACGTGCTTAGTGAGGCATTAGCAATGCATTGCTTAAGGACGTGCCTAGTGAGGCATTGTACCTACTGTGCAATGTCCTTCGTAACTAAGGACGTGCCTAGTGAGGCATTGCACTATATGTATGTGTAGGCATTGTCTACTAAGGACGTGCCTAGTGAGGCATTGTACTTGTACAGTACAATGTCTCACTAGGCACGTCCTAGTGTAAGTCACATTCTTCTTCTTCTTCTTAGCGAGTCACATTGTCTACTAAGGACGTGCCTAGTGAGGCATTGTACTTGACAGTACAATGTCTCACTAGGCACGTCCTTAGTAGACAATGTGACTTAGACTACTACCATCCGCATCCGCACGCGCACCAACGCGCGCATTCGACAGACACACACACACATACACGCACAGACACACGCACACGCACTGACACACACACACGTCAAACTTTACCACCCCATCGTTTTTGCGTCGGGGGTTAAAACATTGCTAATCACGTCGATAACACAATCTTGCTCATTACCAGTCTTACCTGATATACAAAATCAATGAAACACTAAGAAATAGTAGCTCACGTTATACTGGTATAAGAACCAAATGTTTCAAACTACAATCAATATATGCCTGAGAACCCTTCAAAATGCGTGTCGAGGGCTGATAAACATCCTCATAACTTGGAAACCGCTGCACCGATTTCTACCAAACTTGGCTTAGAACTATGCCAGATTTATCTGCTTTCCATTTCAAGAATAGTTATAAAAAAATTACGAGTGATTTTTTGGAGCTACGAGCCTTGAAAGGTAGACACATAGACACAAAAAAGCCTCAAACTTAGAACACCTTTCTTCTTCATTCGGTGGTTAAAAAGTTTATCTGAAGCGTTAAACGTGTCCTTAGGACTTAGAGGCACAATATTACATAAAAAAATTGGTACTTTTCTCCCAATTTTTCAGAAATATAAATAGAAACGTAAAGGCAGAAAACGCTTAGAAAGCGCGGGTGAGCGGTCGGACCGGCTGACGTCACACGCGAAATCGCCGGGCTCAAAACACATTTTGAAAATCCAAACTTTAAAAAATCGTAGAAAATTCAGTTTTTGAGCTATCGCCAAAATTCTTTCACTGTTGTGTTTTGGACGTAAAAATCTATCGATCTACATTAAAAAAAAAATACGCTCATCTTCCTCATTGTTTTTGGCTGGACCCAACCGATAAATAGGTTTTTTCTAACCGATAGATAGATAGATAACTCTTTATTGGTACACGACATGGAAACATTACAAAAAAAAAGAAAGCTTATAGGGTAGTATCACAATGGGCGGCCTTATCGTTGAGAACGATCTACATTACATTATCATCAGCTTGAGGAAGTCCACTACTGAGTATTCTATTTGCAGGTACACCTTTCCGCTATTTTTAATATATCGTTGTTTTATGGGGCCGTCTTTACTATATCATCTTCCAATTTGTGATTATCCTGTGAGAAACTTTATCCACAACAGTTTTCTTTGAGTTGTATGGCTTATTTTAGTCTACCTTATACCGTAAAATTGTATTGTCTCCAGGTGGGTCACGATTGGGGCTACTACACAATGGTCACAGATCTACCAAAATACTCTCATGATGTCCTGAAGTTTAACATTGCGACCACTGGCACACTGACAGCTCTGCCGTACATAGCTATGTGGTTCTGCTCCTTTTTGTTTGGCTTTATCTGTGATTTGTGTATTAAGAAGAAATGGCACTCGATCAAAACTGGAAGAATTATTCACACGACTATTGGTGAGTTATAGTTTTTATCTGTAGAGTCTCAGGTATTTATTTTTTGTTTAAAAATCAGTGTAATATTTTGACCATTTTACTTAGTCAAAATGTTTGGCAAAATCACATTCTCTTTGTTTAATGCATGTAGTATAACCATTTTGTGCTCTGGGTCTTATGGGGTACTTAAAAGCAATTCTTGGCAATGCACTTTTTATTTTTTTGACATTTTCAAGGTTTTAATGGGGCTATAATAAATGATTGTTATTTCAACGACGTTAGTATCGTTACAATTATTTTACTTTATTTTCCAGCTGCCACTGGTCCAGCTATCTGCATCATCCTAGCGTCATACTCTGGTTGTGACCGTACTGCTGCAATGGTCTACTTTGTGCTTTCTATGGCTCTAATGGGAGGATTCTACCCTGGTATGAAAGTAAGTACTGCCTTCTTCGTTTTAACTACTCTTTGTCCATCCATTGGCTTTTCACAATTAATGCAACGCTCGTGAAAAATAAATAGATAAAGGCAGTACTTTCACACACCGCGTAAGGATCTGTTTAGTGCCTATTAAGTAATTATCATTCATTCGTGTACATAATTCACAAAGCATTTGATGCATGGTAATATTTCTATTTCAATATTTTCAACCAGAATAAGTGTGTTTCTCGACATTTTATTAATTTATTTTTCTTACACCATGTTCGTTTAATTTCGAAGTAAATTGGAATGTAATGCCCTGAGTAAATCACAAAATACTTCAAAGAAATGTAAAAAATCTAATAAGCGAGAGCCTTTTCCGAAATCCTCTTGTGCCTATTTTGTCTGACCTTATCAGAAGTCATGTTGCTCTGGAATGGCTTTACCAACCGTTTATTAAGATTTGTTCGTGGGGAAATGAAATGAGAACGAAAAACTTGTGAATTGCAAAATTATTCTTAAGAGCTGCTTGCTACAAGTTCAAAAGATATGAAAAATAAATTACGAGCCATTAGAATTTGCTGCGTACAAGGAAAATACTTTAATATTTGATGTATAAGTGGAATATTTATTGTTATTTATTAAAATCTTTGTTTTGATATGATTATTTATTAATAAAATGCTAAAAAAATCCACATTCACCGATGGCATCTCAAATTGAACACCTTATCGTGATTTACTAAGGTCAAACAAAACATACCACAAATATTTGTATTTAAAAAAGATTAGCGGGCAAGAACCTATATGTTAAAATTTACAGGTGAACGCATTGGATTTGGCTCCAAACTACGCAGGATCACTGACTTCTCTCGTCAACACAACATCGACATTCGCGGGCATCATCACACCATACCTTATCGGGTTGTTAACACCTGATGTGAGTGATATTTATACCTATACCTACCTACTTGACTAGTGATAGATTTGCTATTTGCAACACGGAATTACGAGCACTATAAAGAAGTATCGTGTCATATATGTTTAGAGTACCTTGCGATGACCTTTCATCGTTTAGCTTATTTGTTTTTTCTGCTTTTTCAGTCAACGTTAGCTCAATGGAGAGTTGCCTTCTGGGTATGCTTCGTAGTGTTGGTCGGCACCAACATAATCTACATCATCTGGGCGGATGGCAAGCAACAATGGTGGGATGACGTCAGACAGTACGGTTACCCAGAAGGTTGGAAGCACGGACCACTCGTCGACGAGACCAATGCAGAACAACCAGAAAGTGTAGTTCTATCAGATCACAAGAAACTGGATGAACTAAACTGATCTATGTCTTTTTGTACGTGAATGTGACCAGTGGAGAAACAGTGTTTAATATGAAACCAGTGCAACTAGTCAGAGTGGAAATTATCTTGTGTACAAAAATTACTAAGCTTAGTGCAGATGACATAAAGCTCTTGTTTTGTAAGTAGACCGAATTCAAAATTGCTAAGTTATGCGTGAGGTATGAATTGTTTGTGATATTTTAAAACACAATGACAATGACAGCATATTTTTACAACATTTATTTTTTGAATTTAAGTTTTACAGTGCAATCTGTGCTTAAGAATATTTCATATTCCTTCAATTTGTTATTGTGCATATTGTACAATATGAGTGTAACTTAGTAAATTTTTTACTAAATTTACCTTATTGTTTTATTTATATACATTTCGAAATTACAATCCTAGCCACCAATTGTAGCGCACCTATATTTTTTCATACTTTCGCTACATCATTTTTGATTTCTTTGTCGTGTGAGTTTCCAGAAAATAACGATGGTTTCAATAAAATAAGTTTCAAGCAACGGTCTAAGATAACGACCAAAAATTAATTTCCGCTTTGTGACGTTGACTTACTAAATGATGCTAATGAATAAAGAATCGATTGAAATGCTATTCGATTTCAAATTTACCTACTCCAAAATAAATTAAACTTACTTGCAAAAGGGAGGATAAGTAGATGAAACTTGAATCTTGATTACTTACTCTTATTTTAGGGAGTAAATCCTAAGGGCGGCTTGCACCAGAATCACTAAACGTGTTTAACAGCTAAATAAATTTAAATCTGACGTATTTATATGACTTGACAACTCGCTAAATACTATTTAAGAGTTAAACGCGTTTAGCGATTCTGGTGCAAGCCGCCCTAAGAATAAACAAAGTAGGTAGGTTTAAGCATTTTAAAAAGTTAGTCAGAAGTACTTGAAAATATAATACGTTTATTTTTGGATAAATATAATCACCACTCATAACAATTAGTGAGCTCTAATGTATATTTTTAAAAACTAAAGGTAAATTTCTAGTGTCAAAATGATTAGCATCTAGTAAGTATCACATATTGGAAGGTCTTTGTGTAGGAGTTCGTTGAATTTGCATGCGCCTACGCGCCTCACGCAGTTCTTTCGTTGTTTTGGTTATTTGGGCTTCTAAACATGCCTTTTTCTCGCGAAGTTTTATTACCTTTGTGACATGAAACATTATTTTAAAACTTTAAAATAAAGACGACGGATAGTTGAGATTATCTCAGATACCTCAAAAGAATCTCTAGTGTTAACAATTTGCAAATTAAGATCTGTAAATAAGGTTTTTTTTTTACAGAATTAATACTAATGTATGCCAAACCCATTTGAATTGACTAGTCTTCAGAAAGTAAAACCCACAACTATCAATATCAAGTACCTAATTAATACTATTATGAGAGTTTTTACTTACTTACGGGAGTAATATAAAAGTAGATACTAATAAGCTTTACCTCATCAGTGCCATCTTGAAAATCTCGCAACAAATCCTTTCTGGTAAGCAGTCCTGCTTTCAGTCTTTCAGCTTCTAACGACCATCTTAGTTTGTCTCGACGATTCTATATCCCAACAATAAATTTCAATTACCAGTTTCGTAGAGTAATAGGTAAGGAGTCAGTATCAAAGTACCAATGGTATGAACCGATGAAATAATTAAGGAATGATGTAAGGATCTTCACAAGCATGAAACCGTTCTAATGAAAAAGCCACTTGCAGTTACCCATCCAATGTCAGGCGTCACAGCTCAGTCGGTAATAGCTCTGCCTTCCGTGCTGTGGGTCGTGGGTTCGATCCCCACTAAGAACATTTGTTTGTGCCAAACATAAATGTTTGTTCTATGTCCGAGTGTTACTATGTATTATAAGTATGTATTTACAAAAAAAAATGTAATGTATTCTATCAGCCATTTAGTTCCCATAATACAAGCATTGCTTAGTTTGTGACTAGAGGGCGTTATGTGTCCATGAATATTTATTTATTGTTATTAATGTTACCTTACCTACAACAAATCTAAGCATTTACTTAGTGTCTTCACGGAAAAAGTGTATCTCTGCGGAACCTTATACATACATTCGCTGTTCTACTACTCCCATTTCACGTTTCATTCCTCTAAAATAACACAATAAAACTTACTTTAACATGTCCAAGTTCCTCTCTAACCCTCAAGAAGTCCATTTCAGCATCCCCGAGGTCGCACTCGGCCAAGTCAATGACCTCGTCAGTATGATGCATTTTCTCTCTAATGTGAGCTAAGATCTGATTGTGTTCGGTGCATTTAGCTCGGTTCTTGATTAGTTCGTCTTCGCGCTCTGTTGAGTCGAGATAAAGTTTTGTTGATGTTTGCCAACCTTATAACCGCCTTTCACACACAAGTTAATACAGTTAGTTTTGCGTTTAACCGGCTGGTTATCTGCAAAGCCTAAAATATTTGGTAGAACTGCTAACGCTTTGGCAATAACTAAATTACTTCTGCAGCAAAGATATAACTGAGAGCAATAAAGCTGAAAAATATTTTACAAAAAATAAAGACAAAGCGCCTGATAAAAGTGACTCTCATTCCACAATTTCCACATTGCTCTTGCAATTATGGGTAAATGCAAAAACAAAAGCAATTAATGCTAACAAAGGAAAGAAACGATTTTCTTGTGAAATAAGTGTGAGAGAGCAGGACAACTATAGTCTTTGTAATTGGTAATGTCAAGAAAATTTTATAGTACAGCTTTTAGTAAATTACCTTCAATCTTAGTCATATAGTTCTGATTGTCAATGTTCAGCTGCTCAAAGTGAGCCACATACAACCCTGGACCCAGCATCTCCAGTTTCCTGGTAATAGTGTCCAACTCTGTTACGGCATTCCTGGCTCTGACGTAGCGAAGGCACAGCGCAGAGGATTGTTCCTGTTTTCGTCTTTGAAGAGTCAGGAATCTTTGTACTGTCTGTAAATAGCACAGGTTAGTTTTACTATCAAATACAAAACGTCTGAGAAAAGCTCTCTACGTTTATGTCTGAAACTACTGTAACTCTTTATATTTTTTAATGCCATTATGCTTGAGCCTTAGGGTAAATCGGTACCTACTTAGCGGACACACAGTCGTGTTTCTCCTTAAATCAAGTTTTGGATATAAGCAGAGGTAAACTCTTATGAATATTGTGTGGTTTGAATATGCAGAATACTTACAAGGTCAGATAAATAAATAATAGTTGCCACACTCACTTTGTCTGCTATAGGTTTTCCTTTGGCCGAGTAAATAAGGCCTGTGCCGGTATTTTTTTCAAGAGCCTGAAGTCCGTCAAACTTTTCCTCAGCATGAGCTAGATGGTCAGCATACGTCACTTCTACGGCTTGGACTTTCGTCTTTATCTGAAATGAGTTTTTAGTTAAACCAGCTTGCTTATCGTAAGACGTTTTAAAATGTCATTACTGTAATCAACAGCATGTAATACAAAGTAACTTACATCAGCTATCTCTCTTTCTTCTTTCTCTTTCAACTCTTCGTAAGAAAACAGCTTCTCCTGATACTTCTCCTCCAAATCCATGGAATTTTCCAGAGGCTTTAAAACATGATCTAACTTACGTTTCCTGCAAATTGAGACTTCAGCTTTGATCGCTGGAGGAGAATAAAAATGGCAGTAAAGAGTCGTTTTTATTATTCAACGTAAAATACAGCACTTAGAGACGGGACAGTAAATAGTTGAATTAAACTCTTGGGAATTCAACTGTTTGTGCTAAGCGATAAAGTATTAATGCAGGTCAACGACACAAGGTCTAGTATATATTATTCTATCCACACACATGTTCACATGATGCCATTTTTATAATTAACATGTCATGTTATGAAAGCTTTTTGGCCAGTCTAAAATACTAACACGAAAAATAGACTATTTACTACTTATAGCAGGTATTATGACTGCGTAATAATCTCTTTTACGTGTTTTGTACATTGTTCAGTGAAAAAGCTAAGGGCACTGCTTATTTACACTTACACTTTCTTCTTACATATCCTTGATGGACTATAAACAAGCTTTGATAATTAACATTAAAACTAACAAAAATAGGTATGTCATTCTTGGTCTAGAACCTCCATCACATTTAAAAATTTAGTAGTTTTTTCCTACGAGTCGCAGTCACAATGTTGAAATCATCCGAATATTTACTTAGAAGCTGCCAAGATGCTGGTAACCGCGCCGTATATTTTCCTTCGATGCAGAGCAAAGCTCACGGTGTTTTCTTTCATTACAACCGAGCAATGCCGTTTGCCAAGCATGTTGACACAGCGCTGGCAGATAAATAAATACTACATCGTTCTATTTTATAACTCAAGCTTGATTGAACTGTTTGCCGAAACAGCATACATAAACAATAATTTTTACTGAAACTTATTTATGAAACAATGACTATACATAGACTTCTACACCGTAGTAGGGTAGTATATAGGCTTCCAAGCTATCAAAAAAGACAGACCTGCATATCTAACCAAGTTAGGGCTTAGCCAAAACCTTGAGTTCTGTTTTTACAGGTGTTAAAATAATAAGATCACGACGTTATTCCTAGGCACGGTAGCTCAGACTGAAAAGGTTAGTAATTTATGCAGACGTTATTATTATATCAGCTTGTAAAAGTCCACAGCAGGACATAGGCCTGATGAGGTTAATCGCAGACATGAGGAATGTGGCACCTCGCTTCCATACATCTATCGGGATATAGAGGTTAGCAGAGTACTCACTTGTAATACTCAGCCAGTCTACGATGCAGTATATTGTTCTTCATCTGTAACTGGTTCCGATCGAAGGTCAGGTCTCTGTGTGCTTGCAAGTACTCATCCCGGTCAACTGTTATGGCGGCGGTTCCAACGCCGCGCCCTATTTGACCAGCACCGGGTTCTTCAAAGTCTTCTTGAGCACTTACTGTTAGGTAGACGTAAGATTTTAGACTGATATTACTTAGTTTATACATAGATGATCTAATTTTCTTTAGGGTTCAGGAAGGACTCAAACGACTAAGGGGAAACCTTCACCCAGGTAGGATGAAATAGGTCAAAGACGGAAAATATTAAACTGTTAAGTTGAAACTGACAATAAGCATACAGATCACCCCCGATTTGAAGAGCAGGTCTCTGGAGTGCTTTAAATATATAAATTTCCAACACGAACAAAGTGTTTTCTGGGATAATGTCTAAAGATAATGTAAATCTTAGCAAATTACACGTCAACTAGTAAGATAGATATGTAAATCTTAGCAAATTACATGTCAACTAGTAAGATAGATATATTTGTTGTTCCATATTGGTTAGGCACACGGGTCCTAAGTGTTAAGCATAATATGGGAAGAACATGACCCGCTGGGGCATTTTAGCATTATTATAGGTACTTGCTTTGCATCATCTGAGCTCGGCTCTACTCTTCGAAAATCATAGTCAAGACTAACAAGCTGGTTACGTACACCACGTGGTTTCTCTAGAAGTTACCTATATTTATATTTATTTCGTATTAAAAGTACATACCACTGGAACCGCTAGAGCTATCCTCGTCCGCTTCACTTGGTGCTTTGCCTCCCTTCTTTCCTTTCTTTGCTTTTGTACCTTTGCTGGAAGCCTATAAATTAAACATTGACTATGTGACTTTATAATTTTTTAATAGTAAAGGCTTGTTTTTCAATTTTAGATACATACTATCCAAAACTTTAGTGAAATCTCTAGTAAAATGAGCATAACGCCCTTGTAGTAAGTAAAAGGTAAGTTTATTTATTAACTTAGCTACTTTGGTGAACTTGTAAAACATTAATTAAGTCTCATTGCGTGTCCTAATGTGTTTGTAAACAATCTTGAGGATAGGTTGTTGCTTTTTATATAAATATCTAGAGCTTCAACAAAAGTTGTAATAGGTCTTATCGCTGTGTAAACCTAACACAAAAAGGTACCTCAAGTTTGAGTCAAAAAAAAACACAATAAAAGCCTTAATCAGTAATTCGTTATCGCTGAAATTCTTTGCCATTCCACCAAAGGGTTCGGTACAAAGGGTGACGTAAGCATCGCATGTCAAGTAAACCACATTAATTAAACTGAAAGGGACAGGCCTTACCTTAGATTCCGCCATATCGCGTGCTTTCCTTGAATCACAGAGTTTATTGAACTGGTTAGGGTTACAGCCGAAATTATTTTATTCCATTATCCCAATGACAACGTCATGCAAGACCGAATAGAAGGTTGCTATGGTAACGCGTCAACTGATATCGAACGGTGCATGACAAGTAAAACCTACTTCAGAGAGTAGGTTTTGATAGAAACTAATATGTTTTTAGTTTATTTTTGTCGTTTATTTCTCGACAAGCTTAAAAAGTCTTGTCGTAAATCTAATATCTTTTAAAAACCAATAGAAGTTCTGCTATTTTAACTTTAAAATAAACTTAGGATTGCCAAATTTCCGCACTGTTCTCATAAAACCTTCAACATGACCACTATTTTATCCACACCAGCCTCTTAATTCAGCTGATCCATTTTATTTGTCACCATCATCCGTTGATGATCTATGATGTACGTACGATGGTGGCAGGTAAATTTGTTTTTTGATAATTCTACGAAGATCTTGTGAAATCGTACTTTTAGGTGCAAGTGGCACCAATGAAACCAGTACCTAGTAGCTACTTTGGTCTTAGGTACGGTTTAGACTGCATATTTTATATCTTCTGCTTACCAAATAGTCAAAAGTTAGGTTTCAACGTTGCTGAACTTCGGTATAATCAAGATCTTCGTTTCGTCGTGCAATTAATTTCAACAACTATCCCTCCTACCATGAAAAACGATCACCCAATAAACTTGGCAAAAGCTCGACGAAGTAATACCGTGTTTTGTTTCTCTGTACCTATCGACTTTGAAACTTCTTATCAATGCAAAAAGCAAAACAGGGTATAACTTTTTCATGCTTTCGTCGTCGGGTTTTCGATAACATCAAAGATTACGATTGCGGCCCTTTCAAAGTAGTTAGCAGTTAATTAATTATCTGTACCTACCAATGGCCTTTTTCCTCGACAGTTTTTTTAGGACACTAACCTCTGTTGACGTTGGCAGTGTCACAGGCTGCTGCTGGGTCTCTGCCAGACTTTATACAATGCTCTTCCCAAAATAGAACCGCCGAAAAGTATATGACATTTTTTCAGCTGTATAAATGTTAAAGACCGCAACACGAGAATATTAGTTCCGGCAACTTTTATTCTTTTTCCAGATAATGTTTATATCAAATTCATGTTTTTATGCTTATTCATAACGATGTCACCTCCAGTCGTTATAAATGAATATTTTGGTAAACAAGGTTGATACATTTTTAGTTGGTACTTTTATTGAAACGTAATGGTTTTTTTTATTTCTTTAACGCTTATTTCACATGTAACACAGTTTATCTAATTAAGCGACGTTCTGCGTGGTTACTATTTGAATGAGTGACCGCTAGTTACATTTACATCAGCGTTTCCGTGCTTCGGAGGGCATGTTTCACTGTAATTCATACGAACCAACGAACGAAAATCGACAGAAATAAGATAAGACGCTAAAATCATCAAAACCATCATAAACAAACAGCTTGCTCCCTTTTTGTATAACCTGTTACTTAATTTGAAAGAAGGAGTGGAGTAGAAGAGATACAAATCAGATTAAGTTCAAAGAGTTTATTCAATAAAAAAAGAATTATAAATAGAAAGAACGCACTTATCATCAAAAACCTACACATGATAATGCAAAATGGAATAAACAATACCACTCAGATACATTCCGTAAGATCTAGCTGTCTTTGAAATTCAAACTCTAATCCCATAGCAATTCCTTACAGTTTCGAAGTGTCCAACATCAATCTAGACACTGAACATTACTTATTTCAAGATGTTGTTTGCTAGTAGGAACGTATTACGTTATTTGACACATTTCCAACGTCCTATTGGTCCCATTTCTATTGTTACGTACCTACTTCCATTATATCCACAAGATTGACAGCTAATGCTCACAGCACAGGTAATCCTTCTGAGTTATGTAAAATGTACCTACTTGTATATAGAAATAGAGTCTACAGTCCATACGGGCAACTAATATATAAATAGTAATAGCGAGTGTCGCATGTCGCATAGCGTGACCCAGGAGCCGAAAATTTTATTTACCAGGCACGACATGGAATGCGTCGTTGTATGTCGCGTTTCCTGTTCGCATTCTCTTCATAACTTGTTCAAAGAAAATAGTTTAACATTTCTTCTGCATCAAATGTTGCGTGGATCCTATAACGTTGCAATCTGTGCTGTGACTGTGAGCATAGCTTTTATTTATGTAGTCAATCCAATGTGAACTACTTTCTTTGAATTCGATACATACTTTTTCTTATTTAAAATTTTTTGGGACGTCATTTTGTTGACTCTCTAGTTATTAATTTCATAGCTATAAGAAAAGTGTATGGTATTTCAGTTTCAGTTTACCTACGAAAGTATTCCACACACATTACACATTATAATATAATTATGACTAGAATCAAGTCGCTTGTTCTTATAGCAGCTTAGAATTAACATAGTATAGGTAGATATAACAACGCGGGAATACACAGACGAACAAACAGCGTAAGTCAACGTAACCATTTTGGTAAAATGGTACTAAAAGTCAGAGGCAAAAGTTAAATACGTTACGCATAAAACATTGCAAGACGGTAATAAAAAATGTCGCTATAAAGATATTTTACCGTCGTTAAAAAAAATTAACAATAATAAAACGTAAAGGAAGGCACTGACTTGCAGCAAGCACGTAGATTGATAAAAGTTGACAAATAATAATTTTCAAGAAGCTAAACAACCAATTGAAAGTAGAGAAACGTGTTAGAATCAAGGAATACAATGTTAAATGAGCTAACTGAAAGAATTCAGCCACAATGCACTAGAATTCACTTTCAGACATCCAGCTATTTTTGGTACTATTATGTAATTTTACAAACATTGCAGATAGAAATGATTTCAAACGATTGTGGATAGGTACATCAACTTGTTTACTCTTGCAACATTCGGAAGCTCGCATTCAGTCAATCTCTGGCTTTACGTCAAACATTCACGATGAAATGGTAACAGAATCAGTCAGTCGTCTAGAGTCGAAACAGACGAAGCGGCTGCTAACGCAATGGAAGACATGACTACAGCTATTGGTCATTTGAGCACTGTTCAGTAAATAATTAAGGAAGCGATCCAACAACGACAGTTGCTTGGAAGCAGTTGGGTAGAGACGTCATCGGCCGATTATAGTTGGCTCGTCAGCCATTGCGAGCTCGTCGGTTGCAGCTTTATCGCCTTTCCTCTTGCGAGAGTACCAGAGAAAGGACACTGATGCGTACAGGTTGACAAGAACCACGAACCAAGCCATGAAGAAGCTGATATGGTAACTGTTAAAACAAAAAATAACACTTTTTAGTAAAAACGCCTGCCATTTTTTAGTTAAAAATAATATTAAATTTTAATATTAAAAAGCTTATCTGAGGAAGTACGAGGTACCACAGTACCTATTTCTGCCGCCAAGCAGTGATGCTTACATTGTTGTGTTCCAGTTTGAAGGATAGGTATACTTATGTGGCCTATTTACGTCTCAGAGTGATAGACGCAGAGCATACCGGACGTGCTCAGTGAGGTAATGGTATACGCAGTGGTTACATTCAATTCAATAACATTCTCATAAACTTAAAGATCCACCAATCTTTATAGCACACAAAGTTAAGACTTACATAAATAGCCATACTAAAGGCGCTAAACTCACATGTAATATCAGTTTGGAACATCTGCCAATCTGATAAGACTCATTATACTCCACCAGATACATAGACTGACTTTGTTAGTACGTAAAGGAAGGATTTAGGCAAACGTGACCGGAACAGGCGAATATATCTTGATATATAAATAATGATCAATAAATAAATAATATATAATGATCAAGACATATAATATATAAATATATATATATATCTTGAATATTAATACCTATTTATGTAAGTAATTTATTTTTTATGTACTGTAAGTAGCAGACAAATAGGCGTAGGGCTCACCTGATGGACCACTTGATGATCACTGTCGCTAAGATACTTCGACAACACTAGGAGCATTGTCGGTGCGTTGTCTATCTCGAATGACTCAAAGGCTCGTATTTTGATAAGGAAGTCGTTACTCAAGCAAGTTGAGTAGAGATTTTCGTACAAAATTCTATCTTGAATCCGAATCTGTGCTTGAACAGTTTTTTTTTGTTAGAGATCATTGCTATCATAGAACAAATTTGATAGTGCTTGAACAGTAAATGCGAATACGTGCCTAAAAACTTTATAATCAGTGCCAATAGAATCCATCAGTAGCTACAGTCTCCTGCCGAACTCAATAAATAAATGTATGTTTCTTCGATCACTCCATCGTGCTTGCAATGTTTGCACATTTTACTGTCATCTCGGTCGCGTTCTCTAAATCCCACCTTAACCAATGTCTGCACCGTTACGAGCTCATGCCAAATTGCCTGTGTTCAAATGTCACACACATGGTTATCGATGAGAGTTTGTGTTGAGTAGTTATGTTATAAAAGTAGACTTGTTGTAAAACATTAGCAGTATTATGACTGTAATCCTCAGGCCAGTAACAACCTAATCATGTGAGGATGGTTATGTTTATGAAGAGTAGTCAAAGGCATTACATATGAATATTTGAACTTACTAATGGTAGGCTCCAACTGGGTAAATAAACTTCACATTCTTCTGCATATGGTCGACGGAAGTCATCATGACTTGCACCACCACGAATGTACATGAAGCTAGAAGAAAATTACTTTATGAGTAGATGATATTGGTTAAAACATTTGAAATTAATGTTCAAAATACGTCATGTAACATTCGCATATTATTATAGTAAAACAAGACCTAATTTTTCACTGTTAAAAACTATAAATTTACAAAATACTAATAAAGCTTTTCAGCTAAGTTTAAAATAGTGTACGCTAAAGTATAAAATAGTTAGGCACGCAAACTTACTACTTATAAAATGTATGCCGGCAGCAAGCCTTTTAAACATGTAGCGTGGGTTCCGGAAGGTATACACGGAAAACCCGCATCCCATCGCCATCACGAACAAGCTTATAATACCGAAGGAGATCATGGTGCGGACGTAATCTAAAGAAAAACATAAAAATGAATTCTTTATTGCACACAACACAGCATATAAACAAAAAACAGAAATAGATGACATGTACATGTATGAAATGAAACGAACTGTGTTTATATCACAGAACAGAGAAAAGTAAGGTTTATATCATACAGTCAGTTCTAACTAAAAATATTTGTAGAAATTTTACACACTAGTGGATATCCCATTTTAACCAAAAACTAAGCAAAGCCGTTTAATACGGGTTAATAAAAATGTAAAATACTTAAATACATGTCATGTTGTAAGCCTAGTATTTAATACAGTAACTCCTAAACACAGTATAAATATCTAGTTTTATTTATCGCAAAAATGTTTGTTTAGATGGGATCGAACCCACAACCTATAACGCGTAAGCCAGAGCTATGACTCTGAAGTAGTAAATAGTGTATTTCATACTTGCTATATTAACTTCATAGGCAGGATCCACTGGTTTGCCGTGCTCCATGATAGGTTGCGTTAAGTAGTTTGTACATTCTGAAACAAAATAAACAATCACATCAACTGCTACTAGCAATTTTATTTTATATCAAAAATAAGGATTATTTTATATTGTACCCTCAAGTAATTACAAGTACCATGTAAAACCATCGTAATTAACTCAAAGTTGACCTAAGTATTCATAATTCGATAAAGCAATATACCGTAAGAGCTCAACCATGTTCAAAAGTTTCTTACACAGTTTTCATTATAACTTGCAGAAGGAAAGTTCTATTTATAGGACCACCTTTTGTTCAGCAGAGTAACTTTCTACAACAATTTTCTATTAAAGTGTACGAGGTCGTTACTACTGGAACCTAGAATGGTATACAATATTATACGTAGTGTGTGTTGCCTTACAAAGTCCGTTCTGAGCTTATCTGGTGCTTTGTACTCTTTTCATGAGGTCGTTAAGCTTCCATTTGCAAATAAAAACGAGCATAAACTATCTGATTATAATATTCTATTGTACTTACATTTTAGTAATACTAACGTAGCTTACGAAACAGTATCTAGTCTTAAATGCGCAATTCATCTCGTGATTCGCAAGAAAGACTCTTGAAATATGATATTTTTTTGCACAAAACTGCAGCATAGCATGCATTTTTCAAATATTTTAGGAAATAATACTTTTGCATTAAATAATTAGGTATTTTTCTTTACGCAACATTGATACATTGTTTTATTCCTTCCGTTTATTAAATTTTTAATGCTTATTTTCTTAATTGTACACAGTACAGGCGAGCTTAACCCTACAAACCAAACCCTACAATTTTCTTCCAGTAAACCTTAGGATAATTGATGATAAAATAGGGGCGGGTATATGTCAAACTAAGAAAGAAAGAATTTTCGTGGAACGTTCACTAAAAAGAGAATTTTCTACACATTTTTACTGGGTTTTTATACATTTCATTACTTTTTTATTGCATCTTCTCTCCGTACGTTTACCATCCTCGGTTTTCTCCACGTCCAGGCTTAACGTAATAATGGCTTTGTTATCCACCTGTTCTCTTTGTACAACGAGTATTTTACATTTTGTTCTTGTTGAATTTGCGCTTGCCGTCGCTTTGTGCTGTAATCCTTTTAATAAAGCTATTCCATCCATCTTTAGTTTTTGAATTTTTTGAAAATGAACAAAATCTCGTTTGAATCTACAGCATCCGCATATTTCTTAGGTGCATTGGCATTGATGCTATTTCCCACACCGTATTCCGGTTGATTTTCCACAGCTAATTTTTTTCGTAGCCTGCATGGTGGTGGACCAGGGGTCTTATTCTCACTTCAGCAGAGATTTTACTCTAATAGGGATGAAATACTCAGACCACGAAAAAAAAAATGAGCCGTGACCAGACCAGCCGTGACATAACAAAAATAAAGAAGTCTCATGAAATTATTTTCGTTCCGAGTTTCAACCATACATCATGAAACCATGCTTTGCCAGTCCGACATCGACATTATTATAGTGACGTCACAGATTGCAAAACAGACGAACATCCATATTTATTATGACGTTTTGGATACAGATAGTAAACTGGTACATTCCTAAATGCACTCCAGAAGCAAGTTTTATATTAAAAATGTTTCAGTTATCCTAAATTAGATACAATTAGTTAGAACCCAAATTAAGAAAGTCAAATAAGCTGTGCAAATGTAAAATTTTTTAGACAATTACTAACTAAAGTGCGAAAAAACCGCCTATCACTGGCTGTTGCATGACTACCAACATATATAAATTGTTCTTGTTAAGGGGATAGTCTATCTGTGCAAAACAGAAGAATCGAGTTGTCATGACATGCGCGGAAAGCAATTCGTAAATTTTATCGAATACTAAACTAAACTGAAAAATGCTTTACTGCGATCTTTATATTTATTTATTTAGTTAGTTACACCAATGGCATATTCACAATTGTTATTTAGGAGAAAAATATTACTTATAACATTCTACAGTGTGATATACCATTACAGGCATAAACAGATTTGATGTAGGTAAAATATGTCTTAAAAAATTTAGTACTTATTTTTTAAGGAAAAAAAAAGCAACAACTTATAACTAAGTGTGTGATTGGATTCCAATATACGAGTAATAAGTGCTCATGATAACATTCATGATAACAAAATTAAAGGAACGCTATTGTTTGTGTCAAATAGTCAGTTAATTGGATAAAATCTGCCAAGATTGGTTTTAAATCATACAGGAATGAAAGTATTTATTGGTTTTTTGTTACTTTTGAATAATCAACTTTTTTGAAATTATGTGTGGCAAATTTTTACCCTTTTAACATTTTTTGTATCATTACATTTATATCATACATTAATTATAATATCTAATGCAGGGTGATGAGGATCTAACTTACTGAGGGGTAGTTTATTTTCACACTCCGTTACACCACTAAAATTGCTTATCACTAAATCTACAGTTCTTTGAACAGTATTTTATAAACTACATAATATTTACTATTATTAGGGTTTGAATTTTTGTGTCCTTCACTAGAGGTAGACCGGTCAAAATTAAAATCTGCAACAAATTATAGTCTCTACTTATATCACTTGACTGTGTCACTTTATCTACTGATATTATCCATGACGAGAAACAAAGTCTGTATAGTCACTGGGGTTTGTTTGTATACTGCACATATCTAAATATTCTTGGCAGAGTATTATTGAGTTTTAGTGAGATCTATACTTCTTCATTTTTACTTCGCAGAGCCTGGTTTCATATCAGTATGGAGTTCATATCAGCCAGTGCCTCATAGTTTTTGACTTGCTTTGCAGGAGATTGGTCATCTCTGCGGATGAATATGCGACCATTCCTAGTCCACACATATTTTTGCGACGAGAAGACTTGACGGAGTTTCCCAAACGCAGCCCAGCCCAGCTGGATTCTCCGGTTTAGCTCTTTCTCAAAGTTGTGTCTACCCAAACGCAGGGTCTGCCCGAGGTAGACATACTCCTGCACAACTTCGAGAGGCATTCCGGCGACAGTGATTGGCTCTGGGGTTATACGATCATTGATCATAATTTTCGACATAGCTCAGAGGATTAGCAGGCTGAAGTGGCAGTGGGCCGGCCATGTTTGCCGTAGAACCGACAATCGTTGGAGCAAACTAATACTCGAGTGGAGACCACGTTTAGGCAAGCGTAGTGTAGGACGCCCTCCGGCGAGATGGGGCGACGATCTGCGAAATGTAGCTGGCAGACACTGGATGAGAAGAGCCGAAGACCGAGCTCAATGGCGCGTCTTGGGAGAGACCTACGTCCAGCAGTGGACAAGTATAGGTTGATGATGATGATGATGATGGTTGTTAGACTCATCCATCTTTCTGACTCTGGAGCATGAAAGTATGTCCGCATTATCAATAGGGAGTTATATGACTGTGTCTAGTTGTTTAATTGTGTTCAGTAGATTTTCGGTCTCGTTTTCTGACACTCCATTTATCTCCAAATTGTATCAAATTTAAATTTATTTATCAAATTGTATCTTCAAATTATATCCCGTCTTGTGAATCCAAAGTAGCTGGGCGTAGACATAAGTACATTAAGTGGGTATGTTTGTTAATATTTAGGTCATAGTAAATTCTACGGAAACTCTCAAATCGATAAATAGTTGATAAGCTTAAAAACTAAAACCTTAGGTACTACTGAAAAATAACTCTCTAAATAATATGAAAAAGGATAGGGAGGGTACTGCTCCAAACTCATCTTTAACATTAACATATTGCGGAGAGTTTAACACAAATTGTGAGAGACAGATACAGATCATTGATACAGAATTGGATGTAAGTAGGTAATTTCAGAAGAAATAAGTATTCCAAAATATACGTGCAATAAAAACCAGCAGTATTTATTTTAGTTTTTTTGCATAAATATTGTTAACTGGCAGTTACCCGCGACTCCGTAAGCGGGTACAGTTTCCATGTACATTGTATTATCTGTGTTGTATTATTATATGTGCGTGTACCGCGCGGATACTTTGTGAAACTTGACATTACACCGAACCCGTACTTGAATGTCAAACGCTAGTCGTTAGACCAAAGAGGTAGTATTACGCCCGGTCAAACTGACGTGACATGACATGACAATGAAATCCTCTTGCCAATTGGCGCTGCTAATCTTGTTCGTTCATTTTGTCCTGTAGATCCTGATAATTATTCGGGATAAAAAGTAGCCTATGTGCCTACTGGATTGGATTGAGTTTTAGGAAACTTGGCATATATGCCAAATTTCATCCAAGTTGGTTCAGTAGTTTAGACGTGATTGAAACACCTAAACATCTAAACTTTCGCATTTATAATAGGTAATTAGTAGGATAGGATAGGATGTGGTTCTTTGCGTTCTGGCAAGATAAAATGGTAGATTTTGTCTTGCCAGAAGGCAATGTCTCTCTCTATGTATTCTACTTTCATCAAATGTTCCTCTCCGGTCCATGTTAGATCCTTCTTTAGAATAAATAAGGTTGTTCACAAAAAGGTTTTTACAAAAGCAATAAAATAGATTGAATTAAATGCAATACAAGTATGAGCAGTAGCAAGATAATAATTAGGTACTTACTTATCCTAATTTAATTGGAATTAGGATAGAAAAATCTACCATTTTCCGTGTAAACAAATAACAGCTACTGACTGATTGGCGGAGTTGACTTAAAAGAAATAAAAACTAAGTTTACATTGGTATGGTTATTGTTGGATATTGTCATGTATACAAGAGAAAAAAGTAAAGCCACTTTCAATGCGTATTAATTGGCAAACCAGGAGTTCTACTCGATAAAATTTTATTGTGACTGTTCGTAAATGTCAAATGAGCTTATTACGCGGTCTGCTTACGCGTTACGCGCAGCCGCGAGAAAAACTGCCATGTTGCTACGTAGTGTACTCAAATGATACAATAGAACCATGATTTGTAGACTTTTGTCGAGTAGACGTTTGCGTGTTCTTCATTTAAAAATCCTGAGAAATTTGGCGTGGGCCTGACGTCCGAACATTTCGGCCGCCTAGAGGCCACTGAAGAATTTTCTTGCGATATTTGGTTAAAAACTAGTCTCAGCAATTATTAAATATTAAAAAAAATAAGACTTTTTAAGTAAAGATTTTACACTTTTTATATACTTAAATATTTGGCCTATACGTAAGTTTAGTTGTTTTGTAGATAAAACAAGGGAATATTGTGGAATAGACCATTTAAAATCCAAAATTTCGAAGATCTTCTGCCACCTGGATTAAGGAAATGAAAACAAAATCGCAAAATGTATTCAGGGCGTTTTGGAGACAAGGATATGTACATCAAGACGCGCTGAGTACTTTTTGCGATTTTGTTTTCATTTCCTTAATCCGAGTGCACAAACTTGACTCGAAACGGTTTGGGCGCGAGAGAGCTGTGTTTGATCCCAGATTTATCTATTATAAACCAGCTAAATGAAGCTAAATTAAATATGTAATTGTTACACATATCCTGAATATTGATTTGCAACCAAAATAAATGAAGTTACTATCTTACTTTTCTTTTAAACACACTTTGAACTTCGCTAGTTTTGGCAATTTGGCAGATCCCCAGCCTTAAGTTCAGAAAAAATACATAGACAAGTTGTATTTTGTGAAAGAGAAAGTAGGTTCTGATTACGGGTGATAAAAGAGAATGGAACACATTGTGACAATCCCGCAGTAAAACAGGGCAGAGACAATACGTAATGGTTATGTTAGATATATACATTTCGGTCGGTTGACGACACAAAAAACCAACACAGTATTTTTACAGAACATTAATAAATCTTTTTGTGTGGGCAGACTCACTGTTTATTCATTGTTGGAAAAATGTTGATGGTTTCCGTAACACACCTCTCGATTTTCAACGTGATTTCGAGCTTAACCAAATAAATAATGAACAAAACATGTGGAGGTTTTCCAAACATTATTCCTACCTAAATCATGTTAGTTATCGCTCACTAGTCTAGTACGTAATGATTTAATGAACCAGCGTGCTAGCATCTCTATTACTAGACTAGATAAGTATGTACTGAACGAAAAAAAGAAACATAAAAATTTTTACAAACTTCAATGTTCAGTCATACGCTTTTGATATTTTTCAGCGACTTAAACAATCATACAATCAAAAATACATTTAGGAAGATCAAACCCTAGAGCAGACAAAAAGTTTCGACTGTAAACTACTTTTTTTTTTGTTGTGTATAATGTCCGTGAATATTTATTTATTAATATTTTGATATTAAGCTGTGTGGTGCCGGCGGCGAATAGTACCAACCCATTTCATCCCGTGGGTGTCGTAAAAGGCGACTAAGGGAATAAAGGAACACAGAAGACGGGCAGCAGCGTCTCTGAACCGTTTGACATCTTACTGCGATCGCCAACCCGCCTGCCAAGCGTGGCGATTATGGCAATTCCTCCCAAATGTTTGGGAGAGGCCCTTGCCCAGCAGTGGGATCCCCACGGGCTACTAAAAAAAAAAAAAAAAAAATATTTTGATACTACCAAAAAAAATACCTACCTACTATAAAAATATTCAAATGAATTCTGTAGTTACTGATACTTTTTAGAAATAGTTCTGCCGTCTTATCTGACACTGGTCAGTACCTAGTTGAAAAATAGCGGTGTATACTTAATAAAAAAAAAACTTAAATACTCATAACGAAATCAATGATTGCTGCTAGTTTTCTTTTGAGATTTTTTAGACTCGAAAATAATCCACCGTCATGTTTCTGTCAACCGTACATCCACTCGCAACGTGTCGCCACTGCCGGTAGTTCACGCTGTGTCGACTGTACTACCGTTGTATATAGTCTGTGGTATTACCACAAAAAGATTTCAGCACTAATACCGTTGGACATGAACCAGGAAAGTCATTAGAGCAAAGTGTTTCTTTTTAGATTGTCATAATCGCCATTGGTACAGGGGAGAGTGGGGATTATGACAATGAACCCTTTTTTATATTAAACTGAGACGCTAGAGGCCGCGGAAGGGTTGTTTGCAAGATTTGCTAATTTGTTTTCGAGTCTGAGCTTCGATCAACTATATCTCAGTCTGAGTGTTTCTTTTATCTATGCGGTTGCTTTACTTTATGTGGCTGTGATAGTTGCAGCTACCCATTATGCAAAAAGGGCATAACTGAAGCCTAGAATTGAGGTTGGGTTGTAAGGAACTGGTTAGAATCACCTAGCTAGTATCTAGAACGATTCTAAACGATCCTTGTGATTTTTACTAGATAAAACCTTGACTTGTTCGGTAAACTAGTTATATGGTGTTGGTTTTCTTTATTAAAATGTCTAGAGAAAATATTCCTAATATAATAAGGCAAGTGACGTGCCTATCATACTCGCAATATTGGGTCGAGACGTGTCCTGGTTATGGATTTGATGGATACACGTGCGTCGAATTCTGTTTGTAGAGGATAATAAATGGGCTTTCAACGAAATTGCAAAGAAAAATCATTTTTAAAGGTAACATTTCGGACCCTTTTGAACTACTAACAGTAAAGTACGTTTGGCAGAATTTTAAAAACACTTTTCAAATTGGGTCTTCAAAAGATCCTTACTATGATTTTTTATTTTTATGATGATATATGAGATGTGAGCGCAAACGCCCCATGTTGCAGTCAGACTGTTACCTAAGCTTTGACTACTTTTTCAAAACTTTATAAAAATTAGACGAAGTGACCGTTGACAAATGCAAAGCTAGACATGACAGGGTGTTTAGCTTAGTATCATAATTATCCAAGTAACTAGCTAAAAATTATTTATTACGTTTGAATAATGAACAAACACGTTTACCTAAGAATTTTTTTTACGCTGATATGTTAGTTTTCCGTTTTCGCAACTGGTTATTAGTTGAACATTAGTTGCGGAAACGGCTGGAAGGAGTATTTCATTCTTCACGTAAAAAGCATCACACACGATGCTTTTGTGAGTACAGTTTAAAATGATGTAAACTAAGGGATAATTCTCAAACGACTTTACATTATTATTTTAAAAAAAGCTTCTTTTTATCGTTACCTTTATTTATTTTGGCTTTTTCAGAGGATTTTTATTTCACAATAACGATTTTGTACAAGCTACACTCTGAGTTTATAGCACTTTAATAGGTATTTAACCACGGCTCAAAGGCGTTTCTCTACAATGTACGGGTTTGTTTGACGTTAACGTGTACGGACGGACACGTAAATTACAAGACAATGGGTGTTAGAACGGCAAATTATAAATAGGTTTCACGCAGAGATTTCGTATAAGCCCGCGAAAATAAAGGTATGTGAAAACAAATTGTAATTTTATGCACAAAAAATTATCAAATTAGAAAATTAACTTCTTCATTGCATTAATCAATTAATGACTGCATTGCATATAATTTGAATACTTTGTTATTTTGTTCTACCTGATTATGACCGTAAAAAGTTGTACCTAAGACCTATTTTATATGGAGTATAACATTATTTTCGTATTTTATTCCACAAAGTTTTCCAGTTACCTAGCGACTTTCATAAATTACAACTCATTTGAGTCACGCGTAAGCTCTGGCTGTCCGCTGGTAAGCCGCTGGCTCATTCGGGTTGCAACGAGTCTGTCTGTTATTTTTTTGTAAAAAAAAATTGCCAAACGTTTGCCGTTTCTGTATAGGTTCGGTATAATTAATAACATTTACCACAGGGAGGTGCACATAACTTTTGAACTGGAACATCACGGTAATAAACTTAATTTCACCGTTTTTCTTGAAGGTTTGGTCACGTTGAGTTTATCGTAGAATCATCTCATCCTAATGCACTTAAACCAACAAAAATTCACTATGATTAATAAGTTTAAAACTTTAAACCTGAGTAAACCAAACCATTAATTTTCTTAAATTTTCCGTCACTATTTGATAGAAAAAATAGTTTTCTACAGTACCTGCCAGGTAGTAGGTAATTATCAATATTTATTAGTCTCAAACCACGTAAAGAAAATAGAGAGATGGTATAAAACTCGAGAGTTAATGGATAAACTGAGTGAGCTAAAACAGAAGGTGCCACAAAAAATAAACCATTGAACTGTTTCACGTGATCTTTTCACTGCATAATCAGCACTAGTTTTTAGCGTAGACGAAAAATGTGTAATTAAATATAAGCTAACCAAAAAATGTCTAAGTGCCTAATTAATTCATTTTCCATCTTTTTCCAATAAATGAAACATTCATTAACTGGTAAATAAATTTTATGCCACCATTTAAAAATATTTTTAAATAAACGAAGCTTTTATATAGATCGAACATAATGTTTTTGTAGAAACACTGGTCCATAGTATTTTATTTAGGTATCTGCTTGTGCTTTGTGTGTCAATCAAAACAGATTTTTTAGAAAACTTATAGAGTGACCCAGACGTTATTTGTAACACTGATTATTTACAATTTTTCAGGCCGACAATTCCAAGCTGCACACATGTAAGTGTTAAAATATTACCAAAAATAACTAAGTTTTGTATTTAATTTACTCACTTGACATTCAAAATTGAAAAAAAAAACTCTATACTTATCGGCAAAATTTTTAGCGATTGAATATTAGGAACTGGTGCTAAAGATACCGTTTTTTGTACTATGTATTCTCAGAATATATTTCTCTTGCTAGACTATTCATGGTCGCTCCTAATGGTTAAGTGTTGTACCTGTTATAATCCGAATTCAATCTGGTTTTTATAATACATCATTACCTTAATTTTTATCACTTCAAAAATGAACAGGACCTACCTACTTTAAAAACAAAAGTATCGTGTAAAAGCTTTTTCAAGTTGTTTATTCTTTTAAATTATAAATCTTACGATTTTCTTGTAGACGTCATGTGGTGTTGACTGTTTTTACATAGTTTTTATATTTTCACAGCAAAGTGGGTGTAATGAGCACAAAAAGTGTTTTTGTTTTCTGTTGAAGACTCTAGCTGTCAGTTTTATTCGTACGTAGCCCGTCAAGTCTTATACAAATTGAAGCACTGTGGCGTGTCTCTGTGTGGCATGGCCATTATAAAAAAAATAAGGTTAGGTATACATTATAAACCATTGAGATTTTTCTTAGTGCAGGATAGCACTTCAATACAAAAATTAGAAAAATTCTTGTAAGTAGGTAGGTATAGGTACTATGTTTATAATAAATAAATAAATAAATAAAAAAAAAAAGGTATACATTACAAAGGGCTTTTTAAATCTTATTGCTTTTAAAGGTTTTTTTTCTAATTCGAACAAAATAATGTCGAGCAAGGTTATAGAAAACTTTAGTAACAAACGCAGTGCACTAAGTTTTAGCAACCCTTCAAAGTTTTCAATGTCTGTGCTTTGCATTTTCCTAGCATGATCCACTTACTTAGAAAATACTGTCCCGTCAATCCGACAGTATCGGATCTTGGCGTCGTCGCCGTCGTGGCGTTCTTGTCTGTCACCGATGAGGTCACATTTGATGACGTCACATTCGGCTGGAACACGTACCGACAGATCTCCCAGACGCCTGAGTCACTGTACATGAGATACCGCCCCTTCACGGGTAGGTAGATACCTGAAACAATTTGAAAAACGTCTCAAATGTAACTCTACCTGCAGGTTATTTCGGTTACTCCCACAAATGCGATGCCCTAATGGTTTTAAAGACGTATATTACGTCCTACAGGTGTTTTATTCTTGGTTCATGACGATTTATCTGACTATGTCAGTGGTCATAAGTTATTTAAAAGCTCTATCATTCCTAAAAGTCCTAGGAACTAAGAGTCATAGTGTACAAACACAAAGAAATACAAAAAACACTAAACTTGCATTTGTGTTTTTCTGTATTTTACACCATATAAACTCTTTAGATCAAATCGTATCTTTAGATCAAATTTATGGGATTTTAAAATTATTTTTTATGATGCCTAAATTGATTTAATATACCAGAGGCTGTGCGCCACTCCACTCTCGGCACCCCTGAAAACCAGCGCTAAAGGAGCCACCGTGCACCCAAAGCATTTGCTGAGTGGGTTCCTTTTTTACGCATGTATTCGTTTTATTATTAAGTAAATAAGTATGTACTACCTTATTGTGTGTTGCGTAAAATAAATAATTTCTATTTCTATTTCTATAAATGGCTATAATCTATTTAGTTACTTATAATTAACCAAAAACCCATCATTTATACGCCTCTACGTTTATATGCTTATCTCTATTTTAAATGATGCAAACGTATAAAATTGTGTCTGGCCGTGATGACGTAGGGCGCCAAAATATTTATCGAATTTTACATAACATAACTAAAATACTTCATATTAAACGAATCCACCTGGAGCTTGGCACGCAAGCCGGAATTCTTCAATCTTACTGTGAAACTGATAATGGGAATGGATATCAAATATATATTCAAATTGTTTATAAACTACCCCATTCCACTGCCAATATCAAAGCTCTTCTTTTTAGAGCAATGCATAATTTGAAGCTCAACTATTTCAAAAAATTAAATTATACCAGACCAAGGGCTCAATTCTATTCAAAAACTAGTCGGCTGAAACGTAGCTGAATCGTTTTTCATCTGTTTTAGGTTATTATTGTATTCTATTATGTTGTACGAGTACAGTGACGTTTACGCTAAGCTATATTGATCGAACCAGAGTTGGATTGGAACTGAAATGTCAACCGTTGTAAATTAATAATATTGAGCCCAAATCCTACGTCCATTATATGTTTTCTATGCTCCAGCTATGCAAAATATCAGCCGATGAAATTGAGAATGTCAACTTATTAATATTTCTGGCAAACTATAAAAGTTATCGCCAGTGTTGTCGCTAACTTTTATAATTTGTCAGAATTTCTATTTTGGTTTCGCGGTAAGAGCGCTTATATATTAATTACAGTCTGTACTATTTGGCACGCGGCCAGAATAGTCATTGCTCATTACGAAGTCATTAACACTGTCAAATTGTTTCGTATTGTAGGTGCGACCTAAAGCTGAGACTTGTGAGTACCACGTGGACACACGTGGGTTTGTTTGCCTCAAACCACGAAGTGAGAGATTATGATTTTCACCTACGTATATTTGGCTTGACTCATTCGTTTATATTAGATAGTGGCCGTCCCAGGTACTAAATTTTTAGGCCGCCTTAAGGCCTCCGCAGGGACCGACAGTTTAACGTGCACTCTGAAGCACGAAAGCGCTCAGATGTAATGTAGTGACTGCGCAGAACGTCGAAAAAAATGAGAGTGAAAATCACTATACATTTTTATTTGTACTTAGATCCTTGGCATGGCACTTTTATAAATAAAGTGGCATAATCTAAAACATCACACGCTATGCAACGTCACACGAGTATTAATAATTACAACTGCATGGCATCCAGCTCGCTTATTCACTAACGCCGTCTCTATGATACATAGCCGCTTATATTCTAAGAAATTGTAAACTGTCACTGTGACAATAACCTACATGAGATGAAATATTACCAGACGGAAATGGAAACTCAAATTAAACCGGGGATGATATACAAAATGTTCGTGTAAAACTCTAATGAGATGAGGGATTTTCTAATAAATAACTCTACTACCAGACGCTGATATACTAGACATCGGTCATTATAATAAAATGTTAGTAATTCACGATGACAATATAAAAAATATCCGATGGACGATGCCGGCCGTACAATCGTAATATAGAAATAAAAAAAACTGTTTCTGAAGAGTAATAACAGCAATAGGTAAACAAAATCTTGATGCACTGAATACTTGTAAAGCGTAGTGTCTTTCGTTTTGAAAAATGAGGGAGGATTATCCTTATTGTTAGGATTTTTTCAGACTAGTGAAGTATTTGATGTCATTGTGATATAGGATTTCTGGAGCGGCTTCTTTCTGAATAAGGCCTCAGGTCGTTGGCCGGTCGTCTATTTCTGTGCATAGCATGGCCATCTATATACGGTAATCAATAATTTAGATACCACGTGCGTTAATTCAAACTATTGCAGTTTGATTCATAGCAAAATTGGGTATGAAACTAAACCTACAATTATTATTATCATGTTGGTGGTTTGGTCGTCAGATTAAACACTGGGGGCCTAGTGGTAGCAACCTTTTCTTCCGATCCTAGGGTCGTATAACAAATTCAGTCACGCTTTTATTTATTTATTTATTTTATTTAGAGCATCCAACGAGGAAATCACAATTATCAAGTACATTCTTAAATCTAAAGGAAATGCTTTGTGTTTCCCTAATTACAGGACGCCACAGCGTGCACAAAATAGACTCAACTAAACTAAACTAATAAACTAAACTAAACAAAGCAAATTAATAATAACTAGTGAACACAATTAACATAAAAACAAAATTGAGATCTAAGATTGAGGTCATGTTTCGTAGGTACTTAAAATAAAGTGATCATCAGACCTCGGTGTGATATGCTAAACGATATGGTACAAAATGGCACAGAAAATACAGTAGTAGACAAGCAGTCAAAAACTTAAAAAGTAACTTAACTTAACTTAAAAGCTTTCTTGGATTTAGGTGTACAATTATGCTAGTGTTCTCAAAGGGTGAAAGAAAACATTTTGAGGTATAGCAACGTTTTTAAACATACCAATGACGCTATAAGTCATTACTGAAAAGCGCGTTTTAGTTTTTTATTTCTACCACATATCTTGTAGCAACTTTCATCAGCAATATTAGCATGTCTGTTAATAGTTTATTTATCTAACGCTCCAACATTTCACGGTTAATTTAAATTGAAAATTACGTCGGCAACTGAAGACAAACTCATTAGATCGCGTGTAAACCTAGACGTGATGTTGGCAGCGTCTAGGCACCTAGTCATCTATCTATAATATGCACAATAGTGTCAGAGCTCAGTACCAAATGATTGTAGACTTGTAACCTTCTTTTTTTATGTCATTATTGTCATGAAGTGATATAAATTCACCAGGACTGAACAATTCTCTCCTCTCGTGGATATTTCCATCAGAAAAACGTCGTGCGTAATGCTGGTGCTCTCAAACGGTTAAGGAAAACATCCTGAGGAAGCCCGCATCAGCTTAGTCAGATTCGCGCGTATTGATCATGTCTTTCCTGTGAATTAGGTTGTATAGACACTACAGCGTTATGTAAATACATAAAAGCATGAGTGCCTTTGACGCTGTTGTAGGATTGCTTCAGCGACGAACAATGGCGAGCACAGACGGTACTCAATCGGTAACCTATCTAACCGAAACGTGGTCTACATAGTAGATCAAAAATAGTGGTGGTATTTCCACTACTTGCTTCAGCGCTCTCAGTCAATTAAAACTAGAAATAATCTGACTCACCCGTCCCTCCTTCTATATGCACCCATTTTTTCGTGCAAACCGCAGTAAGCCACACGAAACAGCACAGTCCGACAAGGACTGTGCAAGCAAAAAGTGTTCGCCTCTCGATGACCAAGGCTTGCATCAAAGGCCGACGCTCGGCAGCCCCCACCGATGACGCCGTGGACATCTTGTCTGTCTCCATTTTTTCTAGACAAACAAAAAAGAAATTATTTGCTAGACTAATTCATAATCACTACCACCAATACAAAATAAAATATTTGTTCAAAACTATTTTCGAAAACCTTTAGGTTTATATATATTTATTCTCAAAAAAGACATACTATGCCACTTACATGAGAAAAGATCTTATAAGTATAAAATTAGGTAAGTATTATTAGGATAGGTATTTTTCGTTCGAGTAGATTAAGTAGGTAGGAAGCTTTTGTGATAAGGTTATGAATAGCACCATTTCAATTCATTCTAGGTAGTTATGTAAGGTACCAGGTAGGTAGGTATTAACATAATTACAATTTTATAATTTTGTTCTCATTAAGACTAGGCAGATGGATAGGTAAGTAGGTAGGTATCGTAAATTATGATCGTAATATAATGAGTTTACACTTTTTGTATCCGCGGGTAGTTTGTTGTAAAGACCTTTAGACTAATCATCATGGATTCGTCGAGTCGAAAACGTTTTAATTCCAGACTTTCATTTAGACTTTTTTTACTTGCTGCAGTTTATTCGTGAAATAGAAATGGGGTGAAAAAAAAAAACTATACCTTACTTTTCAGCTATCTAAAGCTCAGAGGAAGATTATTTTCACGTCAACATTTTCCGATAGAGCCGTCGATATTTATAAGAGCTCTGCGAACCACAACGTGACCTATCTACGATCGGCTGCTTCCTTTAGCTTTAGTTTATAGCAAGAGTAGAGTCTATGAAGTATCCGTAGTAATGGAGCTTTTACATCATAATCATAATCATCCTGAAGAAGTATGCTGAACACACGATTCTAACAATGTCGTCGATCAATCGGGCCACTTTACCTCATGGTTAGTTTACATTTTTTTTCTCGTCCCTCTGCTGGATAATAGAAATATTACTCCGCTTCTAAATAGATGATCAATGCGTCATAAAATTAAACGTCTCAATAAATTCTTGTAAAGCTTTTTTTAATGTAATTTATAGTAGTCTAATTTTATTTCTAACTGGCACATTATCAATTTATTAAATTGTGTATATTGCTATTAAATTACGATGTTATTAATTCAATTATTTACGATAAATTAACATTATTTTATGCCCAACTGCAGACTAAAATAGATTGATGATGTTGATGAAATTACCTTTGAAATAAGTCTAAAGTATGTAAATAAAATAAGTGATATATCTATTCTACTATACTCTATCTAAAAAACGTCCCAGGCACTTCAACGTTCCGTTTATTTAGGCGAGGGTAAAAAGTGGCCCCCGTAACTTCTAAATTAATATCTAGTCTGTGCAGCTGTGGCCCAAAGCGCTATATACAAAAAATTGTATTGCATTTATGGTACCTACTTACATGATTGTAATATTAAATTATGATAAATAGCGCTTTAGGATGGTTTTAGGCCATTTGGTCATAGAGACCGGAAGGACTACTTTGCGTATTTCGAGAGATAATGGATGCGACGCCACTCTGTTTACGAGTGTTTACGAGACATTCCAGCTTCGTTCTATTTTAATTTCTTTGAGTGATGGCATCACATCACAGTATTCTGTGAATGGTATAGGTCACTGGATAAATTGTGAATTCCGTTAATTTATCAATAATTTACAGAGATTGCTAAAAAATCCTGACACTGAAAAAAAAATTTAACGTTTTGTGGATATCAATATGAATCTCAAACTCTGAATGTTCTTTCCATTTCGTCACTTTACAATCTTCCTAGATTTATTATAAACTAACAGAATTTACTCTCTGGTAAAGTGGTCCTCAGAAGACGCCCTATGTAAAGCCAAGTCTATCGACATTGGGAACACACACGATGCTGTCTATTAAAAGACAACGTATAATATTTTGAAGAATGTTTGTTTCCGTGATCCAGTAATAAATTTTAGTGGTCTCGACGCGGAAAGATGGATTTAATTGAATTTCTCTATTTCAAAATTTCTATTTTTTAACTTGCCGTAAAAACACGACTATGTCACGGCTGCTTTTCCATTAGAGATGTATTACCTTGCTAAAAAAAAAGCAAGGTTAAAACTAAGCTACAAAACTGTAACCGTTTGAACTAAAACCAGGTTTATACAGGGTAAGTTCAAAAGTCAGTAATGGCGCCAGTGCCGGCGCCGATACTGACTTCAACTGTTTACTTGGGAACAGTAGTCGTGGAATATACAAGTCAGCGCCGACTTCACACTTACTTAGTTTACTTCAACTCAATTTACATTGGGTTTTTTTCAGGTCAGCGCTGACTTGTCTCGAATTCGGAATCAGTCACTTACCCTGTATACTACTAATTAGAATACTAATAGTCGAGCTGGTTATAGTATAGATATCTAGTTTATTGTAATCGAGAAAATGAAATGAAATTCTCTCTAAAATAAGGATCAATATAAGATCCCCACTTTAACCTCTAATTTATTGCAAATACTCTTAAAAAGTTCTTCATTTATGAAGTCATAAGTATTGATTAAGTTACGTTTATAGGTCTAACACAGTAAAGGATGCCTTAATAATTAAATTGAAATTCACATTGGTTACACGTCAGTATTCATACATAATGTTTTATTAGTATTGACATCAATATTCTTTATATCGCTCGGATACAACTTTGTACTCAGTCAATATAAAACCTCATAAAAGTAATATAAAAAGAAACATTATAAAAAAAATTCAGGTATATAAATACAACTTCATGCAAACGTGGTCACGTGGGTACAAGGTAAGTTCAGAAGACTCTAAGGTAAGGTAAGGGTCTCTTTGTAATGAAAAGGACGCCAGACATCTTGACGCTTCAGGATCTCAATTACGCGTCGCTTATCTTCCCTTTGTTCCGGTTTTGATAAGGTATACAACCTTTGTATAAACAAGGTTTACCTAAACGAAATGACCATTACGATGTTCCAGAATATTCTCAAAATAAGAGGCTACACTACTAACTGTGGTTTTAGCTTGCAATTTTTAAAGAGTATCTTTTTGAAATGAATAAGGAACATCCTTCTTATCATAGTTATATTCCTTAAATATGATTTGATGTTTTTAATAGAATAATTATGTTCTTAATCTTTGTTTCTTACCATTTTTATTACCAAAAAATAATAGCGATAACGCAAAAAATACAATAAACTAATTAATTATACCATACGGTACGAAGTCGTGGACGTAAAAATAAAGCTTGTATTAAAAAAAATACATTTTAAATAAAATCAATAAAAATAGTTATCGTAAATAAAATAAGTCTATACAAGTCTAGTTTAATTACGAGTGGCGTAGTCAAGTGTTACCGTAAAATCACTTGTCGGAGTATGATATGGTGTATCGATACGATATCTCGATATGAGTAATCCACTTGATATCGGTGGACTCTAGCGATTGATTGTAGCTTTTAGTGCACCCCGCCCAATATCGTTTAGAGTACATACCGTTTGTATATACAAAGCAAACTGCCTTGTGTCAAGTCTCTTGATCATAAGTGGCTTATGAGATTTTTTTTTATTAATAAGGGAACAAATCCACCTTATGTAAAATGGTTCTTGTGGGTTTGTATTAACAAGCAATTAAAATTATTATTCAAACAAAAATACTCTTTCTCCATACGTAGATAATGGTTATAGGTACAGACAATCCATCAGAATTTTGATACCGGTGTTTGTTTTGCAATGTCTCATTGGACACGTCCTTTGAGCGTGAGCTGTATGGTACGTTCTATAGCTATCAAACAACCTACTAGCTATACACCGGTCGGTACCTAACATAAAAATCTAAAGCTCTCAATGAAATGGGTCAATCGCAAAACAAACATTGGATCTAACGGTCTAAGCAAACACTTGGATGGTATTGGGAACCCTCATCATCAATGTCTACAAATTAAGCAGAAACTAATGCTTTAAGATACTTGTTACTAAAAATAGCAAAAACGCAAGACAGCGAAAATAGAAACTGCAGAAAAAATGCTCAATATTTTTATCGTTAAAACTAAATTCGTAAAAAATAACGATGGTCATTCTTTTTAATTTAACAACAAAGTGTCGTTATTTTTATTTTTAATCTAAATAATTTGATATTTTAAAGAGGCGAGTGAATTTTCTTCTAGGTTAGTGCTACAAAATAAATAAAAACATTGGCAACCGTATCGTCACTTACCATCAGGTGAAATTGCGGTCAAACATAATTTGTCTATAAGGTACTCATAGGTATAACAAAATTCACCGATTTTCGTGTGATTTTCACCATGTGTGAAAAATGCACCTGACCTGAACTTTTTTTAACCTTAACTAAGTTATGTTAAAAAAACAGTGCATTTTCTGATGAAAATACAACTAGCTGTTATACTTATAAATAGTTTCATATTATGCTTATACCTTTATACCTACAAGTCCTATTGCTTATTTAAATTCGTCGGTTGATCGTCCCTTCAGACTTGAGAAGGGATCTTTGCATTATCTACGAACCCTCTCCACTCGAATAAGCCTTTGATGGAAAATTGCAATTTACTCTCCGTAGTCGGTAGGTAGGTAGTTTTACTACGTCTTCCTTCCTACCTAATTGTTTTAGAGATGAATAAGTATTTCTAGTTTTAACTCTGCTACGATCAAAATACAACACAGTTCCTGTAAGAATGGCACTTTTTTTTTTGTTTACGGAGAGAAATCTGCAACCAGACACCTCTATTTAGTACAAGGCACAAAGTAGGTACTTGGTTGTTGGGTTAAGCAAGTTGAAAAAAAAGACAATAGTTAGAATCAAGAAAGACGAAAAAGATTACGATTAAAGACCACAAACCAGAATGTGAAATCATTGTAGCGGGAAGTCTATGAGTGATGGTTAGAATGATTCTTCCTGAATGTATATGGCGGAGGTCTATGTGCAGCAGTGGACTTCATGATAATACTTTTTTTAAAGGACAATTTACTTTCATTACTTCAAAGTAATGGTTAATTATGATACTTTAATCATCGTTTTTACCATTCACAGGTATTAGCGTAGTTCTGTAAAAAAATTGGCACCAATTTGCATTTTGAGCCTCCGACTTGTTTAATCATTTTTAGGAAAAATGTATAGAAAATTTTTGTAAAAATAACTAAATATTTCAAATATAGCTACACGTTTATAACTTCTTTTATAAATACAGCTGTAACGGATCCAATAAAACATCAAAAGCGGAAACGCACATAATGAATCAACTAGCAAAAAAATCTGACCTGTTGATGAGTGCCGACCAAACAGAATCATGAATATTTCACTCGAAGCATCTTTCACGCCGATTATGCTAAACACGTTTCACAAACCATTAACATTTCTTTATCACAAACGATCGTAGTTTCGTATCGAGTTGGGAGCGCGATTGTGACGTACGAACTCCGGAGCGTTGAGCTTGTAACTGAAATAAAATTAGAAAGTCTTCGCGTAAAGCCGACTGTGTGACTGGGCGGGCAACAGGCCTGGCCGGGCTAGAAACTTCAGGCCACCAATAAAAGCTCAGTACGTCACACCTTTATCTCAGAAACTTCTGAAATGAAATCTTGCGGTGAACTTTAGTGAGGTCATTTGAAACATACCATGAATATGGTCCTTCCCACGTAGGTATACTAACAATACACTTTATCGGTTCGCAGGCTTTATGCTAAAAATGCTTATGCCGCTGTCTCTGATCCTATGGAATTACAATCCTTGCCCATTTTTCATTTTATACTTAGTTACTTTTTAGTTAATAACAATAATAAATAACAATAATGCTTAGAATAACAAAAACAAACTACTGTGTTATGTAAACAGTACATAGGGTTATCTGTGTTTGGTAACAGATAAATCAATAACTGTAGAATATCTACCGACCGAACTTTTTTGTATGTAAAACTTTAATACAATTTCCTTCACTCGTAGTTTTATCTTTTTTCAAAGAAGAAAAATATTTTGAAATTGGAATATAGTTCTGTCATTGCTAGAATTGGCAGAACTAAGGAGAAAATTGTGCGCGAGCCGATGTTTTTGCCATCTTTATTATTTTCAGCGAAAGTATAAGTGATTTTCTTTCGCGAAGATGCTGTAAGTGTTTATTGTATTCATAACTTTACGCACGTTCATTATCAGCTAATTTACGCTAATAAGCTGTGTATCTTGTACTGAGCTGTTACAATTTTATAAATGAAAAGAAAAGCAGAAGTAGACTGAGCATAGAAATTTTGCATCAGTTAAAGAGTGGTCAATAAACGTAGGTACCGCGTCTTTGCCCTTCTAGTAGAAGGCTTCTACTGACACTTGCAACTGTATCCTGTTTGCTATACAATCTTGGTTGATGTTACAGTAGAAAAGAAGACCCAGATGTAGACTTCCAGACCAGAGGAAAGCTCTTCATGGCAGCGCACTGGCGAGGGGTACTATGCATCCTTGCTCCACTGGTTCTGGTGTCACTACTGGTTCCGTTCCCACCTCAGGTAATAAAAAACTTGGGTCTAATAATCGTGTGTATTTTTTTTGTACCAACGCTGTAATAAAAAAGCTTACGTAGATATATAATTCTTTATTGTACACAAGAAATAGATACCTAACTATAAAATCGTAAAAACTAACTTGTCATAGTACAATAGGCGGCCTTATCGCTGATAGCGATTTTTTCCAGGCCTAGATGAATCTTATGTACTTCTACCAGCAATCTGAATCACACAATACAAGCTTTGCTTAGAGACTAAATAACGTTGTGTGCAATGTTCATAAATGTTTGATTTTTTGTTAACCGATCTCGTCCCAAATCCCAAAGACTTCCAATAGGGAATATTAAAAGTCTTTGGGGCCCGAGCTCCTCCCACCATCTCCCTTCGAAGACGTCAAGATTGTCCTGCCAAAGCTTTCGCCAAACCCCGAAACCGCCGAGGGACCCAAGGTGTGCAGGTGTGCCCACGTATTATGATTAATTATACTTTTCAGAAATGGCAGTGGTGCGCATACACTTTGATTCTGATGGCTATATTCTGGGTGACGGAGTGTATCCCTCTTGCAGTCACCTCGTTTTTTCCCGTGGTGATATTCCCCACGTCTGGCGTGATGAGTACTTCGCAAACTTGCAAGTGCTATATTAATGTAAGTATACTTAGTAGTCACAACGGGTTATTGCCCCTCTAATCTGCGCAGAACCATGTTTTGGATAGAATTGAAGGTGAGCGAATTTTTTCGCACTTGTACCTATATATGCGCAATCGTTGGTTATCTACTTCAGAGAGATAATGAATCGTTGTGTACGTATGTTTGAAATAGGTATAATAAGTATATACTACTATTTTGCAACTACCAGATTTACTTTTCTACCCTCGTCAGCACAATACTAAGATAGTTCCTTCCTGTTTCATTTAAAATTTAAAGTAGGAATTTGTTTTTAGGATTCCATTATGATGTTTTTGGGGAGTTTGATGCTGGCATACTCTGTGGAACAGTCAGGTTTGCACAAGCGATTAGCGTACTGTGCTATCAAGGCAATCGGGTATTCGCATTACAAGTAAGTCACAATAACTAAATGTTCTGCTTTTTTCTTTGACGTTTAGATTTATTTTATTTTTTTAAGAATATCACGAGTTCGGGGCGTACTACTAGCTTATAATCGAATTGTTCAATCATATAGCATAAAAAAATGTGTGTAAAAATGTGTAAAATTCGGTACCTATCTACTGCAAAGGGTAGGTTGGTTATTGATTTTTTTGTGTAAACTGTGTAACGTCAAGCTTACGAGACCTCAGTACCTATTTGTTACGTGCTAGGTAGGTACCTACTGCATAATATTAGTGTTTTTAATGTGGTGCCGGCGTAATTACAGGCACATGAGACTTATCACTTTTGTCTCAGAGCGATGGGCACAGTTCAATGCATCACAGGGCATATCCTCTGAGGACGTGCTTAGTAAGGCATTGTATTGTTATAGGCAGTGGTTACAACACCATGTGACCCATCGGCTAGTTTCATAGACCTAGTATAGAAGAAAAATTTATTATATATGAGTTGAATACTTTACTTATTTTTTATAACTAGATTATTACTGGCTATGTGCGGAGTGACAACCTTCGTATCTATGTGGATTACTAATACTGCAGCTGTAACTATGATGGTTCCGATCAACTTTGCTCTACTAAAAGTGTTTGAAGATGTAAGTGATTCACTCATGCATCTCACTTGTTGATACTGCGAACCACAAAAAACTGCGATGAGTAAAATTCGAAAAGGTTTTTTTACCCTTAGATATAAGTTTGTAAGTTACCTACTTTTTGCTTTAATTTTACAAACATATTCTACGTATGGGTTGCTCCACTCTTTCTACTCTTATTTTGTGCAGAACGGTTATCCGTTCTGCACATTCGGTTCTGTTCGATGATGGTCAGTGAAATCATGAGTTCAGTCATAAGACTGTCATAATCATCATAATAAGTCATCATCATCTTTAAATAAATCCACGTATTTTTATACTGTTTTGTAAACAATTATTTTTTCTTCTATTAAAATAAAATAAATATATCTATCTATTTCTATTTAGATTATTTCTATTTAAATTATTTCTATTAGTTCTAGACTATTATTGTTTATTTTTTGTTTTTTTTTTTTTAGCAAGGAATATTGAAGGTTTATGAAAAGGGAAGTGATGGAGAGAAACAAGCTACTGATATCACCAGTTGTTACTTTTGCGCGGCTACCTATTCTGCTACCATTGGTAAAGGGCACGCTATTTTATTTCTAGTCAGTGAACTACTTTCTATTGCACTTCTACCATCAGTAAAGTGAAATGTTTACATTATATGTAGATGGCCAGTAGTGTCGTTTTAATATTTGTTTTTGTTATCGTATCGCCGTTGTTTTGATGTAGTTACGTTTAATAAAATAAAAAAATCTGCACAGAGATCTGTAACGTGATCTTAAAACAATACTCAACAATAAATGCTTTTAGTATCATAAATTCATTTTATTCGTTACAAAAATTGTAAACGTCACCACAGTGATGTAATTCCAAATGGTGTCGTTCACATTTACAAGAGTATCTTTTGATTTTAAATACCATTAATTTTAAAGCTATGTGAGATCGAAACCTCGATAGATAAGCATAATTAAATAAACTGGGCAAGGCGCAAGTTTTATTTGCGCATGGTAGTGTTTCGACTGAAAGATTCGGTTTATAACCCTTTCTCCACTTTTCATTGAAATCAATGTAACAAGAACCATAGACCATTTATTATGTGTGTTCCGTTTTTCCAAAACTGGACCGGAACACTAAAAACGCATATTGATGAACACATTGCAACGCCTCACTGGACACGTCCATCAGGTAGGCAATTTGCTGGTACCATCACTCATTTTCATAACAGGTAGAGCGTATAACTTGTGTTCTGATTGTTTCAATTTGTTTGCAGGCGGGATTGGAACTCTGGTGGGCACTGCCACCAATTTAGTGTTCAAAGGACTTTTTGTTAGGTAAGTATGTTTTAATAATGATTCACCCTCATATCTTTTTATTATAGATACTTTTCTGGTTAGAAAAAGAACCCGCTAAGTTATTCATAGAACCTGATTAAATGCTCTCAAACGATGAAGGCAAACATCGTAAGGGAACTCGCGTATAGCTCCAAAAGTATTTTAACCGCATGTTTTTTCTATGTATAAGGCCGTGGCCTGATTACGCTCACAGTGAGCGGCTAACTGTTAGCCTCTAATTCACCTCCCCAGTCCGTCTAGTGGATAAACGAGCACCGGCACACGGCACGGCACGGCGCCGGTGCCGTACCGTTGCCGTGCCGGTGAGTGGAAAAACGCCCATTGACTCGCCGATGCGCTGGCGCCGCAGCCCAACATTCGGTATTTATGTCGCTACACTGTGTTTCGTTTACTTTTTACAGTGCATACCCTGATGCTCCCGAATACTTGTCCTTCCCCAAATTCTCTGCGTTTGCGTTTCCGTACATGGTCGTCCTCGAATCTTTACTCTACCTATATTTGTGCATCGTTTACTTTGGATTGTTTAGGTAAGCTCTAATAACTATAAATCTTGATACTATAACTATTTCACATTAAGAGCGGCTTGCACCAGAATCACTAAACGTGTTTAACAGCTAAATAGATTTAAATCTGACGTATTTATATGACTTGACAACTCGCTAAATACTATTTAGTAGTTAAACGCGTTTAACGATTCTAGTGCAAGCCACCCTAAATGCAAGTGTTTAAATAAATTAGTCTTTGTACCCTGTACAGCTCTCGGGGTAGGTATACCTAATTCGTCGAGGGACTAAAGTCGTGATATGACTAGTCCTTGAGTAAAGTAGACATTATAGGTAGATCTTATTATTATTCCTGAAATAACAACCTTTAGCACTTGAATTTGTGCCATTTCATAATCAAATAATATAACCTTTTTTTCTGCTGATTCCAAAGCTACTCTTAACGAATTCTAAAAAGTCTTTGAGTCTTGAGTAAGCATCCTGCATTTTATTAGGGAAACGGCAGAATATTATTATAACAGGAACAATCTTTACCATGCCGCTGTTCTCTGTATTTAGGTACACCTAAATAGACAAATTGTTAAGGCGGAAAAAAAAAACAATTTGTGGACGAGTAATATTGGAAAGGCGAGCCGAAGCCGAGGCCTTCCCCAAGTGATTTCAAAATATATATTTACGTACCAAATTATATATTTTTTATCAATACAAAGACGAATGATAATCGCAAAATGCACTGACAAAGAATCTGAATGTTTTCAAGTATAAGGGCGTCTTGCACCAGAATCACTAAACGTATTTAACAGCTAAATCGATTTAAATCTGACGTATTTGTATGACTTGACAACTCGCTAAATACTATTTAAGAGTTAAACGCGTTTAGCGATTCTGGTGCAAGCCGCCCTAAGAGTTGAAGGCCGCAAATAAAGATGCATGGATTCTGGGAGGATGACATAGGTATGACAAGAGTGATAACTGAGATGACGGATAACTGAAAGGAACGTCGAAGAAAAACACGATTTAGTGCCGACCGGTAAAAGTAGGGAAGATGAAGTAGGTAGCTACTAAGGGCGTCTTCCACCAGAATCACTGAACGTATTTAACAGCTAAATAGATTTAAATCTGACGTATTTGTATGACTTGACAACTCGCTAAATACTATTTAAGAGTTAAACGCGTTTAGCGATTCTGGTCCAAGCCGCCCTAATTTTTTCTTCTATTAAAAAAAACTACATTGCTCACTTAAAACTTCAGAGCAGGGAGCGATGCAGCAAAATCATCAGTAATAAGTGAAGCAGGCAAAGAAGCGGCGAAGAAGACTATTGAAGATGACTGGAAGAAAATGGGCCAACTTACATTTTGGGAAATAGTAAGTTGGCATTATGATACAATGCTACGATTCTGTTGTTGCATTTTTCTAAACTAACCTAATTTGACAGCGCTAAAATTATAGCTGTCTTTTTCGTTTCAGTTTATGAGAAAGGGACGGCAACATTTTTAGTGCTGTCAAATTACCTAGGTTAGTTTATAAAAATGCAACAACAGAATCGACAGTATTGTAAATAAATCGAGTTAGGGGTCTTTTAATCACGGTGCATAGTGCAATGTTGAAAATATTTTAGGGTAACATAAAACCACTTAGGACTCTCTCAAAAACACATTTTACTTAATTATTTAAACTGTGGGGTCTCTGTTCTTCATAAACAAACGTCTCTGACCTTCTAGTTTCTAAAACTAAGTAGTGAAGCGGTTTTCTAAACAAATTTTCTCTAGGTACCATTAATTATTGTTTAAATATTTTATAGTAGCGTTTTTTTAAACCGACTTCAAAAAAAGGAGGTTCTCAATTCGTTTTATTAATGTTTGTTACCTTAGAACTCCGTCATTTATAAACCGATTTAAAAAATTCTTTTTTTTTACTTAACTGAAATAATGTACTTCCAGGTTGATCCCATTCAATTTTCATCAAAATCAGCTTGGCTTATAAATAAAAATAACTGGAAATAAATGTCATCCATGTGCACGAAATGGCGTATTTTGCTTTTCTATGACTTTTTAGTGATATTTACGGTCACAGAACATTCCCAATGAACTGCCATCATGATCATCATCATCACGATGAAGCCGGAAGTCGAATTGAAGACGGTTTTCCTAGTTTTTTAAACTAATAAATTATTTTATTTGATTACAGATGGTAATTATACTATTTGGTGGTGCAATGATCGCATTTTTCTGTCGCTCGCCCCAAATATTTACAGGCTGGGGTGACATTATTTCTGAACATTTCGAGATTACGGATATGAAGTTGTGAGTTTTCGACAAGTTTTTTTTGTAAAATTAATTTAAAATACGAATAACTCTCATTTCCAATTTTCATGGAAGTGACTGGATAAAGTGTCGTAGTATTTATTTTGCGTTAGTGAATTAAAAAATTAAAATTAATGTTTAGTGACTTTGCGCGAAGTAATATAATACTTAAGAAAGTGAATCTTCGTATTGTTAATAGTAAATCTTCCTTGATTTCAATTTCAATGTGTTAAATTTTAGATTTAATTTATAATTTTTTGTAACTTTGTATATTTTTGTAGTCCCTTTGATTTGATTTTGATTTATAATTTAAGTTTTGCCCCATTTGGTTTATTTATTATTTTATTTTAGCGTTCGAGACTCTGCCCTTGCAATGATGGTTGCATTTTTAATGTTTCTCCTTCCGTCAAATTTGGAAATTTTAAAAAATTTCAAAGCTAAGTGTAAGTTTATAAACTAAGTGTAAACTTAGGGACTGTTCCTCCGTCCTTGAGTACCCTATCCGTCAAATTAAAACAATACATCTTTGTTTTTGACGAGCCTAGATGAAAAGCCTAGATTTGGCCCTTAAAAATTTATTATACCATTACAACAAAAATTAAATTAAGTAAGTGAAAATAAACGCCTTATAAAATTTATGCGATGCATCCATTGATCTCGTACTGAGTAAGTATCGTTACTTAGACCAGATGTACCGGAATATAATTGTACTGACAAAATTGTCTCTTAAATTCTTCCCTTCCCTTGCTTTGTTGAATTTCGTTGAAATGGCACCGGCTGTACATATTCTATTGGCTGACTAACTAGTACTAACCTAGCTAGGTTTTTTCAGTTCATGAAGAATTTCCAAAGGGTCGAATAACTTCAGTTCTGGTTTGGAAACCAATGAATGCCAATATGCCATTTAGTTTCATGTTTTTGTTGGGTATGTGCTATGACAATTTGGTAACAATAACGCAACAATAGACTAAGATGTTTTAGTATCGTAGTTATTCTTTATTATATTACTAGCAGTTACCCGCGACTTCGTACGCGTCTACAGTTTCCGTGTACATTATATTATCTGTGCGTGTACCGAGCGGATACTTAGAGAAACTTGACATTACACCTCATTACACCGAACTCGTACTGGAATGTCAAACGCTAGTCGTTAGACCAAAGACGTAGTACTACGCCCTGTCAAACTGACGTGACATGACATGACAATGAAATCCTCTTGCCAATTGGCGCTGCTAACCCTTTTCGTTCATTTTATCCAGTAGATCCTGTTAATTATTCGAGATAAAAAGTAGCCTATGTGTCAATCCAGGTTACGAACTATATATATGCCAATTTACATCCAAGTTGGTTCAGTAGTTTAGACGTGATTGAAACACAAACATCCAAACATCTAAACATCCAAACATCTAAATTTTCGCATTTATAATATTAGTAGGACTAAACTTTCGCATTTATAATATTAGTAGGATAGTAGGATAAAAAGTAGCCTATGTGTCAATCCAGGTTACGAACTATATATATGCCAACTTTCATCCAAGTTGGTTCAGTAGTTTAGACGTGATTGAAACACAAACATCCAAACATCTAAACATCCAAACATCTAAACTTTCGCATTTATAATATTAGTAGGACTAAACTTTCGCATTTATAATATTAGTAGGATAGGATTAGTAGGATAGTAGGATAAAAAGTAGCCTATGTGTCAATCCAGGTTACGAACTATATATATGCCAACTTTCATCCAAGTTGGTTCAGTAGTTTAGACGTGATTGAAACACAAACATCCAAACATCTAAACATCCAAACATCTAAACTTTCGCATTTATAATATTAGTAGGATTAGTAGGATAGGATAGGATATTAGTAGGATTCTGTGACCTCACTTGATTCAGTCTCTCAAACTTACTGTATTTTTAGGTGGTGGTTTTGCTCTTTCTGAAGCTGCAAAGCATTCTGGACTAAATGCAAAGATTGGAGAGTATCTGCAGTCTTTGAAAGGAATGCCAAACGCTGTGGTTTTATTCATCATCATATTTTTCGTTTGTTTTGTCACTAACTTTGCGTCCAACGTCGCCGTGTGCAATGTATTTGCACCTATTGCTATGCAATTGGTTAGTACTGTAGTGTAGTGTATGTGGTTAATATTGGTTAGTACACATTAAAAACACTAGTGTAAAAAAAATGCTAGTTCCCCACTCAAACGACGTCGGGGTCGCCGATAAAAGAAGATCAGAACGGGTGCCAAGTTCCGAAGCAATTCTTTAGAAATAAACTGTTATCTTCATTGATATTGAACTAACAGTTTGGCAATTTTTTTAAATGAATTTACGAAGATAACAGATATTGCCGAAAAACTGTTTTTGGCCGCCATTTTTTCAAAATAGCACTTCCGGCTAAATACGAAATTTCAAAATGAAAAATCCTAAAGAGCTCATCTGTATATTCAAAACTCCGGAAAGCTTTTCAGGAAAAACTACCAAATGAAGAGTTACCGATCCATATACCAGAGTATAGTTCTATAGTAGAGCTAAAGTTAGGACGGGCTACCATGCAATCTTCAAAAAGACTTGCATAGCTTTTGCTTTTCAGGCGAAGGAGATCAATCAAAATCCGTTGTGGTACAACATAGCAGCTGGATTCACTGCCTCTTATTGCTTTATGATTCCCGTGGGCACGCCAGGCAATCTCATCGTGCAAAGTGCCGCTTCTGTTCCCACGAAAAAAATGGTGAGAAGTTTCACTCCAACTACAATATTACAAGCTTTGCTTAGTTTGGGACTAGAGGGCGTTGTGTGTAAAGTCCATGAATATTTATTATATTTACATTTATTATTAACTCAGCTACACCGTAGCATGCTACAACCCAAGATAAATAGCTGGTATGTATATAAAAACAATATTCTGAAAATAAGGGCCAATTTAAAAGGAACAAAAATAAAATGTGGTGGTTTGGTAAAATGTAAATATGGTGTATCTAATGAAAGCTTAGAACAGAAAGAGCCTCATTATTTAAAACTTTTTAATAAAAAAAATTAGTTGAACAAAAAAATATTTAGTGCAATATATTTCATTCTAGACAGATATATCGAAAAGTAACAAAATCTGAAAAAAAATAGTTATCACCTACTTAAATAAGTTAATTTTTTCAAAAGGCCTGCAAAATATCTCGGCCGAAAACACGTTTCACACACCGAGGATTTTTTTTCCTAACAGATAACCGACAGTAAACGGTTATGGTTAGTTTACTTAGTTCATGTGTATTTTGTACATATTATGAATATTGTAAATGTAAATACTTTATTAGTCATAATTTTCTTTGTGAATAAATTCTTACTTTGTTTACTTAGTTAGTTGGCGTGCTGTTTTTGTCAGATTTTACTCTTCTTCTCTTCTATAATATGGCCTCTGTCTGTCATTTCAACAGACAATTTTGCCAGTGTCAAGTGGATTATTTGAAATAAGTTTACTTAGTCAAGTCGAGACTCGAGTCATACTCTCATACGGATGACGTCAAAATGACGGCAAACATCGTTTCACCAGTTGATGAAACGAATTTTCTGGCGAGATATGACGTCATCCCTATTAGAATAACATCTCTGTCAAACTGAGCATAAGGCTCCAGGTGTGCAAGTACCGTTCTTGTCGATCGCTTAATTTGACATTTAGAATCGTCAAAATTCGATAAAAATGGTTTTATCCATAGTTGCAAGTACGAAGTATCGAATTTTGACGATTCTAAATGTCAAATTAAGCGATCGACAAGAACGGTACTTGCACGGCAGTTTCATTATGATCTCATGAAATGTAAATTATAGGCAAATTCTAAAAAAGAGCTGAATTCGAGATTTTATAATTTATAAGTTAAAAAACTGGAAAAACCGACTTCAATTCGACTACCAGCTTCACCATCAGATGATGATGATGATGACAGTTCATTGGGAATGTTCTAGTCACTATAAACACCACTTAAAAGTCACAGGAAAGCAAAATACGCAATTTCGTGCACGTGGTTGGTGTTGATTCTTTAGAGAAACAACTGGTGGGTTTTTGCTTTTCTCCAATTAAATGCCGTTTGAATGTACAAACTGGGTTTATTGACAAATTTAGAAAAATGTTAAAATTTAGGTGTTCACACAGGGTCATCGTTGCTAGCAGTAAAATGGTAGGCGCTACGCCGCAACTTGGCATATTGCATCGTTGCTAGCAGTAAAATGGTAGGCGCTACGCCACCACTTGGCATTTTTTTTCAGTTATTTCTATTTATAACCCAAACTACTGAACCGATTTTGATGAAAATTAAATGGGACCAATCTGGAAGTATATCCTTTCAGATAAAAAAAGAATTTTTGAAATCGATTCATAAATGACGGAGTTCTGAGGTAACAAACATTTAAAAAAAAAAAAAAAAAAAACATACAACCGAATTGAGAACCTCCTCCTTTTTTGAAGTCGGTTAAAAATAGAAACAAATTATTATGCGTCCAGCTTAATCTGAACCGTATCGTCATTAAAAACCCTACAAATGGGAGTTATAATAACGTTACAGCTACCGTAGCCTATAGTATAAACGCATGCAACACTTGAGGTGTGTCACATGCGATATTCACATTAAAAATCACATACTACTGAATTTATTTGTTACATTAATCAAGGTGGAATCATTCAGAGCTTGGCCTAAAGTAAAGTTTTTCTTACAGGTGATAGCGGGTGCTGGCCCAACAGTCACCACAATCCTCGTCACCTGGTTGGCCATATACTTTTATGCGCCAATCATTTGGCCAGATCTTTTGGAGATGCCTGAATGGGTTTCCAAAGCTGATTAACCTATTCATGCAATAAAACACTACATTTAATAAGGCTCCTTATTTTTGCCTATTTCGCACTTGAGTGCAAATAAGTTTATAATTGCACATTAGTACCTAAGTTTCTTGTATTCTTTTATTTACCTTGATGGAAAATTCCAATCGTCATCCTCTTTTACTTACTCATAATTTATGATTGCCATAAGATAGCCAGGTTTTTATTATTTTGTTTAGCCAATATTTTTATTGAAGAAAAATGTTTTGTTTGATTTTTTAATAGTTTTGTTTTAAGTTTAAGTAAGTAGTGGTGGTTAATAAATAAAGTAAACTAATTTTTACTAATTACTTTTATTTTTAGTGATAAAAGAGCAATATTCGTTGGAGCGACGACGGTAGACCAAGAAATGTAGCTCATCCATAATGTCTTTATTAAAATTTCATCCAAATTAATAGTGAAAGGAATATTGTGCTAGGTGGTTATTGATAGTACCTACCAACAATCTCGATGCAACACACAGTCAACGTATCATGACTGACACGACATGACCAACTAGAACAAAGGTAAGTAGGCAATTGTTATAGGATAAAACAAGGAGTGAAAATGGCTGAAGAAGTTGCTGAACAAACATTTGAGCCTCTCGAACCAGAACGAGATGCATTTGGATTCCCGTAAGTAACTACCTACCTATAAAAAAATATAATCATAATTAATCCTACACACCCAGTAACGATTATTGGGTTCAATAAAATCGTATGAGATAGGTAAACGACGCACTACATGTCCATTTCGCCGGAGGGCTCAGGCTTCGTGGGTCCATTGTCGAATTTTAAGTTTTTGAGTAGGTCAATTTTGTAATTAAATAAATAATAACCTATCCAGCTGATGGTCCGTTTGATCTTGAGCGATTATGCTTTCGCACAACCATTGAATTTTTACAAGAGATAGTTATTTTTCAGATCTTGAAAATGGCTGAATTGGTTTAACCCTTGTCGAAAAAGAAAGCGTGTTTGTCAGAGATATTTCACACAACGCTCCTTAGTCCCAAACTAAGCAAAGCTTGTAATATGATAAATGTTAAAATGTACCTAAAGCCAGGTTTATACAGAGTAAGTGACTGACTCCGAATTCGAGACAAGTCAGTGCAACCTGAAAAAAAACCAATGTAAATTGATTTGAAGTAAACTAAGTACCTACAGCGGTGTGAAGTCGGCGCTGACTTGTATATTCTTGTATATTCCACGACTACAAGGGCCTTATTCTCATTAAATACTTTTATACTTTTTTTTGTATACAAAAGTATATATCTAAGTATTCTATCAGCATCTAGTTCCCATATTACAAGCTTTGCTTAGTTTAGGACTAGAGAGCGCCGTGTGAAATGTCCATGAATATTTATTATTATTATTTAAACCTGGCTTAACATTAAATCCATCAGATTCCGCTTTTGTTTTGTAGCAGAGAACATTTATTACCCTCTTCTAGATAATTTTTCCAGTCACATTGAAAAAGAAAGAATAATACGTAATTCTACAATCTAGCTCAATGCTACAACGACGGTCTCATACACGGTCTAATTTGTTATTTCAGTGGAGATGAATCACCAGTGACTGTTAAGGAAAAAACCAAACTGTTTCTTCAAGCACATTGGGCTGGCATTGTTTGTATCGTTGCACCAATTGTGCTGATTTGCATACTTATACCGTTTCCACCACAGGTAATTAAAAAATGGAAGCAGATAGGGCCTATTTAATTTTTAACCCCCGACGCAAAAACGACGGGGTGTTATAAGTTTGACGTGTCTGTATGTGTGTATGTGTGTCTGAGGCAACGTAGCTTCCGAACGGATGAACCGATTTTGATTTTGTTTTTTTTTGTTTGAAATGTGGATTAGTCGGGAGTGTTCTTAGCTATGTTTGATGAAAATCGGTCCAAGATTCGGGGGTTTTTTTAATTTTTAATTTAATTACTTGTTTAGCTGTTCTTTCGGGAAATCTATATTATGGTGCATGAGTTTTTAGGCTGCGACACTAGAGCTGGAACGACAGTTTAACGCGCCCGAAGCATCGAAGCGCTCAGATGTAAATGCCACTAGCGGTCACCCATCCACATAGTGGCTGCGCAGAACGTCGTCTAACTAAGATAATCAGTGAAAATTAACCGTAACTAAGCAAACTACGCCATGAGCGCCCTTCTGTGATCTTATAATATGGTCATAACTTACAGAAATACCAATGGTGTGCGTATACACTAATGCTGATGGCCGTGTTTTGGGTGACAGAATGTATTCCTCTGCCCGTTACTTCTTTTCTACCAGTCCTTATATTTCCAATGACTGGTGTGATGAATACCAGCCAGACTTGCAACTGCTATATCAACGTACGTATGGAGGTTGTGTGCAAAATGATAGATTATGCAGCTTTGTGTGTAGAGCCACGGAGGTTTTAATAGGCGTCACAGCTCAGTCGGTATAAGCTCATTGATGTATCAGCGCATAAGTATCAGCTCATTGATGAGTTGAGTTGATGAGTTTGATACACAACAAGTCGTTATATAATATAAGCTCTGCCTCTCGTGCTGTGGGTAGTGGGTTCGATCTCCACTTAGAACAAACATTTTGTGTGTGGTTATCATAGATGATTGGTCTATTACTGGGTGATACTAATGTACTCTAAGTAGTATTTACAAAAAAAATGCATATCAGTAATCTAGTTCCCATAGTACAAGCTTGAGTTTGCTTAGGTTGGGTCTAGAGGGCGTTGTGTGAACGTCCATGAACATTTTTTTAATAAGATCACACGGGTTCACCCTATTTTTTTCAATCTTCAAGCAGAAAAAGAATAGGTAGGTATAGCATGGAAGCTGGTGGTGCAGTGTAATGCTATGCCCCTCAGTAGTAGGCAGAGGCGTGTTTTGTCTCGTAAAATAATGACAGTGCATACGCACAACGGATCTTTATGCCTCTAAAGTTAGGTGCAACAAACGATTGTACTGTTGTGCGAAAAATTTGAACCAAAAATGGGTTCTACTCAGATACTTCAAGAGGGACAAAGATCCGTTGTGACTACTATCTTTAGCTTCTTTGACAGGATACCATAGTAATGTTCTTGGGGAGTTTAATTCTTGCGTATGCTGTGGAGCAATCAGGACTTCACAAGAGACTGGCACTTTGCGTAATCAGAGCTATTGGGTACTCGCATTATAGGTAATTAAAAACTTACATTGCATTATACTAAATTCTGGTTCTACAAGCTGTGTAGTGGTAAGTTAAAATAGCGATAGAGTTGCCACGGTACTACACGCAATTTATACCCTCAGCAGCCGACTCATCGTTGTTGCTTAGTGTAACTCTACCGCTGATTAATTGGCTACTGTAACTATGCTGGTTAACTTCTATTGGCTCACATATTCGTCTCACTCGAGAAAATAGCATTGCCCTCAGCACTCAGGTATATAATATGTATTTTATGATATGTATATGTTTTAATACTTTATTTTTCATAATAATAATGATTCGTTAGATTAGTTTGTATCGAATCTCCGTTATATTATAACCTTTTATGTACACGGACCTGCCTCTATAGTCACCTCTCTCTAGCCTCAGAGGTTTGCTGGAAGAAAACTCTTGTTAGGGTTAAGCTCGCCTTTGTACATGCCATCTCTTTGTCTTTTGTTTGTCCTGTGTTGTGTGCAATAAAGAATTAAGAATTAGTTTTGGTTGGCCATGGCGGATCAGATTATTGTCTCACTAACGGTAACCGGTAATTTTGCAACAATATTAAACTTATAAGTAGCAAAAGAATAGCACCACTTGGTAGTTCCGTGCTACTACCCTGTTGTTTAGGATACTGGGACTCTCCAACGCACTCTCAATCTCGTGACAGAGATTTGTGAGTTGAGATTTGGGATAGCATGCTCAGCTCACGTTTTAACCAAAACTAACGTTAAACGAAGACTTTATATAGACTTCATACTGCAAACCTCCGTAGGTTTACAATATAAAGTCTTCATTTTTAATAGCAGGTGATGTTTTCAGGCTACTGTTCGCCATGTCATTTACTACAATGTTCGTTTCAATGTGGATAACCAATACAGCAGCCACTACTATGATGGTCCCAATAAACTTTGCTATACTGAAAGTATTTGAAGATGTAAGTCAATTCTCTACTTCCAAAAGTTAATTAATAAGCAAATACTACGTTTATTCCTCTTCCTACTCCTCGCGTCGTACTTCTCATGGCTGAGGGTCGTGATTCCCCTGTAGAAAGATGATTTTCTTCCGGACGAAGTCTCACCAGCCTCTCCTGTCTCTGGCTGACTACGTTTATTATGAAGTATATTTTTATTTACATTAAACTTATTTGCTTGCAGCAAAACCTCCTTAGTATTTATGAAACAGACGGTAATGGGAATACAGTAGCATCGGATATAGCAACATGCTACTTTTGTTCAGCTGCATTTTCTGCTACAATAGGTAAAGTACCGACGACGGCGCATTTTTGCAGCCAAGCAATATCTAGGTAGTTACACAAAATATTTTATAATCACAATAAAATTTGACTTAACCCAGATTTTAATAACATATACAGGTGGAATTGGTACAATTGTGGGAACAGCAACTAATTTAGTGTTTAAAGGACTTTTTACCAGGTACCGAATAATTCATTATTTATTAGTAACTATGTGCTATAATAACAAGACCACTTTTGAAAACTTCGGTCCCCATTAAAACAATTTTTTTTAACTTTACTTATTTGTCAATATCTATTATTTCAAACGATTTTATAAATTAGGTAGGTAATGTACGCACAACAATCTTTATCTCTCTGAAGTTAGGTGCTACAAACGATTGCAAATGTAAGTACTATTGTGTGGCAGTTGGTGCGGCAAAATTAGCGCCCCGTAACTTCAAGGAGTAGAAGTCTAATAAAACCGAGTTCTGCGCAAATACTTTAGATGCACAAAGATCCGGTATGACTACTATAGGTACCTAGGTACTTACTTAATTTAGTTTTTATTTTAGAGCATATCCGGATGCACCAGAGTACTTATCATTTCCCAAGTTTTCTGCGTTCGCAATACCGTACATGCTAGCTATGGAGGGATGTCTCTACTTGGCTATGTTGATTATGTACTTAGGATTTTTGAGGTAAACGAAGTACTTGTTACAAACATTATTGAGGCATTAGAACGTCATGAGAGTAATAAGTACTGAAACAAGCAGATGGTTCACCTGATATTAAGGGATAGTAGATATATAGGGTAAGTTACAGTAGGAAATAAATAGGTACATAGATAAACGAACTTAAAAACTATATAGTAAAGAATAATAAACACGACAAGAGGACTGTTAAATTGAAATTTCAAAAAGAAAATAAAATTACCTGTATTAAACAACTGAACACACGTCTAGTGCTATATCTATATCACTATAGATAGATATATGCTACCTATAAGAATACATTACCTCCCGAATATGTCCACTGTGGACGTTGCCTGTGAGGCATCACGCTGCGTCCATAACTCTGGGACAAGTGCAAGTTAAGGGCTTTGTCCCGTTTATTTCGGCCGTATATTTAGCTAACCGAATCTGGCTGAAACTTTCAATATAAAATGTCCATTTCCTGCGACATCACAGTTTCACAAAATACTTTTTTGTGAACTCGATTTAAAATTAGTTTCAACATAAATTAGGACTTTTGAAATACTTTCATTTCAGACCAAACAGTGATGTAGCAAAGCGTTCAAGAATAACGAAAGAAGGAATGGAAGCCGCAAAAGCAGCGGTGGAGGAAGACTGGAAAAAACTCGGGAAATTAACGTTTTGGGAAATCGTAAGTTGAACAAAACTGTACCGAGTTATTTTGCGATTTTTGCAAAACTGTCATCTGCAAAAGACGCTAAGGCTGATGATGATAGATGATGATGATAGAAGAGTACCTGGATTACACCAGAAAAATAAACCGAAGTTTTTAACTCGCATAGATTATGATAAGTACAAGTAAAAAACACAGCTATACAGTTTTAGTTTGGAAGCCCCGGTGGGCGAGTCCATTCGCACTTGACCGGTGTTCTTTTAATTCCAGATGGTAATAATCTTGTTCTGTGGTGCAATGCTACTGTTTTTCTGTCGTTCACCTCAAATATTTGTCGGATGGGGTGATCAGATTGAAACTCATTTCAAACTGCCGAATAAGTTGTAAGCTTGATTTATTATTTCTATACCTTTCAATGTACAGTTAGCACCGTAAGTTGATGCACTATTTTAGATTATACTGTACAACTATGTTATAGGAGCTTTGGACTATTTTTTGTAACTTTTGCAAAGGTTATGTAGATTTATAGATAGAACTGCATATAACTTTTGGCGATTGCGTGGATTTTAAAAACTCAATTTGTTAAGTTTCTGACTGTACAAAGCAAGTAGGCCTCAACCAACATAAGTTCAAAAACGTGTGCTTAATTTAAAAATAGTTCCTAATTATAGTACGCACAACGGATCTTTATCTCTTTGAAGTTCGTTGCAACAAACGATTGCGCATATACAGGTGCGGAAAAATTAACCTACCTCCAATTCCACTCAAAAATGGGTTCTACGCATAGACACTTCTGAGGGACAAAGATCCGTTGAGTACTATATCTACTTATGATAGTGTCACTTTGTTTCCAGTGTTCGAGATTCGGCTGCTGCAATGCTTGTAGGATTCCTTATGTTTCTTCTTCCGTCTACATTGGAGTTTTTTAAGAACTTTACAGCAGAAGGTAGTCTGGTTAAGTATTCATTCCTTAAATGTATTGACTTACACATGCTAAAAATCGAATGGCAATCTATTGTTTTTTCACAAAGTGAGTTCGAGTAGGTATTATAAATAACCGATTTCAAAAAAAACTAGGAGTTCTCAATTCATAAAATTGAGTGGGAACCTATTGTGTGCTACTTAGGTACCTCAGAAATCCGTCATTTACAAACCGATTGAAAAACTTCTGTATTTGAAAGGATATAATATACTTTTAAGTGTGCCATAGAAATGTTATCTAAATAAGATCAGTAGTTTGGCTTTTAAATGAAAATAATGGAAAAAATACGTCATCTACGTAAACGAAGTCGAGCCAAAGAGGATTTTGAGACTAACCCGAGCATTTTGCTTTTCTGACTTTTTAAAAGAAGTTATCAATTTTTGCAGAGTTTGGAGATTTGCCGGATAAGCCAGTTAGATCGATACTAGACTGGAAAATAATGAACGAAGTGATGCCTTACAGCTTCATGTTTCTTTTAGGTATATTCAATTCAAATTCAATTCAATTCAAATCTATGTGGTTGCCCGTTTATTCCATTTCAGACTTAGCGGGGTTGGACTCTACGTTCCATTCGATTCCAGTTCTCTGTTTATGGAGATGTGTTTAATGACTAGTAGTCACAACGGATCTTTGGCCCTTTGAAGTATCTGCGCAGAACCCATTTTTGGGTAATTGGAGGTAAGCTAATTGCGCACAGCAGTACATGCGCAATCGTTTGTTACACCTAACTTCAAAGGGATAAAGATGCGTTGTGCGTACTGTCAGTGCCTACCTTTATAGAAACTAAGATAAAGGCACCTTACTCTGAGGTAGGTTTACAAGAACTAAAAAAATACTAATCACTTTTAAGGTGCCCATTCAGAAATGAAACCAGTAGGTATATAATAACGTATATAACTAACGTAGTAGCTCGCCCCGAACTGAGATCTCGCGATTGTCTGATCATTATGCCTGAGACTCGTCAACTCTGGTTTTCAGAGCAACCAGTGTTGAGGAATAGAGGCATAATTGCAGTTTGAAATAATATTTAGTTCATCTTAGGAGAATTATTTCAAACATCTTTATGTTATTGTTTTTTCTTTTATAATCTGGAATATGGAAAAATGGGATATTAGAAGTCGGTCTCTATTGTAGTCACACTGGTGTGGCAAAACGGTGTGACCACGAGTCCGTAATCGAAATTATTTACCTGTCTGCTTGGAACCAATCAGATGCCTTCATTTTGTATATTTATATGTACCTGTACAGTGTACAGGATGTAACATAATGTCCCTATAAGCCCGAATGGGAGGTATTTTACACGTCACGGCGAACAACATTTGTTCTACGACTTTTAAAAGTTTCGATGCATTCATGAAAAGCGTCTTAAACTTTTCTTTAAAATAGCATTACACATGTTGGGTTGGGTTGTCGCAAATATCTAAGTTAAAAAGATAAATAGAATTTTCAAATATGTTGTATTCAACTTTTGCACATGCCAATCTATTCACGTGTTTGGTTTGAATAAGCCCTTTTTCGGCTTATAAGGACATTATGTTACACGTTGTATAGATGTACGGTGTATAGCACTTATGCAATGTCAACTAACAGATAATTATATTGTCCTTAGGTGGAGGATTTGCGTTATCAGAAGCAGCTAAAGCTGAACACTCTGACTTAAATGGAAAGATTGGCGACTTACTGAAAGGCCTAAGCAGCATGCCAAATTATTTTATTATCCTTTTGGTTATAATATTCACGGTATTCATAACCAACTTTGCTGCAAATGTTGCGGTCTGCAACGTACTGACGCCCATAGTGATGCAATTGGTAAGACGACGATTCATAACACAGAAGAAGAAATAGATGTTACATAGCTACCTGCATATACTTTTTAAATTCCTAATGTACTGTGTGGTTGTAGTGCTGACTCATCCGGATAAGAACTAGAGCTTGTGGATTTTGTATAATGTGTTTCACCCGAACTGCACCCAACATGCGTATGTATTCGGTGTGTTGTCGTCCATATAAGTTCAACGGGTTAACTTTACTGTTAGCAGAAGACTGCTTGTCCAACTGGTGACTCCCCCTGGTGATTGTTGGTACCAGGATTTGCTTGATAATTGCTAGATAATCTTCTCGGTGGCTAACGCCAGCCACGGGTTGATGATGAAGGTCACGGCGGCTAAGCCAATGACGATATATTCAACACAACCACCAACACGAACACATTTGCCAAAAAACAAAACACTCGCGCTAGTGATCCAATCTAGTAGACTCGAAGGACCAGTATGTACGGGAACGCTGCTACATTACTATGATATTATGATAGGAGGGGCCGGGTAAAGAGAAACGACCGCAGGACACGGGTGTGAATTTGAAACTGAATTGACTTTATTCGTATTTGACTTTATGCGTGTTTGACTTTGTGCGCATTGGACTTTCAGCGTATGATCCATTTATTTCATTAGACTAAAACTAAAAGTGCTTGCTATGCTATACAAGTAGGTAATTAAATTAAAAATTTAAAAAACCCCCGAATCTTGGACCGATTTTCATCAAACATAGCTAAGAACACACCCGACTAATCCACCTTTCAAACGAAAAAAAAAAACAAAATCAAAATCGGTTCATCTGTTTAGGAGCTACGTTGCCTCAGACACACACACACACACAGACACGTCAAACTTATAACACCCCGTCGTTTTTCCGTCAGGGGTTAAAAATTCACGACCTCCCAAATTGTTATGGGCCGACGTAACATAGAAACCTAGTTCCAAGGTAAAACAAACCTTGGGTTTTATATTATTTACTTTTAGGCTAAAGAAATAAACACAAACCCACTATGGTTCAACATCACGACCGGTTTCTCAGCATCGTACTGTTTTTGCTTACCTGTGGGAACACCAGGGAATCTCATTGTACAAGGAGCTGCTAGTATTCCTACCGGAAAAATGGTACGTACCTAGACAAGAAAAGAACAAAAGATTTATATTTATGAGTGAACGCACACCGAAGACCTGTGTCACCATATACGAAACGGTATTCGTTAAAGTCCTTTACATATCATAATATTAATGTCGATCTCATGTGAAATCATATTCTTACTTTGCCTGCCCCCACCTTGCCGCGATTTTTAAGGTTCGGCACCGCAGTTACCCCGTGAAAAACGTCTTAAAGTTTCCTTAAAAACAGCATTGCATATTGCGCGATAAAGTGTATATGTGCATGAGCATGTGTATTAACAGGCTGGATACACACGCAAAGTAAATAAAAACGTAGGTAGGGTTGTCGCTTTCTAAGATAAAAAAAATTAAACAGTTTGTATTAAGCTTTTGCACATGCCAATCTGTTCACGTGTTTGGTCTGAATCAGCCCCTTTTTTGGCTTATAGGGACAATGTTACACGTTGTATAGCGTTGATTAGATATAAATGACCGCTTTTGTTTACAGATAAACGCTGGAATACTTCCCACAATCTCTTCAATTTTCTTGACCTGGTTATGTATTTGTTTCTGGGCACCTGTAATTTGGCCCGATCTTCACACTCTGCCTACTTGGATTCTAAAATAAAATAGGTACCTAGATAGGTAGGTTAGGTACTGAAATGAAATAAAGGTATAGGTACATAAAAATAAGGTTTTTAATGTGACTTTTTCGTAGGTACCACCTATGCTACGACAACTCAACATAGATAAATAAAAAAAACTTCTGGTCTGTGACAATCTTAGAAGTACAAACTATAGAATAAGTATAGGTATAGCGACACATCTGCTGAAGGTACGGCGCCGAAAATTCGATTAAGGCGCAACTTCACCAAACTCTGGCTAACAAGGCATCAAATTTAACAAGAATGTTAACTTTGTATTTTACATCCCAAGGCAGAAAGTTAGCGATTACTAAATCAACTATTCTGTGAATGACTCTCAAACCATTCGCTCTTATTTTATAACGACCAAAATAATGTTATTATCGATTATTTTATCATTTCGGATTAAGTATGGTGTCTTTTCTGGAAGCGTAATAGATCTCATGTTAGGTACAGCAACTAAATTAAAATGACGTTTACTCTGTAGAAATAAAAGACAAGCAAGTGTGTTTTTCGTCCACCAGCTTAACAAAATCATATAAATTGTATACCTACTTAAAAAAGCTTACTTAAAAACAATATTTCTAAATAAAATTTTATTTTTATTTCTGGTCTCCTACGCCAAAAAATCGCTGGATGTTCCACGCGTTCAATACAATATTATTTTTAGGACGCGCTGCTGGGGCTGCCACGCTTTGTAGTGCCTCAGAGATGGTTGAGCAAACTAAGACAGATGGCTTTCATCATCCGCAAAAGAACAGCATCTCTGATGAGTACAACTCGGAGCAGCAACATCAGTAGGTACCTATCCTTAAAACAGTCAGATAAATGTATGAGTACCTCTCTTATTGTGGAGACATTGGTGCGCAGAGTGATCAATTAGCACAATCCAATGTGATTGTACTAATTGTTTACCTTCCGATAGAGAATGTTACTTAGTAAGTACCTACTTGTATATTCATTTACTTATTTGCTTTTCATGTTACTAACAACTATTTTTGAAGTAACTACTAACAAAATGGATTGTATTACTTATCCGATATGAAAACTTTTGATTTGAATCGAATGCGGAATCTGACCGATTTGGGCTAAATCGAAAATGTGGCTGAATACCTTTGCTTGCAGTGTTGTTTTGTATAGGTGCCTAACTTACGATACATCAGCCTGAAACTACGTGACGTTCGGGACTATAAATACTGCGACCGATAAATCAGTTGCGCCGGAGTGTCGGCGCAGTGCCTTCGGCAGGCGTGTCTCTACAGTAAAATAAACTAGAACTAACTTGAAGAATACAATTATTAAATCAAGAATCGAGAAATATTGGTGCATCCACAAAACCTGTGATATCGATTTGCCAGCAAATTATGAGTGCTTCCTGTTTCAACCCAAGATAATCAATAATTTGTTACATATCTATTTTCAAGAATGTCAAACAAAAGTGTCAAAGGTGCGTTACAAACCTTACATTCGACATTTATTATGTGCTGGCTATATAGAAATAACAAGCTTTTGTTGAACAATTTTTTAGATGTCTCCGCCGCCACCTGCCGCGCCTCCTCCACCGCCCGGTTCTTCAGTAGTAGTGGCTGGGGCGGCACCCGCCAAGGCAGGTGCTTCCACCCATTCGATACCAGCGCCGTTGGGGTCCCACACAAAAGGCGCCCACAGGCACAGCGAAATCCACAGAATAATCAGGCAGATTATTGCGCTGCCCAAGCCATATTTTGCCTTTAAAATGCAATAGTTTTTAGTAGGTGTTTCTTAGGGGCCCAACCCCAATGGTTTTGGAAACATAAAAACCTTATGAGAATGTTTTATTACTAAGGCAATTGTTGTAAAAGTTACAAATTATTTATTTATTATTCTTTCAAAAACTACACATGTTCAAAATTATATAGTGCCTTAAAGCCAAGGTATGGCTTGTCTAGGCACTAAATCAAAAGTTATAAGCATTCTAAGGTGAACCGTCGGTCCCACACACGCAATGCTGGATTTTAATGATCTAATTAGTATTTACATCTTCTTTACTGTCGAATTTAGTAAAATACGTAAATATTCTGAATGATCCTTGTGATTTTATTGAATAAAGAAATTTTGACTTGACTTTGTACTCAGAAACTTAAAATTCGACTATGGTCCCTCCGGCGAAACGCACATGTTATAAGATCGGGCTTATTCTAAAATAAGTACCTAGGTAGTATGGCACGGCAACCGCGAACATACGACGCCGACTTACCCAAGTTGACACTAAGATCTTCGCACGCTTTGGTCCCTCCATCAATTAAAAAAACTAGGTAAGTACTTTCTTCTTACCATTCGCCTCTTTGGCACTTTCCCCGTGTAATGGCAGAAGTAGGCAGGGGTGTACAGAAATGGGAACATAAAACCGAGTGAGGACCCAACGCCTACACCAAGTGCGCCTAAGTATGTCTTGGTTTGCCAGTCAGCCGGAGCATCCGGAGCTAGACTCTGGAACATAATTAAACATACATAAAAGCCATGGTTGTAGTTCCCAAGCACTATTTATCCTCCCAGATCTCTTGATAGGCACTATTCTAGGAGACACCTAAGTACCCAAAATTATTTGATACCTCAATCTAAGTATCAAATTAGGCACCTACTATTTTGACCTAACTTTGCAAGACTAGCACACCGCACAGGCATAGGTAATTATGTATTGCGGCTTCACGGAATACCAGTAGCCAGCATGCTGAATTGCCAGCACTTGGCACGCCATTTACAGGCATGTGTATTCTCGGCAATACTCTAGTGTTAATCACACACCAACAACTATTTACTAGTTAGATAATAATTGTAAAGAAAACATTTACTTAGTAAGTGCGATGCGATTACTCACCATATTCAATATAAAAGGTAACCAAATCGCGCATGCCGCCACGCCTGACATTATGTTCGCAAAGATAACGGCAAAAAAGCAGACGAGAAATATCGACCCATTCCAGCTGTGATCTGAGATTTTCTTGCCAAAGTTCGCAGAAAGATGTGTTCCAAGTTCGCTATCTCGAGCTGCACATGTGATAGCTACTCCGCATCCTGAAAAAATATAATGAATATGTGATAACGGCACCATCACCACTCTATCACGGGTTATTCCATCGAGCACGCTCGCACACTCCGCGCGAACGTCTATGCGTTTGTCAAAGTGTATTCTTGTCTGTCAGTGTCATACTTGTTTCAGCCAATCCAAGGTCACCTCGTGAGTCTCCAATGTACCTATATCGTTAGCTTTACCGCCAAAACGAACGATCTTGAACAGGCAACACTGGTAGGGCATGGCAACACCGCCTCTTGGCGAGCAGGGTATGGTTAGATTTGAAGGTTATCAAGAGAGAAATCGTTATTTTTGGCTTAGCGAGGTTCTGTGAGCTATTTCGTGTACTTTGTAAAGCATTTGTAATGATAAAGATCTACATTTTCGATGACAGCTGTCAAACTTCAAACGGTTAGATTAGAAAGGTGGTATAAATAAACTTGTGACCTCTTGCTAGATTTTCTGTATTAAAATAATAATTGTAATTGTTGATGGTACTGTCTAATGTACCACGACAAACAAACGGTATAATGGTAATCGTTGCAAGTGGTTTAGTATTAACTTCATTTCATTCGTCCGTGCGTGTTAGTGGTCAACTAACTTTTTGGTATTTGTATTCATGATTGTTGTTTGAGAAGTAAAGTTTCTTATTCGTGTTGTAAACTCTATCCTTGTCATCCTAGTGAATGATTCCTAAAAATATATTAACTGGGGCCTTATTCTCACTTTGGTAGAGATTTTACTCTAATAGGGATGACGTCATAATGACGTTGAAAACTCCTGTCACTAGTGGGTGAAACCAGTTTTCAACCGAGATTTGACGTCACCCCTATTAGAGTAAAATCTCTGCCATACCCAGAATCACCTCCCTGCTTCATTTTGTTTAGTACAAGTTGAACAACAGTTGCAAAACGTGCCAATGCTTCTCAATGCTACAATGCTTCTGTGGGATCTACCAATGTATTATTCTGATACTAACCGAGCATAAAAATGTAGCCATAGTTCATATTCTTGTCTACAAAACGCCAAAACAGAATTGCGGACTCTGCTTTCACCGGCGGCAACTGACTTTTTTCTGAAAACATAAAATTAAGTAAATTATTTAACGTAATTAATTTTAAAAAGTAAGTTTAAAACTAGAAGATAACCTTTTCTTAATATATTACGTTGTTGTTCTATCTATCTATCTTTACTACTTATTTTATTTTTAAGTGTTATTATTCAGTAGTCGTCGAGTTATAGTTTTTAAACTTGCTTTTAATTTTAATTACTTTGGGATTATTGCAAGCAACGTCGAAGGAATTAACCATTTTTTTGAGTTAATTTAGGGCGGCTTGCACCAGAATCGCTAAACGCGTTTAACTCTTAAATAGTATTTAGCGAGTTGTCAATTCATACAAATACGTCAGATTTAAATCGATTTAACTGTTAAATACGTTTAGTGACTCTGGTGCAAGACGCCCTTAGTTGCATAATATCCATAAAACGAAAAAAAGGTTTACTTACTATCGTAATTTTGACTTCGAAATAGGATCGATATTAGTTTGCATGGTCAGCATGAAAGTTAAACCCGTATCTTTATCGTTCGTTGCTAAATGATCACGTATGGTCGATCTTATGTTTAAGGGCGTCTTGCACCAGAATCGCTAAACGCGTTTAACTCTTAAATAGTATTTAGCGAGTTGTCAAGTCATACAAATACGTCAGATTTAAATCGATTTAGCTGTTAAACACGTTTAGTGATTCTGGTGCAAGACGCCCTTAGTTACAGTTGGTAAAAAAGTTTTGCTACTAAGTAATGTGTAAAAAAATCTTACTTTCAGCGTCGAAAAATTTACAAAATCCAAATCCTTTGGGCAACGTGTGGAGTAATATTACGAAGATTGCGGCTACCGTAGCATCTTTTAACCTAAAATAATAAATCGAATTAATTTACTAATTCAATAAATATCTCATTCTTTTTTCAGTCTTTCTTCAGTTTCAGTTCAGTTCTTTCAGTTCTCGCATTTTTCGACCGATTTTGACGAAAATTGGGTTCTTCATGTCTTTCTTGATTTATTTCCTTCCTCCTTTTATTTAAATTTTTTTGTTCCTTGATTTATTTAAATATTTTTTGTCAATCGCGATTTTTGATTGGGGGGGGGGGGAATAGAGGGGGAAAAGAAGGAAATTTGCTGTAGTGTTATTTATGGACGGATTTCCATCAAAGAGAAGCACACTAAGGACTTCACTTCTACACAAGATGGTGCAGAAAAATTTCCAAAAATAGGAAGGGGGAAAGAGGGAAAATCAATTTTTGATATTTTTTTCCGAAAATTTATGCCTACCTACGAGAATATCAATCAGACTACGCAGTCCGCTCCGTTTTTACGAGACACCTGTAGGTAGACACCCATTTTGACCTCCTATGACCAAGAGAACACCAGCCTGTTAGTACACATGCACACGCATTCTCCTACCACATCACAACCACACATAGACACTTAAACGCATGTATATGATGTGTAGTTACCCCCCCCCCTCTTTACGGGCTAATAAGGACATTATGTTACACCCTGTATTATAAAATATTACAAAATGTGAAAGTTAGGGTGTTTGTGTTTAAATACTACACCGATTTTAATGAAACATGGAATACCTATAGTACCTTTATGTTTCAGTTCATAAATTGGATTAACTCATTTCTGAAAGAAATACAGGAAGAACGGGACGCACACAAAGTCGCGGGCAGAAGTTAGTAGTCATAAATAATATAAGTACCCAGGTATTTCAGGAGATGTTTCTTCAGCTCTGAAATCACCCCAACCCTTGTCCAAATACCTGCTCCAGCGCAGGAAGAATATGAGCAGGTAGAAAACAGCAAATAAGACTGAAAGCTGGAATAGGAAAGTTCGTTATAAAAGGATTCTATGAAAAGTCAAAAATCTTACTGTGATCACGAATAAATGATATAATCGTAAACGTATCGTAACGCTAGCCTATCCAAGATACACTGCTCGGTGACGCTTTAACGTTTTGCAGATAAGCTTGCGTTGACGCGCAATATGATTTGAATACGGTTTACGTAACGCAGCAACTGTTAGATGTGACCAACCCTCAGTTTACTTTGAATCGTCATAAAGTTATGTATAATTAGTTTAGTGAAGGAGTTGGAGCTAGTTCACCCCAAGCTTGGTTTTTATTCAAGATTTTCTCGAAAATTTACTGAAGTGATTCATGACGTTGATTTTTATTTGTAAATAATAGAAGCCAAAATACCTTTTCATGAAGAGTAACTCGTCTTGGTAGGGCTTGTTTATATTTCAACATATCCGATCTTAGTTGGGTCATGCTGGCACTACTCATCGCCTTGCCTACATAACTGTAAAAAAGATTACCTATTGTAACAAATTACATACATTTTTAGCTCGCCAAATTCTCAATAAACATACCCATGTACTATCAGCAAAAGTTCTACCTTACCACCTTAAGGGTGCATTTCCAGTAAACCGACTAGCCGTTGGTTTTTGAATACCAATTGAAGCAAATTATTTCGGGTGTAAAAGTTATGAAAACAATGGGCCGTCATAAAAATAAATAGATGTTCAGGGACTCTGGTTGGTCAAAATAAGAAGATAAAAGAAAAAGGCGGTGTCAGGTAACTAACTGCTTGCAAGCGAAGCAGTTTCAAAAGTGGTAACGCGGAAATTTTGCCGATGGTACGTACTTACCAATTAATTAAAATCATGTGGTAGGCAAAGTTCAAGATGTGCATAATAAAAGCGACAGGAAACGCATAAACACAGTACTGGAAGTAGTTAAAAATGTCCGGATACTCCTTCCCTGCTGGTGGGCTCCTGGAAAAAGGAAACAAACTGATTCATCTTATACTGACAGATTACTAAGCCGTGTGTCAGTTGAATTTAATAAAATAAATAAAAATAAATATTCATAGACATTTCACACGACGCCTTCTAGTCCCAAACTAAGCAATGTTTGTAATATGGGAAGTTTAATACTCTATTTGCTACGTTATTCGTACTTAGTATATATACATACATACTTATACATTAATGGTTATTTTTGATTCAATCATTAAAATACCTAAAAAACAAACTGTTTATATTTGCAAAGTAGGTAGGCTGAAAGAATCTTACTCATAGAACATAGCTCGAAATGCTAGTGTAGCTAGCGCCGCATGAGGTATCGCAATACTACCTGAAATCAAAATATTTTTTTATATCAAAACGTTTTTATTTATCATTGGTCAGATATGAGGCGAGATATATAAGAGAATAAATTTCATAAAAAACACCTAATGTGCTTTGAACCTAGGTAGTTATGCATTTTTGTGTTACTTGACATAATTACCCTGTGAATTCTTAGAAGTTTTCCTCTAGTAATGGTTTGCTTATTGTAGGAAGTAAAATAACTTACCAATAGCCGATGCAGTTTGTATAGATTGGCAGATAATGTACCGTATCTCACTGTAGCTCGGCTCGGCTTTGTTTTTAGCATGTGCTGTCTAAAAAATAAATAAGAGAGTGTAATGACATGGCCTATTTGGCGCGGTACGTAATACGCGACAGAAGCGCTCCGCAGGTGTCTCTACCGCCACTGCACTTGTATGACTGTATGTAATTGCTGCCTCAGGCAATTATTCGGTCGGTGTGGACGTGCCGCGTGCGATCCAAGTGCACGAATTGGATTGTCGTGGTCGATCGTGTTTGGTCGGTTTTTGGCCTGAGGAGCGATTACAAGTTGACATGTAAAAACCGGTGTGAAACATCCGACGCCCAGCACACCACTGTGCGCTGATTGGTATGGAAACACTGAGCGGATTTTTTGAAAAGCTTGTTCTCGTCAATCTTCCGTTTTAACATTGTCAACTCGTAATCGCCCCTCTGCTTCAAGGGCGCCTCAGTTGCGTGAAGCGCGCGATGTGGACGGTGTTTGTGGTTCTAACGATCCAGCCAACATGGATATTATCTCGCAAGTCGCCGATTAATATCTCAATACAAAGAATATAACTGTTTATGGGACTCAAACGATGGCTGTTATACTAATAGGGGTATAAAAGACGATGCTTGGCGTCAGATCTCTCGTAAAATGATACTTTGCGCAAATATTTAAGCAAAATAATTGTTCCTGCTGCCACAGCAATTCGACGCCGCTGCTGTACGTGTGATTCGATCTCCAGCAATAGTTCGACTGAATCACGGATCGCCTATGGATTGCTTGGAGCATAGTTCAGGATCGCAGTTTCAACAAACTGGATCGGCCTAGTACGATCCCCGCTCCACGCATCGCGATCTTGGACCGTGGGTCGCGGGATTGCCGATCCCGCAATCGCAATTGCGGTTGGGATTTTCGTCTGGTGGCTTTCTGGTGTTCTATTATTCGGACGTAATTTCCGTAAGCAAAGATTGTCTAAGTAGTTTACAAAATACTCTGTGTCATCTAACCTGCAAAGCCATTAGCGGAGGTGTCACGAATTGTGTCAGAGTGGATGACACAATTAACCTGCTGCTGAACATCGACAGGAAGAAAGCCGCTGTAGTGCATTTGAATACCAACCTGTAACCATCACCCGGGACATTTGCTTGAAATTACTGATCTTTTCTTCGACTAGGTATGCGTATACTCTTGCGATTTTGAACTACGGTTATAAAATCATCAATAACGTTCGAACGAAACCGCTGCAGCGCCTGTCGGCCATGGCACGACTAACGCATTATTGAAAATGTGAAAATTTTGCACTTTTTTGATGATATCTTGCAAACTAAACATAATTTTACAAAAACTACTGGACCATCTCTCAATCTAAGTATAGCCGATTAATTTCTTTAATTCTTTTCAAATCAATCATGTTGGATAACTATCAGAAATTCGAGGTAGGTAGCCGTTTTGGTGATGAATATCTACTTATCTACACTCTATTAGACGATAAAAAATAATAGGGCATTTGTTATGCCGGCTTTGTATGTTTCACTCTAAGTTAATTACGTAAGTTACTTACGTGACTAGAGCTAAAAATATAATAACTTAAAGCGCCAACCAACCTCTTTGCAGCAAACTGACAATTATCCCCTGAGCAGAGCAGCCAGAGCGCTATCCGACGATCCACTCCAGAGTTGTTGAGCAACAATAACAGCATTCCAGACAGTATGAATAGTATCATATTGTCCTGAAATATTAGAAGATATTCAATACTATTTCAATGTTAGTTCAGCCTAGTTTTGGTAAGAGCATCAGTTTTCAGTCGCTTGGCTAATGCAAACTATCATGTTTACTTATCCAATTAGACGCAGCCAAATAAAAAATGGATGTACCTATTTGTTTACTTAGGCCCGTCCATCTACTAAATCACAAGTCGAAAATAAATTCGCTCACATACATTCATATAGCATTTGCAGGTCTCTACGCTACTCCTGACGCCCGCCATCGGCAGAATGAAGATTGGAATAAGCCCGGTGACTGGTATGTTTACAGGTTGAAATAAAAAAAACCAAAACATCATCATCCACATGCATTGCACCGTAAGATGATGCTGAAACAAACAATGATTAATTTAATTAGCTACATACAAGCGTGCTTAGCTACATACGTTTCCTTCCTCTTACTAAGTAATCACATATATCAAACTCTAGAATTTAATCAGCTAAACCTTTACTTTGCCTTTACCTGCACACTGCCACTTTTTAACATGTTAATTCTGAGTATAAGTTGATCGAGTGAAGATCTTAAAGTCAACTTCGGCAGGTCAGCGTTATTGTATTTCAAACGTAAGTAATTTATTTATTGTCCGATCTTCACAGAATTTGGCAGGTCTACGGATAGTACTCGAAGTTTTACTGGTTATGGTTATGAGGTAAATTGGGTCAAGGGAAGAGGTTGCAAAGTTATATCCAAAATGTAGTAAAATAAAATTAAGTCGTACAAAAAATCAACTGGGGTGTTTGTTTAGACATTCCGAAAGCAGTTATAAATTGAGCTATCATTTCTTTAGAGTTTCAATGATTATGTAGTTTAAGTAAGACCAGTAACTAGCTAAATCACGGAATCGATGCAATATGCAAAGTTTATATCAACTAAGTATTGTTCAAAAAATATGTTCTTTGCATTTTATATTTAGATTATGTAACCAACTTACCACTCCTTTTTCTCCTTGCCAGCTCAGTAGACCAAGAGGCACACCAAAGCCTATTATGCCTCTGTAGTTATTAAGAGCTATATTCTTAATCCTAGGAAAAAAACCTTTCACTGGAGTACGCGGATCTTTGCGGCGGCTGAAACACGAAAAGAATGAAAACGTAAAAAAACTAAATTGCTATCTTATATTATGAGATCAATAATATCATGCAAAGTATTGTAGTCACAACGGACCTTTATCTCTCTGAATTATCTGCGCAGAACCGATTTTCGGGTTTATGACTACTATACATACAGCAAAGTTGATGCGTTAATACTTACAAAAGCGCAAAAAAACTGGACGGATATCTGAAAGGAAAAAAAATTATAAACGCTTAAAATATAAAACTCTCCATAATTTGTAAACCAAATACAGTGTGAAGCGCTACATACCCTCCCATTATTGCCACGGGTTTTTATAAAATTTTATATCTTCTGCATAAATATTTGCTCACACTCGGACATGACAGTTCAATGTTATAATAAAAGTAAAAAAAAAACAAAGTTCGTGCTGTATAGTTTTAAATTTGGAAACTACAAAATTGAACCAAAAAGTTTTAACATTATGGCCGAAAAGATTTTCCTTTCCCAATAATTTCATGGCTTTGTTCAATATAAAATCTTTTGGCTTTAGATGGACTATATATATATATCGAAGACTTTACAAAGTCGTGTAGATATTTATAATTTACTTAATGTATATTTTACTATAGTTATTTTCATAGATAATACTTAGGTCAATAAATAAAAATAAAATAGACAAATGGCAGTGTTTATTAAAGGAATTAGTAACGATTTAAAATTTTATAACACAAGGTCGCCGTACTTTCATAAATTCGAAAGACACTTATCTTTAACTGTCTACGTACAATTATAACTAAGTACACAGCACATGAATTCACAGCGTCACTTATCACTTTGTAGATATGCTTTAACGGGGATGGAGACCCGAGGGTGCGGATCAGACGGGTGTGGTTCGACGGTAAGGGTCTGTGCCGACGGCTCGGTCGTGGCGAGTCTGCTCCTCATGGATCGCAGCTCGTGTTCCTACACCAAACGTTACGAGTTCTTCTTCTCTTGACGGCGGTGGTTCTACTGCAGACGTGTCTAAGAACCTCCCACTGGCCACGGAAGCCTGCGACTGGAATATCGACGCACTTCTCAATCCACTCAAAGTGTTTGCACTCTGAGGCACCTCTTTAAACTCATCAAAATAGTTTTCACACGCCGTCGGCCGAGGTGCAGCTGGGAATCCGTACAGCGTTGACGAAGATAAGTCTTTCAGCGATGCTGAACTTAGATTAACTCTCCTATTTTTGGCGTGGATAGAACAGTGTGGTATATCGTCTCCGTCAAATATAAACCTACGCCGCTCTCGAGGGGTGGCTGCAGATGAACCAGTGGGAGGATAGGTATCTCGTTTCATCATCCTTCTCTCCAGTAATGTAGAGTCTCTTTCCCGGAATTCTGAGAATGCGTATTCTCTATCCCACGCTCGGCAGTCTGCCTTGGCTTTCTCAGATAGCTCTGTTATCCAGTCTTTTTGGTACCATTGAAGGAACAAAAATATTGCTGATGTGCCTGCTAGTTCACACGCAAGGAACCCGGCAAGATACAGCCCGAAGGAGTATCCATAGCTGTATGACATTCTTGGCGTGTCAAAGACTAACATGTAGCGAAGTTTGTGCCCCAGCTGTGATTTGAATACCGATATGTACATGACGATTCCAGTCAGCATGATGAGACCTGAAATGCGAAAAATAAATAGTTATGATAAACTTTCCTTACAGGTTTACCTACTAGCTACAGTAACAGGTACCTATAGTGATCGTCATTATCAGGAAGGAAAATCCAGTGCTAAGCATAGGCTTTTAATTAAGATTTCTATAAAAAATTCTTAATCGAGAGTTCAATCGAGTCAACTTGGCTATGAGGGCTTACCAGAGATAATAAACATGACTCCAGCGACGAATGTACACACTCGCCGCCCCTTCACACAGTGGCCGAGCACGCAACACAATGCGCCAACGCACTGCGTGAACACGGCCAGAAGCAGGGGAGCCGCTGATCGGGTCACCATGTCTGGAAGTATTTAAGTACAAACAAGTTTTACAAAAACATTACGAACCCCTGATCTTGAAAAAAACTATGAACTACTTTATTATGACAGGCGTCACAGTCGGTAATAGCTCTGCCTTCCGCGCTGTGGGTCGTGATTTCCGATCCCCACCAAGAACAAACATTGGTGCGTAGAAAACATAGATGTTTGTTCTATGTCTGAGTGTTACTATGTATACTTATGTATGTATTTACAAAAAAAAGTATAATTAATTATGTATTCTATCAGCCATTTAGTTCTCATATTACAAGCTTTGCTTAGTTTGGGGCTAGAGGGCGTTGTGTGAAATGTCCATGAATTTTTTTTTTATTATGCTACGCGTCATCAAACCTTGGAGTTATGGGCTCCAGTTCGATAAATCTGAATGCTTTGAGATTTATCAAATGTTTCAAACTAAAACTGTTTCTGAAATCTCTAAATGCTAGGTTTTAAAGCTTATGCTAGGACTCTTTGTAGAAAAACATAGTTTTTATTCATTTGTCTCACTAGATGGCATTAGTAGGTACGTTTGTCAGAGCTTTTTACAGGTTTGGCAACAAGAATAATGTAAGGTAGGTATATTTATTGCTAAACATAAGGAAATTAGTAAAACTTACATGGTATTGCATTAGTGGAGTCATGCGGATCTGGCGTGTACTGCGACAGTGGAAAGTATGGGATATCCAAACACTTGAATACTGTGCCTCCAGCTGAAAAAATAAATTCGAATTCTTTATTGCACTTTTTATGTGGTTTTACAGGTGTTATACAGGTATATAGTGTATCGAACATCAACCCTGATAAATAAATTGGTGTTAGTAATAATTCATACCACAACCACTGTTTTTTTCTGATAATATAACAGTTTAGTGACTAGTAGATACGTGCTGTGAGTGGGTTCGATCCCAACTGAGAATAAACATTTTGTGTGTGATCTGTTTGGGTGTTACTTATGTATTATAAGTAGGTATGTGTTTACAAAATTAAATTTCTACCCAGTAGCAGACCGTTTTTGCTAGAAAATATGATGGCGCAAACGATCGCACAATAAAAAGTGGTAATTTTTTACTTAGATTACAACAATTTGAATCCAAAAATGAAACATCATTTATTTCCGCTCTCATTTCAAACGGAAAACCACAGCCACGCTTTTACCGTCCAACGCAAAACAGATACTGAGTCGAGAGGTAGGTACTAGGGTTGTGATTGTGGCATAATTCCGCTCCCGGTTCTGTTACTGCGGAATTTCCGGTTGAAATTATATAGGTATCCACTACTGCAAGTTTTTTTAATGTTTATTTCACGTTTTGTCATTGCATGCGACTTATGCAAGCAAAGTTGCGGTGTGTCCGAACCACCAAACGCATCATCATCATTATTTTCCTACCCTTATCCCACGCATATAAGCTGGGGTCGGTATAACATGTTTTCCGATTCCATTTTCCTTTATTAGCCATCATTTCGCTGTCCACCTCATTCTTTCTCATTTATCTTTTATTATGTGCTATTGGTTTTTTAGTTATCTTTGACAAATGGTTAGTTCATTAAAAACATTTTTATGTATATTCCAGTTCCACTTCAGCTTCCACTTTATCTCTTGCCTCCGCATCCGCGGAGGTCAAGCTCTAAGCCTCCACCTTCGTATCCGCTAAATTGGGCTCTGTTACATCCCTAGCTAGGTATACAATATAGTGGAGGAACTGGAATGACTAGCCATAAGCACAGGGACAACCAGACCACGTCGGATGCAAAATGCAACGTCATTTTCACTGAAATACGGCTCTTTCAATTATTTTGTAATATTATTACATAATTTTACTTACTGATTTAGATCAGTTGGTTTTATGGTATCAGCCAAAATCCTTTCATTTGCAGACTACGTCTTTTCACTGAACTTGTTTCATGTCGGCTTACAAAAACGCTAGTGGCTAATAATAATAATTAACATAGTTAATGCAAACGTTAAGAATGTTAGTTTTTTGAATGCTCAGAACGATTGCATCTACATATTTGACAAATACTAATCTCATTAAAAAGTTATTTTGCTAATTGAACGTTACGCGTTTGGTCGAAAATTTCAAATTAACCTTTTAGGCGTTATTCGTCTGAACCAGCAAGTAAGACAGTACTGTCGATTCTGTTGTTGCATTTTTCTAAACTAACCTAATTTGACAGCACTAAAAATGTTGCTGTCCCTTTCTCATAAACTGAAACGACAAAGACAGCTATAATTTTAGCGCTGTCAAATTAGGTTAGTTTAGAAAAATCCAACAACAGAATCGACACTAGTACCTGAAAACCAGCGCCGCTCTGCTTCTGCAGAGCTGCATTAAGCTGAGGCAGGACCTTTTTGACTCACATCAACGCACTGGTCAGCACACACACCTGCCCAGCCTACCTACCTAGTACTTAGTAATTGTGTAGGTGATTATTGTTTTCTTTCTTCTTTTTATGCTTGTTCTGTGCTGTACCTGTGTTGTAATTGTGTGTCAAATAAATATATCTCTATATATATCTCTAGTACCTACCACTCTAGCTGTTTTATGTTACGAGAAGTAAATATTCAAAATCAATGCCTTTCGGCACGTCAATGTCTTTTCACTCCCAGTATCATGACATAATAATGAAAGTGGGCCGAGCGAGCCGTCAGTACAATGCGTTTCCCGCAGCGCGGCGCCGGAAGCAGCGATGTATTGTACGCGGCGACACACGCGGAAGTTTCGTCCCCATTGTGTACCTACTGGGTTACGATGGCAATACCATTGATGTAGTAAAATAGCTTTGTATGGACATGAAGGTGCTGCCAATTCATACCTACAGAGGTATGAAAAAAATACACAAAAAAGTTGAAAGCACAAGTAACAACTTTTCATAAAAATATTAGTCACTGTCATACAAACAAATAATAGTAACGTAAACGCGTCAAAAAAGCGTAAATGGCCTACGCGAGCTCTACGTATTGCGTAGGCGCGTAGAGCATGCGTAGCTCCGTAGCAGGTACGTAGCTACGCGTAGCATACAATAATTTTAGGCTCGTATACTGCGTTCATGTCTGAATTGAGACGTAGATTTTTAGTTTTTTGCTTATAAAGGTCAAAAAATGTACACTGGAGTTGGTTCAAACTTGATCAAACTTGTAGAGTACGAGCATGTCATCTATCTAAAGTCGAGAAAAGTCGAGTCATCCTAAAAATCAACTTAAGTCGAGCGTAAATCGTCACAATCATTTTACTTATCACGCCACCGCGCCACCAATCGCAATAGTTGGACAGGCTTGAACTAAACTTTCAGAATAGCTACTGATAGTTTGTGTTCGTGCTATTATTTTATTCGAGTAGGTATTGTACAAGTCAGAAGCTTCTAAATTGCGTAACCTTTGAATTATTATACCTATATCTGCTATTAACCTCACAATGTACGTCTACTCATCCTACTCGTCCGTCTACTCGTCCGTCTACTCGTACGTCGTACGTCCGATTTGCCACACTGGCCTAAAGTACCTACCTATACATATACCAGCTTGTAATAATCTTATCCTATCCTACTAATATTATAAATGCAAAAGTTTAGATGTTTGGATGTTTGTGTTTCAATCACGTCTAAACTACTGAACCAACTTGGATGAAACTTGGCATATGTATAGTCCGTAACCTGGATTGACACATAGGCTACTTTTTATCCCGAATAATTAACAGGATCTACAGGATAAAATGAACGAAAAGGATTAGCAGCGCCAATTGGCAAGAGGATTTCATTGTCATGTCATGTCACGTCAGTTTGATAGGGCGTAGTACTACCTCTTTGGTTTAACGACTAGCGTTTGACATTCCAGTACGAGTTCGGTGTAATAAGATGTAATGTCAAGTTTCTCAAAGTATACGCTCGGTACACGCACAGATAATAATAATACACAGATAATATAATGTACACGGAAACTGTAGACGCGTATGAAGTCGCGGGTGACTCCTAGTAATGTAATAGATTGGTAGGTACCGATAGTGTAAGAGCAAATAAATTTATTTTCTTTCTCTTTCTTACTGAGAATATTATGTATATGGTATTGTGCTGGACGCAGTGCACTGCAGGACACGTCCTCAGTAGATGTAGCCTGTTATGTTTGCGTTGGTCAGAAATATACTTTTTATCATAAAAAAGTATAATAAACTTACGATCAGTATGGCATATCCTCCATAGGCCTGAAACCGTTTGTCTTGCCAAAACTCCGTGCTTCCCCGTGCCGTTGTACGCAGGATTCATCATGTTCTCTTCAGTATGGAGCCAGTTGTTGGTGGAGACTGCTATCAGCACTGCTGCCACAGCTGTGCCAGCAGATAAAGGCGTCAGGATCCAGAGGTACGCGACGGAAGAGTCTATTTTAGCAACCAAGGCTGGTGATGGAGGGGTCGGCCTGGAAATCACAATGTTGCTAGTAAATTTTTGAATAACTAAATAAAAATCGTTTATTTCAAGCCTGCCCCCGTATGCCAATCTTTTGCTGTCAAGTTATAATTCACTGCCCAGTGTAATTTCTTCAGGTCAGACACTTGACAGCAAAATATGCGCGAAAACACATCAAATTACGTCATAATGTCACTATTTAGTCACAGAATAACTATGAGTTAGTATGAACTGACCATGATTTAAAACTTTGCAGTTCAACTTTGATTGGCATACCCCTGCTGTTAGCTCTTATTAAATACTTGTAGACATTAAAACATTATATAGATTCAAATTAAAATTCCATTTAACTAGAATAACAAATCAAAGTCATACACGATACAAGATATTATAATGGACACTTATCGCTAAAGCACGCTCACAACTACGCAGTATCCCAGTGCCCAAACAGCGGAGTTTAAACATATAAAATAATAAAAAAAAATTATATAACTTTTTAAACAACTATTTACGGTAAATTGCAATCCGTGATGCTCTTTTTTTCACTGCAGAAAAACACAAAAAGTTATTCTAGGCTCTAGCAGTGATAGACAATGGATACTGGATGCCGAATGAGACCATGAAGTAATTAGTGCTCCGTTTTTTTTTTAACTAGACTTTGAACTAGCAGCTTATACTAACAGTGTCTTTAACGACGTCATTAGTAAAATAATCATTCTTTATTTCCTCAGCGCTTAAATTTAATTCAAACATCTCTACGCTAGCTTTGATAGTGATGTTCAGACTTTATTCTCATCGTAAGATTTTTCCCTGGGACTGAAATCCCGCCCATTACTGAAATCAGAGGCATTTCCCTATTCAGAGTAAACTCGTAAAAGCGCAACTCCTTCGAAGATAAGGGTATAAATCTGCACCTTACTCAACCTACTTATTTAAAACTGGGTATAGGGTTGAATAAATTTGTCATAAAGACTGTTTAGGGGTCGAATTTTTATGAGCCCCGTCTATAAATCTGGAGTTGGGAGTAAAGTTGTTTATTCACGCAAAATGACGTCATCTCACCGCGAAGCGAAAGTAAACGATGCAGCGGTGTTCTCCATTCTTCTGTTTTAGTTTAACTTTTTCAGTATATTAGACTACACGCGGACCATAAATCCGTGGAGCGGAATGGCGAGATACGGGTTTTCTCGTTAGTGAGTATAGAGCGCAATGTCTTTCCTAATTACAAGTCAATTAAAGAATTAAAGAACTTTTAGGTTTCTTGAAAAAATAAATAAACCCAACAAAAAATGTGCTGTTTTGAGATAAATAATAAGGGAGAACGCAAACCAAAGACAAAAAGTCTTGTCGAACAGTTAGTGATGTGAAACTTCATAATTTCGTGACAAACCATGTCAGTATAACTTTTTTCGTCACAATATGCTTCGTCTTATTTGCTGTTTTCGTTACTTGCTTATTTAATGAGAATCATGCTAAGTACTTAATAATATTATTAAGTACACTACATAATTACACTATATTCTTATTTATTAAAAAAGCACAGTTCATTCTCTAGGTATGTGCGTATAAAGCAATGTTTAATAGGTAGGTACTAAACAATGCTATAATAGATACGTAAACATAATTTTATGCATGCGTCGTGTCAATTGATGTGAATTTCGTTACAACGAAAACAGCATATGACGAGGAAGCATTCATCTTATGCTGTTTTCGTTATAACAGAAAATTTATTTTCACGTCACTAAGTACGCGACAAAATAGTTTTGTCGATAGATGTGCGTTGGCCCTAAAATGTGTCTAAATCGTTTATTTAAAAAAATATTATCTTGAAAATTTTCACATCATGTTTTTTAATGACGTAATCCAAGATAAAAGTTCGAAGTATCATATCTCGAAATACTAAGGTGATATCTAACTTTCACAGATTTCGAAATAAATTATAATTTCGAAATACCAAATGGCAAAAGGCGCATTCTTAATAGTCAAATAGAGCAGCTTTAGCAGGAATTGGTCAACACGGTCATAACTACAATCCCAGTCTACACGAATCGCATTGTACCACTAGAAAATATAGATACAATTAGATGAAAGACTGACTAAAGTTCTACCATGTCTTTTCATAAATAAATAAATATTTATGGACATTTCATACAATGCCCTCTAGTCTCAAACTAAGCAAATAAGTAAGCTGTGACGCCTGTAAGAAACTATACCTGGGTGGTCGTCTAGCAGAGATGGCGCCACTGAGCGTTGGGGCGGGTTGCGAATGCGCGCCGCGCGGCAGCGAGCCGTGCACGCACTGCGCACCCCCACCCCACATACCTCCCTTTGGTTTTACTGTAACAAACAAAAGCAGCTGATAGATAGATAGATAGATATATTCTTTATTGTACTCTCCACTTAAACTAATACAACAATAATACAGATTCTTTAGGAGGTAAGTACAATGGGCGGCCTTATTGCTAAAAGCAATCTCTTCCAGGCAACCTGACAGGCAGGCAGGCTGATAAACAAAGTAATTTTAAAATTCACGATAGCTTCATAGAAACGACATAAAATGTTAATGCCCAAAACTATCTCGATATTCTGAGTAGGTTAGGACCTATAATTTGTGACGAAATCAGGGTAATGCACATAATTTTCACTAAAAACGGAATATTTACCATGATTTGTGAGTTTTTTTGGTACGTCTGCCAATGACATTTAGGGCGGCTTGCACCAGAATCGCTAAACGCGTTTAACTCTTAAATAGTATTTAGCGAGTTGTCAAGTCATACAAATACGTCAGATTTAAATCGATTTAGCTGTTAAATACGTTTAGTGATTCTGGTGCAAGACGCTTTAACTTGCAAAGACCGGTGATCATGGGGCATGCAACTGTGCCGAAACATCGGCACGTCTTCAATAGACTTTCTTTGTCAGAAAATTTGGGCCTTCTGCTTGTTCTATCAGTACTATATAGGCCGAGGTAACCACTTAACACCAGGTGGGTCATCGGCTGTTCCATCATATAGTTGTATAAAAAAAACTCAGAAAAAAACAATTAACTGGATAAAAGCTTTGGGTTGAAAGCTCAGAGCCTAAGTATTAATTGCATTATTATGAATTGATTTGTGCTTTACATTCACTCAACAACCCTGTCCTACACTCGTATTTAAAGTAGAGGTCCTAACCAAACAACCGTTACATAGATACGAGTAGCTATCATAATGAAATAGCTAAATTCAATGGATTAATTAAATTAAGGGAATACGCATATACCTAGTTTAACCTACCTGATGTAATCAAGTTTCTGTAAGGTTGGCCAGAGAGGTATTTCTCTTAATAAAAATATCATTGTGATTCATTAAAAATGTCATGAAAGGTACTAAATGGTAGTCTTTGTGATATAATTATATGACATCTCAAACCGCAATGATATTTTGACCAGATTTTAATAAATGAATTAAATCTAGTAAATATATCCTCAGCTTATCATTTATTATATTGTTGTTCTATGGTAATTGTTTAACGTGACTTTTACAGCTTCTGTATTTATACCTGAATTTTAAATTATTAGTAATAATAATACCAGAAAATAAAAATAAAGTTTCCAAAACCGGTTGCAAGCAAAGCAGTCATCACGATAGAGAAAATAATTCCTGCATTGAAAAAGAGATGACTAACGGCTTGAAATACGGTGGATATGGCAGGTAAATTCTATGAGGAAATTAAAGTGTCTCATTCGTTTCTGTAGACAAGACAAATGGTACATGGTCCCTTGAGATTTGAAGGTCGACTGACCTGAACCCAACTCACCCCTACGATATTTTTCAGTACATTGACTGAATAGGCCTTTATATTCTGTTGTATATTTTTTTCAGAGATTTTGTAGAATACTTTTTTATTTAAACGGGGCATGAATATCCTTTTTTAAAAGATTACATAACCATTTCAAGTTCGGCAGTAAATACACATTTATATAAACTTTAGTTTTCTAATTTAGCGAAAAAATCTATGCAATATTAACAGTTGACTAAGTGCGGCTTGCACCAGAATCACTAAACGTGTTTAACAGCTAAATCGATTTAAATCTGACGTATTTGTATGACTTGACAACTCGCTAAATACTATTTAAGAGTTAAACGCGTTTAGCGATTCTGGTGCAAGCCGCCCTAAACGTGTTTATCAGCTAAATCGATTTAAATCTGACGTATTTGTATGACTTGACAACTCGCTAAATACTATTTAAGAGTTAAACGCGTTTAGCGATTCTGGTGCAAGCCGCCCTAAGTGTTCTAACAAAAGGTAGAGCTTGTTATTCAAAACCCCATTAAAAATGTTTACAAAGCATAACAAACAATTATCCACGGATAGTCTGGTATCCGAACAACGGAATAAAAGAATTTGAAACTGCATTAGTCCAACAGAAGGATTACTATAACAAAGCACAGCTCAAAAAACAAGACATAATTCCGGCTAAAAACAATGCCGGTTCACGAAAAGGTCTTATAACCTCGAAAAATTAGCATCAGAATGTTAAAATAAAAACAGATGGAACGTAATGCAATATCGGAACAATTTACTGTAGGCGCAATGGCTTTGTTTACTGTGTAATCAAACCAGCTCCTTGTATACCATTCGTAAACTGTTGCTAATTTTATGGAGCAATTCGAGTATAATTGCTACGTTTTTGCTGCTCTCCGAATCAAAACGTCAGTTTTGCTCGCACTTTGTTATTTATATACCGCGATACCTTTTAGGTACAAGAATTCAGGCTAAATATAAAGTTGTATGATATTGATTATGCTCACCATCTCATATCGACTTCTGAAAACGTAGATCGCATAAAATTAATAAGAAACGGCTGAGGCAAAACAATCGACTGGTGGGTGTGAAAACGCTTCGGAATTCGTAGCATGCATAAGGGTGAATCCGCAACCTTTTGTAGCAGCTCCTAAGAATTCCGTCGCAGGTGGACATTGGTATTCGACTATCGTGTCTTACGCTCCTTTTGGAAAATTTAGCGTCAGCTTTCCTTCCGTCGTATTCGCCATTTCTCAACCCAAAACCCGCAATGTAATAATGTTAAGGAAGTCCATGATAAAATTCAATTATTTTCTCTTTCTTTGTCCAGTTTTGTTATATTCGGATCAGATGTTTTTTTCCTATTAAAGCGAAGGTTTATTGTTACACTTTCAACTAATTTATATAATCTTGCTTTGAGTATAAGAAATACTAAATACGTAGTTATTTTGTACTAATTCCTTATTTAGTTGGGACGAAGCCGACGATCAGCCTCCGTATGCCAATCTTTTGCTGTCAAGTTATATTTTACTGCCCAGTGTAATTTCTTCAGGTCACGTGGTACAATTTTGTACCACGTGATCATTCTTTTTAGACACTTGACAGCAAAATATCCGCGAAAAAACATCAAATGACGTCATAATGTCACTATTTAGTCACAGAATAACTATGAGTTAGTATGAACTGACCATGATTTAAAACTTTGCAGTTCAACTTTGCAGTTCAAATTTGATTGGCATACCCTGCAGGGATGTTTTATTTTTAGGCTTTCGTAGGGTAAAATTTATAATGTAAAGCTTCTATAAGGTTTGAAAAAACATGAAACAATATTATCAAAATATGCCCGAAGAATTTCTAGAGAATTAAAAAAAAATGTAGGTAAATCAAATCTGCATCGTCTGAATCTCACTCAATTAGGGCGGCTTGCACCAGAATCGCTAAACGCGTTTAACTCTTAAATAGTATTTAGCGAGTTGTCAAGTCATACAAATACGTCAGATTTAAATCGATTTAGCTGTTAAATACGTTTAGTGATTCTGGTGCAAGACGCCCTTAGTCAGTAAGCAATAAATAATATTTCTTTGTTTAATTCCAAACTGAAATGGAGGCAGCAGCTTGCGGCGTTTTCGCTCAATGACTAAAATAAAAACAATTTACCAGTCACAGTGTAATTGGAGATAAAACCTCTCATCAAATAGCATTTATGTAGCCCTCAGGCCTTTTAGCAATTAGCTTTAAAAAAATAGTATCAATTTATCACGAGCTCAGTTTTACTCGTCTATTTTCCACATTCTCCCGTTTTTGTATGAAAAAAATATGCATATTGATAAGTACAATATTAAGTATACTCGATTTAGTAACCTCTAAAATATTTGTTTCCGATGATACGAGGTCAAAAATATGATTACAGGACAAATTGGACGATCAAGCCAAAGGAGCGTCTATAAGCGTCATTTCAGCGGTTCGCGCTTGACGAATACAAAGTTTCTAATTGTAACGACGTCGATAAACGCCCCCATTATACATAATTACGTTTTGGGACGTCCCAGTGAAGCTGGGAAAGTCGTATCATGGTAGACGCTTATAAAAGTTATGAAACTCATTTTGGGCGGTCTGTTCGAAAAGCGATTTTTAGTATTCGGTGGTGTTTTTCACCGAAAATCTCTGTTTAATATCAATGGGAAGGCGTGACCTGCTGACCGGTCGAAGGCCAAACTGATATAAACTTTTCATATTAACTTTGAACTTCCTTTTGAAATCGAATTACGCGCGAAAAAATCGATGGTTTGTTCGACGTCGTCTATTTCCTATGTTTGTTATAGTTTGTTTATTTTTACTTTAGTAAGTTGGCATCACTGGATGAAATTGACACTAAGGGCGGCTTGCACCAGAATCGCTAAACGCGTTTAACTATTAAATACTATTTAAAAGGTTTTATTGGTGCAAGCCGCCCTAAGACAATGAGTCGATCGTAAACCCAGGACGGTAATATTTTTATTTATTTATACTAATGCAATGACATTAACATATTACGTTAACACTTAAAAATTGACTAATTTTTCGTAAACGTACGAATCGCTCGAATGGCTAAAAGGCTTTTAAGCTTCGAACACCCTGACAAGACAATTCACATGACACAAAAGTGTTTGTACAAAGGCACGTAATATTCATAAGTAGGTCCCCATTCTAAGCCCGGGAGCAAACCTCGGGTGTAGTTAGCAGGCGCCGCAGATGTCGTGGCGAGTGGTACATATTCCCGTGCAATTTATTTAATGTGGTCCCGCCTACGTTTTACGACGTTTTTTCACGATGATGATACCGTCTCATCTTATTGAGCCGTTTGCTTCACTTCCCCAGGGAGATCTTTTATTAAGGGGATAGTCTATCTGTGCAAAACAGAAGAGTCGAGTTGTCATGACATGCGCGGAAAGCAATTCGTAAATTTTATCGAATACTAAACTAAACTGAAAAATGCTTTACTGCGATCTTTATATTTATTTATTTAGTTAGTTACACCAATGGCATATTCACAATTGTTATTTAGGAGAAAAATATTACTTATAACATTCTACAGTGTGATATACCATTACAGGCATAAACAGATTTGATGTAGGTAAAATATGTCTTAAAAAATTTAGTACTTATTTTTTAAGGAAAAAAAAAGCAACAACTAAGTGTGTGATTGGATTCCAATATACGAGTAATAAGTGCTCATGATAACATTCATGATAACAAAATTAAAGGAACGCTATTGTTTGTGTCAAATAGTCAGTTAATTGGATAAAATCTGCCAAGATTGGTTTTAAATCATACAGGAATGAAAGTATTTATTGGTTTTTTGTTACTTTTGAATAATCAACTTTTTTGAAAATATGTGTGGCATATTTTTACCCTTTTAACATTTTTTGTATCATTACATTTATATCATACATTAATTATAATATCTAATGCAGGGTGATGAGGATCTAACTTACTGAGGGGTAGTTTATTTTCACACTCCGTTACACCACTAAAATTGCTTATCACTAAATCTACAGTTCTTTGAACAGTATTTTATAAACTACATAATATTTACTATTATTAGGGTTTGAATTTTTGTGTCCTTCACTAGAGGTAGACCGGTCAAAATTAAAATCTGCAACAAATTATAGTCTCTACTTATATCACTTGACTGTGTCACTTTATCTACTGATATTATCCATGACGAGAAACAAAGTCTGTATAGTCACTGGGGTTTGTTTGTATACTGCACATATCTAAATATTCTTGGCAGAGTATTATTGAGTTTTAGTGAGATCTATACTTCTTCATTTTTACTTCGCAGAGCCTGGTTTCATATCAGTATGGAGTTCATATCAGCCAGTGCCTCATAGTTTTTGACTTGCTTTGCAGGAGATTGGTCATCTCTGCGGATGAATATGCGACCATTCCTAGTCCACACATATTTTTGCGACGAGAAGACTTGACGGAGTTTCCCAAACGCAGCCCAGCCCAGCTGGATTCTCCGGTTTAGCTCTTTCTCAAAGTTGTGTCTACCCAAACGCAGGGTCTGCCCGAGGTAGACATACTCCTGCACAACTTCGAGAGGCATTCCGGCGACAGTGATTGGCTCTGGGGTTATACGATCATTGATCATAATTTTCGACATAGCTCAGAGGATTAGCAGGCTGAAGTGGCAGTGGGCCGGCCATGTTTGCCGTAGAACCGACAATCGTTGGAGCAAACTAATACTCGAGTGGAGACCACGTTTAGGCAAGCGTAGTGTAGGACGCCCTCCGGCGAGATGGGGCGACGATCTGCGAAATGTAGCTGGCAGACACTGGATGAGAAGAGCCGAAGACCGAGCTCAATGGCGCGTCTTGGGAGAGACCTACGTCCAGCAGTGGACGAGTATAGGTTGATGATGATGATGATGATGGTTGTTAGACTCATCCATCTTTCTGACTCTGGAGCATGAAAGTATGTCCGCATTATCAATAGGGAGTTATATGACTGTGTCTAGTTGTTTAATTGTGTTCAGTAGATTTTCGGTCTCGTTTTCTGACACTCCATTTATCTCCAAATTGTATCAAATTTAAATTTATTTATCAAATTGTATCTTCAAATTATATCCCGTCTTGTGAATCCAAAGTAGCTGGGCGTAGACATAAGTACATTAAGTGGGTATGTTTGTTAATATTTAGGTCATAGTAAATTCTACGGAAACTCTCAAATCGATAAATAGTAGATAAGCTTAAAAACTAAAACCTTAGGTACTACTGAAAAATAACTCTCTAAATAATATGAAAAAGGATAGGGAGGGTACTGCTCCAAACTCATCTTTAACATTAACATATTGCGGAGAGTTTAACACAAATTGTGAGAGACAGATACAGATCATTGATACAGAATTGGATGTAAGTAGGTAATTTCAGAAGAAATAAGTATTCCAAAATATACGTGCAATAAAAACCAGCAGTATTTATTTTAGTTTTTTTGCATAAATATTGTTAACTGGCAGTTACCCGCGACTCCGTAAGCGGGTACAGTTTCCATGTACATTGTATTATCTGTGTTGTATTATTATATGTGCGTGTACCGCGCGGATACTTTGTGAAACTTGACATTACACCGAACCCGTACTTGAATGTCAAACGCTAGTCGTTAGACCAAAGAGGTAGTATTACGCCCGGTCAAACTGACGTGACATGACATGACAATGAAATCCTCTTGCCAATTGGCGCTGCTAATCTTGTTCGTTCATTTTATCCTGTAGATCCTGATAATTATTCGGGATAAAAAGTAGCCTATGTGCCTACTGGATTGGATTGAGTTTTAGGAAACTTGGCATATATGCCAAATTTCATCCAAGTTGGTTCAGTAGTTTAGACGTGATTGAAACACCTAAACATCTAAACTTTCGCATTTATAATATTAGTAGGATAGGATAGGATGTGGTTCTTTGCGTTCTGGCAAGATAAAATGGTAGATTTTGTCTTGCCAGAAGGCAATGTCTCTCTCTATGTATTCTACTTTCATCAAATGTTCCTCTCCGGTCCATGTTAGATCCTTCTTTAGAATAAATAAGGTTGTTCACAAAAAGGTTTTTACAAAAGCAATAAAATAGGTTGAATTAAATGCAATACAAGTATGAGCAGTAGCAAGATAATAATTAGGTACTTACTTATCCTAATTTAATTGGAATTAGGATAGAAAAATCTATTTTCCGTGTAAACAAATAACAGCTACTGACTGATTGGCGGAGTTGACTTAAAAGAAATAAAAACTAAGTTTACATTGGTATGGTTATTGTTGGATATTGTCATGTATACAAGAGAAAAAAGTAAAGCCGCTTTCAATGCGTATTAATTGGCAAACCAGGAGTTCTACTCGATAAAATTTTATTGTGACTGTTCGTAAATGTCAAATGAGCTTATTACGCGGTCTGCTTACGCGTTACGCGCAGCCGCGAGAAAAACTGCCATGTTGCTACGTAGTGTACTCAAATGATACAATAGAACCATGATTTGTAGACTTTTGTCGAGTAGACGTTTGCGTGTTCTTCATTTAAAAATCCTGAGAAATTTGGCGTGGGCCTGACGTCCGAACGTTTCGGCCGCCTAGAGGCCACTGAAGAATTTTCTTGCGATATTTGGTTAAAAACTAGTCTCAGCAATTATTAAATATTAAAAAAAATAAGACTAGTTAAGTAAAGATTTTACACTTTTTATATACTTAAATATTTGGCCTATACGTAAGTTTAGTTGTTTTGTAGATAAAACAAGGGAATATTGTGGAATAGACCATTTAAAATCCAAAATTTCGAAGATCTTCTGCCACCTGGATTAAGGAAATGAAAACAAAATCGCAAAATGTATTCAGGGCGTTTTGGAGACAAGGATATGTACATCAAGACGCGCTGAGTACTTTTTGCGATTTTGTTTTCATTTCCTTAATCCGAGTGCACAAACTTGACTCGAAACGGTTTGGGCGCGAGAGAGCTGTGTTTGATCCCAGATTTATCTATTATAAACCAGCTAAATGAAGCTAAATTAAATATGTAATTGTTACACATATCCTGAATATTGATTTGCAACTAAAATAAATGAAGTTACTATTTTACTTTTCTTTTAAACACACTTTGAACTTCGCTAGTTTTGGCAATTTGGCAGATCCCCAGCCTTAAGTGACGATGCTTTACGGTCTCAGCGCACCGTTTATTTTGCGTGCCCCACGTTTTTTCAGTAGCGTCTCTGTCAATAAACGTATAAGATTTTTATGATGTAGTGAGGTGTGACACGATATAAATCCTTTTTGCTTTGACGCTAGTTTATTTCGACATGCGTCTGTAATATTTTACTAGGGCTCCGGACTCACTGAAAATAGTGCGTGGGTTGTAAAAGGTTTTAGATTTTGTTTTTACGAGTACGCGGCGTGAGTGGAGTTTTAATAAAAGAATATGCTACTTTTTGTTTACCTTTCAGTTATGTACAAAAATGTGTCAGAAAGGGATATAATAATATATTATGACCTAAAATAACACTAGGCCCGTTTGAAATAAGGCTCATACTTGCCAAGCATCTGAAAGCTGAAACTTATCTTTTCGTTAAAATACTTCCTATCATAAAAATCATTTACATCATTATTTAGCATCTCTAAATTTTAAATAAATTTGCTTATAAATTTTCTCATAATAATTTAAGTTATTATCATCTCTATCAAAACAGAAATGTCGCAATAGCGTCTATGTTATTTACAACATCAGAAGTAAACCTTATCAATATTGAATTAGCATAGTCATAAAGTTAAGAGCCCACTGCCCGGTATTTGCATTATTCCATAGATACATTTATGAATAAAACAGGTTGTCGCTGACTGTCTGCGTGAGTCGGCGCATATCGGAACGTAAACTAGAAAACCAGGAAAACAAAAAGAACTGCACTATGAATGCTTTTTTAAATATTTATTTCTGCGTGTGTTAAATAAGTGTATTAAATTGTGTGTAACTTTGTGCGTTGGTATTCATTTACTGAAGAATGAAATATTTTAGTAGTTATTTCCAAATAAACAAAAAACAAAATAACCAGTTTGTATCAAAATGTACTCGCATTTATTGCTGCCAAGATCTTTACACTATTGGAAAAGTATTTAAAAAAGACAAGCAGTATTTATTTGTGTTCCATTTTGGGGACGCGCTAAAATTATAGCCTGATTTCTGACAGCATTACCGGTTATAAACCAGTTGATACTACCACGGCACTTAGTTAGTAATGCTTTAACTGCTTTCTATGTGATTGCAGCCTATGTAAATCTAAACGGACGTTATTATTCAAGATAATCTGTGATTTAATATTTATGACCCCGGGAACACTTGATCGGCCCGTTTAACTGATTGAACTGTTTGCTTCCAAGTAATATCAGTGTAGATTATTCCAGTTTGATAGAACAATCTCTTGAACTTTGTTTGACAAGAGGTAATTTAAGAGAGGTATGACAAGAGGTAAGATTATTTGTAAGTAAAACCAAATACAGTAGTAAAAAAAGCTCTATGAAGTATTCCGTTGTCCTAGTGCTCAGTTTTTAATCATAAAATGTTTTTTTTTTGCTTCTTCAAAAACAGAACTAATTTTTATACTCGTATTTTCAGAGTCAATTTTACGCTCTAGCCTAAAAAAATATAATGAAAGTTCGCCAGTCATGTTTTACAAACATGAAAGCGCTTTTGAAGATAGCCATAGAAAACGCGTACAGAAAAGTGATTTGGTAAGTTTTATAACCAAACATCAATGGGTCGAATATTCGCAGTAAGCCTGTAAAAGCTACTGGTTTATTACATTCATAAACAAGCAATTTTAGATTTTATACCGGCCAAATAGAGTTCAAAAGTAATAAAACATCGGTATCTACAGCTGCAGAAGAAATATGTTTTCATATTGTTGAGTGCCGCAAAGTTTCTCTTAGCCTCGGTTATTGTTGTTTGTTCAGCTAGAAAAATTACAATTTCTTCGTAGTTTTACCATTTTGCACAGCATCATCGGAAAATGAACATTCTCTCTCAGCTATGAGCATCAAAGGAGTAAAAATGTTCCAAACAATATCCTTTATAAGCAAAAACCAAGCAAACACATTATTCTCTATACAACTATGATTTTGAAACATGCTGATGTTAAATGGTAACCATTGTCTATAACGATGCATAACGACACTGAGCACGTCCACTGAGGAAGTGCACTATGATACATTGCTCTGAGACATAAAGGTGTTAAGACTCATGTGCCTGTAATTGCACCGGTACCCTTACCACTCAAACTGGAACACAGCAATGCGAGCATTACTGCTTGACTGCTTGTCGGCAGAAATAGGATTGAAAACATTTACAGAATGAGCAAATATCATTTAAATTTTAAAAAGAATTAGAAAAACTGACATGTAATTAATTCAAACTAAATATTATATAAAATAATTTTACTTTACTTACGTCTATATTAATAAGTATAAATTATTCAAAACTCACTCTGTGGTACTCTGCCTTCTAGCTGTAGGACAGTACAAACATTTGTTTAATGAACATTAATGTTGATTCTGTCGCTGGCTGTTTTAATGTTATTAATTAAATGTTTAGTCTAGATCTTATTCATTTTGATCTTTTAAAGCTACGCTAGCTAAAATGGCTGCTAAATCTATTTTCATCTCTTTTTGTTGTCATGCAAGTAACAATGACAGAGCATTTTTTTAAGCCGCACTCATGACAATAATAGAATGTAATTAGGAAATGCATTAAAAAAAGTAATTACGAAAGACAGAGGTAGTCACTGTCTTTTTTTTCATAAAAGAGTATCTACTCGTATACTCCTGATTTCCATAAATAAACTTTGCTTAGTTCATGGCTATACTATCCTGTGTAAATTGTGTTTTTTTTTTGTGTCCTGTGATATTTTTTTGCGCGGTTTAGGTACGCTTTTTTATTTAATAAGTAAGTAGGTAAATTATCGAACGTGTGCGATCATTACAAAAATAAAATTATTGGCACTCTAGCCAGTTTTAATAACCCATTATGAAATGACACCAATCTTACACAAGAGAATAGTTTGAGTAACGCTCAATCATGCCCCGTCTATTATCACGCAATCCTACATAAGCTAGGATTAAATATTACAAGCTCAGGAGAAAATGGCAGTCCCTGATCAGCATAGGGGCATGGAGTAGACTTTGATCGATGATTCCGAAGCTCAAGTTTAAGTAGCTACACGTGTAACAGACGAGCTAGAAAACAGAAAATAATTTTGATGTAGCACCCATTATTGTATTTCTTTTTTCTTTTACTCAGGCACAGGGTTTTACTTGGATTGCTTACGAATAATAATCCTGTAAAAAAAGTTACGAACTCAAATTAACAAAACGAGGAGAGTGAGAGAAAATAATGAGTTTTTTGAATACTGAATTAGGTAGGTATCTTAATTTAGTGTACGCCCACAAAGGGAACCATTGTTTACAGAAGTACTTATAATTACTTAGGTAATGTTATTTCAGAGATAGATCATTATTGCATTAGAAAAATGTTTTTTTTATCTTCATTGTAGAGCGATTTATATACCTATTTCTGACAATTTATTTGAAATTTCAGCAAATATGTAACGAAAAAGAGCACAAGTATACTTACTACAATAAGTTTTTAATTATGCTATCAAAGCAAGATCGGAACTTAATTTAATTTTTTTTTATTAGAGAAATCGGTTTTATTAGCTGTGTAAAAACGATTTTTAGATTAACTTCAATTATTGCAATTCCCAAATAAATATCTTGCGCGTCCTCAAGCAGAACAAAGGTAGCACCAACTAAATCAATGTGAAATTCCAGGATCGCATTCAATAAACCGTTACGGGCTTAGCTCACGGCTTTTCCGTCGTAAAAACTTCCATCCCGAAAAGGGGTCGAAAAACATTTGATTTCATTTCGAGTTTCTGTTTTAAATCTAAAACCACGGAGAACATGCCACTCGATATTGAAGGTTTTTTACAGGGTGTATCAACACAACGCTGGAGGTTCAGCGGAGCGATTCCAATCTCAGTTGAACTGCAAAGTTGAACTGCAAAGTTTTAAATCATGGTCAGTTCATACTAACTCATAGTTATTCTGTGACTAAATAGTGACATTATGATGTCATTTAATTTGTTTTCGCGCATATTTGCTGTCAAGTGTCTAAAAAGAATGATCACGTGACCTGAAGAAATTACACTGGGCAGTGATATATGACTTGACAGCAAAAGATTGGAATACGAGGGCAAGGGCAAGAAAAAAAAACAAATTCATAAATGTGAAATGCAATTCCAATGACGAACAATAATATTTTTTTAAACTGTGTCAATATGGTCTGACTACGCGTTTGTGATTGAATAAATGTAATAAAATGGCGTTTTGTTCAAGGTTTAATTGGTTTCATACAACTGTTATGATGAGACAAACCGATGATGGCCTGATGTTAAGTGATAACCACTGCCTATAACGATGCATTACCTCACTGAGCATGTCCACTGAAGACTGAGATGTAAAGATTAAAAGGTTTGAACAAATCCCTAAAAAGCTGATACAGTCCGCAAAATGCAATTGGATAATGTTATCTTTTCCCGTAGAAGCTGTTGTAAAAATGGATAGATAGGCAGCAGAGCGTTCAGACAATCAATCAAGGAAGCCTCAAGCGTCTCGCCCTACGAGTGCTTGGCTTCATCATTACCCTAAAATGAGTAGTATTATCTTTTTGATGTGAGATTTCTTGCGATTGAAGCAAAATATTTTTTTATGATCATACATAATTTTGTTTTCGTAGAGATATTACAACCAAACATTACCTTTTAATCGAAAGTAAATATATAATGCTTTCTATTTTTATTACAAAGACTATCCTAAAATCCTTTAAAAACATTGCAGCAAATAATTATGTGAAGTGATTGATCATATTATATTTTCTTCGTTTGTAACTAGAACACTAATGTATAGGTGATTCAATAGTAACACAAAAGTATTTTTAAACCAATATAAGTACGAGTAAACTGTGTTGTATAACTATATGTATAACATAGTTTTCTTGTCATTACTCATTATTACCTCTAAAACTATGTGTAATATTTGTGGTCTGAAATCAAAATCATTGAAATGAATAAATAACTAAAAGTTTTTACATTAAAACCACAGACATAAGCTTAAAAACCTTAAAAACAATCTTATCAATATGATTTGATATTCACAAAACAAACATAATTTTTTTTTAAATCCACCATAAAAGTCTACGTACTTACTTTCATTTTCCTGACAGTAATAGCCCAAAAGATTAACTTCTCGGCAACTTTTACGGAAGATAAACTTGGCCTCTTTATATTAAATTATTCTTTAACTTCTAAGGTAAGAACCAATGAAGGTATCAGAAGTGTTAATTGATTGTTTGTTAATTGTCATAAACGGTGACCGTGAGGATAGCTTTTGATAGATATAATACTCGTATAGATGATCAACGTCATAAATGTTAAAGAAACTGAAACATGTATATTAAGTAAAGCTTTAATTATTAAAAACTTATTGCTTTAGACACGAGCATAAAGTTAGTATTCCAGATTTCATAGTCTAAGGGCGGCTTGCACCAGAATCGCTAAATGTGTTTAACAGCTAAATAGATTTAAATCTGACGTATTTATATGACTTGACAACTCGCTAAATACTATTTAATAGTTAAACGCGTTTAGCGATTCTGGTGCAAGCCGTCCTAAAAGTAGGTATGGAATTGTTTGAGCGCCCTCTACGAGCACATAACCCCTAGAGACGTAATATAAGGCGACCCGGTTATGTCAACACGTCTGTGATTAGTCACTGATATATTACAACTCCTTTATTGTCCGCCAGTATCGACCAAAAACTAGATTCGAAGAGATGGCTTACATTTAAAACATAGGGGTTATGTGATCGTAGGGCGCACTCTACGGTTGCCATTATTCGGTAGCGCTGTAAACCCAGAATTCATAAGCCGCCCGAGAACCAGTCCGCTAAATAGTTTCAACCAGCATTCGTCATGCGAAGTGCCTGAATTCTCATAGAGAAGTCTCTACATTGTTTTCGAGGGTAAGAATCGTCAGACAACCACTATCGTTTCAATTTACAAATTAATATATGGAGGTAAATCTCATTATTTTGATCTGGTTTATTCCTATCAAACTTGGGAAAAAAGTATAAGTATCTATTAATTTAATATCTTTGTAACTTAATTAATATCCTCACTTCGGCGAATATTGTTTTAGCGCTATGAAACCTAATCAACCAACACCTGTCGAGATAAAGATCTACACAATAGATATAAGTCTTCATCATCTGTTTCAATATTATTTTTGTAGATATTCATTGTTTCCTAGAGAATGTAAAAATTAATAAAATACATAAAAAAAAATTTCATGACAAATATGTAATGGAAAAAAACAGAGATCCACCTAATATGAAGCGGTTACCACTGCTGCATTATTTGATAGAACATGTTTACCGAGGACGTGTCCTGTGAAGCATTGTTCTGCATTCATCGGTCTGTAACGTAAAAGTGATTCCTTGCACATGTAGTTGGTTAGGGCACCATACCACACTGGAACGTCACAGCAATGCGAACAACATTGCTTGACGGTAGAAAATATGTGGTATTTCTCCAAACGAACTTTCCATAAAAAGCCCTACTACTAAGTAGGATGATTACGATGTATACGCTGAATACTAGCTACTAATTAAGCGAGGGTAAGTACTGTCGGGGCCCAGAGCCTCATTCCGCCCAGTGTTTGACCACTGGGCGTATCTAATTTCTAAAAGTGTTTTGCTAACATCGCACGGATGGCTGTAAGTGGACACTTAACTCTGTCTGCAGCACGAGTGAATGGTCACTCGATTGAACGGTCAAAGGAACGACGCATGCGAGAGAACAACGAAACATATAAAATAAATAAGTATTTTTAGGTTAAAAGCTATTTTACTAAATGCTTGCTCGACAATTTTTTTCAGCGTTGCTTATTTAAAAAACTCAGTGAATAACTTAGGGCGGCTTGCACCAGAATCGCTAAACGTGTTTAACAGCCAAATAGATTTAAATCTGACGTATTAATATGACTTGAGAACTCGCTAAATACTATTTAATTGTTGAACGCGTTTGGTGATTCTGGTGCAAGCCGCCTTAAGTTGAGGTTAATTATTTTTTTGTTTACTTTTAAAAAAACAAAAGCCACAGACAGCCGCTCCCAGCTTCAATGTTCTCTCATGTGCCACATACATAATTTTTACAAGTGCGACGGTGAAAACACTTCGTAAGATACCAAGTTTAGTGTTTATGAATCAAACCAGTTTTTCTGCCTCATAACCAATCCCCACATAAAACTCATAGCTACAAACACGCACTGGCACAAAAACTATCCATGTTATACTACCAACATAAACTGACCCGCGCAGGCTGCCTATTTCACAAGATTTTACGCTGTTTTACGCATTAGCAATAAAACCCGCCATAAATATGGCCAGATATCGGTCACACTGCCACATGCAAGCGACATAAGGTATTTTAACTACTTGACCATTTTTCTCCAAAGCTCGTAGGTATTTCAGAACTTTTCAAAAATAATCTAAACTGTTATACAGTGTTCCATCGAAAAATAGTGGATCATTTATGCTTTATTCTCGGTTGTTTTAGGGTTGAGCATTGTGTGAAAATGCGGGTCGAGGATACACTTAGGACATCGCACTAGCACAGAAAAAAAATGAACTTTTATTTACGTTAGTGAAGTAGTGACAAAAGATAAAAAAAACCAGTGACTGTCAATGTAAGCTGACTTGTTTCCTTGAGATTTCACTGACCTGAATTTTTACTCTGTAGTTACGCAAAAATTCAGGTCACTGGATATTTTAACTTTGAAATAGCTACTAAAAATGCAGGGGTAACGCGTTCTCAAAGCTTTTGTAGCACCCTTCATGGAACTTAGTATAACTAATTTTGTCTAATTGTAGGTTTGCAGTTTTTTTGCAGACCTATCAAAAAAACACGTATATAGAGCTTTTTGTAGAGCTTTCGTAGCACCATTAGTAAAGCTTCGTTGATCTTAGTTTAATTAATTTTGTCTAATTAATTGTAGGCCAGTGATATTTAGTAGGCCGACTTAAAAAAAATATACTAAACAATTTACTATAAGTAGTATTCAGCTGTAATAAAATGTGGTTTCTCAAGTAATTTTCTTTGTGCTCTAAATGTTGGACAACCCTATGTTTTTCAACAATGTTCCTAATTTAACCTACACTTATGCTCGGACGTAGGAGGTTGTAAATTTTTCAGCAATATTACAACTTGTGCTATGCTCAATTATAATAACTTTGGGGGACCCTCGCAATATACAAGCTGTAGAATAGTTTGTTTAGATTCATGAGGTTCTCTTTTGCAGAGTACTATGCTAGAACTCAATCAACAAAGCATACATGGGCTATGTATGCCTTGTTGCGATCGAAAACTAGTAATTATTATGTAAATTAAACTTTGCGCACTATTTTGTCTGTGGGTAAGTACTTTTACTTAAAATTATTAATACCATAATGACTGATTGTCGCCGGAAAAAAAATAAAAAAAAATGTGAAAATTACTACAAAATTGTGAAAACAAATAAATTGTTACCAAATAACAAATTTATGATTATTTATATCTGGTTAAAAGAGAATACGTTCGGATAACGAACTTTAGAGTCAATTACTTATAATTTTCCGAATCAGATCTTAATAATGTAGACAAAAATCTACCAGCTATATCTGACTGATTAATTTCCACACTTTTCCACATTAAAAAAAATCTCGGCAATCCACCGGCTACGCGATGCTGCGTTGATTCATGACATACTTGGGCCAGGAGGGCGCCACTCTCATTGGCAACATAAAAATCGCTGTAATCCTCACCCAATTGCTTGATTATAGCTGTTAATCTCCCGCCAAGATAGCAGTTTACGCATGGCTTCTATAACAGCTGGCACAGTTTTTCTCACACAACTTTACATGCGCTTTCAGAGACACATAAGTACTAAACCTATTTTGTATAATTTTTTTATTTAACTTTGAAATCAAATCCATTATTTAATTTGCTTATTTAGTATTTTTCTAAGAGGTAATTCGGAATTGGTACCTACGAGTACTAACAAAACCTTGTTCCCTTTAAGCGAAACGAATCCATAAAGTAAACTTACTCATACGTAGCATAGATGTCACACTATTGATTTTCCGATAGTGTTACATTTGTGCAAATCGCGTAAATCTGAAAATTAGGAAAGGGGTACGAAGATATTTGCAAGATGGTGAAAATTGTTATAAAAAATATAGATGCAGCCGTCTTACCTTACCACCAAGTGTAATAATGGAAATCAAGGTCTGTTGAAAATATTCAGTCTATTAAGTTGACTAGCTGTTTTCTCTTTGGACTGCGTCTAAGACCTCATCAGCCCCTTTTTTAACGCTCTTGTTTATTCCCACGCACAAAATCGTCGACATTCGCGACTACTTAAGAAAATTGAAACGGGATAGTACCTATTACGCAATATGTCTCTGTCTCAACTAAAAGTCTATTTAATGACCCTTGGAGGAGTATATTGTTCCAAGTTTACAGAGTGCCGTTAAACAGAAAGAATAACAATTTATTCAGTTGACACACAGAAATACTTAGCAGGAAAAAGTATGTAACTATACAAGAAAAGATACACAAAATAGATGCAGACACAAATATACAAAATAAACACCTTAAAGTGCAGAGTATAATATCTAATGTTGTTTATAATTCTATGACTGATTATAATACAGTGAATTTTAGACATTTAAAAAAAAGTTTGTTTGGATTTCAGACGTTTCGGAAATAAGGTATTTTGAGATTTATTCCTTATGTTACGTATAAACATAAGCGAAATTTCAATACACTTGTATATTTTACTCGTAGTATCCGACGTAAAATAGAATTTTGAGGAAAACCGCCAAGAGAATTATTATCCGTAAAACGTCCGGTACATCCTTGTTACATCGAAGAGCCGCAAAATATGTGGCCTCGTCCAAATTTCCTACAAGATAATAAAAAAACCGTCGTAAGGTTTTTACTTACAAAATAAATTTGGCTAAGTGCGAGTCAAAACGCGGGGTTTCGTTTCGGGGCTACATTAGTACCTTAAGGCAACGTTTTATTTTGCATGCTCATTTTAACGTGGAAACGAAAATTATAATCTTGTGATTTTGCTTTTTGTGACCCCTTTTAGACCTCTTTACGGATCTCTAAGAATAGTGTACTTTCTCATCTAAATGCCATTAAATGTGACCAGTTGTACAACCGGTTTAATAACTGGTTGTAAAAATGTTTTGTTTATATAACTCTAAATTCAACGAAAACTCTAAATAGAGCAATTTCTACTAACTGAAAGTTCTTGTTTGCACGATTAACGAAATAAGTAAACTGTTTGTCTACTTAGTATTCATGGCACTTCACTCATTGCTATTCTAGTGGCGGATTGAAATGAAATATGGTGAATTCAGCGTGAATTTTGAACACTAGTTGACTTGGCAATACTTGGGTTAAATAACGAGTTACTTTATTTGTACAACCTATTTTCCCACAAGCCAAATAATGTAGGTCATTTTATGGGTCAATCGCACTTACTGTGATGTATATCGCTAAAATAAAACGGAAATCGCTACGTTACATAGTTTTGAAAACTGCGTTAATATTATTATGCTACTAACATCCTTTTGTAAAGTATTAATATGATAGATAGTATACATAAAGGTAATTATATATTGATAGTATTCATAAAGGTAATACACATTCATCAATATGAGCAGTGGTTACCACTTAACATGGGCCATCGGCTTATTCCATCATTTGGTTGTATTAAGTTCCGATTTCGAAATCAGTGTGAGGGATCTCTTGTCTTGATTTATGAACGCAAAAGATGAAACGCGATGTTTGTAAGCAGTTTTAAAAACCTCACTTTATTATTACATAAAAATAACAGTTATGTATATTTCGCTTTTGATCCTTTTGAAATAAGAGATGAGGAAAACCCACTCAATCCTCGAGAAAACAATACAATTCAATTTGAACTTTATGTGAAGAGTCCTAGGTCAAAAATGATTAGATAGGAAAGAAGGTTTTTCTCTATGGTCGTGACGCTAAGGATTTTCAAGAATGTCGTCATAAAAGCATGGGATGGATATAAAATGAATGAAAGTCAAAGGATAGCCTATATGGTTGACCCAAGAATTGGATCTTGACGTGTTGTGAAATCAATAACTGGCAAGGACTGAGAAAACTGTCGAGAACATTTGTATCTCCGTAATACATGACGTTATAGTAGTCACAACGGGCTTTTGTCCCTCTGAATTATCAGCGAAGAACGGATTTTTAGGTCGAATTGGAGGTAAGCGGGTTTTTCCGTACAACAGTACATGCGTAATCGTTTATGCCACTAACTTCAGCGGGGTAAAGATCCATTGTGCGTACTGTTCATGCCTATGCTACTTCTAATAGGAAGTTGAATGTATACTGTTCAGTATTTAAACAGTGTTAAAGATTCTCTTTTCAAAAATATTTTCAAAGATTATAAAAACCGGAGTTTAAGTAAAATTACATAGGCTTTGATCACAAGGATTGTAATTTGATAACACAATATCAGGCTAAAGTATTATGAGAAAACAAAGAAAATTATTTTCCGGCTCCCGGTTCTAATGTAAAGAAAAGATGTTTTTTTTACTCCGTGTTAAAAATATAATTTTATGGAAGTATTAGTCTTTATAAAAAATATGAGGTTTTTTATTTCATATTTCGACACAGGGCAGAGCCATTTAGTAAATGTATAGCTTAAGTAGTAATTTTCGTGTGACGCTGCTATTCGAAATACCTGAAAATTGTTCAAAATAGCAGCTTTTATTTGAAATTGCAGGAACAATTTATCACAATTGAGTAGATTTTAGTAAATTTTTTAAACCAGAAATCGCTATGCAAAATTAATTATTATTTCAAATGCACGCGGTAATTTTTTTTTATAACTTGCTGTCGTGTTACAGAACGCTCTTTAATCTGGCAGGGGTATGCCAATCAAAGTTGAACTGCAGAGTTGAACTGCAAAGTTTTAAATCATGGTCAGTTCATACTAACTCATAGTTATTCTGTGACTAAATAGTGACATTATGACGTCATTTGGTGTGTTTTCGCGCATATTTTGCTGTCAAGTGTCTAAAAAGAATGATCACGTGGTACAAAATTGTACCACGTGACCTGAAGAAATTACACTGGGCAGTGAAATATAACTTGAAAGCAAAAGATTGGCATACGGGGGCTGAACTTCTCTTCTTTGGAAACTTGTGCATAGTCCAAGACATGCTTGGCTATTTCCCCGTACGAAAATATAATAAAAGCACATTACACGACTAGGCTCAACAACTTCGAAAAGAAAACATTTCTACTCCATTGCTGGGTTCATTCCGCACGAACACAATGAACTTAGGGAAAATTTTCTGTTGCTTTCATCGAAGGTAAAAACATAGTCAGCATGATAACTGACGCCTTTACCGTCTTTGGAATAAGATTCAGATTGTGGAAAGTAAAATGCGGTTAGAAAACAATGTTTTGCTATAACTCGATTGGAGTACTGCTTTCTGAATCTCCTTTTCTCCAAATGGATACCATTGTTTTCCTCTGCAAAAAGCATCGAGGAAGATTGTTTTCACATGATAACGCAAGAGTTGCGATATGCCACTGTTGTTGAATTTGAATAAGGTACAATCTCCTGTAGTAAATATCCTAATGGTATCATTTTCGTTTTCTATTTGAAAGGTTCATACTTTATATTTTATTGACTTCTATTGAATTATCAGATTTATGGCATGACTGTACCCATAGTAAACTTTTATAGTATAATTACAATAAATATTGAGGTATGATTTGAAAGTTTTAAAAATTTTTTGCTAAACTGATCAATGTCATGTGTAATTATTTTTTAGTTGTTATTAGTTTTCTGAAAAAAAAAATTGTGATTCGAAAGTTTATTTCAATTAAGTACTAATGCATTGTTATTTACATTCAAAGAACCAGTCCATCGATTGATCGTGTAATTTGGTTTTAGATGGTTTTAGTATTCAAATCAGTTCTAATTTGAACTTCGTGACGTAGTTTTGCGGCATCGTATGCAAGAGCCACCGGGATGAGCATACAAAACGTAGCACTCAGTTTCTCCTCAGCCGAGCGAGAATACGATATGTCTCCATCACATTTACATCTTGAAGTCGACGTGGATAGATACGTATTCAACGGTGGTGCGTGACGATGGAATTTCATTTTTGCTGACTCTCTTTGTTCCTGAATTTCTATTTAATTTTTGGGGTTCGTCATATGATTTTGGTACTCAAGTTTTAACTACTATTCTCATTTTCATTATAAAACCAAACAGCCCCCGTATTCCAATCTTATGCTGTCAAGTTATATTTCACTGCTCAGTGTATTTGTACCACGTGATCATTCTTTTTAGACACTTGACAGCAAAATATGCGCGAAAACAAATGAAATGACATCATAATGTCACTATTTAGTCACAGAATAACTATGAGTTAGTATGAACTGACCATGATTTAAATCTTTGCAGTTCATCTTTGAGATTGGAATCGCCCCCAGGGCTTATTTTCAACCAACTTCAAAAAAAGTGGTAGTCGAGTTGGATATATTTTTTTTAGTTTTTTTCTCGTTATTTTTTAAACAACTAAATGATGAAACAAGCTTTAGTAAAGATACAGTACTTCCTTTACACAAACAAAACCTTTTACTTATACTTTATGAAAGACAAGTTTGTGCAAAATAAACTTCTCTGAGACATAAAAAAATATCTTGTAGAGTAAAATGTTCAGTTCTCATTACGACGAGGTTAAGCCCACAAGTAATATAAATACAAGTTTTTCAACAAAACGTGAGACACAATTAAAAGTTGAAGTGGTAGGAGCCACTACTAAGTAATTCCTAGTTGATGACGTCATCCTCTCAAGTGGCAATTTGGGCGACGCAGCGGAAACCGTAGTCGTAGTCGTCACCACCGTGAAATTAGAAAAAAAACTCACCTTAGTAGGCACCTGTATGCGAGCAAGCTTTTTCAAGAGCTGCATTTACATACAGCGTTGTTTGATGCATTTTGGTTCCTGGGCGCTTTGTTAGTTGGGGGTTCTGTCAAAATTTTGTGTGACTTTTTAAGAACTGGTATGGTTCAACTATTAAATTGACAGGCACTACCGGAATGTATGCTTTTGCCAATGAGAGTAAGGGCCAACGCACATCTATCGACAAAACTGTTTTGTCGCGTACTTAGTGACGTGAAAATAAATTTTCTGTTATAACGAAAACAGCATATGATGAATGCTTCCTCGTCATATGCTGTTTTCGTTGTAACGAAACTCACAACAATTGACACGACGCATGCATAAAATTATGTTTACCTATCTATTATAGCATTGTTTAATATCTACCTATTAAACATTGCTTTATACGCACATACCTAGAGAATAAACTGTGTTTTTTAATAAATAAGAATATATAGTAATTATGTAGTGTACTTAATAATATTATTAAGTACTTAGGATGATTCTCATTAAATAAGCAAGTAACGAAAACAGCAAATAAAAAGAAGCATATCGTAACTAAAAAAGTTTTACTGAGAAGTTTCACATCACTAACTGTTCGACAAGACGTTTTGTCTTTGGTTTGCGTTCTCCCTAAGAGTTAGTTTCTTATAATTTCAAGAGATTGCGGTCAAACGCTAGTTTATAATGTACAAAAAAAATATGAATGTAATGAAAACGAAAATTAAAATGTTGTACAATAATGATTTTAATTAATAATGCGTAATTACAGGCACATGAAAAACACTCTTTTGTCTTAGATGGGTGCAGTTTAATGCATCATAGGGCACGTCCTCAGTGGCAATGTATTGAAAAAAGCAGTTAGCACTTAACATCAAGTAGACCATCTGCTTGTTCCATTATATTAAAGTTGTCACGAACTTCTTTTATTTTTATTTTATATGTAAAATCATCGATTAATGAATACACGAAGATTGCTACACCCTATATATTAGAGCGTGACTCGCAAAACCGGCTAGTTCCCAGGCGTATTTGGGGATGACGCTACAGTCGACGACGACTTAAGCTTCAAGTAGCCGTTAGAACCAAAGAAACGCCATTAATTTATTTTCGAAATTCATCAAAAATTATGTCCTTATTTTAGAATCTGTAATGGTGTTCATTTATTTAGTTATCACGATTTTATTTCATACTGATTATCTAACATATTTTTCGCCACGCCACCTAGGCGTGATCACCTAGGTGGTCATCAAATTGAAAGATAGTGTACAAATTATTGACATAACTTTACTAATAGGTGGCGTCTATATAAAATAAGTTTTCACCTTCTTGATTTACGGCTTTTGCGACAGGTCACAATTCTGTCAGTGTCTGTTTACTATAGTGTCAAAATTATAATTTGAATTGTTAGTCCATACCGCTCACTCGTTCCCCAAATTCTAGGGTGGCTTTAGCACAGCACTTTAGTCTGTGCATAATATTTGGACTACGAACAAATGAACCTTCTAAATAAAACACCTAGGGCGGCTTGCACGCACGAAATGTCGTTTAAGTTCAGCCTAAACACGTTTAACTAAACACGTTTAAATCGTTAAAAGTGTTTAGCAAAATTACGTTTAGTGGCATCTTGCACCAAGCTGTTTTGACGATAATTTAACTAAACTCGATTAGTGTGTATAGTACTCTATGGTCGGTATAACCACAGAAAACAGTTCCCCTACGTTTCGTTAAACGTACAAAACGATTGACGCATTTCTTTTCTAAGAAAATTCATCTTTTCCACGCATCAAGTAAGCTAAAACGGAACGGTACTGTCATTTTTTGATACAAAGTGTCATTGGCCTGCGTGTTGTGTTGTATTCTCTTTGACGATTTTATTTACATGTACAATTATTTCATTTTCTTGTTTTGTAGTTGATTGGTTGTGTTGTGGTTGTGATGAAAATAGTGCTTCCCGTTATGGACTATAATACTGTTCAATTTTTTAACTCGTTGGTATCGAATTTTAACTGATTATAGATTTGATGCAAAAGTATTTGTGTGGTTTCTTTCGATAGTCTGAACCTTCTTATATATTTTTTTTATCACTCCTACGGTGCTCAGACGTGGTCGCTGACTACTTTGCCAAAGAGTGATGGAGCGAAGTATTTTAGGTGTGAAAAGAATAGATCGAATTCGGAACAGAATACTTCGCTCCAAAACTGGAATCGCCGATGTAGGTCGTAAAGTAGCGGAAAGGTGGGCTCAAGGAGACACAGGCTGGATACCCCCAGGGGGTAGAAGACGTCGCGGCCGCCCGAGGAAGCGCTGGCATGACGACCTGGACTTTCGAGCAGAAATGTGCTATACTCGGCAATAGGTACTGAGGGGTAATCACGAACAAATCTGACAGTCGCCGCGTTACGTAAACCTAACGTATTCGAGTGATATTGCGCGTCAACATCAGCCCGACTGCCGAACGTTGTAGCGTCACCGCGCAGTGTATCTCGGATACGCTAGCGTTACGATACGTTCACGATTGTCAAATTTATTCGTGATCAAGGCACTGCTAATGAGTAGACAAGCCGTTTTACCACCAAGTTTAATGATAAGTCGCAACGCAACTACGTCCTTGAAATTTTTAGAATCCTACTAATATTATTAATGCGAAAGTTTAGATGTTTGGATGTTTATGTTTCAATCACGTCAAAACCACTGAACCAACTTGGATGAAACTTGGCATATATGTAGTTCGTAACCTGGATGACATATAGGCTACTTTTTATCCCGAATAATTAACAGGATCTAAAGGATAAAATGAACGAAAAGGAAAAATTGAAATTGAAGGGACTCCCTTTTCCGCATTTAGGCTCAAAGTTGGCCCATTATGCGTGGGAACGAAAAGGATTAGCAGCGCCAATTGGCAAGAGGATTTCATTGTCATGTCATGTCACGTCAGTTTGACAGGACGTAGTACTACCTCTTTGGTCTAACAACTAGCGTTTGACATTCCAGTAGGTACACGGAAACTGTACACGCGCACGAAGTCGCGGGTAACTGCTAGTCAATCATATACCTACTTTAGAATATTTATATTGATAAATATACCTATAGGTACCTAGTGTACCTACCTACCTTCTTCAGACATACCTATTCCATTATTTATAAGTAGGTAGGTAGTAAAACTAGAACAGGATAGCCTAGGAACAAAAGACCTAGGCAACACCCGCAGAAAACTTATTTGTTCGTACCTAAATGGTTCGTAATGTATGGTAATGTTTCAGTACATAACTAAACAAGTACCTATTGGGTGTGATATTTTAATAATATATAATTAAAAGTCTACCTACCTTTTATGTTTTATTTTATCAAGCTAAAAACATTTAAGATTTCATATAATATCATTGTATTTTTTTGTTACCGCACTTGGCGGTAAGGCGTCAGGTTTAAAATCGAAACATCTATTATTTTACTAGCTTGATACGACCAGAGCGCTGTTGCCGCTCTGCATCCAGACTCTATCTCGCTCGTTCGACATTGCATAGCACAAGCTGTCAACGTCGCGCGCGTTGTAACCGAATTTTGGTATACGCTTTGCAAAATTTAGAAATAGCGCCATCTGACGTTTATTTCCGTACTGCTTATAGTGTCAGCGCGCCAGAGGTTCAAGAAAATAAACACCGTTTTGATTTATTACCGATTCGATACACCCAGCGACATCTCACGCCTTTGAAGGTAATCCATTTTCGGGTTACGATATTTTCTAAACGTCTGCTGGTCTATTTTTTTATTTGTCTATGGTAAAATCTTTGTTTACAAAGTCAAGCGATTAAACTAATATCTATTCTGTGCCTACGACCCCGAATTTATGGCATATTTGGTTACAATTTTCCATGTTTTGAATTTTAAAAGAATGCTAGCTATTAGGAGTATGATCTTGATACTCTTACATATATCAAATCTTAACTTTTTAATATCAAAGACATGTAAGATCGTTAAACTGCGAGACCTCATTTTGATCGATGAAAAGCGATTCCTAACTTGATTGATGTGACAAGATTTTCCGGATTTTCCTTGAGCGTCTATATCTCTCGTCTTTATTTTAACATATTACGAGCTGGCTGTCAAATATAGGCATGGTTTAAATATAATGGGGTGTGAAAATGCTTTAACAGACGCGAGACGTGGCTAGGCAACTGCCTGTCCCTACTAAGATCTCTAATTATTATAAAATGGTTCTGAATCGGGCAAGTCTGCATCAAGCGCTTTGCCTCGACATTTATCATGAGGACCGCCAAAGAGTGGAACTCATTACCGTCGTCTGTGTTTTCGAACACTTACAATTTAGATCTTTTTAAGAGGAGTGTGAATAGGTTTCTTCTAGGCAAATGTGCTACATCGTCAACCGCATCGTCACTTAGGTGAGATTGCAGTCAAACGTTTGCCTATGATGTAAAAAAAAAATTGTTCGGGCTTTAGGGGTTATTAGAGGGGTCTGTAGACTTTTGACGTATCCGTCAAAGTTCACGTAAACTATATTTTTATATGGAAAATCATCAGTTATGTAAACATCCCACTAGGGTTGCTGCTCAAAATATAGTTTACGTGAACTCTGTGGTAGGTAAGTCAAAATGTCACACTGGCAAGCCAGTCACTAAGCCGCTTAATGCGAGTGAAGGTTCAATTCTTTACTAAACACAAGACAATAGACAAAAGAAGGCTTACGACTGTGACGGTAAACATCCCTCTTGATCTAGATTAGTTGAGAACTAATAATCTCTGAGATTCGTGAGATGGGTTGTGATATTTTTCCTCCTGTTTATTTCTGTGTTATTTTCGTTATTCTATTTGTTTTCTGCAAGTGATCCTTGAGAAACGTCACACATTAATCCTTTTTACTTTGATAAAAAAATGCTTTTTTGTAGTGATAACAATTCGGGTCATTTCACAAACTTTTCCCACTAAACAACAATGATACGTAAATGTGTGAATTATACACGAGTGGGTGAAAACGGCGATGTAAGACACATAATGCGATTTTTGCCGAGGTTTTTCTCCCCTTTTATTGGCCAAGTTCCATTTTTGCTCTGTCTCTTTGTATTTCACTTGTTTAGAGAAAATAACATGTTGGGTAAACTTTTGCTCTTGTTCGGTATAAAGGCATTTTTCGATGATTTACAGTGCGTTACATTTTGGAGCAATATTTTATGAAGCTTTCTTTTGAACTCGATTTGTAAATAGCCTAGCGTGAAAAAATTGGTAGTGTGATAACAACTCTACTTTTTAATCTACTCGTGGGTAGTGAATACCATCATGCACTTATGAATTCTTCGGAGTGTGAAAAATATGCTATAAGCATCATTATTTCTCTCAATTAGGCTGAAAGGATGGTTTTAGTTAGACTAGCTTACTCTCAAAACGACGCTTTATAAGCACTGCAGCAATGTTTAATTACTAGATGTTACCGAAACACATACAGACGTGCTTTAAAAAATAAAACAATTTGAATATGAATGGACCAAAATCACTAAAAACTTTCCAAGCGGTTGCCAAATGGACCAATTGAGCGAGGAATTTTGATTGTAATAGTATAGTTTGAAGGTGCGGTCATTAGACCAACGTAGCTAGTTCAGTGAACGAATCGTATTGACTGAATCTAATTTTATGCAGCATTTGTATTATTCAATGACATGTTTTTACCCACCGTGGTAACAAACAAAAATAAATTAGCTTCCTTTTAATTTTTTTATTGTGTTAAATTCTGGTAAAACCTTAAATGATATGATGAACCCAAAATTGGAAAGATGTAAAATCTCATGAGAGTATAACATTCTACGGCGTTCGATAGAATAAATACCTACTTTTTGGCCACAACATATAAATTGAAGACATCCTGTATCAAACTCTAAGTAAAAAGTCAGGATAAACAACAGAAATCAAGATTCCCCACTTTCATTGTTGATAGCATTAACTTCAGAAACAATTAATTAACGTGGAATAATTTACTTTAGGCATGAAAAGTTTTTGTGAGGCTATTATCCTGGAAATCAAGGAATATTTGGACACTGGATGGTCTAAGTAGCAACCCTACCTTTCAATTATTCAGTGGTATGGACGATCCGAGTGTCTAATTATAATGTCATTTATTTCAAACAAAGCTGAATAGCAAACAGCAATCGGTATGACTTTTTTGACCCACAACTACACCCTTATTTAAAGCACCCAATCAAAAAATTAACAGTAAAATGTGTTCATAAAAACATTTTTAAAATTACGAAGTGACAAAGCGGATGCTTTCTGGAAAGTAAACTTTATTTCAGAATTTCATATGTAAAAAATTCAAGTAACATGAATTTTATTATTTTTACGTTGTGGAAACCGCACTTGGGTATTTTCAGAGCACTTTGAGTGGTAACACATACATTCGAATAAATGTAGTGCGAACGGAAACTCACTTTGGAAGCGCAGTTTTAAAAAACTTCGTATAAATTACGCAAAATATTTCATTAGATAAAATAATTCGGTTACAAAAACCATATAAATTAATAAATAAATATTCATGGACTTTACACATGACGCCCTCTAGTCTCAAACTAAGCAAAGCTTGTGATATGGGAACTAGATGTCTGATAGAATACTTAAATACTTTTTTTTGTAAATACATACTTAAAATTACATATTAACACCCAGACATAGAACAAACATCTATGTTTTCCACGCACAAAATGTTTGTTCTTATTGGGGATGGAACCCACGACCCACAGCACGGAAAGCAGAGCTACTCGTATTACCAACTGAGCTGTGACGCTTGTCATGAGCCAGTCAATTCCCTAAAAAATCATCTAACTCAGCTGATCCCAATCACTGCCGACTAGAAACATCCATAAGACGTAGATCGCTGAATGGCAATTGCCCTTTAGCTAAGTGGACTTTCTACAAACGTTAGAAAACAGAAATCGTCATCAATATGGGAATGGTCATGTAACTTTTTGTCCGGGGACGAGTTCTGTAATTTCTAGAAGCCGCATAGCACATTTTTTTAATGGTTTTTCTTGGTGTTATTATGAGTGCTGTTGTTTAATTTTGGTGCAATTTTAACCAATAATACTAGAGGTAACATAAAGTGTGAGCCATTCGAATAAATGTGTATTATGTGAATTTATTTCTATTTGATGGAACTTGTTTCCAAATGTTGATAGAGATAATCGAATCCACCATTTTGCCTTCAAAACAAATGACAGCCGACTTGACTACTTCTTCAAATTATTCGTTTCACATTGGCAAAATTTTCTGTCAAAACGTGGTCGAAACGAAGAACAGTGGCCATAAATAAGAAAAGAAGATAAAGAACTTTTTGTCCAGAACCGTCATTTCCATACACTTTTACTAGTTTTCTATTATCTAGCGATTGTAGAATATCAACTAGCTGGATAGAAAACTACCCTCGAATCACGCGTCGCTTCGACCAGACGCTCCAAAATAAATTCTAAATGCCCAGAGGACTTCGTAATTACTTTCTACAAAGTTTTATCTGAGACCTAGGTCACCCACGCCTGTCATAATCGAAGCTTTTGAGCTTGGATAGCTCTACATTTCTAAGGAATAAATTGCTACTGAATACATTGCTCCTATTTCCCATCAGCCTGGTGTATGGTTTCATTTGATTAGCTAAAAGGAACTAAGTGGAAAACTACCAAGCCTACCTTTTTTCTCTAAGATGTAGAGATACGCTATATAGTTCTACGTCTATGTGGGATCACGCGGACATGATAAAGTATATATAATGAATAGGTGTATATAATGAAAATATTAGATACTAGCAGTTACCCGCGACTTCGTACGCGTCTACAGTTTCCGTGTACATTATATTATCTGTGCGTGTACCGAGCGGATACTTCTTTGAGAAACTTGACATTACACCTCATTACACCGAACTCGTGCCTACTGGAATGTCAAACGCTAGTCGTTAGACCAAAGAGGTAGTACTACGCCCTGTCAAACTGACGTGACATGACATGACAATGAAATCCTCTTGCCAATTGGCGCTGCTAATCCTTATCGTTCATTTTATCCTGTAGATCCTGTTAATTATTCGGGATAAAAAGTAGCCTATATGTCAATCCAGGTTACGAACTATATATATGCCAAGTTTCATCCAAGTTGGTTCAGTGGTTTTGACGTGATTGAAACACAAACATCCAAACATCTAAACATCTAAACTTTCGCATTTATAATATTAGTAGGATATTAATAGAAAAATTCAAATGCCAGGATTCTCAGTGCAAAAGGGTAAAAAGCTAGGTGAGTTTTTGTAGAATTTTTTTTAAATTAATTTAGTGTACATTTACTAATAAATAATACTAATACCCTAATTATATTACGATCTAGCCACAATGCAGGCTAATTAGTAATTTTACACTGACCTAAATTTTTATCATAAACTAATCTAAGAATGTGTCTATTGGCACTTTTTTTATTGCTGAACTAAACTGAATTTAAATGAACTACCTAGAGTATCATCTTTCAGGTATAAAAAATAGTGTTAAAAAAATAAGTAAAGTGTTGTAAAAATAGTGTACTATGTGATGATAGGCATAACTCTGAGATATATGCCTGTAAATGCACCGACACCCATACCCTTTAAACCTGGAATATAGCAATGCGAGCATTACTCCTTGGTAGCAAAAATAGGTACGGTGGTAGTACTTCCCCGGACGAAACTTCTACTAAAAAAACTTCTACTAACTTGTACTTCCTACTAAAAACACTACTAGCTTGAATCAGTAAGCAAACATATTTGGTAAAAATTATAGCTACTAACCAATCAAGTGACGCATATACCGATGAAATTAAAATTGACGTTTAGCCAAAGAGGTAGGAAACCATAAACATGGAGAGGCCCCATTCTACTATACAAATTAAATCGACACATAAGCCGTCAAATATTATTTTGTTTCTTTTTAACCAAACAAATACTGAATGTGTTGAAAGAGATAGACAATATTTTGTCCTTTCGAATTTTTTTTGCGACGTCATGATTTTATGTTTGCGTAACCAGCGTCGCCATGTTATGTTCCGAGTTTGTGGTAGATCTCCTGTCAATACTACTAAGGGCCAACGCACATCTATCGACAAAACTGTTTTGTCGCGTACTTAGTGACGTGAAAATAAATTTTCTGTTATAACGAAAACAGCATATGATGAATGCTTCCTCGTCATATGCTGTTTTCGTTGTAACGAAACTCACATTAATTGACACGACAGTCTTTTCTTACGTTTTTTTATTAATAGGTTCGCAAACCAGCCGTTAAAACAATTTCATTAATTAATTAAATTGCCCGAGCGGCCTTCAAAAGCAAACATGCATGCATAAAATTATGTTTACCTATCTATTATAGCATTGTTTAGTACCTACCTATTAAACATTGCTTTATACGCATATACCTAGAGAATGAACTGTGCTTTTTTAATAAATAAGAATATAAAGTAATTATGTAGTGTACTTAATAATATTATTAAGTACTTAGGATGATTCTCATTAAATAAGCAAGTAACGAAAACAGCAAATAAAAAGAAGCATATCGTAACTAAAAAAGTTTTACTGAGAAGTTTCACATCACTAACTGTTCGACAAGACGTTTTGTCTTTGGTTTGCGTTCTCCCTAAGAAGGCCGCCATATTATGTTCCGAAGTATGTACGATTTTTTTGTTGGTGGGGCGTATCCATTCGTTTTCTGTATCAGAGCGTTTAGCAGTCTAATATACCGTCTTAAATGACTAGAATGTACCTATCTTGTCAGTGTGGTGTGCGTGCGCTCGTTCGACCGATTAGTGTTTACTACGAGAACCTGGTGCCTAGACAACAAGCCATACCTTGGCTTTAAGGCACTACATACTTTTAAGCATGTGTACTATATGAAATAATAATAAATAAATAATAATAATAATAAATATCCTGATGTAATTTGTTAAAATATAAGTAGAAATGCTTACAAACAAGGAATTATAAGACGAAGGTAATGAGAAAGTAGCAACAAGATGACTATTGTATTCCGAGACACTTCTCAAACCATTTTCTAACTTGAAAGATTTTTGTTTTCAAGACAAAGGTCCTTATAAAGTTGAATATAAGGTCTATTATTTTGCCAATAACTTTGGCTCCTGACCTTTATTCCGCCATCCGATACGCTTCGGAGTATGAGTAAAAGCTTACTTTTGCAATGGTTTTGAATTACTTTTAGTGGTTTGGTTTCAGCGTATCTTGAATTATTGTTATATTGGGAAGTTTTCTTAGACCATTTTATCATAGAGAAGGATAATGAATAAGGGCCTAATTTACCGAATATGTGTTACGTTTTTCTCCAAAAATTCATGTTTACCTCGAGTTTGACTAAAGTTTTTCAGTAAAAACTTTATTAGATCTATGAGAATGCAACTTGAGTTTCGATTCTCCATTCAGCATACGAACCTGAGTATGAAAATGTAAAATGTTTTTTCAGGAAGAAATAGAAAAAATATCATAACCCCGTATTGCACTGCAAAATTATTCTGTACAGTTAGCATCAGAAGTAGATCACGCTTTCAGAATTTAAAAATTATTATTTTTTATCTTAGTACCTACTACTTATAAGATGTACGAGTAATTCTTACTTCTCAATTATGGTTGGAAAAATAAAACTAAATGTTACTAATTTTCAGTAACATTTATCTGCGCCAGCGAATCAGCATTGCTATTCAGCGCGGCAATGCAGCCAGTGTCTTGGGCACGCTTCCGATTGGTACTGATTTGGATCAGTTGAGCTATCTATAAATCGTTTGCAACGGTGTGTAGATAGCTCAACTGCTTCATGTGTATTTTGTACATATTATAAATATTGTAAATACTATATTAGTCATAATTTTCTTTGTGAATAAATTTATTAAAGTTCTAAAAAAAAAAAATTCAGTTAAGTATAAAACATTTTTAAAACTTTGGCTAGTTGACTGTACTATCATCGATTTCCGCTGCAAAAAAGCTCAGTTCGTATATTTCATTCCAACAGACTCAGGAATATGCCCCCAGGGTGTGTAATATCCGTGAACTATGCGTTTTTCTGAACACAAAGCAACAGGGCGCGCCGTTTCGCACTGAGGTATTTCAATATAGCAAGTATACTACAATAAAAAACTGACCTAGGTATTGCACGTTGGAAAACAATAATGTAGTAAAACCCCGTTTATTTCTTCATAGGGCTTGCTACCAAAATGGTGATTATACGTAACACTGGCATAGGGATCAGTGGTTAGATTATTGGACTCTATATTTCTTTATTGTACACAATGAAAAGTCTGGCACATGTATGCAAGCTTAACTCTACAAAGAGTTCTCTTCCAGCAAACCTAGAAATATAGATGTGGGTACGTGTACAAACTAAGAGAAGAGTAACTAACATAAACATCTATTTTTTAACCGACTTCAAAAAAGGAGGAGGTGTTGTCAGACACAATAAAAAGTTCTCGTAGCGCAAAAACTAAACCAAAGCCAACCCTTTGGTAGATACTTAAAGACCACTTCCTAAAATGTCCGCAACATTTTTAAGTCGTCGATTTCCAATTCCTTTCAAACGTCGAAAACAGCGGAACCTTTGCGTTTTGTTGCACTGTATCCTATACGACTCCGTAATGTAAACTTGCAAAGATAAAGCAAGTTTCAGAACGGCTCCAGCATTGAGTTACGGTTTAATAACGCGCTGGCTGGCTGTAATTAGCTACCTATGTACGTACGGCTTTAATTATCTCGGGACAAAGAGATGCTGGGTACTCAGGTGCAGTAAAGAATAATAATTTGGATAATTTGGATTGTACTAACTGGAGCATCAGTGGTTTAGCGGTAACAACTCCGGTTTTTTTAGGTCGTCAGTTCAAATCCGGTCACACACCTATGTGTGTAAAGAAACATAAATGTGTACCTAGATCAAATTAATTTTAAAAAATCTTATTAAAAATGCCTTTTAAAAATTGAGGAGCAGTCTTTATACACCCTATATACATTACATGATAGGTACTATTTGAAACGTACTCTCACATTATACTAGTTTCAGAACCCCGGTCGGAAATACCAAATGTAATTCTCTAATTCATTTGAACATGCATACGTCATAGATCTTCAGAGTAATGGAATGTAAACTCTTTTGGTTAAATAAACTAGCGACTGCTTTTGCAAGTCAAGTGGGTGGCTGATGGCAAATAAATAGAATTCAAATCTATCTCCAAATAAATAGAATTCAAATTTATCTTCAAGAGCAAAGCCCTCGTCTTGGCCTTACGTAGTTTTTTTTAAGAGGAAATGCTAGTGACGGCTTTTTCATGCAGATGTTTTGTTTGGATACGGAGCTAAAAGTTGACTATTTTATTTAGTTTATGCAGTGATAATATCTAAAATTACCATTGAACTAGACTAAACGTATGTAAGGTCCAACAAAATAATTAAAAAGTGCATTTGGTTGGTCCTATAAAGACTTTTCAGTATGGTTTGACAGATCCACTATTATTTAGCGATTTTAGTAGAAAAACTGTGAAAACTCATGAAAATGTATGAACGAGATTTTTTTGTTCAATATTCAATCCAAAAACATATTGGAAAATATTTTTTATTTACTTGTAGAACATACATTTGAATATCATGCGTGTTAGTACTGAAAATAAGAAAAGCTCGCAGGATTACTAAATCCATAATTTATTTGTTTTTATTTCTATGATCATTTAATAGGCTATGCCGGATAGCATGTTATATTGAACAAATTGTAGATAGATATTTCAGCATACACGTTGAATTCAACGTTCATGTCTCTACTAATGGATGACCCTAGGAATGTTCGACGGTATATCGGCTATGTCTTGCGTAGAATGCTCTCTAGCCTTGCATATTCTAGCGTATATTGGGAATATTGTGGAGTTAGTTCATATAGAAGCTCTATTTGTTAATTAAACTGGTCAGTTTCTACCGTCAATGGCAAAATTAATTAGCGTTTGAGCTTGTTAAAAATAACTGCTTAGAAATTCTGCATGGCTACGAATTTTGAACCAAAGATTTTCTCAAATTATCGATGATATTATCATCCAAAGTGCTATTCAGAGACATGTTCAATCACTTTTTTACCAAATTACTTCAAGTATACAAGGAATCATCACTACTACTAGAATTATTTCAAGACGTAACATGCATCGTTTCTTTAATATACCTTTTTATGCGTATAATATCGATAATTAGCAAATACTTAAAATAACTTTCAACCATACACACATTCATTAATAAATGCTGTACTTTATCAGATTATCACAGCTTTTAGTTACTCGTATGTATGTGAAGTGATTTGACAAATTTTTTGAGTTTTTTTACATGTTTCAAAAAGCTAATTTCAAATTGATTTGATTGATAAATAAATGATTTGATTTCTCAAAAAGTCGGCACAAATAGTTCTTTTTAGAGTTCCGAATAAAAAATATAACGATATGAGCCAGAGATTGGGTTATGATTCTGAACATGATATTGGAAACAGATGAAAGGAAAATGATGATTTATTGCTTTTTGGACCTTTGTAGCGCGTTAGGCAATCGGTAGGCCTATCTGTTCTGTGTATGCAAGTGCCAGTTCGATTCTTGCATCGAGATACGGTAAGCCTTACCAACGTTAAATCAAAGGATCAAAATTAATTTACTCAGTTATCTTACAAGGATCACGTTGTCTTGTAAATAATATGTCTTGTAATGTAATATTTCTGGCACACCATACGAATTTAAGTGCCAGTTGCACATGATAAGTTAAGCCTAGATGAAAATCAATAAAGATTAGTCAGAGGCACGTCCATGCATTGCCCACGTTATTGCAGCAGTCAGTACCTATTACATAGTGTCAGGTTGTGAGTCAAAACTTTTTTTTCTCTGATATTTTATTTTACAATAAATAAAAATCGAAAGTTGAAAATAATCGTAAGCGAAAAATTGTTTCAGAATCCTCTGAAACTACGAATCCCGTCAATCGACGTAAAAAAGCGAAAAAATAGGTCTGAAAATTTTACTCGGAGAAGCGAAAATGGAATAGCACACGCCACGAAAAAGAAATAAGTGTCCTGTCAAATGTCAACCCGAACTTAACAAGCGTCTCACATCGCTGTACAATATTGTGATCATTCGGAAAATAAGGGTACAAATTGTATGCGATATAACAATACAGCTGCTAAGAATTGTGATAGCCCGAAATTAGTTTTTATAATTTCCAATAAAATTTTACTACAGCGCTTAATTATATTTAACAACGCACTGAAAGGCTGAAAGGGTTCCGTTAGTACTTACCATAAAACGACTGTAACAACTGTTTCAATCGGGAAGTTGTCCTTGAAATGTTTAATTTATCATATCCTCACTCAATTTTCACATACATAAATCACCAAAGTTAGTTACCCACTTCACGCTACAACATTCGTAGATGCTCGAACCAACGGTGCTACGGACACGTCACACGTGCGGCCCTCGTAGCAGCGTAGACTCACTGGAGTACAGTCGCCGCGAACAGTACTTCCGAAGTTTACCGATCGTAGCCGAGCGCGACCGAGTCTTGTAAGCTGTGATTGATATCAAATGAAATGTGAGGAATGAGTAGTTGGAGAGCTCTTTGTTTTAAAGATTACATTTTTTGCGCCATGATCGTGGATCTGTAGATGAGGAAAAGCTATGCCACAACTGCAGAGTCTTGATAAAATCCTCATTTTTTTCAGCAACGCTATTCCCCAAAGCTATTGTTTAATGACGCGAATAACTAACCGCCTTTTTCCTGATATCTTCGACCAAAAAGCGCTTGAAGTATTTCGTTTTATTTTGCGAAGCGTTCAGCTGGAACTATGTTTTGGTCAGTAAGCTTTTCATAACTAGGCAATTAAAGCTTAATTAAGTGCATGATGACATTTTCTCGTATAAAGGAATATGAAACTACTGCTATATAAGTCGAGTTAAATGTAAAGCCTGTTTGGTTTTCGAACAAAAATGTGATCACTGAATAAATCATTTTGCGAGTAACTGTACCGTAACGATAATAATGAAACTCTGATATCAATCGACTAGGTAAATATTTTGGTGTAAATTTTCCATGTCATTGATTCGCCATTAACTTCTGTCGGGAGGGATGGGGCCTTATTGACCTTATATTCTCTCGATGGGTATTATACGCCATCATGCTAAATTGTATTATCCTTGAAGCCCATGATTTGCGGATATTGAATTTATTATCATTACGGACCTGAACGAAAGGGTTAGGTGATTAAACCATCCCTAGATAATGCTTATCCACTTAGCCATTGCTTTTCTAGGAAGCGGTGAACGCCATGGATAACTTTTTGCTGGTTTTGAACCGGTGACTTTTTTGGTCAAAATGTTTTTTTTTTATTTAATATTTTTTTCAACTTATATGCCCGAATGCCCTATGAACTCTACTGGACTTAGATGCCCTATGGACCAATAAAGTTGTCGATGATTGTAAAATGTATTTAACAAAATACATTTACCATCATTCTAGATATTGTGTGAAAAAGATTTGCCGTGGATCGATATAGTTCTGCTAGTTTGGGCCGTGGACGCGCGTGAAACTACCCCCAATATTTGTAACCTAAAATAAAAAAAAACTCACGTCACATAACGCTCACTTCATTTCCAAAACTAAGTCTCTAGGTAATTCGAGACATTCCAAGGTTGTCGCCAGCCGAGAACCCTACAAAGGGGTAATCACGAACAAATCTGACAGTCGCCGCGTTACGTAAAGTCAACGTATTCGAATCATATTGCGCGTCAACGCTAGCTCGACTGCAGAACCTTGTAGCATCACCACGCAGTGTATCTCGGATACGCTAGCGTTACGATACGCTTACGATTGTCACATTTATTCGTGATCAAGGTACCGCTGGAAGTTTTCGAGATATCAATAGCTGTTTTCACACTGCCGCCGACACGACAACACCACTATATCGACAGAGAGCTAGTCTCATACATTTAGTACAGGCAGTATCAGAAGGAAATCTCTGTTTAAGAATTACATAATTGTTTATTTTTTACACTAATCATAAATATGTCATCAGAATGATTCAGTATGTACGTCCTCAGTGCGTACAATTGTAAGACTACAACTGTGGTCATAAGAACGTCGGAATTAAGTTCGAAATCGCACGTGCTTCGCCGCCGTGGCGCTTACGACTTCTAACTCAAAAACAGATAACTTTATGATTTTGAGTAAAGAGAAAATTTTCTGGTAAGACCTACAATATTTTGTATGATAAAACAGCAACAAAGAAGTTGCGATTTATACTAGCTGGAAAAAGATTTCCAGCTAGTGAAAGTGTAGATGGCAAGTTAGTATTTTCACACAATGAAAACTTTGACTCATCATTTCCTCTGATGACTGTACTAGACGCATTCACACCGTATGGATACCGGCACCAATATTTTAGTTTGTGCAGGGTTCATGTCGGTATCGTGTAGGTGTCGGTAATTGTAATAAACGTCCAATGGCGAATCGGATAACGGTACTCTGTTAATAATGGAAAATGGCGCTATGTAATGGTAAGTATGCGTTACACTCTCACTTGACACTTGGTGCTTACACTTTATGAACTTGTACTTCGAAGGTTTACTTTGGTAAACGGTAATGTTTGCTGTGCACTGCGCGTTTAGAGGTTTTTCCCATCATATATAGGTGTTTGTTCTATGTCTGGGTGTTCTATGCATTATAAGTATGTATTTACAAAAAAAAGCATATAAGTATTCTATCACCATTTAGTTCCCATATTACAAGCTTTGCTTAGTTTGCGACTGGAGGGCGTCGTGTGAAATGTCCATGAATCTTTTTTTTTATACCCATCGTTTGTTCCATTAGTGTAAAAGATGGGGAAAAATCTTAAAACAAATCTGAATCTATAAGCTCATTAATGATTGTCTTAAAAATCGACCCTAAGTTTTAACTGACTGATAGAGACTTATTACACTGAAAAATGGAAGACATCTTTATATCTAGATCTTTTTCTTAAAGGTAGGTTTTTTCAAATCTACCAGGATAAAACCAGTTAGAATTATGAAAGCAATAGTTATTACAGCAACAGGAACCTTAACCTTAAGGACCCATTTTGCTTTTGTCTCATTAAGCAGTAAAATTATCTAATTTGCTAACTCCAAGTGTTACGCACGTAAGTTTATTTTGGTGATTAGGGAGAACTTGCGAAGTTAACGTTTATAAACTTACTTAATTATTAACGCTATAAATCTGTAATTTCGATTACTTTGGGAGTTTGTAGCGGGTGTGAAATTGATTATTGTGCCGTTAGCACCAGGTTTTGGCGCTATCGATTCACTGGCAAGTTTTTGCATAATTTTATGATGATGGTGGTAATGTTTCAAAAGTTTTCCTACTAATGAGATTTTTTAAGTAAATTAGTTAAGCACTAATTTAGCCGACTTTTATAATAGTTTACACAACACAATGCTTAAATTACATATTGTCGCACCGCGGCACTGTTAGAACACTCATTTATGACGATTTACTTTAAAAAACTGGTAAAGATAGCAATAAAATTTATAACAAATTATAAAAAAAATATAATGGACTATTTCGGTGTCATAAATCCTGTACCTCTTTACCACAGGTAAAATAATATAGCTAATCCATTACATCGAAAGCCACAAACTGCTGAAATGTACCAAACTGAAGTTCAAACTAAACCCGGCTATCGACGGACAGCATACGAAACCACTGGTATTGAAAATCATAATTCCAAAAACAATTGCACGTGCTTTGAACTATCCAGTAAAGCCAGAACGTCCGCTATGTAAATTGCAAAGACTAGAAGTGTAGATAATCCAAGTCATGGAGTATTAGTAAAAGTTAGGTAGGTTTTTTGATGTCGCTCTTGAATTGAAAGCCGAAGTAACGATTAAAACGTTCACATACAAAATATTCACAATTCTGCAGTAATCTAATTTTTTAGAATGAGTCTAAGATGTTCGAATTACAGAATCGTTTGATTTTTGCAATTTTTTAGCAAAAATTACAATACAAAAGAGGTTTTTTTAATGAGATCTGTGTGGTTATATTAATTACTTTCGCTAAAAACACCCATCGTCGATATTCGCCGAAAACAATTTGTGGGCTGAAATTAATACCTTGTGGAAGATATTACGTTTAGTAATAAGATCGCCGACTTATATATCCCACTGTCGTTTCTCTGTTTGTTTAATTTGTAAAATTTTATATGGAGTATTTTCTATCTATGGTACATTTTCTGCACTATCTGTGCATAATCTATGGCCGCAGTTAAACGTACAATACCATTTTCAGAGCCGTTCCGCCCGACCATAGCCGTTACCATTAGTGGACACTAACTAATGAACACAAACGATCCTCGTCCTTTCGCCCAGAATTTAGGATTATACTTTTATGTCTTTTGAACACATAAATATTAGGGTTTTGGTGTCTATTCTATTGTCTATTGTCACATAGTTTAATACGATTGGACCATTAACTACTTATCCTTTGTTTTGATGTTGTTTTACGTGTTATAAAGTTATTCGTTTTTGATATTAGCAATCTAATTTCTATGAATGTAATAAAATTTTATTCTTCAAAATAGCTAGCTAATTATTTATTCACAAAGAATTACGACTAATACAGTATTTACAATATCTATAATATGTACTGTAGTGTTTGTGTTAGACAACTAATACAATCCACGGTCTCGGGCACGCGAGTGAAGTAAGGCGGTGAGTCAGTCTTACGCGAGCCACGGGCGAGTGCAGACGTATCGCTTGTACACACCGCTTGTTGTCGAGCCTGTGACGATCTAGGTACTAGGTGCTGCCTAAAGTACTACTTACTGGCCAGCGAGTAGGTAGGCACTACATGTACAAAACACACATGAAACAGTTGAGCTATCTACACACCGTTGCAAATGATTTATAGATAGCTCAACAGATCCAAATTAAAATTAAAATCCTACAAGGGTAGTACATGTACCTACTCGCATTAGGCTAGTTTATGTACATGTTAGCAATAAATGAATGTAAAGCATGACGACTTCATAGTAAATTATAGTTTTGTTAGGATGAGTTTCCTGAAACGCGAATTTCATAGTAACAATGCTTTGACATAGTCAGGTCATGCAAGCTTTAGCAGGAATCAAACCCTGAACATTTAAATCGGGCAGACCCTTTAGTCAGCCAGAGACATGTCTGAACATTATATGCCTACGTTTTACAGAAGCAGTACCCACTAGGTTCCAGGTTCATCACTGTTAGGCTGGTAGGTACTTTTTATACTGATTCTGACAATGTTTTTCTTCACTTAACAAAATAGTCCGAATTATATGGCACAAACCTGCACTTTGCAGTATACTAAATTGGTTGCATGACGATGTTTCTTTACCTTTTGAGCTAGTAGGTTATTATTTTTTTTATTTTTATTATTATAAGCCTTCAATGTCCCACTGCTGGGCAAAGGCCTCCCCCCCTTCCCTCCACGCTGTACGATCCAGCGCTGTGATGCTCCATTCGGGCTGGTATTTATGGAGCTAGTAGGTAGCTAGTAGTAGTAGTAGTAGTAGTACTAGTAGGAGCTAGTAGGTAGTATAATAAAATGCGTAAGACAGATATATGTAAAATTAAATGACATGTAATGTGAATAACAGCGTATTTCCATTTTTATAAAGAAAACCCGCGGAAGTCGAATTGATATGCAAAGTGATCCTGAACCTTTGTGTGGTGACATAAAAAAGGTGCATCCATACTTTAATGGAAAATCCTCGCTCTGGGTTCTATTTAACGAGTAAATAACTTGCCGATACTACATTTTATAGACAGAATTAACATTTACAACAAAAGCTCTGCATAGTCTCGCTGAAAAATGAGGTACAGGCTCAATTCCCTCGACTGAAAAAGTTATCTGTGCCTACCAAAACTGCCTAGTACTGTGCACGAAAGTTTTAAGATAAAACCGTATTAGCACTTAGTTATCTACACTCAAAACTGTACGATGTTCTACTGCGTTTTCTTCACGTTGACGTAAATGCTAGATGCTTCAAAACTGTAATGTTTATCGTGAACAAGTAACGACTTAGGTAAGCAATAGTATTAATTTCTTACCTAATAACAATGAATACTGGTCGATATCTAGGCAAACTACGTCATTTAGGGTGCAAAATACATTGGAATGTACCGATTGGGCGTGATGCTCAGCCTCTAACGATATTTAAACCTGAAGTGGGAAAAGGTACGACTGTATGGTTGGTATTGTTACTGTGCTAACAACTGCATGTGGAGCTACGTAACCGTAGTGCAAGTAACTAAGAGGATGTGGATAAAGAAGGAATGTCTGAAGAAATAGTCAAAAATCAAACAAGTATTGATTTTACACATTCAAAACGCCACATTCGACGTAAAACAAGCGAAGAAGATTCGTTCTGCGCACAATCAAGAAATGCTCTGTAAAACTTATTCTGCTCTGGTGATTTGCAACTGATTTTATACTCTTTCTATGCCTACCTATTCATTAGGAAGACCCAAAACAACGGTCTTTCGTCCGAAAGAAGACAAATCGCTTTGTTTCATTCATTTCTTTTGGGGTCAGTCTTTGCTTTTGAGTGCTATATCTGGATCTCATCCTATTGTTTACAGTTCTTTTTGAACGGTTCCAAGCCAGGTCCAGGGGCTCTGCCTGATGGTATTATTTTTTCAGCTTCCACTATGAAGACTTTCTTCGTCATGTGGCTCTAGTCTCTAAGTATGCATAATATGACTTGGTTGTATCAGCGTAGGCGGTTCTCTTGGACTTTTTGGTTTTCACTTCCGTATACACGTTGTCCTGAGTGTTCAATGTGCTGTAATATAAAACCAGGCAGTAAAAAATTCCGTTTAAGTTTCCTAGCTCCATTGTCAACGTAGAATACGACTTGCAACGACCACACCGCAGGTATTACCCGTTTTATTGCATCCAATTTTATTTTATGTTCAGCTCACATCGATCGTTCAATTTGATCTCAAATGCATCAAAATCTTTTTTGACGACTCGTGTTATTTGAGTTTGGAAGTGATGAAGGTTTCTAGGTCACTTACTTTATTCCTCGCTTATTGTTAACATACATCATAAAGTGATATGATAAGGGTCGTACCTTGGAGTAGAAATATTCTTAATAGCTCAAAAAATATAAAAAACTATCGTTATACAATTTTTTCTTACATAATTATTTTCGAATTACAAAACTTCTGTTAAAGTACATTTTCGACTCGTTAGTTCTACTCGATGCTTTGGGCAGCAGATTGATGTCTGTCACTCTGTATGCAGTAGAATAAAACTATGACTATTAGAATCCTTCTACTACAAAGTGTGAACACTTTGTATTTCGAGTATTTCGATTAGTGTTCATAGGTACGCCTTATTATTATTTTGAGCAGTGATACAGGCATAACATCGTTTTCTAAGTAAAATGATATGATGAAATTTTTCATTACATGCTTTTGACACGGTGGTAGACATTTCTCTAAAAAATACTGTGATTTTAACCACCGCAGAGTTTAATCACAGAAGAAACTTTAGCCAAAATGAAAAATAATGGCTTTTCTACCTTATCTTCATAGTTGCAATATATTTGTGAAAGAAATACTAAAGATCAGAATTAAAAAAAAAATTGCACCATTTTTACCAAGGATAAGTTACTCAAATGTTATTGACAATTTTAACCAAAAAACTTTACTATGCACAAAATTTTGATACTGGCAGAATTTTCTCCAAAGCTCATGATAAAAGTAAAGTAGCTACCTAATACTCAAATAGCTATGTTGGCTTTAGCACGGGTCTAAAACAAATCAAAAACTCCGTTCTCCACATCTTCACTTCAAATTGTTCAAACACTCACACAAAAGGCTCCCGCAATTCTTTCCTTAATTTGAGAGGGTCGCAATCTGCGTGAGATAGAGGCTCTGAAAGAACTCTTGCTTACTATCTGCCAAACAAATTGTAATAACAGGCACACCTTACCTCGTCGGTGATAAATCTTAGGGCTGCGAGTGACGAGCTTTGGTCTTATTTATGCTCTCTCATTTTCGATTCATAGTGTTTTGGACAGTAGGTTTATGCAGGAAAATAAAATGAAACATAAAATGCTTTCAGATTTTTTATATTCAGATAATATAAACTTTTCTTGAAGGTGTAAAGAGAAGTAGTCAGCGGTTTGTCTAGCACGCTAATAGGGTTTTATTCCATGGGTATTATGGTGTTTATCGGTATTACACAAAAGTTGGCACGCAACACAAAACAACGGTAAACACCACAAGCCGCAAAAGCCTTATATTTGAATGCCTTACAAATTATTGCGACTCCTTCGTAATAAACAGCATTGAATAAAGGGTGAGCAGGTTTAAGATAAGATTTTATTCCACGGGCTCAAAGCAACAGCCTTTCAACCCACTTGTAATATTAAAACGAATGGCCTTATTAAAATAAACAGTAACTTTATCCAGCCGTCTTAAAAACTTTTTCATAAAAGTCTGCTTTGTTTTAATTCATGAGATAAAGTTGATGTCCTGAGATAAGGAATAAAAAGTCCTACTTTTTGTGAAACTGTTTCAGAAAAGGTAAAACGCAATCTCCAACATCAACACCAATCGAAACCACTTGGGGACTTCAAATTATGTTTTTGTTGGTTCCAATTGTTTCACTTTGGTTCTAACTTTTCTTTTGTTTTGTATTCAAATTCCATGTTTTTTTCCTCATCATTACCCACTAGTTGTTTAGACTATCTGTTTTTGTTTTGTGTAGACTGTGTCTTCAAACAAACTCGTTAAAACGCAGACGCTGATGAACAAACGATATTACTCTTTAATTAGATTTCTCATTAAAAGGAAAAATAAAACATTAGAGCTTCTTTACAGGAGTTTTCTTTATGCAGGCGGCGTGCACGACCGTTTAGAATGCAAATATAACCGACTCTGGCGCCAATTACTTGCAAATTCATGACATTGAAACCCGCAGAAATAATTTAAATGAATCTACACCTTGCATACGAATTGATAGTTTTAGGGGGAGATATTTTAGCCACGTCTAAGTTGGTATTATCAGGGAAGGTATTTTTACCACGAAGTTGGGTTAACTGGGGTGCTTTCAACTGCTTGTTTTTACATCTGTGCCAGTTTGTCTTTCTTATTCACCCATTTATTTATAGTTTGGTCTAATAAGCTTTATTCACAAAGAAAACTACGACAAATTACAGTATTTACAATATCAAATAAATAGTATTGAGTATTAATAAATAATTTATTATTATTATTATTTTAAAATTTCACACAAATAGGTAGTGCTAGGAGTAATACTTATGATTTAGGTGATAACTCACTAAAATAATACTTTAGATAAGATGACCGCGGTCAATTGCAAGTTGAGGTAAAATAAAACATTACAGCAGGAAATGAAAATAATAAAATTAAACTTTAGTGTTTTGTCTGTAACCTTTACCGTGAATTTTTTTCTTACCTTTACCGTGACTAAAAAAACAAAATCTCCAAAATATCTTTTTGTTTTGAGTTATCTTTGTTCTAATAAAGAGTGTTTACGTTTATGTGCGACCTTTATCTAAAAATTGTAGAATGTTTTTATTTAGTTCAAAATTAAAAGCAATAACCTCGAATTTTACTCGTAGCTCTAAAATGCCTCTAAATTCCAGCTTAAAAGTTATGCAGTTGCCTTTGTTCGAAAACTTTCACTACCTAATTTCGAACAAACTATTCTCGCAAACGTTATTATGCATGATACATAAACGTACTGGTCGAGTCTGAGTTTTCATCCTTAAAAATTAAATCGAAAATCAAGTTCTTATCAGGTAAGTTTGTCAGGAAACTTTGTGTTCATTCCAAAACACCGAACCGGTTTTCTGATCAGTCTAGAGTTACAATAAGCGCGTGAGTTGAGAACCAATTTTCTTTATACAAAAGTCCCAAAAAAAAAAGTAAAAAGTTATGTTTACACTCGATTTTTGATTCCATTTTTGAAAATGAAACTCAGACTCAGTATACTGCTATGGTAATCGAAATATCCCTTGTTATTCCCGTGTGCCCACGATGGCATAAACTGGGTAGTGGATGCATAAATTGCTAGTGTATTGCGCGGGCAGTGTAAAGAAGCATGTACCTACACTCGACAAAGGAATGCAACACTGGGCAGTGTAGGGTTGATAAGAATTCGAACGCATTAGGCGGACATAGTAAAGGTAACTAACTAGGGCAGTATAATAATGGTGTTTTATTAGCAACTTATACTTAGCATTGCTTAGTTGTCATAAATATTAGGTCTAAGCGTGAACCGTATACCGTATAGAAAATTGTATTGAAATAAGATTTAGTAATAATAGATACTAAGAGCGTCTTGCACCAGAATCACTAAACGTATTTAACAGCTAAATCAATTTAAACCTGACGCATTTGTATGCTTTGACAATTCGCTAAATACTATTTAAGAGTTAAACGCGTTTAGCGATTCTGGTGCAAGCCGCCCTAAATATAAAAAGTGAACCTGTAGCTACTGTTATCCACTGGCAGCTATTCATTAACACTTTGCTTTTGGCTTCGTAAACTTAATTCACATGAGCTAATTCACCTAGGTGTACACTTTTAGTAAACTTTAACACAAGTACAAGTAAACAAGTACCTACTGAAAATAGTAAATACAGACTTTAGAGACTATCGAGACTAAGCCGACGCGTAATGTGTACTCGTATAACCTCTGCCGCGAAAACAACGCACCAAAATTTAATAACATCCAAACCGAGATTTTCTCCTGGATTCATAGCGAAACTAAAAAGAAAGTTATGCGGGAAGTTCAACGTTGAATAAACCAATTATGCGCTGAAACTCAACATTTGAGATTCAAATAGATTGAACTTCAAGCTGGAAAGTCTAACACGAGATTATGTAAGTTTTGGATCATGCTGCGCTACGAAGTGTTTATTTTCTTTGTTTGCAGAATCTATGGGAAACTCAACGTTTCGAAATCACATTTTTTTAAATAACTGAGTTAAAGAAGTTCTAATTTGCCTTTTATTTCAATGACTTTCGAATAAAAACTATGCAAATTTTTGAGTGTCCAAATTTTTTACCCAAAACTGAAGCTATTTTCTGAAAAAGACTCTACATTTGCTTACAACAAGGTCCGTTAAAGTGGTTCGTATTGGAAGTATACTTTTCGATTCCGATGAGTTTTAGATGCGTTTTTATGGTTATTACACCGATCCCAATCTTCCTAACAACTTTCCTGATTTATTTTACGGTGTATCTGTAATGCTCGTATCGGAGAAATACGGGGCTATGCTCTCCTATGTGGCGATAGCCTTCTACCCTTCACACTCATATGTTTCATAATAAGTATGTGTTGTTGTTCAAACAAGGGCAATTTTTTGAACAAGCACCTCTGTCTATAACAAAACTCTTGTAGTGGTTACACAACTCATGAAGAATCCTATGGGTTCACTCTTGTCACGCAATAAAAATTACAAAGTTTTTTCTTCATGTAATGCGTTTTAAACTTTTCTCAAAAATAGGATGAAACTCGCATTAAAGCGTCTATATGTGGGTGCGACGCGATAAAAGGGTAGGTACGTTGCGTGTACTAGATTGGAAATCTACGAAAAGTAAACAAGCACTTAGGGTTGTCACAAATATCTAAGATAATAATAATTTCAAATACGATGTATTTAATTTTTGCTGCTAAGGGCGGCTTGCACCAGAATCGCTAAACGCGTTTAACTATTAAATAGTATTTAGCGAGTTGTCAAGTCATACAAATACGTCAGATTTAAATCTATTTAGTTGTTAAATACGTTTAGTGATTCTGGTGCAAGACGCCCTAATAGTTATAATACTTAATAGTTTGACGTTTCAAACTCTTCAGGTGCTTGGTCCGAATGAGCCCCCATTTGGTTTATAGGGGTGTTAAGTTACACGTTGTATTATAGCCACATTATTTCTTTATTTATACAATAATCGAACGCAACTAGGTAAGTAATACCGAGATTGATGTGTTTAGCAGCTGTTTCCGTAGTTCATCCATCGATCAGCTATTTTGAGTGCGTCAAGACAATCATCGGCGTACACTCAATGACACACTTTCGAGAACATTCAACCTTTGCTATTTTGGTGTTTGCAATTTCAGACTTCTAGACTACATTTTTTTTTTTGAGTGTAGGAACAATTATATGGGTCCATTAGCGGTCACTTCTGGCTATAGCATTCCATAGAGTCAATAAACTTTTTTCTTTTTGCAAATATGTATTTCTTTCAAGAATCTATCCAGCACCTCTTCAGATGAAGAGGTGAGATGAAGAGGTGAGAGGTGAGGTGAAGAGGTGAGGTGAGATCATATGGGTGAGATCACCCATATGATCTGTCATTTTATAGTAACTCTATGTTGTTTGAAATTTAAGTGCCTTGGGTTCTTTATGAGGCGATTTATACACTCATTATTAAAGTGGCGAGTATCACACTTCGTAGCAGCGACGATTCGACAGCTCTAGTAAACGATTGAAACACCTATCAAATACATTAGGTACCTGCAAAAATGTGCCACCTAATGTGACCTAATATTTAAGTACTACCTACCTAATTGCTGTGCCCTAACAGGGTTTATGTTTGATACTCTACATACCTTTATAACACCTGTTTATGCAAAATAAAAGTGCAATAAAGATTTTCAATTTGTTTTGTTTCTAACTGGTGTTTTGGTAAATAAACTATTTATTATTTATTTATTAATGAACGATTTACATTGATCAAGGACAGTAATCAGGACACATGTAAAAGTTACACTACGCGACATGCAGCAGTAATCCACAATAGTGTTGTCGCTGCCGCGCAATGGAGCTCTACATTGTTGTTTCTGTCACTGTCATGTGGTAAAACACGGCAACTAACTTTCATTCGTCATTTGCGCTACTACCAGAAAACAAGCTTGCATGAGATCTTTATCTATGTGAGGCACATACCTTTTAAATCTTAAAGTGGTAAGTAGAGCCACTGTATCATGTTGTGTATAAAGAGCATCTTGCTTAATTCACTGCAAGCTAAACTTCGCCTAGATTTTCTCCGTGGGCGCCGGTGCCAGAAAATTATCAGCCAAGCGAGAAATTAAAGTAGCCGTGAACAGCATAAAATTAACTTAGTCTCCAAACGCAGGGTCGAACTCAGAACAAAGAATATTCATAGGGGAAAAATAAAATGTTTCTGAAAAGTGGCGTCGTGATTTATTCAGTCTTTGGAATTCTGAAGCAGTCTCTAAGGAGCTTGAGGCATATTCTAGAGGGGAAAATAAAATGTTTTAAAATTGGTGCAGTGATTTATCTACCACCGGTACCTCATAGGGTTTATGAAGCTTGTAATCGTCTTGCACCTACAACATTTTTACGAAGTATTTTACTGCTGATGCCTCATTGGCTGAAAATAAATAACATCCAATTATCTATTTAACATTTCATTGCATCGAATAAAGGTTTGGACAACATGAGAGCTTATTGCTTAAATATTTAGGGCGGCTTGCACCAGAATCACTAAACGTATTTAACAGCTAAAACGATTTAAATCTGACGTATTTGTATGACTTGACAACTCGCTAAATACTATTTAAGAGTTAAACGCGCTTTGCGATTCTGGTGCAAACCGCCTTTATATCGTATTTTCAGTGAAAAAAAATTATATTCTACCAGCCATCAGTGATAAGTGAAGAATATAAGTCAAATTACATGCATGCGGGGTAGGATGTGGCTTAATTTTTTTTTTTTTTTCAAACCGTCTTGTTCTTGCACCACTCTGTCCACATGCATTCAATTTCATAACTTTATATTTATTTTTTACTTAAAAAATATATAACTATCTGCAGAAATCAGGCTATATTTTAATGCAAACTGGAATAAAATCAATTCAGCACTTTTACAAACCATCCTGTAGCCGTACCGACAGCTTTAGTACAAATTGCAAAATTAGTCATCAAAGTGTTCAAGAGGACCTTTGAATACCTCCCCTTCATCCAGTCGGTATAGGTCTTAAGGTGCCGACGGATTTCCTCGTCTTTCACCCGCCTCTTCCGTTCCATGCATTTGGATTTGCACGCCTAATTAAATTAAACTTTATTAATTTAACACCTATAAATTTATGAGGCAAGGACAACGGCGGTGTTTCGAAAGACTGCCTCTTAAGGAGCCCCATACACTGGCCACTTACAATAGTGGCAGCACTGTGAACATTTTGAATAATACTGTTCTGGCATTCTGTAGGGGCTTTCCACACACATAGTCAATACAAAGATTGAGCTACTGCAATAATCAAGATCATCATATTAACTTGTGGAAGTTTTCTACTACTGCCAATGGGAATGTATGAAAAATTGTTTCCACTGACAACACTAGTATAAGATAAAACCCATGTGAGTTAACTCTACTAATACTTGATTAAAAAAATGTTCATTCATTGTCATTGCAAAAGAAAATAAAAATAATCTCACGACTGTAATCCCTAGCACGATAAACTTTTCCTTAGAGCTTTCGGTCCTCAAAATCCTTGAAGATATCTCATTATTTGTAGGGTAATAAAATTACTACATAAAGGACCTCGGAAACTGTAATCCCTCACTGGGTTTGACGAAACATCCCGGGCGAATACAAATGAAAAACAAAAAAAATGGCGATATTTGAGATTTAAGAGTATAAGATAGGTACTAGAACGCGCACCCAATCGGTCCCAATTCCAACACCAAAAATTGTAACAGTGTAAACCGAAAAGCAAATAATCCTGTCGCTTTTCGGTTAAGTGAGCAACGCGGTTAAAAACGACCGTAGTACTAAGGGGTCACCACGAAAAAATGTCATAACCACAATCGTATCGTAACAGAAACGTATTCGACTTACACTGCGCGTCAGGGACAGTTTGCTTGCCGAATGTTGCAGCGTCACCGCGCAGTGTAAGTCAGATACTATACTGTTGCGATACGATTGCAATTGTCAGATATGTTCGTGCCTACCCTCCTGTGACGGTAGAAGATCGGATGTGGATTGAAGTGCGTTCACTTGTCCGGAACAGGGAACCGAATTCATTTCGTCCGAATCGAAACGGTTTTTAAAAGTACCTCCCACATTTTTACTTTTTGGTTTGATTTAATTGAACCAATCAAGCGAGTGTTGCGTAATGCGTTTATGGACATTAACCGATGAAGGAAAACATTGTAAAGAAATCCGGTTTTTTTAGAGCATATAAACAAAAAACCAAAACCAAGGTTGCTTTGTTTCTGAATGATAAGGAGGATAAGTCACGTGGCTATTTCCATTTCTTTTCGATGTTCTCTAAATTGTTAACTTGGCTAGAACAGATAGGAAATCAGAAATAAGAAATAAAAAGTTAGCAGGTTCGAATCCCGCTCGACTCATAACTTTTGGGATGTTATAAAACTCTTTGTGGAAATAAGATAGGTCTCCAACATGACCCTTTTATTCATATTCTGCTGTCATTTTAGCGCAGTTTTAAAAAAGAGATGACAACAGATTTAGCAGCCATTTTAATTAGTGTAGCTTTAGAAGACCCAATAAGGCCATGAGAATCGCTCAACCAATTGAAGAGAGTTAAGTTCGTATTGAAATTGAGTGAAGATACCTTTACTCAGCACAGGAAGTAAAAAAACCGTCTAAAGGCTTTAGAGCTTCTAAAGTAAATAAAATCAGCAATTTCAAATTAAGCTCAATGAATAGGTATTCGGAAAATATTTGCACCAACGCCGGACTGGACTAGAAATGCTTCTCATAATTAATTTAGGTACCTATTAACTGGTATTGGATCGAACCCTTCGATTCTCGCTATTATGCCTCGGGCTCTTAATAAGCAAAGACCGTCATACCGACCGTAGGAAGTTAGGGTTAGTGTACACTGAGATAAATGCGACGCGCACTTTTAAGAATTGCTTTCAATTAGAAAGCACAGTGTTTTAAGCCTATTATACCTATTGTAACGCTATTTTAATCCCACTACTATTATAAATGTCAGGATGTTTAGGTGTTTGTGTTTCAATCACGCTGTAACTACTCGTCCGATTACTACTATTATAAATGGCAAAGTTTAGATGTTTGAATGTTTAGATGTTTAAATGTTTGCATGTTTGAATGTTTAGATGTTTGGATGTTTGTGTTTCAATCACGCTGTAACTACTGGTCTGATTTGGATGAAACTTGGAATATATTATAGTTCGTAGCCTGGATTAACACATAAACTACTTTTCCCGCTTTTTTTGTCATATTTTTTTTAGTTAGTAATTAATAAGTTTCAAAAACTAGAAAAAGTGACTTTAAGTTGACTGCCTTCTAACTGCATCATCAAAATGGCATTGGGATTGTTCTATTAACTGTAAAAACCTCTGAAAAGTCACCGGAAAGTAAAATACGCTTGTCGTGTACGAGGAGGACAATCATTTTTTTTTTTTTCATAACTTTCTCCTTATTTGTTCGTTTTTTTATGTTAGTGGTACCACTTGCCACAACACTGCCACTTTGTGGTGGTAGCATACGTTGGGTTGTCTCGCGTCTTTGTATGATCTGACTCTTATAAACTACGTGTCTTGTTTTTGTTATTTTATGCCCAGAGCATTCATCTTCAGTATCACGGATGCCGTTTTTTAAAGAACCGTATCTTTAGTCATTCGAAAGGTAAAATACGCAGATATCTGAACAGGAAACTCAATTAGGAAATACCTATCCTTGCCGTTGAGGAGTTATATCAGTATTATCTACTGTAGATAATTAACTTTGTATGCTTTCATTATTACAAAGCTTTTTTCATTTTCAGGATCACGTTTTATTTCTTGAAATCATGTCATTCGACAGTTTTAAAGCCATTTTAACTGTTTTTTTTTTATTGCGAAACATTTTTTTTTAATCGAATCTGAACTAACATAAAACTTTTTCTGTACCATTTTAGAAAAGGCCTGCAGGGGTATGCCAATCAAAGTTGAACTGCAAAGTTTTAAATCATGGTGAGTTCATACTAACTCATAGTTATTCTGTGACTAAATAGTGACATTATGATGTCATTTAATTTGTTTTCGCGCATATTTTGCTTTCAAGTGTCTAAAAAGAATGATCACGTGGTACAATTTTGTACCACGTGACCTGAAGAAATTACACTGGGCAGTGAAATATAACTTGACAGCAAAAGATTGGCATACGGGGACTGAATATACTGACAATGATAGAGTTTCACTTTTCGGCAGTTTGGGGAAGTAACACTATTATATTTAGTAGCTAAATGCGTTTAAAAAGAGCTGAAAATATACCACAGAAGTTTTTTTTAAAATGAATCCAAACAGAATACGAAGTGCAACACTAAACCTGAAGAGTGACTTTAAAAGTTTGTTGTTGGCATTTATATTAGTGATTATTCCTACTGTTTCAGATACACTGTGCCAGCGTTTATTACGCACACTGTTGCTGCAAATGTTCTCGATGGTACCAATAGCATAATCCGATTTTAATTGAACTCGCCTTTGCTTGTTTAGATGAGTTCGAATGGGTACTGTAATGGAAGTTCGTTTAGAGCCCGTTCAAACTGTGGTTTATTAGATAACAGGAGGTATACGAGTGGTTACACGCTGTGAGTTTTAGCGGCGGTGGCTTAAACGCTTTTGTTGAATGGGCCACCGCTAATTACCATTTGTTTCGATTTATCTCCGCGGTTGTATCGACTAACGTGCATTTGCTTGCATATCAATTTATGAGCAAAAAAAAAGTAAAAAATGTTTATTTCAGAAAAAAAGAATATCACTACAAAACTAAGGTTATTGATTGGATACAAAACAATTTTCTCAGACAATGTTACAAAGTTACAAAACTTAGAAATACCTGTCAGTCTCCTCACTAGGCTATGCCTGTATCGAGGAGACTTTAGAACGTAAATAAGCAAGTAAACTTAATTTAATCGCGATTAAGTCGAGCCTGAAAACGCGCGTATGCATCGCTGGAAAAATTCACCGCGTGTTAATGGTTGTCCGCACTGTAATGTTTAGTATTTTACGATTACCTACTTAAGTACACATTTCACACCTCAACCAGCTTATAAAGCTTTCAACCTAAAAGCCAATAATCATTCACGCTTATATTTTGCAAACCAAACCAATTCAGCTGTAAAAGTACCTAGTCAATTGAATTGTGGTCTCGGCGGATACAATCATTGATTCGTGTAATTTCGCTTCGAAAGAACAAACGAGTTTACATGAAATTATTTCGTGCGTATTAAGTTAATGAGTAATACATGCAATTACGAATGTTTACTTACTCGATACTGGATAATTTCGTGTTTTATGATTGTTTCTTTTTTTCTCGATAATAATGCTATTTTGTGTGTACAGAATAAGCAGCCTATATAGAATACGTAGATACTTAGAGAAGTCGGCATTCCACAAACGCTAGAGAATGGAAAACATCAAAATGTTTGAGAATGATCACGTCATGTCATAATGTCATATTTATCCATATTACAATTATTTTCTATTCTCTAGCGACATATCTATGCTAGCGATTGTACTATTTTCTTACAAAGTTTGCTAGCGAATGGAAATGTTGCGTCAAAGGAAGCTGCATTCACTTACATTTTGGATAATTTGTTTCGCGTTTGTCCCTGTATGTTGACCTGCATGGCACGTTGTATGAACTGCTTGTATGATTGAACATGACGTCACTATTTCAATGTAACTCCATCGAGTTTAGTACAACACTGTTGTGATTAAATCATGGTATTGATAATTTTTTTTACATACTTTCAGACACATTCACTATTAATAGTATTTAAATTGGAGTTACAGAACAAAAACTTCCACACACAATATCGATCTGAACTCAAACCAATTTTATAAAGACTGCCCTTTATTGCTCATTTAATTTCTGAACTTTTTCTTATTACTTCGCATTAAAAACCCACAGAACTGTCTACTAATTCAAATTCATTCGCGCATCGTATGCGTTGAATCGAGACTGGCGAACGTTCCGAATGCTTGCGTTATTTTTGTTACACCACACGCTGTGTATATCCAAAATATTTTTGCAGGGTACTCGACATATTGCAGCTGTTGTAGAAAGTTTAAAACTATTAGACTGTTAATTTTGCACCACTGTCCAGACAAAAAAGTGATTTGAAAATATATGTTTTTTTAATATTTCTTTTATAAATTTATAAGCAAGCGTTTGACCGCGATCTCACCTGATGTTAAGTGAAGATGCGGTCGACGATGTAGCACGCTTACCCAGAAGATACCTATTCAATTCTAATATCAGTGTTTTTTATAAAAAAAAACAGTATTGGCAAATCATTGGCAATTACTTATTTTTTGTAAATAGAACAATTTTTGAGACTAAATGTAGCTTATATCAACAATAATGATATTGTTGATATAAGCTACATTTAGTCTGATATGAATCAATAAAAACATATGGATCACTTTGGATGACTTTACTATGTGTTGCGGTTACCGAATCTACTTGTATCTAGTTATTTTCTACAAGCTTTTAACTCAAAGTCAACCACAGAATAAGACCTCGAAAGATGAGGTACGCGACTTAAGCCTACTTAATACTGTCTAATTGATTTACAGTATTGTTTGTTATTGTTTCGGGTTGAGTATTTGAGAATGCGATCCAATTTATTTGCTTTGTGCTTGTTTATAGGGAGGTGGAAATTTTACTAGAATTAAGTGTTTATTCATGTTATTGAGGTCAAACTTGAAGAAATTGGGCAACAATTTGCGGTAATACATTGTGATTCTATCCAATCAAAAGTGTTTTGAAAACTCTCAAGTTTAATGAAGTTTATTTAGGTATTATTTTAAACTTACGCGATCGCATAATTGGTTCATAAAATAACTCAACTTTATTTATATATACAAACTTTGACGTCGATAGCTCTCAGAACGTTATGCCTAGGAACGTAATGTATACGATATTTCACCAAAACCAGTGTAACCGGAGATAAAGCGCAGAGTAATAATAGAATTCACACCGAATGCGTTTATTGTAAGCCGGTTTTGAACTCGTAATTTATGTCTGATACGACTATTGATCAAGGTATCGTCTGAAATAGAAAATGCAATAAGTAGTTTTAGACACAAAAGGTTCCAAGGATTTTGGAAAAAGCTTTTGAAAATAAGTGGACTGTAAAGTTCTTCGATGAGTAATTAAGTTCTTTAAACCAAAAATTGTCAGGAGCCTAAATTCAGTTTTATAATGTTTAAATAAAACTGTTTCATCATCAGCATCAAAGGGTTAAATCTTTTAATTAAATCTAATAAAAAGGTTATCATTTTGGGCATTTTGTGACTGTTACGACATCCCAACAAAATCGCAACAATATTTTTACTAGATTTTACTAAAGAAAATGCCCCTCTGATGATAGCTCTCAGTGTGTAATTGTTTATTTCTGTACGCTTTGGCAACATTTTTAACGATTGCACAAATAAATAGCAAGGTAATAAAGAACGTTGAAGAATAAAACGGCGTAATGTAACGCAAGATACTGCTGCGTGCTCTAGATTTAAAATATATTGTTTGTATTGAATATCGAGGTTGCGATATTGATCGTTTCCACACTGCTAACGATACGACACATACACGATATCGTTAGAGAGCTAATATCATACGGATTTGATATTTTCGTACGAGCCACTGACATAATATCAGTGTTGTCAGTCAGTGTGCAAACGCCCAATGAGGTGGCTTGCATCCAATGCCTGAATAGATACGGCTGACTAGGCTGAGAGGATAATGTAGAAGCTGGGTATTACTCTATGTAAAAACAATGTCCCAGGCACTAAAACGTCTCATTCAGAATCATAGGTTCAAAGTTACCCTGACGTTGTATAAAACATCTTGAATAGATGAAAGACCCATTTATCTAACTAAATAATTCATATTGTATTGATTGCTACATACTTTTCTATTTTCTAGCGATGTGATGGTTGCATGATAATGCAGTTTTACACAAGCCTGTTTCTGGTTTTAGCTAAACATCAGAGATTTTCTCAAAAAACGGGATATTTACCAAGACTTGAGAGTGTGATTGGTAAATATTTTTTTATAGGTACGACTCAATTTGTTATCGACTTATATTACTATCAAGTTGATAATCTACCTTAAAATACCTTTAGGAACTGCCCATAGAAATGTTAGTTGCATAAAGCTACTCGGGACCTGTTCCAATCTCTGCGTCACTCATCTTTCAAAAAACACACAGGTTATTTCATTATATCGTAAAAAAGGGTTAAATCTCATCATCATCATATGCTTTCGATGACAGGATACCTGTGGATTCCTCGACTAAATGATTCTAGGTTACATAGATGTCTCAAAAAAGCTATTTGTCTCCGTGCCATAGTTGGGTGTTTTACGCTAGTAGATGTAACCTCGAATCAATATGATCGATCCCTCCCGACGAACTTCGTACACATGTGAAATTCATTAGTTCAGTATAACTACTAGACTGTCCCTTCTATATCAAATTTAAACTTCACCGGTAAGACATTGCAGGATTGGCTTTGAGTAAGTATTTGGCTATTGAAGAAGTTTATTGTTGATCGTCCGTTGTACGTTATACTTTGTCAAGTTATATTAAAATGTGATCCTTTGAACGAACTTATTAATTTCTACTGATTTTAAGGCTATTTTCCAAAGGACGAAAACCTACTTGTTTCATAAGTTTAGACTGCAAACTTTACTTTGTCTTCCTGCCAATTCACGAGGTTCTAAAATAAACTTTACGTACAGTCAACATAAGAAGTATATTACTTTTTCAGGATTTCAAAATTATTTAGCCAATAATGATTATTTTTCATCTTAGTAGCTTCAACTTTTAAGATAGATTTTTACTTCTCAATCATGGTTGTAAAAAGAAATATTGCTAATTTTCAGTCATAAAACATTATTTATTGAAACTTTGGCTGGTCATCATTTACTAAATGATGTTAACTGTAGATACCTACGTACTTACTTATAGTTTCAATTATTTGTATATAAACTTTAGATTTAGATATAATTTTTTTTCCAAATAAAATACAAAGTATACGAACTCTCAACCATAGTTGAGAGTGATTTTATTCAATAATTAAATTATGACTATGACCTTATTTTTAGTCACTTAGTAAGATTTTTTAAGTAGTGAAACGATATTTTTTTCTTAATTCTTATCGTTTCACTAACTACTAAAAAAAATTCTTACTAAGTGAGTCGAAAAAACAATAGTGGATAAGTATAAATTAAAGGTGCATCAAAGCAAACGAGTAAACTGATGACCAAGTTAAAAGCATACGCGCTACGAGCCGCATAATCAAGCAGCTAAATATATCAACTATTATTTAGGCTGGCTGAGCAAAGCAGAGGCTAGGGGCGCAAAAGAGGTCACCACAGTCCGACGACCATCATTTTTCATCTCATTAACTTGGCTCACGTGTCCTGAATGAGCATGGGGCTCATTAACCGTACTCGATTTACCCATCGACCTGCTTCTACATCTATAAGGGTATTGTTATTTTAAACCTCAAGGGTCCGGGTTTAAGGTTCCAATGTTGAATGACGAAATGGGAAAATAAAATCGAGGGTCTAAATAGATTTTTCATGCTGTGATAATAACATATACAGACGCCGTATAGTTAAAAAAAACAGACATTAATAAATGTCTTTTAAGAAACCGGATTTTATTATCTAGGATTTTTGCAGAGTTACTCAGCATTTATAAGCTTGTCCACTAATTTGTAAATGATCTCTCATATTATGTTTTGGATATCAAATGAGTGCCAATACATTGCAAATGTGAAGTAGGAAGGCCCAAATGTTTAGGTAAAAGTTGGCAAAATTCCAGAATGCCATCAGCACAAATACGTTATCGAATCGACCGTAATTTTTTTCAAGGTAAATACCATTTTTACTTACTAATGCTAAAACGATACATAAACTTGTGATATAAAACAATGCATATGACCACCATTCTTCTTATTATCTCTATGGCCACTGTTTGTGGTATTAAAAACGCTCAGACAACTCGAACATTTTGCTTTGTTTCAAAGTGAACCCGCACCTCATTCTCGCTCGGTTATTCCTATGCTGCGCTGCAGAGAGGTGAAATCAGATTTGCATATGATAAAGTCACAGTCAGTACCTGTCCACATCATAAACGAGGAAACAGCTACTAAAGTTATTCCCAACTTTTCTTGGCAAGCCGACGCAAAATGACAAATCGCAAAACACAAACCGTTGCCTGTTCAGGACTGCAAGCGATACGATACCGACACGATATCGGCGGAGAGCTTATCTCATAACTGGAACTAGGCACGTGGAACTGGCACTTAGAATCATTTAGTTATATAAGACGATTCTAAATTATGATCCTTGTGATTTTATTGAATAATGAAATTATGACTATAATATACTAGCAGTTACCCGCGACTTCGTACGCGAGTACCGTTTCCGTGTACATTATATTATCTGTGCGTGTACCGAGCGGATACTTCTTTGAGAAACTTGACATTACACCTCATTACACCGAACTCGTACTGGAATGTCAAACACTAGTTGTTAGACCAAAAAGGTAGTACTACGCCCTGTCAAACTGACGTGACATGACATGACAATGAAATCCTCTTGCCAATTGGCGCTGCTAATCCTTTTCGTTCATTTTATCCTGTAGATCCTGTTAATTATTGGGGATAAAAAGTAGCCTATGTGTCAATCCAGGCTACGTACTATATATATGCCAAGTTTCATCCAAGTTGGTTTAGTAGTTTTGACGTGATTGAAACACAAACATCCAAACATCTAAACATCCAAACATCTAAACTTTCGCATTTATAATACTAGCAGTTACCCGCGACTTCGTACGCGTCTACAGTTTCCGTGTACATTATATTATCTGTGCGTGTACCGAGCGGATACTTCTTTGAGAAACTTGACATTACACCTCATTACACCGAACTCGTACCTACTGGAATGTCAAACGCTAGTTGTTAGACCAAAGAGGTAGTACTACGTCCTGTCAAACTGACGTGACATGACATGACAATGAAATCCTCTTGCCAATTGGCGCTGCTAATCCTTTTGGTTCATTTTATCTTGTAGATCCTGTTAATTATTCGGGATAAAAAGTAGCCTATATGTCAATCCAGGTTGCGGACTATATATATGCCAAGTTTCATCCAAGTTGGTTCAGTGGTTTTCACGTGATTGAAACACAAACATCCAAACATCCAAACATCCAAACATCTAAACATCCAAACATCTAAACTTTCGCATTTATAATATTAGTAGGATGGTATATTTGGTACTACGCCTTCACACCGTGTCGGCATTATGAATACAATCAGATATTTCATTAATATTTTTCTTAGATTTAATATTAATTCGTGTAATTGGTTTTGTAAAGCCGCTCTAGTTATTAATTAAATTATTTTTTTGTTTGAATCACCGACTGCCTTTATCGTGTAGGTGTCGGTATGTTATTTTTGTTTTCTCGTGTTACCTTTGTTTTTTGTCCTAATAAAATGGAATTAACATAAAATCGGCCAGTGTGCAAACGCTCATTGAGTGCAGATAATAAAATGCAGAAGTCCAACTCCGCAGAACTTATCTAAACACCGCGTAGAAATGCTAACCGTTTCATTTCTGTATATAAAGCACCAGTTCGGACGAATTGGAAAAACAATTGCTATACATAAATCAAAGCTTTGCCTGTGGTATTTGAACTAGCTGAATTTTGCGTTTGAGGTTCCAAACTAAAATAAAAAACCGTCATCGAACACCGAAAACCAATACCTGTGTATTTTTTGTAACTGCTCATTTGCTTGATAAATAAAGGTCCATACGCGCTTAGGTTTTATTATGTTTCACCGAGAAAAGTTTTACTAACCGTAGGTACTTTGTCTTATAAAAGACAATATTTAAAGCGTCTAAAAAATATATTTGCCAAAATAAATATTATATTCAAATAAAGTTACTTAGCTTTAAATAATACTAATAAATTTAAATAATAATATTGTTATGTTGGAATTGACAAAGCGCTTTTTCAAAAACCTTGATTGATTGAATTAGTTTATATAAAAAAAAATCAGCTCACTAAGGCGTTTATTTTTTTTAATATCCCATGTTGCATTAGCATCTTTTCTACACTACTAAACGGTTAGTTGGAAGAAAATGCTCTGTACAATATTATTGTAAGCAATCAAGAATTGTCTAATCTAATCTAATCTAATTGATGTACCTACTGCATGTCAGTAACTAGTGCTCGCTTTCTGTAATTTTGTGGATAATGGTGACCACGAGCACAAGGGTTGCAAGGCCAAAGTGCATTACCGATTACGTTCATTTGTTCTACTGCAGGAGCGCTGCCAAAATTTCCTCACGAAACGAATTAGTCTCGTAATTTTAGGTTTTACCTGCACTACTGCAATTAAGATAATTTCGGCGAAATCCTTTTGTACTTGCCACTTACACAGAATATAAGCTAAACAGTTTAATTGTAGCTTCAAGAAAAGGCAAAGATCTTGACGCTACAATTTTATCGACGCTATCAGTATTAGTAGCCTGTAAAGTAGTGGACTTTTGGACATAGGCCTCCAGCAGGTTTCTAGAAACAACGGTTCTAAACCTTCTCCATCCACTGGTTTCCGGCAATCGTCCAAAGGGTCCAAAGGTAAGGTTACATTTTTTTAAGATAACGGTATTAACTTATCTTCCAATGGTAGTCAATACGCAGTCTATCACAAAACATTTTGTCTTCGTACAAACGTATTGCAAACTAACGCCAACCGCGCGGAAAATTAGAAACGTCGATATCTTCAATACCGTTCCGGAACCCTTTGAGATTTTGATGTGAAATATAATATTAGTCTGTTTTTATCATCCTAAAAAAACTGTTGGTAAATGTCCCTTATATTAGGAAGGCCAAATCCCTACCTGTCTTCAAAAAGCTTCTACTTAGTCACTATTCACCCTTATAAAAGAGTTTATTCTATGGTTATGTTAGGTATATATTACTATTTATTTTTTTACTTAGTTTAGTATCTATTTATGCGGTTTAGTTTGTGAAATGTAGTCTTTGTTTTTTGCACCGTCACTATCGTCCATTTAAAATCCAGTCCATCCAAAGGTTGCCTGGAAGAGATCGCTCATAGCGATAAGGCCGCCCATTGTACTTCGCTTTAATATAGAACTATGTCTAATATCTAATTTCCGGTGCAGTACAATAAAGAGTTTTCTATCTATCTATCTGTCCCTTATACAAAAAATACTTTTTTTGTATCAAAACGGACAACAAGATTAAACATTCTATAAGTAACTGGCCCAAATATAGGTCAAGGCATTGAAAAATCATCGTTCACCAATTTTGACAGCAACCAGTCGGCAACATGTAAATGTTTGTAATATGTTTTAAAAAGTACCTACATTGATGGCTTCTATATAATAATTATAGCTGACAGACGTGTTACTGATAAGATACGTTATGAGTACATGTTGTCATTTTCGTTACTCTAAATCTTTATTTTAGAAAAGAGTACCTATTCTGAAACTAAAAGATCCACAGGCTTCCGAATCCACGTAATTGCTCCCCTGCTTCTCCACGATCTTACATTTCCGACCGAATTATTCCCTTCCAAAATTTTACATAAAGTTACTCGCTTCAAGTAGCGAAATTCCATGTTAAATGAGGCACAATAAAATTGGCTGTTCATTACGACGTGTTGTTTCTCACACGTCGGAGATATTGGCTATAGACGGTAAAGTAGGGCCCATAGAAGGGAGGTGGAAGAATTATTCATGTGAAAATGGGTTCTTTGGGAGCGCTAGAGATGTGAATTTTCGTGTTTTTAAAGAGAACGGTGGATTTTGATGAACGCGTTATGGGGAATAAAATGTTACGTAATGAATATCTTAGGTAGCGGGGCGTAAAGATGGTTACTTATTTTTGTTAACATCTCAGTTTGCGGTACTTTATCGTGGGTATTTTGAATGCATTGTAGCTAGTATTAAATATAAAAGTAGGTATGTCACTCACTGCTTTATTCTCAAGAAATTGGTGTCCATTGATACTTTTCTAGTCAAAATTGTCTATTAATGTAGGTACTCTCTATAGGTAGAAAATAGCATGAACTCGATGGATCGATAACAGTTGGGAAAATAGAATCGAAAGTTCCTAGTTTTGAGTCATAAAACATTTTTTAAACTTTATCTCATCATCATTTACTAATGACTGTATTTCGCAGGCACGGTAGATACCACTTCAAATATTATACACTTACATACACTTCATACAGATACTTCATACACTTCGATGACATGTCATGGGTGTGAATCATTGCACTTTTGGGTACGAAACCTTAAAACCAGGCCTTCATTTTATCCTCAGGGCAAAGTAGGTAATCACAACTGTAGTGTTTGTATCTACTTAGTAGATACTGTACCCTATCTCACATGCACAAGTAAGTGAGGTAACTGCCGGTGTCAATCTCCCGACCTGTCAATGTCATCCGTACGTCCGGATGACATGACGTGGGAGTCGTGGGGGGAAATGCCAGACAGGGCTAAAGACAGACACACTAGAATGGCGGAGCTACCGATATCGAGGTATTCGATCTTGGTGTATTGGTGAGCCAGGGAAAAGGTTAAAACACAGGACTTTACAGTGGCGACGAGGATAAAGGTCTGTAGAAACTATAATTTTCAAAAGGAGGAGGAAGAAGAGTTCAGGTATGTCTTTTCTTTGTGTAAATTATGGTTTCGGCCATTGGTGGCGTGCGATCTCCATTACAGATACAAATTGTTTAATTTGATGCTGTACAATTCTTCATTGATTAGGTACCTACCTAATAATTATTAGTGCTGGTTTTTTTTGTTAAAGTAGTGTGTATTATTATTGGGGTCCCTCCTTATATTTTGTGTAGAACATTTTCTTATGTGCAATATTGTATTTCTTCACTAGATAGTAAACAGATGTTTACACAGCACAAAAAAGTTCCGCATCCACTACACAGGTGGCGTTGCATTACAATAATGAAAACAAAATTAGGCTGCCGTATTTTCTCTCATCCAAAAGAAGAAGCATGAAGCCTCGACCGAATGAACCTCCACTTCACTCCTCGTTCGTTCCTTTTTCTTTGCTTCATTCGCGTTGGCTCATTAGCGTCAGCCAGTCATCTGATGCTACAACTAGTTCCGCTTTGAGTCGGTGGAGGGCATCAGTCCTTTAGTTCCGCTTTTCATCATTAGATGGCGTTGGTCGTTTAGTTCCGCTTTGCGTCGGTAAATGGCATTAGACGTTTAATTCCGCTTTGCGACGGTAGATGTCATTGATCGTTCTCTAATTTATAAAAATACTAAAATTGCCAACATCTGTTTATACTTATGCTTAATTCAACAAGATGGCATAAAAATCTAAGGAAAAAATTGAGTTCACGGGCTCAATTCCACTACTTATTTACAACGGTTGATTTTCTGTTTGTTTCAACTATACCTAATTCGATTGATCTGTGGCTTGGCTAAGGCATATAAAATAAAAGGACTCCGATTCGGTTGCGTTTCGGCTGTCGGGGCTTGAGGGTAAAGTGCGAATTGACCTAAAACGGATGAAGGGGCAGTCGAGCTGCGTTCCAGCAATTAAAAGAATCGTTAGTAGAATTTTATTAACCTTCAGGCAATGCGTAACGTGCAGTAATAATAATAATTTAAAAAAAATGGATATTATTATAATATAATCACTTGGACTTGTTATGAGGAGATAAAAGCGGGATTGATATTTTACCAATAATGAACGGGTCTATCTATACCTACTTTTTATAAAATTTCAATTTTGGTCACCCGCCTTGATCGTGCAGTGTAGCTACCTACCGATTTTGTTGGAAGTTATAATTCAAGAGTTTCACCAGACGTGATAGCCTACCTAGACGTGTGATTTGCCTGACACAAGTGGATAGGAGAGGTACCTACTTACTTATCCGATGAGTACCTACTAAATGGTTAGCAAGTCTGCTACTTTTGTTTGTGTGTAGACAGGTAACAACAAGAACCTATCCCATAGTATTTTATAAGGACGACAATAACATGATGTTATCTAATTCTACTGAGAAAGATATTACACCTACTTAACTATATTAAAAATCCACAATATTTATATAAAAGAAGAAGAAGCAGTTTTTAAGCGATTTTCTAAAAGGTCATGCGGAACAGTAGATGGGTACCTAGTACCTACGTCTATTTTACGCAACATTTTAGTTGCATTTCATAAAACTTTAAATTAGTATAAGTATATGAGGTTGACTACTTACCTATATTCTGTTTAGTATGTATTGATATACTAACTCCTGGCTTAGGTACTATTAGTACCTATTGACGGCCTACTACTAGTTAACTGTTACAAATGAATTCAGTAGGTAAGTTAAATATCTTGATCTATCTAGATACCTACTGTTATTTCAATAGGCGATCACTGGGAGGGTACACAAAATTATAAAAGTTTTATTATGCAATTTAAGTTTGTTAATTATTCATATTCATTCATTTATTCATTGCATACATGGTTTAAATAAATAGCTTAGGTCTTAGTTGGTTAAAGGAGCGGTCATGTGCCCTGTGAGGATGTGGCAATGGTAGTATAGAATACCTACATAATTTAAATAATAAAGTGTCATTTTAAAAGCCGAATTAATGTCAATAATAATGGAAAAGCTTCAATACAATACAATAATTAATGGTACCTACAAGCGGATGCAAAGTCAAACACCATTTTAAAACAATACTTACAATATTTAAGTACCTGCAATTAAGTTGAACTTATTACTAGTTAAGCTCTCCCTTGGTACCATTGAACTGGTTACATGGTTGTTGGTCAAGGCTTACCATTAAATTGGTTGCACAGAAGTCAAGGCTGACCATTAAATTGGTTGCACAGAGGTCCAGGCTTACCATTAAATTGGTTGCACAGGAGTCCAGGCTTACTATTAAATTGGTTGCACAAAGGACAAGGCTTACCATTAAATTGGTTGCATGATGGACAAGGCTTACCATTAAATTGGTTGCACAGAGGTCAAGTCTTACCATTAAATTGGTTGAACACGGTCAAGGTTTACCATTAAATGGTTGATGACCTAGGAAGGCTTACTATTGAATTGGTTGCTGGTGATTGACCTGAGGCGTACCATTAAATTGGTTGATAATATGACTTAGGAGCTTACCATTAAATTGGTTGCTGATGATTGACCAAAAGCGTACCATAAAATTGGTTGGAGGAAACAAGACTTCCCGTTCACGTTCAATGGTGACCAGACAGGGCTTGCTTAAAAAACGGACAACACTTAAACCGAAAATTAAAACTAAGCATAACTAAATTAGTAGGTACTTAAATAAAAAAAAAATAGCTTAAAAGTTGTTTAATACGGTTACCTGTATTAGAAAACCCGTGATATTATGACAAAATCCAAAAAAGAGATAAGGAAATGGTAGGTTTAGTTTACCTAGATGTATTTTAATTTGGAATCAGTGTTAACTAAATGGGACGAAATAAACAAGAAAATACTTAAGAGGTTTTTGAACTCCTATACTCTTGTATGTTTGTACGCCTGCATCCTGCATCAAATTAGTTTGGCCAACTTTCGATGTGAAGTGTAAATATGAGTAGGTAGACGTAAAAAACACTAAGTAACGATGCAAAACTCTGGAATAATCACCAATATTTATAAAACATTTGCTACCTACCAAAGATTCGTTGGGGACTAGGATAACGTGGTGTGAAATATTCTCGAATAATGTATTTATGTCATGAAAAACATTAAAACTGCTTTCCTTATAATAGAGCGGCAACCGGATGTTAGTGTAAAATTATAACATCGAATGGTACAAGCACAAAAGGCTTTATGTATGTATCGTGCGTGCTTAAATGTTTCCAGAATGTTGAAACAAAAAGTTAACTTCGCTGTGAAAGATTCAGATTACCAGAATTTAATATTCGAAAAAAAAAGATAAATTGTGTAATATATGACATTCTGGTTTGTGGGAACAACAAAGAATAATACTGCCGAACCTAGTTGTCAAAGTAGTGGAAGTATTAATGAAAGATTTAGATACAGTACATAGAAAAAAAAAAATGTTTGCTTCTTGGGGAACCAACTTATACAAGAATGAGGAAAGAAAGCCATTCCCAAGCAAGGTACCTATATCTATACCTTAACTTTTATTTAGAGAAGTTACCTACTGAAAAGGACGAGTCTTCTATGCTATTGAACTACAAGGCAAAGTCAAAACACAATTAATGTATTAATGGTACCTATTCCGAAATATCACTGAAGTTCAAACTCTGTCTTTGCGGAATCTAGAACCTCCAAGCGTTTGAGAGATCTTGTTGTCGATGGATGTCGTTCATAGGTATGAACGAGCGACAGTGCCCTCTATCTGGTGTGATACCTACTGTGAGTCAGTTATGTAAATGAATACCTAGTAAAGTTATAGCGGATGTGAATTCTGGAGGTCAGGCTCGGATCTAGGACAAATCTATGAAAGTAACTAAACAAAAAAAATAAAGAAAAAATTAATTTTGTAATCGAACTAACAAACTGGATGGAAAAGAAAGAAAACCTATGTTTTATTACGAAAACTCTCTGTTAAAATAAGGAAACACAGTGAGGGTCTCATAATAAATCAGAAAAGACGTCTAAGAACAGTTTTAGAAGCCTACCATGGAATTTGGCTAAGCAAGTTTTAGGAGATCCGGTTACACAACAAAGTTTGGGCTGACTCCAAAGTATTCTCTATATATATATATATAATAAAATAGAATTCTTGATAGATTTAGTAAGTAATGCCTGCGTAGTGTAGCTCTTTTCTTCGTTCTGTGACGTGAACCATAATTTTTAGACTATTATTCGTAGCGGAGGTAAATAAATTCGGAATTTCTGTGCTTAGAGCCCTATTAGACATAAAATGTCCGATTTAAGACGATTCAAGTAAGAGATCGCCATAAGTGACAGAGGAAAAAGGGGAAGGAGTATGGAGACTGGAGATAAAGAGCTGAAGATGCAGACGTAACAAAATATAATAATTTATAAGGTTTACGTGGAAGAGATAGAAAAGAAAAATAAGCTCTCTCTGTATTGCAACCCAACGCCTATAGTTACCTACCTACCTATAGTTGAGAATGTTTTAGGCGGAGAAGAGATTGCAAGAGTTAAGGAGATATATAAACTTCCTGGTCTTTATGAAGTAGAAGATCAATAGAAGCCGGACATAGAGACGCAAGTGGACAATGAGTTGCCAGTAGACAACTCACACCTATTTCAGACATATTATGTCAAGTGCGCAAAAGTCCAATTTAAATGGTTTGTAATGTAATCACATGTGGTATTGGTGAAAGCGTGTAATGAAAATGTATGTATTCAATGTGAGTGTGTCTTTATTGGTCTGTGTCTTGTTAAGTACCGAATTGCATAAGGCTAATGATAATTATATTGTAATCTAGGGCTTTGTCCGGAGGTGTGCGCTCACACCACAGTACGATCCTATATGGGGCATAGCTTTATGTTTTGTTGATTCAAAATATTTAAATAAGAAAGGGGTTGTAGTGTTTGTATCTACTTAGTAGATACTGTACCCTATCTCACATGCACAAGTAAGTGAGGTAACTGCCGGTGTCAATCTCCCGACCTGTCAATGTCATCCGTACGTCCGGATGACATGACGTGGGAGTCGTGGGGGGAAATGCCAGACAGGGCTAAAGACAGACACACTAGAATGGCGGAGCTACCGATATCGAGGTATTCGATCTTGGTGTATTGGTGAGCCAGGGAAAAGGTTAAAACACAGGACTTTACAACAACCACATAGCTGGCCACGCCACAGTGTATTGTTGCCCTTCAGAAGCACCATGCACCAGCCCTAACATTTTCAGAGATAGCTTTGTCGTAAAACAAAACCAGAAACACTTCCAATAATAGGTTTTGCTTGCAACATAACTTCCGAATTGGATGGAATTACCCGGTTTTGCATCACTGGGGCTCGGAATGGCTCCGGAATGGGCTGGGGTTTGATTGGGTACGGGGATAAATATTGGCGTAGTGCAGGCTATGTGTCATTGATTCGCCACTGAATATTGCCGAAGATTGATTTGGGTGCTACGTCAAAGGATTTGGAGCAAAAGTTTGTAACAAAAAATTGAATCTACATCAAGTCTTTGGCTCAAGGTAATCAGTATTTCGAATTTTAAAAACAGAGGCTAAACAGTTCGCTGAAACGTTTCAAGCAGCTTTGATCAATTCGAGGGTAAATGGCCCAAAATGACTTTTTTATCAACACATCACCTCAAGCTATTTTGACATTCTTCAGTTGCAAATAGAAATCTAAACCAAAATGACGTATGGAAATGAATTTTCCGAAGAAGTCACGTGATGTTTCCTTATATTTTAACGTTTTCGCTACAGCGATTGTAGAATGGAAGGCTGAAGTTGGAAGTATTGCTAACACAGCACACACCAACCGGTATCGTTGATGGTGTTTCCGTATTACTAGGTAAGTTTAAGGTCGGCTTGCACAACTATCTCTAGACACTTTCTCGCTACACACTTGAACATTTTTGTAGATATTAAGTATAAGCAGTGTGAATGTAATACTGAAAAATCACAAAGCTTCATTTTGATACAAACAAGTTCTCTCACCAAAAAAATTTGCATTAAAAATTCACACACAATATTGTTCCAAAAGTAAATCAAAGCACCCTTAATTATGTTTTTATGATTTTTAAAACAAGTTATAAAATTTTCTTTTTAAGAAACCAGTTAGTTAAATAAATTTATTTTGTCATAAAATATATTCAAAAGCTTATGCTACTTTTAAAGTTTCCTTTCTTGTGGTGAAAAAGGTAGTCTAAAAATAACTTCTGAGTGAATCCTATCGAGTTTCAAGAAACAGACATAAAGGCGACATGTTTTTCTCCAAAATGATCCTTATGACCAAACTGAATAAAAACTATTTTCACTTCAAGAAGGTAAAAAGTATCTCATAAACCCATCATTCCAAAAGTACTCGGCAATCGTAAACAAAAACTCTCTGTACATAAAAGGCAACGAGTGAAAAGAGTAATTTTCTCCTCCATAAAAACAGTTACACAGATATTTATGGTGATACCGCAATCTATACAAGGGATTTGGCCTGTGGCAGAGTATTAACGATTATCCAGGATTTTCTTACAAAGAAATATTATTTTGACAAGTAAATTCTGTATAGGTATTCCCTTTCATATTTTCTTCGCAATTATAAAGAGGTATTAAAAAGAGTTTGAGGATAAAGTGTTATTATGTATCGCGTGGTAATAAGTAAAAAAAAAATTGTACGCATAATAATTTCTTGTTACAATTTTGTCATTCGATTTTCCACTAGGCCGTATCTTCTTTTGAGGAAAATCAAATTAAACATTACTCCTTCTTATTATACTTTTTCACGCCAAATTAGGTTTTCAAGAAAAAGTAATGGAATAAGCTGATGGCCAACCTGATGTTAAGCGGTTAACTTTGCCCATAACATGTATTACTTCACAGAGCAGGTCCATTGAGGACGTGTCCGGCAATGCACTGCGTCTACCAAAAATAACAAAGAAATTCAATTATATTAAAACAAGTTTTAAAATTGAAGGTACAAACAAATGCATTTCCTAAATTGCCAGTTGGGGGTGAATGCAAAAATCCCGCCACAGTGTACCTACAGCTAAATGTTAACAATCTGTATGCAAATCTCACGGCGATTCTCACGCGCACGATAATGTCAGGCGTGTTTAACACCACTGCTTGCTTTTTAGGTGTAAGCTAAAGTTTAAAATTTTGCGTAGAATGTGTTGGTATCATATAAGTATTGTGGCATCCTGCAAATGACCATTGCCGGTCAAACATTAAGCTCTTGTATCTTGTATATCAGTAAAAAGTAATAAAATAGTAAGATTTTAAACAATGATCTCTTGTTACAAAAATATCATATTGGTAAAATATCTATGACGCTACAGTGACTGCAAATGCAGTAACGGCAAACGCAAATTGTTGCCAACTTCACCGTTGTTCTTTTGTTCAAATTGTCTCAGCATATTTCGGGGACTCAGAGGGGTGAGTACTGTGGGTGAGTACGAACAAATCTGACACTGGTCGCGTTACGCAAACCCGTATTCGAGTCATATTGCGCGTCAACGCCAGCTTGATTGTCGAACGCAGTAGCGTCACCACGCAGTGCATCTCAGATTCAATACCGTTACGATATGTTTACGAACACATTCGTCGATATAAATACTAGCTTCAGACTACTACTAGAGTACTAGCTAGATGTTTCCATAATGAAAATGCGTTGCCAGTGATCTAAAATGGCAGGGTGTAGTAAATGATATAGTAAGTAGGGTAACTGCCTGACTTTTACACAATCGCACACCAAGCAGCGTCGCTGCCCGAGCGTCTCTCTTTTTCTAGCAGCAGGTGTGGCATATGACGGTTTTATCTAGTAATTTCCTCATTTTTGCATAATGTATAGCTGTTTGCATAGGTGTAGGTTGTGTTAGTTTAATTATATTTGTGCTATTTTTCAGTGTATCGATGCAAACGCCATGTGTCTATGCACAACCTATCTACTGGTATCGGCTTTCAGATACGTACAATAAAAGAACAATATAAATATAAATTCGAACCGCTCTGTTTTACATCGCGCAATTTGGTGCCTTATTTAAGTTTATTTATTTGTACACGTATTTTGTGTAAGTAATAAAAACTTTATCACTATCAAAATTATTCATTTAAAAAAAAACAATTATGCCAAGACGTGTCCAAGTCCAGTATTCTTAAAGAATCAGCAAGACTTTTAAAAGTGTATGTGCTTACAAACTTGTATTTATGATCAGTTCTGATTAATACTCTGTTCAAGTAAATAACATTTTTTTTATCAGGCGGTGCATGACGAGATACTTGGTGCATCTGGTTGTAATTGCGCCTGGTAAGAGTAACAATGGGATTCCCAAACAAAAATAATACCGAAAGAGACAGCGGCGTAGCACGACGTACTTGAAGCATGGCGTAGCATGACGTACTCGTAGCATGACGTAGCACCAACGTAGCACCCATCATGTAGCACTGCGTAGCGGCATCGCGCTCTGGGCTTATAGTGAGAACACAACATTTTTGGTGAAGGCTCTCTATTTTTGCAGAAGCTAAGTGAATACACAATTGAACAGTTAAGACTGTGCTCGAACGTATTCATAAGTTATTTAGAATAAGGCTTTTGTGCTATTAACATAGCAAACGATGTGTTTTTAAATCTATAAAAAATTAGTTTTTGAAATTCGACTATTATGGTATGGAGTTTGAGGCTGAAAGAAAAATACAAAGCAAATTAAGTTGCGGGTACTCCATAGTAAAACACACACGTCCACTTTGTACCGCATTTAATTCCCAGATCCATTTCTTCGGGAATTGGCATTCGCACGATGACGAAGCAACTCCACGATTGGACAATAGACACTGATTAGGTCTAACTAGAATAGTATTACAATTTATCACATCCAATTCTGTGTTAACCCAAACACATCGGACTTGACTGACCACGTTTTTATAGTCTAGTAGTCGGTAACTAGAGAAACCTCTAATTTGATTTGAGGCTGCGCTATATTCTGTGCGCGTACCCACATTTGCTCGATCGACCTTCAGTGGAATGATCACCACACTCTGATGTATTATATATCTAGTATTTACTTCTTCGATGCTCAATTTTAATGATAGGAACAACGTCTTGATTTGCAAGTGATAAATATCCAAGACGTGATCTAAACGATCAGCCAAATTAGACCAGCTTGGCCAGACTGGCTTACCTCGGCGGACTGACCCCAATTTTAATGATAAAACCAGCAAAGTGCAAAACCAGATTCGTGTTCTCTGCTTATCACACGACTGAATTAAATTTTTTCAATCATTGGATTCATTGGATGTATTGTGCAAGAGTCCTCAAATCAGATTTTTCAATATTTTAGAGCTTCTATTTGTAAAAATTTAAAACTATTAAGTACAATACGCACAATGGATCTTCATCCCTCTGAAATTAGGTGCAACAAACAATTTGACCCAAAATGGGTTCTGCTCAGATACTTCAGAGGGACAAAGATTCGTTGTGACTACTATTACTGCTTGACTCTCCTTATAAAGTGTTTCACGTTTTGTAACAATTTTGTAAGATCTTCTGACCACAAGAAACGCTGCCGGCCATCGAGTAATTTAGATTCTATTCACAGCAGTTCTCGTCGGAGAGCAAGATGTGCCAAATGAACCGGAATAGCTGCATTACATATGTACTAGGTTCTTTTTATGTTGCAGATACGTTATAATAAAATATAACAAGCACTGACAGTTTTATAACTTTTATAATATAACAAGCACTGACAGTTTTATAACTTTTATAATAACCAGGATTAGATAAAATACAGAATTACTATTTAAAATATTTAACAAGCACACATAAATACATAGCAAAGTTATTTGATAGGATTATGAAAGGAATAGAACCCGTAGACTCTTGGTTTACCACAGGAAAGGTTATTTTAATACCTAAAAACGAAAATACAGAAGACCCAAAAAATTGGCGCCCTATAGCATGCCTACCCACTATGTACAAACTGCTGACGTCTGTAATTGCTGATGAACTCTACATCCATTGCGATAAAAATGACATCTTAGAACCAGAGCAAAGAGGTTGCAGACGCCGAGCTAGGGGCTGTAAAGATCATCTTATGATAAATAAAGCCATACTTGAAGATGCACACCAATGCAATAAAAACCTAAGCATGGGATGGGTTGACTACCAGAAAGCTTTTGACAGTATATCGCATGAGTGGTTACTCAAAGTACTAGATATTTATAAATGCCCACCCGCTATCAAAAGCTTCTTAGAGATAGTCATGCCCACCTGGAATGTTGTTATGACGGCTTATGGTGCAAGCAACTCTGTTACCACGGAACCCATCTACATACGCCGAGGAATTTTCCAAGGAGATTCTTTGTCACCTCTTCTATTTTGCCTAGGCTTAAATCCACTTTCTCAAGTATTAAATAAATATCATTCTAAGGGGTATAAATTAAAAGACAATATTAATATAAATCATCTATTATACATGGATGACCTTAAACTATACGCAAACACTTCAAATAATCTTAAAATTTTAATAGACAGCACAGAAATATTTACGGAGGACATCGGGATGAAATTTGGGTTAAATAAATGCAATGTGTTACATTTAACAAAAGGTCGAAGGCAAGAACATCAGGGTAGAGGTCACATATTGCTAAGCGGTGAGGAGTTTGAGCACCTTAAAGCAGATGAACAATACAAATATTTAGGTGTACACGAGTCTGGTAAAATAGACCACAACGAGGCTAGGCAGCAGATTCAAAAAGAATATTTCCGTAGGGTCAAGTGTTTAGCAAAATCGCATTTAAACTCAAGAAATTTGTTGAAATCTATTAATATATACGCTGTACCGGTCCTTCTATATACATTTGGAATCATAAACTATAAAACAAGTGATTTAAAGAAAATTGACATTAAAACTAGAAAAATATTAGCAATGAATAAAGCGCATCAACAAAAAGCAGAAGTTGAAAGATTGTACTTACCGATAGAAGAAGGTGGAAGAGGATTAACTAATTTAGAGATGTTATATAAAACACAAGTTATTAAATACCAAAAATACTTAGCGGCAGAACAAGATCATATTATAAAAGCAATAATTAAACATGATAAAAATAGAGTAAAGTATTCGATACATAAAGAATCAAAAGAAAATTTAATAGAAATAGGATTAAGAAATAATGAAAACTATACAGATGAAGAATTAAGAAGTGCAGTCTTGAAAACTAAAATAAATAAATGGAAAGCTAAACCGCTTCACGGTCAATTTTATATTAAAGTTATAGATAAAGAAAATACAGATAAAACCTTCTCATTTAATTGGATTAAAAAGCAGCCAGTAACACCGGTATTAGAGTCATCAATATTTGCGATACAAGATCAGGCAGTAGTAACTAGGCAGCATGAAAGAGACATCTTAAAAAGAGCAGTAGACGGTAGATGTCGCTTATGCTTGACAAAAGATGAGACCACGCAACATATTATCTCAGGATGTGAAAAATTGGCTGGCACCTACTACACTAAAAGACACAATAACATTGTGCAGTATGTGCACTGGACATTGGCAAGAAAACATGGTTTTGAAGTGTCCAACATGTGGTGGAAAGAAAACCTATCACAACCGCAAGTTAAGGAAAATGACACGTCGAAAATTATGTGGGAGATACCGGTCCAAACAGACGTTACAATAGTGCACAATAGACCGGATATAATATATATAAACAAAGTAGAAAACAAAACTTATTTAATAGATGTAACCGTACCGTCTGATTACAATATAGGGGCTAAAGAAATAGAGAAACTTAGTAAATATCATGCATTAAAAGTAGAAATAACCAGACTTTGGAAAACGCCTACCGAAGTCGTACCTATTGTTGTCGGCGCCACGGGTATAATAGCTAAAAGCTTACATAGATATTGCGATAAGTTAAATTCAAACATAAATGTTCACATCATTCAGAAACAGGCAGCCATACACACAGTAACAATTATTAGTAAAGTTCTTGGGGATACAGTTTTTGTCAATCGGGGGGGAACAAATAATAGCGAGAGGGAGTCTGAGCAACCTTTTCCCTGAGGGTCTTGGGGCGGGTGCTTAGAATATACCGAGCCTAAAAGCTCGAGAGAAAAAATTTTTCACAATAAAACTAATAAAATTATTATCTTCTAATAACTCCTTCTAGTGACCAATACTTCCCCCATGGGGGAAGTATTGGTCACTAAAAGAAATAATGAAAGGTGATTACAGTTTAAGCATGAAGAAAGTTGTGATTGATACTTGTCTCCTACCATGCTTGTTGTATGGCTGCCAAACATGGGTCTTTACAAACAAAGTAAAACATAAAATTAGATCTACTCAGAGAGCAATGGAAAGGAGCATACTAAAGATCAGGAAAATACACAAAGTACGAAGCAATATCATAAGACAAAAAACAAAGTTAACAGATGCACTCACACAAGCCCTAAAACTAAAGTGGCAATGGGCCGGTCACATCTCACGCCTGACGGATAAAAGATGGACTATACAGACCACACAATGGAAGGGACCAGCTGGAAAGAGAATTGTTGGCAGACCGTACCGACGGTGGGCCGATGACATAATACAAATGGCTGGGAAAGACTGGATGAGCGTAGGAAAGGACAGAGTTAAGTGGAAGAAGCTAGAGGAGGCCTTTACCCAAGAAGGGGTCCGTATCTCCGAACCTGAAGTAAACTAACCATACTAACAATTATGTATAAGTCAAAACTACTAACATTACTATTAACTTTAAATTGTGTAACATTGTAGAGATATGGAAAATTAAAAGGCTTTATTATTATTAATAACTCCTTCTCGCGTCATACTTTTTATGGCTGAGGAGTACAACAGTGGCTGGCGTGATCATTCTGCCCCCGTATGCCAATCTCTTGCTGTCAAGTTATATTTCACTGCCCAGTGTAATTTCTTCAGGTCACGTGGTACAATTTTGTACCACGTGATCATTCTTTTTAGACACGGTCAAGTGTCTGCGCGAAAACACATCAAATGACGTCATAATGTCACTATTTAGTCACAGAATAACTATGAGTTAGTATGAACTGACCATGATTTAAAACTTTGCAGTTCAACTTTGATTGGCATACCCCTGCTGTAGTTTTTTTTTGATAATTATTAATAGTAGCTACGTCCTAATAACACGGTTTACAAGACCTAACGTGTAGTTTTTCTTAAATGATTATTCCATGTAGCCTATTAACCTTTTAAAAGTTTGACGTAACTTTGAAAGTTCGGCCGATTTTAATACGGTTACTTTTCTAAAAAAGCTGATTTATCTGGAAAGGTTTTTAATTATGTTTGGTGGAAGTCGATTATTTATTATAGCTTGGCTTATCTACGTATTCGAAATAATATTATGGATAAAACTCTGTGCCATTGCTAAAACTTTGTGAGGTAGTAGTGACCGCGCGGCACAGAATGCACATTTCGCGTAAACGCCCCATTATGGCGGCAGTAATTTTGGATTTGTTGCAAAACTTGTACACTAAAATACGTTTTGGCTTTACAATTTACTTAGTTGTTTCTAATTACTGTTTTACTGTGAATTATTATTTGGCTGTTATTTTGGGATAAAGAAATGTGCTGTATTTATCTTCGTCTTTCGTCGTCGATTCGTTTTAGTAAAATCCCCTTTGATTTTAATTTTAGCTAATTTTAAGATTGTCATTTTATCAGCCAGATTGTCATTAAGGTGGTATATTAATTTGGACTTTAGCTTAAACATGATAAGACCTATTATATTGTTGTAATTTTACTTAGTTTGCTGTGACAACATAATCACCACCAATATCTAATTAGATAGCCAAATAACTAAATTGGATTAGTTATTGGATAAACAGAATTATAATTTTGTTTACCATATAACAGAAAACTAGGTACTTTACAATAGGTATTTTATTTCATTTACTTCATGTTATTCCAAAAAGGTAGATACGTTTACAAAATCCCTATAGAATTTCGAAACAAAGAGCGGCGAGTCTCGCATTGTCTGCTAAACTTAAATTGCATTATCAAGTTAAGGTCTAAGTTCCAAGAAATGCCAGAGAATTTTATAAAGTGGGTGCTGATAAAATGTCCAAAAGTTGAGTTCATTTTGCGCTTCTTAATTTTGTGAATATAATTAGTGGATGAGCTGAACAATCTGTTTGTTTATGAATGCAGATGGGGTACTTTTTTATCGTATACCTAATCAAATATGCTACAAAATATACAGAAGCATAAAAATAATAGCTACATTAAGAAACTGTGTATGATTGAGGCAAGACTAAAACTATAACTACTAGTACCGGTTTCCATATACCACTAAGTTCGACAGCTAAATCGGTATGAACTCTGTCTTCCGTGCTGTGGGTTGTGGATTTGATCCCCACTGAGAACAAACATTTGTGTGCAAACATAGATGTTGGTTCTGTGTGTGGGTGTTGCTATGTATACCATAATTATAAGTATGTATTTACAAAAAAAACACATGTGTATAAGTATTGTATCCGCAATCTAGTTTCCACAGTACAAGCTTGTTTAGCTTGGGACTAGTAAGCGTTGTCTGAAAAATATTTATTCACAAAGAAAATTACGACTAATAATGTATGTACAATATTTATAATAAAATATTCAGGAAATAAATGTGAAATGTCTAGAATTATTTATTTATAAAAACTTAAGCACGTAAATCAGTTCATTACTATACATTCTTGATGATGCGTACTGTCAGGAAATTTTCCATTTCCAATAAGCCCATTCAAATCTCCGCTCGCAATAAACCGCTTAGCCTGCGTTATAAGCGTTGGAGTTCGGAGTAATCAATAGAAACCCATACATTCCAGACAGACTATAGTAATTGATTGTTTCAATGCGTAGGCACAACGGAAGAAGAAAAATACACCTGTAAGCATTTACGAAATATACACACACTGTTTTTTATTTCTTGTTCCAAGACTTTCGAACACATTAGCCCCTCTGGTGGAGTTCAAAATATGCTAGAGAAAAGAAAAACTCAAAAATATATAAAGCCTTCGTGGGAGTTACTCCGAATATGGAAATATTCACGTGACTTTAAAGCTTAGAAATTCGTTCTCTATTTTTTAGCAAGTAATATCTCTATCCAGCATACTGCAAAGCGTATCCAATTCCATGACTGGAGAAGTGAACAATGGCGTAGGGTGTGGGACAAAAGAAATTCCAATATGACGCCGCGAAGCTTAGGACAATCAGAAGCACTGTTGTGGTTTAATCGATCCATCCTTGTTAGAATGGCTGTTTTCACACGACTATTGACACGACATCTACACGATATCGGTGGAGAAGTAATCACATACATTTGGTACACTTTTAGTCTGTATCGGTGGTGCCAACACCGATATTTTTGATCACCCGAATGTCGAATCGGCTAATCTACAAACGCCTCTATCCTTATTTGAATCTGCCTTTGGCAATTTCAATACTGCAATGCGTTTGTATTGTACGTGCTTGACGATCGTCTTTTTTGCTTTGAATAAATTGAAGCGTTTGTGAATGTGGTCATAATTTGTGTCTTTGATATCTTCCATTCACGCAATCGGCATAGCGGCATCAAAAAAACTTTTTACTTAGTTAAACATTTATAAATAAAGTATGGATAGCATAGGGTGCCAAATAAAACTAAAACTAAGCTTAAACAGGCGTCACAGCTCAGTCGGTATTAGCTCTGCCTTCCGTGCTGTTGGTCGTGGGTTCGATCCCCACTGAGAACAAACATTTGTGTGTAGCAAACATAAATGTTTATTCTATGTCTGGGTGTTACTATGTATTATAAGTATGTATTTACAAAAAAAAGTACAATAAGTATTCTACCAGCATCTAGTTCCCATATTACAAGCTTAGCTTAGTTTGGGACTAGAGGGCGTCGTGTGAAATGTCCATGAATATTTATTTATTTATATACAAGGAGTTAAAAACAGAGTTTTTTATCTTGAGTGTGACTTCTTTTTCATGCCCTACAACATAGTAAAGTAACATAATATATTTGTGTTCAACTACAATACAAGTTTATTAAAGAACCCTAAATACGCACTACGAGTCAGATATAAATGGACGATGTAGGCAATACCTATGCCTAAATAAGGTCGCATGTTTGGTTACCCAAACTGAGAGTAATTCGCCCGAAAAAAAAACAAACAAAATTAGAAGCTTAGTCGTCATTGGTTTTCTACTAATAAATTGTTTAATTAATGTTGTAAAATCCATCGCCTATCAATCGGGATTACCCGATAAAAAAGAGTGAACATTTATAAAGCGACAGATGGTCATAATTTAAATGTAAAAGTCCGAATTCGGGAGGTACAGACGGGTTGCCAATTAACGTGCAGATTAATACTGTATCACATATTAAAAATTTAACGGACTGCAGATTTTTTCAACAGTTGAGTAGGAGAGATTGATCTTTTTTGATAGAGTCTATAGATATTTACTGTTTTAAACCCAGATTACCAAAAAATATTTTAGTAATATTCAGAGGTTCTAAACGTAAGTACTCATTTATCTTTGGTCCCGATAAATCGAACACAGAGAAAACCATGATTTCTTATTCAAACGTAGGCGGCTTGACCAACGGTAGCGGATACTTCAACGTTGATTTGATTAGTTTTCGAAGTAGACTAACACCACAACGCGCAACGGCGTAAAAGTCTGTGAAACAGAATATCGTTTGCCAAACTGTTCTAATATAAAACCCACTTAAATTTACTTTTTTAAAATTTAGTTGTACATTTTAATGATCAGAGTTTGTATATCAAAACACAATAGTTCATACAAAGTTTTGAATTCCTACGAAACATCGCATAGCGATAAACAAGTTGGTGCCTCGCAGATATGTTCGCAGTTTATGTTCGGTAAGGCGGATTTTATTGCAATGTAACGAAGCAAAAACTGCCAGTGAGTTGGATTATTTCCAAGCATCTACCCTCATTTGGAGTTGCACTTTATTTATTGCTCACCATCGCTGTGTGGATTGAATCTAAATTACTGAAAAAAATTGTCTGGAACTATTTTTCTTGCATAGCGGTGATATTATACCGTTCAATAGGAATTTCTAACCGTCGCTCGTAAAAGTTCAACAAGGCTGAACTATCTGTAGATAAACGCTTAGTTCGTTGGAATGCTTAAATCATGGCACTTCACAGCAGAATTGCAATTCAAAAGTATTATATGAAACCATCAAAATTGAAATACGCATTTGTCCCGTGGAATGCTAAAATTCTAGTTATCAATTTCCCTGCACCCACATAAATCTACATCGGATGCGCGCCAGTTTTCACCACGCAGCCGCCAAACGCCAGCCCAAGCCAATTTTTCGCCAACTATCGAGTTATCAACAAAATTCACTATCGGCGCGAAATATTTCTGTTAAATCAATTCCTCTAGTTAATATTTTCCTCGCAATAAAAAATTTCGGGTCTATACCCTTGTAGGTTTTCAGGTGAAAATATGCCGCGGCGACCGATCGCGCTCGCTATTGAACCCCTTCTGACCCATATCAAAGGTTCGGAACAGTTTGACAGTAACATTATTAACACGTGGCATGAGGTACGGGCCAGGTACAACATACCTGGCTAATGTTCGTTGTAATAACCTTTAAAAATCTCTTTTTTTCTTGTTTTTCTTTGACCCTTTATCACACCGCGGTTTTTCTACATACTTAAGGTTTAACTTAGGAGCAGTAGTGTAAAATAAAATAAGGTGTTGGTGTACCCACTGATTTAATCAGCAATCACTATTATCAGCCTGTAGAATTCCACTGTGGACCATTAGTCCCCCTGTACTGACTCTAAAAATCAGTTTCAGATCAACTAAACCATCAGCGGACAGCAATTTGCTTGCAGTGTGAAAATAATAAAACGATGAGGCTTTATTTTTCTCGCAATCGCACAGCAAAATCCATTCCCACCCTAAAATACGAACTTCGTTTGCTTGGCACAAGCAGAAGCGCCTAATGCAAGCAAATTCCTTTGAACTTTTCTGCACCAATCAAAAATTTTAAGATATTCCTTTGGCGACGTCGTCGAACGAAAGAAAATTATTGGTCGCATCGTGAATCGCGGCTGATGCGACCAGCCATTTGGCAAACGGCCAAGTGCTCACTCCCGATCTTGTAATTTACTCTTGTGGAATGAGATTAACACGACATCTGGACCTGCATTTAGTGAATTTACACATCGTAAAATGAATAAGGCTGGACATTTTGTGAAACATGAACTAGAGACAAATCTAGAACCAACTCTTTCACGCATGTGGTTTTGATGTGAAAATTACGTCACTTTGTTCGTGAATAACTAGATCAGCCTCCGTATGCCCATCTTTTGCTGTCAAGTTATATTTTACTGCCCAGTGTAATTCTTTTTAGACACTTGACAGCAAAATAAGCGCGAAAACACATCAAATGACGTCATAATGTCACTATTTACACTGAAAAAACGGTTTGGTTCCTAGTTACCAAATTTTCAGTAGATAATTACAGAAGAGTTTAGTTGCTGTGGTGACTGTCAAACATTTAGCTACCACAGCAAAGCTATTTTAGTTACTTATTTTGGTTATAACACTAAACCGATTGGTAATTGGTAACCAAACCATTTAGATAAAAACAATCAAACTGTTTAGTACTATTCTGTAACTGTATACTAAACAGTTTGGTAAGAGGTAGCCAAACTGTTTTGTATATACAATACAGTTACTATATAGTAGCTAAACTGTTAGGTAAGAGATAACTAAACTGCTTAGCATGAAGTACCTAAACTGTTTGGTAAAAATAGCTTTATTGTATTGAGTAAGGCACTTTAACCAAAGTGTTTGGTAAAAGATAGCTAAATTTTTTAGTAAGAGACATCTGAACTACTTGTAAAAGATAGCTATATTTTGTCTTTGATACCTAAACTGTTTGGTAAGAAATACCTAAACCGATTGTAAGAAATACCTAAACTGTTTTGTAAGAGGTACCTAAACTTTTGTAAGTGGTACCTAAACTGTTTTGTAAGAGTTACCTAAACTGTTTGGTAAGCGATAGCTAAACTATTTGGTATGAGATAGCTAAACTGTCTGGTAAGAGGTACCTAAACTGTTTTGTAAGAGGTACCTAAACTGTTTGGTAAGCGATAGCTAAACTATTTGGTATGAGATAGCTAAACTGTTTGGTAAGAGGTACCTAAACTATTTGGTATGAGATAGCTAAACTATTTGGTATGAGGTGCCAAAGTAGCTTGGTAAGTGATAGCTAAACACTGTTTAGCTGTAAACAACCAAACTTCTTGCCGGCATTCGAGTTCAATCGATTACCCAATAGGGTAGCCGATTGAACTCGACTGCCAGCGTGGTTATGTTTACAGCTAAACAGTGTTTAGCTATCACTTACCAAGCTGCTTTGGTACCTCATGCCAAATAGTTTAGCTATCTCTTATCTGTCAATAGTTGCATTTAAAAGAATCTGAAATCAAAGAAAGTAAATATAATTAACATGTTTATTTTTTATTACAACCTACCTACCTCTACATACATCATAAAATAACTTATATAATATAGTACAACGTCCATTACAAATATAGGGTTATTCTAAATCAACGCCCTTACTTATACTTATTATTACAGTGTTTGCAAATACAGAGGTTATTTAAAGGGATAGTATGGGAAAATTCTTTTGGTTTTCGGAGTGTGCTTGTTGACATTAAATACGCCAGAGACATGAAAGCTGCGGTATTAATGGTGTCATTGTCCACATCTGAAATTAAAGAAATGAACAACATTAACAAAAAAAATATTCTTTTACCTAAAACCCCTATAAACCCTAAAAACCCACTACTAAATATGCGCGCCATCTTGGATTTCAAAATGGATGACATTTTCGTAATCAGCGTCCCAAAATTACTCTAAAACGACACCCATATTAAAGTTTTAGCACTTACATCAGTTGAGGTACATACAAACATTACAAAAATAAAAATAAAAACTTTCAACATCAAAGTCGCGGGTATCAGCTAGTATATAATATAATATAACACCCAGACACAGAACAAGCATCTATGTTCATCACACAAATGTTTGTTCTCGGTGGGAATCGAACCCACGGTCTACAGCGCAGAAGGCAGAGTTACTAACAACTGAGCTGTGACGGCTGGCATATGATTAAGAACCAAGTATTACCTTCGTCAACGAGGTAGGATAATATTTCCTTCAATGCCGGATCACTCTTCTTTCTTGCTGCGTCCAGTATGCTTTCCCGGTGCAAAGGAGTTCTCTGAATATAGGCTGTCGAAGTCACTCATAAACTGTAAAGAAAAATAATTATCATAGGTAAGTAAGAAGTCGAGTATATTTGAGGACAAGTAATTTTTAAAAAATTTTAAAACCCTCGCACTATTTTTCCGTTGATAAAAGTTTCATATATTTTTTTATACAACTAGCTGATGGAACAAGCAGATAATTTATAAGTAGGTAGGTACATACCAAGTGCTGACCTCTAGACTGTCCCAACGCTCTGAACTCATTGAAGTAATCAGCAGTTTTCATATGAGATTCGGCATATTTTTGAAAACGCGCCTTCCTTGTCTGCTCCCAGTAAAGCTGAACCGTTATCCACGGGTCACATGAGTTTTTTAGCCATTTTAGATTATCTTCAGTAGCTTCTGCTGCTTCAGCTGTCGGTTCGGGTAGGCTTTTTGTAGCTTCATCAACTCTCAAAGCAGAATATGGCGATGGTGATGTTGTATTTACAATGGTGATATTTGTACTTGGACAGACCCCACGAATCTAGGTGATCTTCAACGGATTTATCGGCCATTTACACACACAGAACACTTTTACTCTTTACACAAAGCAGCGCACAATCTTGTACCTAGGTATCTAATTAATTAGGTAAAGTAGGTTGTAATAAAAATAATGTCAAATCAAAAGTCTAGGCACAACGCCGACGCGACGAAAATGGCGGCCGCGGCGTGGTGGGCGGCATTGGCTTTTTCATTTAAAATCACAATCACAGGCCCAGGCCTCCCGCGCTCTAGGTATCCTGGGCAGTCAGTCCGGCGGTGATGGTGGGTGTCCGGCCACCACGCCGGCGCCGCGCCCCCGGGCCCCCGGGCGCGGCGCCTGGCTGCGGCATCCAGGTTAGCTAGAGCGTGGAGGCCTTCTTTAATATTTTACGAAATTACGACTACTGACGCTGCCGGCTAGCGAATACAGAATGAGCTGCAAATAAAATGTTGCCACACATGTAATAACCTAATCGATAATTCAAAGTTTAGTAATTTTCTACACAAATTTAGTAAATACTTGCAAAATGTTGGTTCCTGTAGCTAATAACTTTGCTGATCGAGCCAAACTTTAGGTAAAACCACATTATTACTAAACATTAGTATCAAATAACAGAAGTTTAGTTAATACAACTAAACTGTTTTAACGGCTATTTTTCACAGGTTTTTGCTAAACTTTTGCTGTTGTAGCTAATCACTATGCGTTTAAAGCCAAACTTTATCTACCAATTGCAAAACTTTGGTATCAATTATCTAAAGATTGGTAAATATTATGTAGGTACCTACACCTAAACTGTTTTATTTTACCTACCTAGCCATAGGTAGGTGCTTACATAATAATAATATGACATCCACGCGAATGATATCGCGTCGCGAATAGATACAGCTATATAGGTACTATCATATCATAGCTTACTAATCCCATTCTACTACATATTAGTATTAATCCTTACTATCCTTATCCTTACTAATATTATAAATGCGAAAGTAACTCTGTCTATCTGTCTGTCTCGCTTTAACGCCAAAACTACTGAACCGATTTGAATGAAATTTGGTACTCAGATAGTCTAGAGCCTGAGAAAGGACATAGGGCTACTTAAAAGGGGTTGTAAGGGGTTGAAACCGGGGGGTGAAAGTTCCTTAACCTTTTCCATAAAAACTTTTTTAATTGTCAGGAGCACCACCGACGGGGGATTGTCTATCTATATATCTATACTATTATAAAACTGTAAAAAAGCCAAAAACTAAAATTAAAGATATGAGAAAACTAAATATGCAGTTCTACTAAATAAACGATTCTGATTTCAAAAATCGAGTTTGTCTGTTTGTTTGTTCGCGGATCACGCCTTAACTACTGGACCAATTTCAATAAAACTTATACCATTCAGAAGCCTTTTTTCCGGATTGAAAAATAGGATAATTATATTTTATTGAAATCTAAGACGTAGATTCTAAGATACAGCTTGACCTCTCTAAACCAAAAGCAGCCTTTGGCACGAGGTTCATCGTATACTGGTTGACAGATATTTTAGTGGAAAGTTTCTCACGCGTACGAAGTATTTGTTTGCGCGTTTTGTTTGTAACGCTTTCACGCGAAAACTACCATCATGAAACTTTGTACACAATATATTCTTGGAGGTATTAGAAGTAACAAAGGATACTTTTTGTCCCGGAAAATCAACGGGATCTATTATGTAGGTACAATTCCCTACCCAGTCTTAAAAAAGCACGCATCATAGGTACTTTAATGTGACTATACTTGAATCTGTGTCACTAGAAACACCGTACCTACTTAGTTAGGTACTTACCGTCTAATACTTACTTTAGTTATTTTATACAAAACAATTAGGTAGTATACCTATTTGTTTTGTTTGGTAAGTGCTAACATAACATTTCAGTAGTAAATATCTACTTACTTTAGTTATTATTTACAAAACATTCGTGGTTTTTTCGTTTTGTAAGTACTAACATAACTATGTTATACCAATTCTGTAAAAATCAGCTAACTTCTGTTGGTTATTGATTGCTCAACTTCAGTAAAAGCGTTCGGATTAGGAAACAGTTGCTAATCCTTTAGGTGTAAGTAACTAAACTGGCTTTTTACTAAAAACGAATGTTAGCCACAGCTAAATCGATTCGACGAATGCAGCAAAACTTTAGTAACTATTAACTATACTTCGGTTAAATGTTAAGTAGCTGAACTGTTTAGCTAATCTATTTTTTTCAGTGTAGTCACAGAATAACTATGAGTTAGTATGAACTGACCATGATTTAAAACTTTGCAGTTCAACTTTGATTGGCATACCCCTGCAGACATTACCGGGGCATTTCCATTTATTAATAATATGATGATGTGGAATTATTTCCGATCTTTATAACCGTAGACAAATACGGCAGATTTGCTAAAATGTATAGGTGATATCAAGCAAAACATTCAGTCATAATAATCTATCGTATCTATATCATTAATGTTACGGTTTCAATGTAGATGAGAATTTTATTTGAAATTGAATTGAACCAAGCAGCTAAAAGTCACCCGCAGCGCGCCGCGCGGTGCGGTGATGTACCGAACGCCACGTTTCAGCGTCATTTATTTGCATAAAACCTAGTATGAAGCCCGCTAAATCGAGAAATGCTTCGCAAAATGTCACCAGCTTGAGATGGATCCATTCGTGTCTCATGTAGCACCTAATTTCCTTGAAACGGAAGTTTGAATTCTTGGCAGATTCTCGGAATACCAAATAGGTGTAAAGTCCTCCCAGTTTTGCTATTTGTTCTACAATCTACTCATTTCCTTGAGTCTCTGTTTCCGTACAAAAGGTAGATAAATAGTCGTAAGTGTTGTAGGTAAGTTCAATTCCGGTAGAGTACATAGACGTCCTTAGATTATCACATCGTACTCAATCTAAAGTTGAGAAAAGGATCCTTCATTTTATGCATACGTAGCACGACAAAGTTACTCCATTAAATACTTAACTAATCCACTGAATAGTTGAGAGAACTCATCATTAAGGATAAACTAAGTTCTACCACGACCGCGAACTTATCGAATGTTCACATGCTTTCGAGGTACCTATTATAAGGTTACGGATACCTATGTTAAGGTTGCGCAAAGTTCGGGAACTTTATTTATGCCTACGTGTAGATAAATTACGCAATATACACGCACGAAAACTCTAGAGATTGTGTCAAGCTAATATATTATAAGTAGAAAACTTGTAAACTCACTTTCTAACTCTGATTGTATTTAGAAAAGTAAGTACATAAGAAAATAAACATTTTGATACAATTTGACCATTCCCACTATTCGACAGAAAGTAAAAAAAAAAGGGAACAAAACTATGTGATGTAACATGGATTCAGCTTGTACATAAATCACCGTCAGCATTTGGATGCTGGCATCACTTATATTTCAAAAACATTTCAAACCACTTTCATCATTGAAACTTACCAAAAAGCTCTCAATCATCACAAGAAAATCCATCCATTTTCGCAATACTGACACCAACATGCATCAGATAACCATCAAAAAGAATACAAGAGAAGTGAATTCTTACACAAAGTGGCTGAAAATGTTTGAAACGCTTATCATTTCCGAGCCATTGAGCCCGTTCCGGACTTGGCTCTCACCATAATAAGAAATCATTCGTCGATAGAAAATGATTCGATTGTCAAGTTTGTGATATATCGTTGTGGACGGACGCAATACGACCTATTTTGATTCATGTATTGTATTCACATATTACAGTGGATGTACAAACATAACAAATTTCCCTAACACCGTGTCTCCTTAACTATTTCTGTTTACAAATTGATTTTGGACTTTTGGTATTCAATTGTATGTCTATTTAATTTTGTTTTATCTAACCCACAACAATACGATAAAAAAATTAATTATCTTTTGATGAAATTATCTCAAGAGATTATAGAAAACTATGCAGTTTACAAAAAAGGTAGAAATGAACTCAGTTAAACATTACACAGACAAAAGAGAAAAATAAAATGCACTCGCCATGAAGTGCAGCAACTTTAGGAATGCGGATGTCCGCTAAGAATTTAGTCTGCCTACGTATGCCAATCTTTTGCTGTCAAGTTATATTTCACTGCCCAGTGTAATTTCTTCAGGTCACGTGGTACAATTTTGTACCACGTGATCATTCTTTTTAGACACTTGACAGCAAAATATGCGCGAAAACACATCAAATGACGTCATAATGTCACTATTTAGTCACAGAATAACTATGAGTTAGTATGAACTGACCATGATTTAAAACTTTGCAGTTCAACTTTGCAGTTCAACTTTGATTGGCATACCCCTGCTGGTGCCCTAAACAAACGTACATAGCTGACGCACCTCGGGCATAAACGGCATAGCACCAAAATGCCGAATTCTTCACAACTTCTAGCACAAATTCTTGTTAAAAGTAGCTATTTTTGGTACAGAAATCATAAGTATTTACGTGAAAAAAGAATATGGTCACAACAATTTGATTTTCTGACTACATAAGAATTGTTCTATGTTTATTATTGTAGTGTTTGTGTTAGGTTAGTTTATATTATGTTTTTGTTTATTTTAGGCCTAATATAATATTTTGGTTCAATATTTATTTACCGATCCAGGCGTTTGAAGTCTAAGGTATTTCAAGTTGCACCGTTAGATTAAGACATTTTAGTAAACCACAGACAGAGAGATAAGTAGCACGCAAAGAGCATCCACAGAAATCCACTAGTAATCTATTCACAAGTATTTAGTACTTAACAAGTGAGTCGACTAATTAGAGATCATTCCGAAAGAGATAAAAAGTAAATGAAGCCTTTTATGGCCACTTGGGGTAATAAATGGAGACAAATTAACGATATAAATACAGAAGCGATACGACGTAATCTTTAACGTAAAGTATTCTTGTTTCAGCAAAAATATACGAGTTGCTATAACATTTTATGTTTATGACAATGTTATAATGCAGTTGAATATTATAATAAACACTTTGTCCCGATTTTGCCGAAAGCTCCAGGTGGGCTAGTTTCACTCAATTAGACTAGGAGTGTGTCGTAATAATTTATCTAATGAAGCTAGCTGGCGCTGACTGCAATCTGGCGAGCCTGAATTTATTCACACCAAAAAAATCGGGCGAACCCGAGAGCCGCGAGAAAAAAGTATTTAATTGCTCCCAAGGAACGGAGAGAATGGTGAAAATTCGGGTAGCGAATTTATAGGAGCTATTTGGATGCAAATGATGAGCTTGGAGCGCCCCCGCCAGTCACGGCATAACCCCAAAAGAATAAGTGAGAAACGTCTTACGAGGAAAAGGCTCGTGAATACTGCTTCTCTATTTATTCGCGAAGGATCTCGGTTCAGAGTCGAGTAATAGAATAATGTGGGATGCTTTTGATTTATCTCGATGTGTAGTGGACTTTATATGCATTATTCATTGTGCTCTTCGTTTTGAAGGTCAAACTGCGACTGTTACAGATGGTAGGAGATTATATTTGTTTAATACCGATGTAGAGGCTCTTTGATGTTTTTTTTTATGCAAATCTAAAAATAGCTGGCGGCATGTTCACCAATGTTACTGTGACGGCCCCACCGCTCGTCTATGAAATGCAAATAGTAAATAATCTACCAATAAACTCCATCTAAGTATACCTCCTCTCTCTGTAAAGCTTTTCTTAGGTCGTCATAGAGTATGTCTACTTGAATAATTGAATTTAACTGATTCTGAATGAACTGATTACTTGAATAATAAAATTAGTGTCTTGAGCTGATATGTTTTCAGTGATAAAATAGGTAAGAGTATGTTTTTACTTAGGCAATGGGCTGCTTCTATCTTCGGCGAATCAAATCCAGCATTAGTATAGCGTTTCTGGTAATCTAGAATCCCATTACGCTTACTTTTTGAAGTCTTAGATCAGAACTATGTGATGGTGGGGTTGTGTTAACGGGCATACAATGACAGTAGTGATGGGCCCGTGATAGTCTGTCTAGACTTGTTCGGCAGTCGATACAACACATCCGAAGCTTTGGCGGTGCTAGGAAATTGAACGCATCGAGATGAAGAATAGCCAATCACTCTTTATATTGCTAATTACAGCAGCCAACAAAAATGTATTATCAACCTCATTGATCAATATCTACTCAAGACATTCTATATATTTTAAACTGAATGATTCTGAACTTATCCTCAAATTAAACTGAATGATTTTACTTCTTAAACCTTTAGTAAATTAACTATCCTGTCCTAATTAGGTGAACTAGGAAATGAGTTTAAATGAAAAGATGAATTAGTCTTAAACGAACTCAGTAATTATTAATTTATTCATAAACCAAAAATGCATCATTACCATTAACAAACATTTACAATTTAGCATACACATAAAATGATTAGCAAAACCAACAAAACAGAACTTATATTTAATTCTTAATTTAGTGCTTAGGATAATTGGACATTATTAGGGGTTTTGATATGGTCCCACCCTTCTTAACTAGCAGCCGGATATGTTTCAATCCTGGCAAGCCGAGATTGAACCAGATCAGAGTGTTACGTTTTCCCATTAAACGCCTCAGAAAACTATAGAGAGGTCTGAAGGTTTCTCCAGGCTCCTATAATTCTCCTACATGACCAATCAAAGATAGCTAATTTTAACAGCCTGCTGGCTCAAGACTTAGACAGTCTTTAAAAGTTCAAAAGGGGACTTAGGCTCCAAAATGAGCGGACAAAGGCAACCTGTAGAAAAACACATATAAACAGTACAATTTCATACAATTGATTTGGGTAAACCTCTTTGTCTTTTCAATTCAATGTACTTCAAGATTATTAATTACTTTATTTTATTACTTTACTATTCTTTTCCCAAATCAATCATACAGGCTTATCAATAAGGACTTAGCTTTTCTCTACGACTCGAACTTGCACTAAAAACCATTTACTTTACGATACTCTCTTTTAGAGTTCAAAAACCAACAATTACACTGACGCTAATTTGTATGCGTAACAAAGACGTGACTCGCAACTCGCAACTCTCTCCGACTATCTCAACTCTCTGAATTTCCGAATGAATCTGAACCCCGACTCCAATCCTACAATCGTATTTATGTTCCTGCGCAAGCCACGATCTCCACCCCTCTAGGGTGGGGTTGAATCGTGTGACGTCGTTGCGTCACTTCGTAGGAACGAAGGAATTTCAATCTCATGATGGCGAATACTCTCGCTTTTCTAACAGCAGATGTCGCTACCAGTCATCATTCCTGAAACTAAAATATCTATTTAAGCGCTGGTTTATTGCCATTTAACAGTATTAACTGTTTTGTAAAGTAATCCTGAAATGTCACATTTACATGAACAAGTAAATACAAGAGTTCAACTTATATTAAAGTCAACTTATAATTAAATATACTTAATTCTATTTGGTGTTGTAAATTGCAATTTACAATCATGCACATAATCATAATTATTCTATCATTCCTTAGTATAGAACCATGCTTTAGTTTCTAAATAATATTACCAACATCATCCATGTGCTATTTTTGTACATTTTAAGTCAAACAACACACAATCCTAGGTACCTAAATGACCCTTTTTTCATAAACACTTCAATGGCATAACCAACTGTTCCAAGAATGTCTAGCCATAAATTTGCCTTCGTTATCTGCTTTTAAAATATTATTGAGAGCTTTCTACTCATTTCAAAAGTCAAGCATCTGGTTGTAATAAATTTGGTAATTTATTTGAAGGAAGTAAAAAATTCGGGTTGGCAGAAAACGATTGTCTCGTCTCGCTCATTGATGACCATTTTGTTTTAATTTTTGTTTCTTGCACAACAAAGAGCCATATGCTGCTATGTGCCATCACATTCCACCCTCTGAAAATTTTGATATGAAGAAGACCATAGTCTTCGAGTATAAAAACTTTTCACAAACTCTTTGTAATCTTGATAAGTATTACAGTAGTAGTAGTAGTATAGTAGTACAACAATTAAAACATCTCTCATTCATGTGTATTTAAGACACAAAATAATCTTTGAAACTTCCGGCCACCCTCTGACTGAACTCTCTTCCTGAAAATCTAACTTAATCTCTACCTACTAGTCTGTCTACCTATGTACCTACCTACTTATACCTACCTACTTATACCCAGCTACCTATACCTACATAGTATTTAACTGATGGATAATTAAAAAATATCTAATACACCTTAATTAGCTTACATACATTTATAATCTAACGCAGAATTGAGCACGTGCTAGGTGATTTTGCAGTAATAAACACAAGTACTGCGTTTAATCTTAGTAATACTGTAATACCCGCAAGCCCATAAAGTTGATGAAAATGCAGTACTAAGCATTTTATCTAAACAAGGCCATAAAGTAAAGATAAAAATATGTCAATAGAAAGCTTGATTTTTTTACTATTTTTAGGTTACACTTTAAAAGTTATATAACGGAGATTGCTTGCTTAGATATCAAGAAATATGTTTCGCGCGTTTATCTCGAAACCGCCATTTTGCAAGTACTGCGTTTGCAATAAGGAGGGCAGAATTATATTTACATGATTGATATAATCATGATACCTTCACTTATTTATAGGTGTGTCCTATTATCTTGATAAATGAACTTCATTATAATTTCCTGGCCGTCTTCATTTACAAATCACAACTATTTTTTTCCATCTTAAAATGATGAGTCGAGCGGGATTCGAACCCATGACTTTCAATCAACAATGTAAACTTTCTTGTGAGCTTTAATGTTTTGTCCGATTGAACTGTATTTATTTTTTCCATCTTAAAGTGATGAGTCGAGCGGGATTCGAACCCATGACTTTCAATCAACAATGTAAACTTTCTTGTAAGCTTTAATGTTTTGTCCGATTGAACTGTTTTTGTTTTCCAACTATTTTAACATCTGTTTAAAATCCTTTAACTGTGGACTGGCCATTGGTCTACCTGGACTTTCCTCCGGTATGTCTGTGCCTTGATAAAAGACCTGCAATAAAATCATTCATCCCTCTTATATACTCAATGCTATACTTAATTAAATTATTCTATGTACTTATGTTATTATAATAAACTCACTCAATCATCATCACACTTAGCGATAAAATCTTGGTAGTTATGAGGGAACAGACAAACATACATAGTGACCAAAATCATAACCCTCTTTTTGTTTTGCCGTAGTCTGATAAAAATGTAAGGCTTTCATGATCTTTTCGAATTACTAACTTTATTCCATTTAAGTAAGTCTCAAACTCGGTCAAACTATAAATGGTATCAAATAACTGCTGCTCTGACACTGGCCAATATATATCACGACACCTGTAAAAACCTATCTGTAAAACCTTATATCTAGTTTTCGCCACCCTCTGACGGTTATTATATGTAACTCGCAGTACCCATATATAACTCATATTTATTATTTTTATTACCTTATAAGTTTTTGTACATCCCGTCCAATCTTTCATACATCTAAAATCATCTTCATCCAAACTTTGACTGGAAGAAACCTGTTTCAGTGATAAGGCCGTACATTGTACCATCTTCAATCATTCATTATTTCTAATTCATTTGGTACCTATGTTGGTGTACAATAAAGTATTTTCATTCATTCATTCATCCATCACTGCTATTTATTTAAAAATATGTTGCATTAATATCGGCTTTTACTAACATAGCGGTATCTTAAAATATTTTTTTCATCCATTCATTCACATTTTATCCCTTATTGTAAAATTTTACAACTCTACACAATGGCTTTGTCTCTTCTTCGTATTTTGGAAATCTTATGTTCGGACATACAAGTACTGCTCTATTGTCATCTCTTGTCATCTCACTTACTCTAACTAACGCATCTATCGTTGTTCGTTCTAAGTAATTTAACCTTCGTTCCTCGTCCAGCTTTCATAAAATGAAACAATCTCAACCCGAGTCCTTACTGCTGATTGATCTACGCTTAAACCTTATTTAGTCTTATAAGTAATTACAGGCCTTATCATCATCCTCATAAACAGGAATCACTTAAAATAGTATACAATCTTCGTTCACGACTATCACTCACATCACATAAGTATCACCTGATTGCTCACACAAAAGAACTGGGCTAGGGTCTCTCTCTAACAACAAACCAATTTCTTGCATTGAATCGTTATCTTTTGGTGTGACATTATTCATCTGGAAATCTATTACTGAGTCCACACTTTCATAACCCTTTACTTAGCTTTCATCTCATTGTACATAGTTATATGAAACAATAGTCGCATTTTATTTATCACCATCATCAAATCCTGGCTCCATTAATAACTTATCTTAACTAATAATGCCTTTGTCAAATCACTGAGATCACTACATTACGTTCGTCACTTTTTGGTTTCTTGAATGTTTAACATTCTAAAGCTTTATAAATTAGTCACACAATTTTGCCTCTCACTCAATTTTAATTAAAGAACCTCTTTAGTTTTTCTAAAAAAATGCCGCTATTTGATTCGCATTGTGCTTTCCAATAAGAATCGGTTTATCAATCGTTGGTCTTATAAGATAAAGACATCTGCTCTTATTTGAATTAAAAGTTTCAGACTATATTGACCTGTTATCTTAATAAACATCTTGTGATAGGTTTCGGATAATTTGCTCGCTAGAAGTACTTAAAATACCATAAATTTCACTATCCATCACTGAAGCGTTCATCACACTAACATTCTTCTCTCTCGCTCTGACATATCTAAATAATGTTATAAAATATAGAAATATGTATTTAAGTTTTAAGGTATGGGCCTTGTATTTTGTTTTTTATTGTGTTGACTGAATTAACTGAATTTTATTTATATCTATTTGTCGCATAATTTTATCTAACTTGCCGACTAACATCTGAAAACCTGAAAATGCTACGGAGTTCATCTGCTGATTACCTTAGTTCTTCTCAGTATTTGTCTCTACGGAACCTAGATTGTGTGTTGCTCGGTTGCGACCTCTGCGTAATGCGTTACCAGGCATTGTAGCTAACTTAAATTTAGCGTGCACAATAAATTAAAAATCACTGAGTTATTTTTAGATTTTACATAAAATGTAGTTTTGCTAACTAAAATAAAATTTATTTTATTAATAATAGTTCACCCAACAGGATAGCTAATAAAGCAATAAAAATCTCTAGACAAAGATAGAAAAGGAAACAATAAAATATTTACATGTAAAAAGTCTGGCTTATATTTGTGATCGTCATTGATAATAAAGCTACGTTGTGTTATTTTTTATTTAAACCAGATACTTTTTAGTAGTAAAGCGTTTCAGCGATACTTTAACTAATCCTCGGTCATCGGCAACAACTGTGACGGCCCCACCGCTCGTCTATGAAATGCAAATAGTAAATAATCTACCAATAAACTCCATCTAAGTATACCTCCTCTCTCTGTAAAGCTTTTCTTAGGTCGTCATAGAGTATGTCTACTTGAATAATTGAATTTAACTGATTCTGAATGAACTGATTACTTGAATAATAAAATTAGTGTCTTGAGCTGATATGTTTTCAGTGATAAAATAGGTAAGAGTATGTTTTTACTTAGGCAATGGGCTGCTTCTATCTTCGGCGAATCAAATCCAGCATTAGTATAGCGTTTCTGGTAATCTAGAATCCCATTACGCTTACTTTTTGAAGTCTTAGATCAGAACTATGTGATGGTGGGGTTGTGTTAACGGGCATACAATGACAGTAGTGATGGGCCCGTGATAGTCTGTCTAGACTTGTTCGGCAGTCGATACAACACATCCGAAGCTTTGGCGGTGCTAGGAAATTGAACGCATCGAGATGAAGAATAGCCAATCACTCTTTATATTGCTAATTACAGCAGCCAACAAAAATGTATTATCAACCTCATTGATCAATATCTACTCAAGACATTCTATATATTTTAAACTGAATGATTCTGAACTTATCCTCAAATTAAACTGAATGATTTTACTTCTTAAACCTTTAGTAAATTAACTATCCTGTCCTAATTAGGTGAACTAGGAAATGAGTTTAAATGAAAAGATGAATTAGTCTTAAACGAACTCAGTAATTGTTAATTTATTCATAAACCAAAAATGCATCATTACCATTAACAAACATTTACAATTTAGCATACACATAAAATGATTAGCAAAACCAACAAAACAGAACTTATATTTAATTCTTAATTTAGTGCTTAGGATAATTGGACATTATTAGGGGTTTTGATATGGTCCCACCCTTCTTAACTAGCAGCCGGATATGTTTCAATCCTGGCAAGCCGAGATTGAACCAGATCAGAGTGTTACGTTTTCCCATTAAACGCCTCAGAAAACTATAGAGAGGTCTGAAGGTTTCTCCAGGCTCCTATAATTCTCCTACATGACCAATCAAAGATAGCTAATTTTAACAGCCTGCTGGCTCAAGACTTAGACAGTCTTTAAAAGTTCAAAAGGGGACTTAGGCTCCAAAATGAGCGGACAAAGGCAACCTGTAGAAAAACACATATAAACAGTACAATTTCATACAATTGATTTGGGTAAACCTCTTTGTCTTTTCAATTCAATGTACTTCAAGATTATTAATTACTTTATTTTATTACTTTACTATTCTTTTCCCAAATCAATCATACAGGCTTATCAATAAGGACTTAGCTTTTCTCTACGACTCGAACTTGCACTAAAAACCATTTACTTTACGATACTCTCTTTTAGAGTTCAAAAACCAACAATTACACTGACGCTAATTTGTATGCGTAACAAAGACGTGACTCGCAACTCGCAACTCTCTCCGACTATCTCAACTCTCTGAATTTCCGAATGAATCTGAACCCCGACTCCAATCCTACAATCGTATTTATGTTCCTGCGCAAGCCACGATCTCCACCCCTCTAGGGTGGGGTTGAATCGTGTGACGTCGTTGCGTCACTTCGTAGGAACGAAGGAATTTCAATCTCATGATGGCGAATACTCTCGCTTTTCTAACAGCAGATGTCGCTACCAGTCATCATTCCTGAAACTAAAATATCTATTTAAGCGCTGGTTTATTGCCATTTAACAGTATTAACTGTTTTGTAAAGTAATCCTGAAATGTCACATTTACATGAACAAGTAAATACAAGAGTTCAACTTATATTAAAGTCAACTTATAATTAAATATACTTAATTCTATTTGGTGTTGTAAATTGCAATTTACAATCATGCACATAATCATAATTATTCTATCATTCCTTAGTATAGAACCATGCTTTAGTTTCTAAATAATATTACCAACATCATCCATGTGCTATTTTTGTACATTTTAAGTCAAACAACACACAATCCTAGGTACCTAAATGACCCTTTTTTCATAAACACTTCAATGGCATAACCAACTGTTCCAAGAATGTCTAGCCATAAATTTGCCTTCGTTATCTGCTTTTAAAATATTATTGAGAGCTTTCTACTCATTTCAAAAGTCAAGCATCTGGTTGTAATAAATTTGGTAATTTATTTGAAGGAAGTAAAAAATTCGGGTTGGCAGAAAACGATTGTCTCGTCTCGCTCATTGATGACCATTTTGTTTTAATTTTTGTTTCTTGCACAACAAAGAGCCATATGCTGCTATGTGCCATCACATTACGACGAGTAAGTATTTGCATATCGCACAGGCATTCTCCCAACTTTTACGTGTAAACTAAACGCTTGTTTTAGTTTTCCTTGTAAACTTGTTTTTATCTTTTCTGTATAGTTTTGCTGGTAACTGCTTACACGTCGTTTTTTTTGCGGGGCTTTATTTTACGTTCATATATAAATACTTATTATTTTTAACACTGTATTAACAAACAATGATCCGATCACGCCTGTCTTTTTATATCCAGCCTTCAACTGTAACTCAGAACTACTTATTTGTATGACCGCAGTGCGATGCTATACCTACTTTATATGTAGAAGTGTCGGAAAATGCACTCCAGCTCGCCTTTTGTTTGGCAAAGTTGCGGTAAACAAGTTCGACATTCAATCCTTTGTGGGATACTTTTAAAGTTCGAAGGAGGCCGAGACTTAACGCAAGTGACGGGACCCACTTCCGATGCCACGACGCGAGGCGAGCCAACAAAGCGAAGATGAACATTTTATTTTTGCAAAATAATAAAAACCCGGAACATGTATTGAGATAACTTTGTGGGCTAATCTTACTGCGGATGTTGGATAAGGAAAAAAAACTACAGAACAAATCCGACAATAAAACGATAAGTAGAGCTCTTTTGTGTGAAATAATAACGACACGTGTTGTGTTACATTTTATCACCCGTTTCTACGAAGTCTAGACGCAGGTGTTTGGAAAGTAATGTTTATTAAGAACGGATTTAGACACGTAATTTCTTTATCTAGAAAACATTACATTTTATTTTCAGAATGAGATCACCCCTATCTTGACACGTAAGCTATGAGCTATCTCAACGTTTCTTTAGATCAGTAAGTTTATTTATAAAATAGCTCAACTGATTTAAATCACTGCTGAACGAAAGCATTCCCAAGACGCGGGCTGTATTGCCACGCTGAATGGCGATGTCTGATACACTGGGAGAACACTCTAAACCAAACTATCTAGATACCTACTAGTTCAATTACGTATTTTTGGTTTAAAAAAGCTAGCCATAACTAACTATAATAGTATGCGGCTATGCATGATAGAGCACGCTAGCTAAGAAATTTTAAAAAGGCAAACTTAGTACCTTATTTATAAGTAACAAGAGTTATATAGTAGTTTATAGTACAAGTAGTTCGATATTTTGAGCGTAGTAATTTAGCAAACAAACTACCCTATTCCACGCTTCTATGAAAACCTACTTCCGCGAAATATATTGGTTTTAAACGCACTCATTTACCTTCGGTTCAAAGGCTTTAGGTTGTTTAGTCCAATAGATTAATTGCCGACCAAAATAATTAGGGTTGGTGGTTGGGAACCGCCTTGTGAAATAACGTTTTGACATTTACGAGCTCCACAACACACCACGATGTGAATTTGTGTTTGGTGAATGCATTAAAATGTAAATTCATTATGTATTAAATATACACTGTTAAAATCTGATATTCATGATATACTTAGAAATATGAAGTAAGGTGTGGGCACCTATCTTCAAGTCTAAGAACGTTTCAACGCGTCTACCTTGAGTCTATCGCGCATACGAGTACTTACATGAGTAAGTAGCCAATATCTTGAATTACATAGATATTTAGGTAATCTCTACACAACGACAAGCAGGGATAGTTTGTAAGTACAAGTGCCCATTAAAAGGGATTATCCGTGCGATTTCAATGGCTTTGCTCTATTTTGTATTTTTACATGTTTTGTAATAAAGATGGCACTTTCACATTATGAGATAAAAATAAATACTAAGGTAAGGTAGGTAAGGTAGTTTCTAAAACTGCCTTGCTAGCCATGTTGACATAATGTCAAAAAATGTAAGCATATGACATTTCTTAATGATAAGTCACGTGATCCCACATATTTGATGTTTTACATCTACTTAGCTAAAGAGGGCCCTAGCAGCGCAGCGACAGATTATTTACAATTACAATGTACATACATATTTACTACATAATTATTTATTTATTTGAGAAACGTTATGTGACATGTCAAAAAAGAGACAGATACAAATAACTAAGGGCGGCTTGCACCAGAATCGCTAAACGTGTTTAACAGCTAAATAGATTTAAATCTGACGTATTTATATGACTTGACAACTCGCTAAATACTATTGAATAGTTAAACGCGTTTAGCGATTCTGGTGCAAGCCGCCCTAAAACTTATAAGGTAGGTAACTGTCGATTCATTACGGAACTCAATAAATGTGCAAAAGCCTCAGATATAGGCCCATGAGACTTAACATTTTTGTGTCTCAGAGTGATGGGCGCAGTACAATGCATCACAAGGCACGTCCTCAGTGGACGTGCTCGGTGAGGCAATGCATTGTTATAGGCCGAGGTAACCACTTAACATCAGGTGGGTCATCAGCTTGTTCCATCATTTAGTTGTATAAAAAATATATAAAAAAAACGTTATCTCACCCAAGTGCTTCAATTGCGAACCTTACAGAAATAAGACATGACACGATAAAAGGCTGAGCGGACCGCCTTCCGGCACTTCGGTCAGGAGATGGGCTATTCATCTCGTATCGATGTTTTAGCTTGCTTTGCAGACCGTGCTAGCTGCAGACTATCGACTTTAGTCGGTTAGACGAATAGTAGTAGAAAAAAATCGTTGGAAATCTTCCTTTTCGTACCACTCGATTCTAAAAGTCTCTTCTATAAGTCTTATTTTATATTTTGAGATTTTTGCATCCAAATTTTCTTTCAGATTTTGACTAGGTCTAACCACCTATCATAAGAACGGCAGTAGTGACCCACAGAAATCGGGAATAGGATGTGTTATAAAAATCTTGCAAATTAATTCCGGTTAAAATTTCTGAAAAAATCATAACTCGAAAAATATTAAATTCATTCATAATCTCTGAAAATACAAAAAAAAAATCGTATTTTCAGATGTAAAGAATTTAATTTTTTTCTTTGGACATCTCTATATGGTGGACCAAATAGAGCCGTCCAAAGAAAAAAATTAAACGGGGTGGACCCCGTGTTTATTAATTAGTGTAAATAAGTTCTCATAATTTCCCTGACAAATAATACAGGGGTATAAATTATGAAATATATGGCCGTTTTGTCCAAAAAAGCTAACTTGCATTTTACCCGCCAATAATTTAAACAGCTGGAAATCGTCCCCGGAAGACGGTCTAATAAATTTGATGACGTTATAAACGACATCGTTAACTTATCCAAAATATTGTCGAAACTCCACAATTTAAATACCAAATTTATTTAGATTCCAACGCAAAGGTGGCCTCTCGGAGATTTGAAAAAATTAAATGGATTCATTTATCAATATGGCATGATTTATGATTTGAACTCTTTCAGTAAATACAAATGAGAGGGAAGTAACGTTGGGTCACTGCCAAAGTGAAGCCTGATTAATGATTTTTGAGGCACACAGAATGTTTCGTGGGAAATAAATTTCTAAAAGTTGCCGGCACTCGGGTATTTCTGTTATTCAACTTGTGACCTTTGACTTAGTTTACTTTTTGATATAAGGGGTTAATTATTAGGATCAATAATAAACTTATTGTTTCACTAATATTATTTTAATTAGCAGTTAACCGCATGTCAACTCATTTGAACATAATTTAGATAATGATCAGCCAAAAGGTTCGACGCACTCCATCAAGTATTCTATTTATTTGTAGAGCATAATAATATTAATTACAGAAAGAAAGAAAGAAACATTTGTAAAATCACGCTGAAACATACAATACATACACGAACAATACATTTACAATTTAGTGACGAACTCAGCATGGTGTTGCGTCAAAATGACACAACGCTGGTCTTCCACCGGCACCAGGTGGGTACGTCAAAGATACATATCGCTAAATAAAGATTACATAATTTACATAATTTTCTAATAAAATTTCATATCATTTGTATTACGGTGTACATATTTTATCTATAATATCACTTCTATTTTTGACACTATCTTCAAACAAGGGAAGTATTACCATTTCAATAGTAAAGAGTGTATTTTTAGCAGACCGTTCCAAAAAGTACCAAAGAAAACGGGTAAAATGTAATTGCATAAACTATGTAGAAACATTCATGAAAAGGGAAACCTTTCATGCTCTCCTCCCACCTCACATAAGTACGTCCATTGGGAAGTAGGACCATAGGGAGCGTACTGTACTACCACAGTATTAACAAGAACAGTAGGCTTATTGGAAACTGAAAAAAGATCCAAAATAAATATTGTGACATTCAGAGATTAGTTACAAATATTGAGTTGGTACCGCCTAACCCCGGTCCGGCCTCTCCCCGATGTAGATTACCAAATAGTATGTATGCGCTAAATCAATGCCAGTACTGTGGCGAAAAAAGTGAAAATGACTTTTTTGTTGGAACGATAAGCCAATGGAAATGGCCTTTATGTAACGGGTTTTCGGGTATTTCGCCAAACATAATGGATTCATTAGCACAATTGACCCCTAAAATGAGATCAAAGCTACGCCAAATAAGTATCATAAGTAACTCTACTTACCAGTATTTATTATTACTTGACTATTAGCTTCCGCCTGCGACTGTGTCCGTGTCCCGTTCGTCTCGTTCGTTTTTAGGAATAAAAAGTAACCTATGTACGAACTGAGACTTGGAATAATTCCAAGTCTCATCCAAATCAGACTTGTAGTTGTAGCGTGATTGAAACAAACATCTAAACTTTCACATTTATATTATTAGTTTTATATGGTACTGCGTTGTGTGAACTGTGGCACCACTCTTCCAGCGAACTGTTTCACGAAAAGTTGAACAAGTTGCCGGCGGTCCGAGCGTTTCAGTTTGTTAACTCTAATTCTATCGGAGAGGTCGTTCTCAGTTTTTTTAGCTGCGCTGCTAGTACAACTTAGCAACACTCGTTCAATTGGGGCTGCTAATCCTTTGTTTTTAGAGCTGATTGCAATATTGAAGGCTTTATCTTACTACCTACTGCCCTACCGGGTCTTGTGTAAAGTGTACATTCTGTAAGGGAAACACACCGTTTCGCATAAACTGCGAGTTCCGTTCCTAAGCCATGGTCTTTTTAAAAAAGGGATGCTTTATAACCTACCAGAAGTAATTAAATTGAAATTTTAAAAAACACCTTGGACCGATTTTTATCGAACATTAGTAGTTACCCGCGACTTCGTACGCGAGTGCCGTTTCCGTGTACATTATATTGTCTGTGCGTGTATCGAGCGGATACTTCTTTGAGAAACTTGACATTACACCGAACCCGTATTCGAATGTCAAACGTTAATCGTTGGACCAAAGAGGTAGTACTACGCCCTGTCAAACTGACGTGACATGACATGACACCATCCTCTTGCCAATTGGCGCTGCTAATCCCGTTTGTTCATTTTATCCTGTAGATCCTGTTAATTATTCGGGATAAAAAGTAGCCTATGTGTCAATCCAGGTTACGAACTACATAATTATGCCGAGTTTCGTCCAAGTTGGTTCAGTAGTATAGACGTGATTGAAACACAAACATCCAAACATCTAAACTTTCGCATTTATAATATTAGTGGGATGTCAACTACGCTAGACTGTTACGTTTTGGTGAGCATTGACCCGGTGAGCTTTAATTCATCTGTTTAATTTCCCTAAAAGCCTCCGTACCACTAATAATCGATTGAGCTCACAGCGATACTGTTTCAATTAATCCATAATTTGTATTCACTCGTGGCGTCCACAAGAGGTTATTGCATGGAAAATAATTAATTAGTTGACTATTACTCTAACCAATACCTATGACATTTAGTATAATGGACTCTACATTAAAGTTTTGAAAATAGAACGATAAAATTGTGCTTAGCGGAGGGTATACTTTTTTGCTATACAAGGTCATATTGACAGACGTCACAGCTCAGTCGGTAATAGCTCTGCCTTCCGTGCTGTGGGTTGTGGGTTCGATCCCCACCAAGAACAAACATTTGCGCGTGGAAAACATAGATGTTTGTTCTATGTCTGGGTGTTACTATGTATTATAAGTATGTATTTACAAAAAAAAGTATATAAGTACTCTATCAGCCATCTGGTTCCCATATTACAAGCATTGCTTAGTTTGAGACTAGAGGGTGTTGTGTGAAATGTCCCTGAATATTTATATTTATTTATTATATTGAAATACTTTGGCTCAAATTGAATTTTAGTGGTCAAATGACAACTTTTATCTAATATTTCTTAACTAGATTATGGTGGATAAAAGAACACAATTTTGAAGTAGTTTCAGTCCTAATAAGACACTCTCCTTCTTATTCAGTGTTAATTACCAAGGAACCACATATACCGATCTAAACGCGTCTCAAATTACAAGCGAGAACAACAAAGTTATAGAACACAGATGATTTATTCTCGTTGGGGTAACCCGCAGGGCGTTCAAGTAATATTTGGGGTACGTGTATAGTATAGGTTCTCCTATGTACCTGATACTGGGTAATACCGATATTGCGTGATATCACAGTCCTCTTGACAAAGCTGGTTTCAACACTGTCCATAGACAATTTCGAAAAAAAGTGGTAAAATTAGTTGAAAATTTGTTGATGTTGCTTCGTTTTTTTTTATATTTGGCTCTCTAGCTTTCAGAGAAGATGATACGCATTGTTTGAAAGTAGCTGTTGGCTATGACTTCAAATTTCCAATTTTTTGAACACCAGCTGTGTTTTACGGCTAAGTTAATGCTGTGACAAGTACACGAGTACGTACTGCGTACGTGTGCTACGCGTCGTAGCGCATGGAACCGTCCAAGCATTAAGTTAGGGCGATTGCAGATTAGGCGTATTTTCTACGTATAAAATACGAAATACAATCATGCGACTGCAGTAAAACTATTAAACACTCAAAGCGAATAATCGTCGAACCCCACCCAACCCATTTTTCATGATAAAGAGCATGTAAACATTTCCCGAATGTTAGTGAGTCAGAGTAAACTTATGTCTTTCACAAGCAAATAATGGCATGTATGTGACCACTTGCAATGGTACAAATTGTGATAAAACTTTATTTGACACAAACAAAGCAACAGTGAACCAGTTACCGTTCTTGCGCTGTTATGAAGTGTCAACTTGAGTCAATATAGGTAGATTGTCTCCTGGGAAATAGTTTAAGTTACTTGGTTTAATTTACAGGTGTCGATAATACAGTATCTAGCACGCTGCGCGGTTTTTGTTCACAGAGTAGAGCAAACTCTAACTCTAGCTCTACATAGCATCGCCTCTCCGACGTTTCTCAAAAGTTGAAGCACATATAAACACGTCTCAATGTTGAGAAGCTACAAGTAAGTGTCAAAACTAAACAAGAGTAGCGGTGGCTATTCAAATCAACGATTTTTTCACAAGACCGTGAAAGTCAAGGTTTTGGTTGAAAATCAAATGAAATGAAAAATAAAACAGGGTTACAACTTTATCCCCAGTGCGGTAAAAATCCTTTTATCAAAATTTTACATTATAAAATTATTAAACCTCAACTTTTTTTATTAAACTTGATGCTTATGTTCGTACCTACTAAAACAATATATTATACAATATAATATAATTAATACAGATGAAGTTGTTTTTCTGCGCTCCCATAACAGGGGTGATTATACAGGGTGTAATAAGACTACCCCCCAAAACTTCAATGGGTTGAAGTACTCATCACTATCAACAACTATTTCTGTGGAACAAGCACTGTAAGCGCGAAAAGAATATCAATTATCCCACTGCAGTGGGTCCATATGAAATGTTATAAGTACCTACCTATTTGCCAAAAAAAGTCCATCTGATTTTTAGCGCTCGCATTATTGATATTGTTTCTATAAAAAAAGTTGTTCATATTGACGGTGCTTTGGATCTCATCAAGAGTTTGTATAACACCCTATATAACGCGTTAGTACAGAGCCGTTTCAGCTTCCGCCCACGTCACATAAGTCAGATGAAACTATATATCTCGAAACAACATTCGATAGGGAAATTCGAAAACGCGACGGAAACTGAATCAGAGGTAAGTTTGGAAACGGTTACGATAGTACCACACAAACATCGAAATAATTATATTCAAACAGTCCCCTAACCCAGTTGATAATTTACAATAGCTAGAGAATAGACATGAATTATAAAACCTACTCTTCAATGGGCATTTGTACACTGGCACGACAAAGTCTAAAGTAAAATTTCAAAAAGCATTTGTTCAATAAAATGACAAAGGATTATTTAGAATCGATACACAATACCTGCAATCGACATGTCATGTCAGTTGCTTGAACAATATTGTATTATATAGTTACAAGTAGGTATAGTCATCGACACGGTGTGAAAGCATCTAATACTATAGATAGATAGATTATTCTCGAGATTGGTTCCCCATGACGTGTATATGTCGTGTCATGTTAGCGGCAGTATGAAAAAGTCCAATAATAAGCCCAAATATGCACTATCAAAATCAAAGATCTTTTATTCAGTTAAATCACAAGGATCATGTACAATGGTTTTATATACTATGTGATTCTAGGTGCCAGTTCCTCGCAACCAACGCCTAGAAGATATCATAATAATCAAGTTACAAATCTCCGATATCGAGTAAATTGTCATGGTAGCTGGTCGTTCAGAACTTACGATTTCTTTTCACGACTGATTCAAAGTTTTATTGTCCAGCATTCATTAGAATGCTACAGAGCTATGAGTGGGCATGAAAATGTTTGCTACACGTAAACCTAACGTGGCCGAGTTATACTCTGCAAAGTTCTACAGTCGAGCTGTGGTTGGCATGCAATGTACTCGTAACTGGGATACGTCAGAGGGGAGACAAACAAATCTGACAGTCGCCGCGTTACGTAAACCTAACGAATTCTAATTATATTGAGCGTCAACACTAGCTCGACTGCCAATCGTTGTAGCGTCACCGCGCAGTGTATCTTGTATACGCTAGTATTATGATACGTTTACGGTTATCACATTTTTTCGTGATGAAGGCGCAGGTTTACGTAGCGCAACGATTGTCAGGTTTATTCATGCTGTAGGTGGCGGTAAATTACGATCGCTGTCGACAGATTCGTCACGTCTGCAATACTTCACGTCGACAAGTTTTACGTTGCAATTTCACTGTGAAATCAGCATCTGTCCGTAATATCTCAGTCAATATAACATTTTTATCAAACTAGACTAGGGGAATGTCTTGAAATTATTCATAGTTTTGGAGTCAAATTTGAATTTATTCCTTACATGATGTCTAATGATTTTATATTGGTAATTTATTTTTTATGCTTAGGGCGTCTTGCACCAGAATCACTAAACGTGTTTAACAGCTAAATTGATTTAAATCTGACGTATTTATATGACTTGACAACTCGCTAAATACTATTTAAGAGTTAAACGCGTTTAGCGATTCTGGTGCAAGCCGCCCTTACTTATGCTATCCCACTACTGGGACTTACCAAAGCATAATATATTTCTATAAAGTATAATTAAAAAGCTATAAGTAATATAAAAACATACTTCTTTCCAACAAAGATATATGGAGGAAGATGAGAACAACACAGGACTAACTTTAAAAAAACCTTTGCAGTCCCTTATTTGTTTACAAAAGCAAACTACGAATATCGAATCCTATAAAACTTTCAACAGTCTTTAATTAATCGCGTTTGAAAGGCCAAGAGTTCAAAAGGAAAGGGTATTGCAACAATGTCAAAACGATGTTCGTGTTCGTACTAAAAAGGAAAAAGCAATGGCTGTGATTCGCGCATTCATTTTACACACTGACGGACGTTATTGTTGAAGAGATCAATTCCATGTTGCAATTCACGCTACATAAAATAAATATTCTTTGTTGAAACAGTTTTTTCAATGTTAATTTTGAGCTCTATAACGTTATAAATATAACGTTAAACGTTTAACGCTATATAACGTTATTAACTGTATTATGTTACTCTCAATATCATTCACCGCTACCTCTTATAAAATAACGAATCTTACAATAACCCGGAGGTAAAATAAAATAGCCTTTATTTTCTCTTTTAAGATTATATTATACATATATATATAATTAAGTTATTCATTCAGACTTATATAAAGATAAGTTATAAAACTATTTACTATTTTTAATCATTGTACTTGTACCGAATTATTAACCCAGTGGCACGCATAAATCTACGTAATATACAAAACTGAGCCAATTAAAACCGCTGGTGGCTAGTCAATGCCCTTATGAACATCCTTTATGGATAATTCACTGAAGATTTCGGTTCAATCACAATCACAAACTGTGGTCACAATACTTAATTTTGTAAACTCAACTAAGTATTCCAACAAACGGTTTTATTAATAAGAGGACCAAATATACTCGATAAACTAAGAGTAAAATTTAGTAAAATACGAGTAGAATTGCGATTTTGTTGGGATGTCATGAAGTTATAGGCTAGCATTTTCGGACATTTACGATATCCCAACAAAATCGCAATGATATTGAGAGAATAAAAAAAACACCTCTGGTTTTAATAAACCAGACTACATAAAAGTCAAATAAAGTTCATAAATTGCACAACCTTTTTTTCGCAAAAAAAGGTGGTGCAACTTTTATTAAGATGTTTAAAAAGATGCTCATCGTAAAGCAAAGTACTGTTTCTCTCGTAGTGAAGCTAATTAATTCTTTTGATCATTTTTGTAGTAGCTGTAATAAATAAAAGCTTGAAAATAAAACGCAGTTTCAGGGAAAAAACGAAGTGTTTTTTATTAATTTTATTTTAAGGGTGGCTTGCACCAGAATCGCTGAACGTGTTTAACTGCTAAATAGATTTATTAACACTATGTAATATTATTAGTGATATTCAGTGAAAACAAACTAAAGAACACATGAACATAGTGTCTTCCCTTAAATCCTAAATAGAGACAATAAGAAACGTGTTGATGAACACGTTCTTAGATTAAGCAATTCTAGCAATTTAAGTTAATTTTAAATTACTTATTAGCCCACGTTGTGGCTAGATTGTAAACATATTAGGGTACATTCTTTAGAAATAATGTGCGCTAAATAAAATCAAATAAAAAAAATGTAATATTATTAACAATTATGCTTATTTTTGTTGTAAAGTTAGCTGTAATTTCTACAGACTATTTAATTAATAATTTTTGTAGAGGCACGAAAGCTTTTGCTTTCAGGCTTACAAATTGGGTTAATGACTAAGCACTTTATTTACATTTAAATGCAAATATTTAAATTGACGATCTTTGAATATAAAAGACATTTCGATTGCTAGAAATGATTACTTCTCTCCTTCGGGGATCGACAAGTGGATACTACGTGACAACCATAGAATAATCTCTTTCCTCATCTCTTATAGAAATGCCTTAAACTTTGTCTAGTTGCACCCTTATCAAAATTTTAAATGATTTAGTTTTCAGTTAAAATCTAACGTGATGTTTTTGTAGATAATAATAATAGTTTGTGTTTTATCGTGAATTCGTACATTTTTTTTCATTTTATAAATACGAGCATACTTATTACTACAAACCAAAATGTACAAAGTTTTGAAAAACTACATAAAAATCCAAAATAATAGCAGGTACAGCAATTATTGCCTACTGTTTTAACAATCAACGTCAGAATTTCAATTTAATTTAAAATTAATTTGTGTGAATTTATTCAGAACTTTCGAAAAAACACCAAAATGACACTAGTAGCTGAAATAGCCCGCGTGTAACCATAATCGTTAACGCCCTAGCAAGTTCACATCTATAAAGGCGCTGCAAAAAATATTCTTTACGCGGTGGTGACATCGCAAAATTGTAAAATTGTTATTCCAACCATGCTGAAGAACCCGTCCGGAATTACAAAAATAGTATCATAGATAAAAATATATCCGCAGTTGTCAAAACCACAGAAGTTATATTATCAGTTTTTTTTATTGGACTGAACTGCTTGCGTGCATATTTTAGGCTGCACGCGCACTTGAATGGCCAAGTCGAGGCAGACAACTCTTTAAAGCTATCACCGTGTCACTTCCTCATAAATTATCCTCTCCCATTAGTTTAGTAGTTATTCAAACACCGCTTTAGTTATTTACTGTTGTTGTTAAACTGCCTAGTCCAAATACTAGCAGTTACCCCCGACTTCGTACGCGAGTACCGTTTCCGTGTACATTATATTATCTGTGCGTGTACCGAGCGGATACTTCTTTGAGAAACTTGACATTACACCGAACCCGTACTCGAATGTCAAACGCTAGTCGTTAGACCAAAGAGGTAGTACTACGCCCTGTCAAACTGACGTGACATGACATGACAATGAAATCCTCTTGCCAATTGGCGCTGCTAATCCTTTTCGTTCATTTTATCCTGTAGATCCTGTTAATTATTCGGGATAAAAAGTAGCCTATGTGTCAATCCAGGTTACTAACTATATAGGTATATGCCAAGTTTCATCCAAGTTGGTTCAGTAGTTTCGACGTGATGGAAACACAAACATCCAAACATCTAAACTTGCATTTAAAATATTAGTAGGATTATAAATATGGTAATAGTCGTAATTTTCATTGTGAATAAACCCCTCTTCTTTAAAAATATATATATACTATGTTTTACATCACATACATGTTTAATTGTAATCGTGTGCCACTTTTTGAAAAACCTAGACTTAAAATTACATGAATAACAACAAGTTTGTAATGAATGTAACATGAGCATTATGGCTGTCGGCCGAGAAAATGAGTAGGCTTCAAAACCCTGTTCAGCTTGTTTTGTGGAATTAATTGGCAAACTCCACAATGTAAATGTGAGGTAGCAGACTTTACTGGGTTTTTACAAGGTTTTCAAAGGAGGGTTATACACGGCCGCTTGCTACGGCGAGAATATCGCACGCATTCTGGGGTCTTATTCTCACTTAAAAATGACATCCAAAACTGAGATATGACGTCATCCCCAAGAGTGTTTTAGTTATCATTAGTGTGTTTCCGAACACTTACAATTTGAATGTTTTCAAGAGGAGAGTGAAAAGGTTTCTTCTAGGCAAATGTGCTACATCGTCGACCGCATCGTCACTTACCATCAGGTGAGATTGCGGTCAAACGTTTGTCTATAATATTTAAATAAATTAAATAAAAACAGTAAAATCTCTACCGAAGTGAGAATTAGGCCCCTGTAGAGACCGATCAAGCTAGCTGTGAAACAAAGGATATCGCTGTTTTTTTTCGACCATGTGCGTAGCAAAAAAAACTAGTTAAATTATTTCGCCGATCGAAGTTTTCACCAAGAGATGGAGAGAGATTAAAAGGACAATCTTTACTCACGTGGCAAGGCGGGTTTTAAGTTATTTTAAGTTCGTGCGTCACCGCAGCCTTGTGCTGAAAATCAGCGCTGAGAATTAGTTCTCAGCATATGCTGAGCACAGAGCTATTTATATAAGCACACGGCACTGCTTGTCGCGACGCAACGTATACTATTTAGTAAATAATCTCTTAAATAGTATACGTTGCGTCGCGACAAGCGGTGCCGTGTGTTAAACGCCTTATTTTACTTTTAATGCTTGTATAGGAACATGATGTATGTTTTGAATATAACAAACAAATAACCAATTTTGCTATTATGTGCTGTATTTGATGTGAAATTGTTACAAGTTTTTTTTACATTTTATTTTTATTCATAATTTCCTTCCACTCTATTCATTTATGAAACTAGATGAGAGTCTCACCCGTTTGAAGGTACCAATTAAACTAGCTAAACTGTTAAAATATGCGCTACTACAGTAAATATAATCTTTGGTTAGCCATGTTCAAAAGCTTTACTGGCCAACCGTCGGTAAATATTATGAAAGTTGGAGACTGTGGACTCCGCAGATAGTGCAAATTAGGGAGTTTCCACGATTTTAATTCAGCATTTACTGTATTTAACCCATGTTTATGTAGAAAACTGGAACCCCAGCACTTATCTTGGACAAATTCAAGCATAAAACGCATAAACGTTCAGCTTTTAAAGATAAAATGGCTCAGTATAAATAAAGAAGGCATAGGTAACCAAATAACCTCAATCCAGTCCATTTGTAAACACGATAGTCATAACGACTCTCCCAATACTATTACTATTTTACATCTATTACACAACCGACCTTTTGTACAAATGACATGTGTCATAGCGTAATCATGAGATGGTGAAATAGGCACTAAAACTCATAATGTTATGAGTGAATGTGTGTCATAGAGCATTCCTTCCAACCAATATTTAATTTTCTCTAACACTATTGCAATCTCTTAGTAATTATCAGTTTCAGTGTAAATGGAACCTGTAATATTTATACTTGTCAGAACGTGCAGCACCTGCTTGCTTTATTTAATTAGTGCACTGGCCAAAAGAGAGCAGAAAAGTGTATACTTTTAATTGCAAAAATAGTGTACATACTAATAATTTAGTTGAGTTGTTGGGGCCATTTTGTGAAACACTATCCACATTTTATAGTGAACTTTATGTAATGAATTATTATTTTCATTTTTGAAACGATGTTAGAATTTTTGACCACTCTAAAAAACTACTAAGACGGTAATACTAAAATGAAAAAATCTAAATAATAACATTTCGGATGTAAAAAGTTGAATAACGCTAAAACCAAAAAGTATTTATAGCTACATCATTAAAATCACAAGCATTATTTAAAATTGATGCTGTGCTGGTTCAAAAATACGATCGTATGCTTACTTTTTTAAAATGCTACTTTTGTTTATAATTGTACTGTTAAGAAACGTTCTCTAAAAGCCAATACGCCATAGCGAATAACTCGTTCAAAGTGGCAAAGGGCTAACATTCTCAAGTTCACAAAAGGGTTGGCAACTTAGCGAACCCACACTCAATACTAAGCACAGCCCTCTCAAATGACCACATAATCAACTTTGCAACTTTCTACAAAGTCACTGAGGGCAAGTTTCAGCATTGTCGGATCGTTCGACTTCGGTTTTACATTGAAATACATACCTAGTTTGAATTTGCTTCAAACTTTAGTGTTCTGTTTCAAATAACTACGTTACCTACTATTATTTCCTCTCTCTCTTTATTTTTTTTTTCCTTTTTTGAAAATCCTAGCTAACCGAAACGTGCGTTTTATTATTGGATGTTCATTGCTTTATTTCGCTTCATTGCATTTCGAACTTTTAACAGTCGCAATCATAGAAATCTAATTGGCAAGTACCTTCTATAATTTTTAGAATGATGCGGTCAACGGTGTTAGTCTATAAGCTGAAAGGTCACAGCTACAAACTTTTTATTAACCCTTTCTTTGTATATAAACTATTTGTAGGTATGCTTTTAATAAAGATTCTAACTATTATACTGTACGATAAACTACCTGAGGTTTTTTGTAAAATGCGATATACTTGCTTTTGGTTATATATATAAAGACAAGTACCTAACTAAATTGAAAATTTTAAAAACTCCCGAATCTTGTACCGATTTTTATCAAACATAGCTAAGAACACTCCCGACTAATTCACCTTTCAAACAAAAAAAAAATCAAAATCGGTTCATCCGTTCAGGAGCTACGTTACCTCAAACACACACACAGACACGTCAAACTTATAACACCCCATCGTTTTTGGTTCGGTTAAAAAGGGTATTACTCACTCAATATGCCAAGAGCTGATCTATCAGCAGATTTGCTTGATCCCCTCAGTGTTTCGAGTTGGTCCCAAACTAAAACTATTCAATTGATCGACATCGTAAACCCCAATCGTGCAACTTTTCATGTCATTACAAGGTGACAAGTCGCAACTTGTCCTCGACAGCCCTTTGAGGGGTGCTGACAAGAGCAATATAGCTGATTTCTGGCTGTCTTTATGGCCCCTAAATCACTTACTTGACCCAAAAGCTATCGGAACATTAAAGGGTTTGATTTATATAAGAACTTGGAACATTCGCCATCTGTTGGTAAGTACACTAAAGTAGTTTATTGGTAAGGTGAATGGGAACTGGTTGTGCTTGATGTAGCACTTTTATAATTAACTGCTGTGAAAGTAATTTCGTAGATGCGATTGAGAAATAAAATTCCATAGGTAGTTTTTTGAGGGCTTTATGATTAAATCGATTTAGATGTTTACTCGTAGATGTTTGTATTTCAGTCACGTCAAAACTACTGAATCAAGTTAGATAAAACTTGGAATATATACAGTTCGTAACATAGGCTTCTGTTGTAAAAAAATGATGAGTATACGCGTAAAGTCGAGGGTAACAGCTAGTTTTACATATAGCTACATAGGCCAACAGATAAAATAAAGTCAAAAAGGTACACACTTTGTAAACTCTCTAGTTCTATTTGCATAATATATTTTGAAACTAGACAAACTTTTTAAGGGCACTTATTTTTAAGTTCCGAACAGCTCCATGAAGGCAGTGCATGCATTATTGATTAGCTAGGAGCATGACACTATAGGTTTTGCTTGTCCTCTAGAAAACAAGGCAAAGTTTCTCGTTTCTCGCATAAAGTGAAGTCAAACTTTAAGAAGCTGCGACACTGCCAGCATTGTTTCTATATTAGCTTTGGAACTTGGAATGCAAGACCACCCTTTTGTAGAATCTCAAGAAGTAAGATGAGATGCCGAAACTTGTAAATTAAAATGACAACTCAAATATGACTTTGTTGATATTTACTTTTAGATGGAAATGAACGGAAATTAATGGCTCCCAGCAAAATAGTAAATTTTGTTTTACCTAGTTATTTTCCTAAAACTACTCTTTATGATCAATACTCACATCAAAATCAGTTTTTTATGCATATATGAACGCCTGAAAAGGGTATAATACTACCTTGACCATCTCGAGAAATACTAAAATATGACGAAACCTAGAAAAATAAATCAACCTAATTTTTTTACTGATAATACTCGTAGTTGCAAAGGACCGAAATAAATGAAATTTTTGGAGGAGATTTTTGCCTAATAGTAAAAAACAGGACGTTGCAAAAAAATGCTGTAAATTTTAACAAGAATATTTATTAAATAATATAAGAACCCTTCTCATTATCAACTCAGCTCTAAGAAGGATGCGCCCGGTCAAGTTTGTAAGCCGCTTAGCTAGATCCCTATCCCTGGCGCGAACAGTCGCAACAAGTTTTGATTTTAAACAACCCTCGCTTGTAGTTTTGGGTCTGTTTGGCTTCAAAACTTTAGATTATTAGATTCATTTTATCTTAGAAAAAGAGTGTTTTTTGTAAAAGCTTCAGAGTGACTGGACGTAGTGCAATGTAAAAGAAGGTACCTACGTGTACGTTCTCGCTAAAGTGGATGTCAGGTAGGTACTGTTAATAAAGACATAGTTTTCTTCTAAGTGAAAAATATCCCGTATTTTATTGATCAAAACAATAACTATCTACAAATACTAATAAGAAAACAGCATTTTTAACAAAAAAAATATTAAAATGAACTCTGAATTCTAAATGCTAGAGATAGAAAACAGAGACATAGTTAGGTAATTTTCTTAAATATAATCTAGCTGAAAGATTGTTAGGTTAATAATCACAATATAGCGGCCATGACATTCCAACAAGTTTAGTTTAGTTTTTACTAAAAAAAATACCCTCAGAGATCAATCAAACACAGTTTCATGTTTGTTCTGTTATATTTTTTAGTAAAAAAAGTAAATGGCCAAAATAAAAAGGGTTGGTATTAAACTAAACTTGATAAATCCTTATTTAACCTTAATTTGGTTATCAAAATTAACCTTTAATGAAGAAGGTAACGGCTACGCTTGTCCTTATCCAAATAGACGACCTTGTTGGCCGTATTTACATTGGTTAGGGTTATTTTGCTAACTTGATTCAAGATGAAAAGTCAGAGATTATTAAACTTAAACAGTTCTTTATATTTAAAAAAAAGAAGATTTAAGGTTGTTACTACACCAATTTATTACTTAAAACTTTTAATGATGTTTTCAAACTGACAACGACACGACATACACACGATTAGGTAGCATAGGGAGCTAATGTCATATTCATGGACATTGCACATAACGCTCTCTACTCCCAAACCAAGTAAATCTTGTAACATGGCAACTACATTGCTGATAGAACATGTAACGCTCCCCCCCCAAAACAACCTAGATTAACCTAATTTTTTTTTTAACTGAATAACTGACTAAGTAACTAACTAAAAGAGAGAAATTATTAACTAAAAGCCTAAAAGAGATATAGATATTAACCTAAGAGAAAGATGAACCTAAATCAATTTAACCTAAGCAATTTAAACTAATATTAACTACGTTGCTTTACTTTAATCTTATGACTTATAACTAACTTATTCTAATGGCCTTGTGATCGTATAGTGGTTGTGGTTAGGACGCCTACTATTATGAACCGATAGGAACTCAGATACTTTAAAGGAATTATGATGAGATCTCTTTTAGTTAACCTATGAATCTACCTAATATGAAAGTAACGTTTTCCTATCTACACTAATCCTTATTATCTATCTAATCGTTGCTAATAAGAATAAACCGTAGGTATAAGTTTAGTTAATCGCGAGGGTTATTCCTACTATTGTAGCCTAATAAATAAAATATAATAGGATTATTAAAAGATACATATTATGTAAATTCTAGATAATTAGAGGCAACAGAAGTTATCTTAAGTAGGTACGACTCATTATCAATGAGATCCTTTCATGAATCTTAAATAGAATGGAAGACCTAAACCTCAATTGTTTTGTCAAGTACTAGCTTTAGGAAGAAATATATGTTCGGAATTATAAAATATTTGACTTTGCTGAAATACACGTAAATAGAAAAGCCATATTTCCTTCAGTAGAAAACTACTTATAAAAATTAATATCAAATATATAGAATGATTCTAAATTCTCAGAATATAAGTTTATTATAACTTTGTTACTAGAATGATGTTAAATTGTGTACTATGAAGCTAATGTATTTACAATAGTATGTATTTACATTAGAGTGACGCTCCTCCATCCGCGCCATCTAGTGATTTTCGACACCAGACTACGAATACATATTATTCACATGTATTCGTAATAAATCCCCTCTTCACAGTACACTAAACTTTAGCGGATGTGTGATTAAGAATAGGGGAATGAGTAAAATCTATTTTTACTATTTCACTAAACTGAATCCAACATCAGTGCTACTATGGATTAACAAAGATCATGAAACTAAATTATCTTTAAATAACTTTAGTTACTCAAAGCCAAGATAGATCCATGCAATTTTATGCTGCAGTTAAAAGGCAGCTTGTTAGAGAACCACTTCTAACATCTGAATCTAAATTTAAGTAACCTTCCTAGTTCATGGTTCACTCAAACCAGTCTTTCTAGATAGCTACGACAAAGCCAAGATAAAAGCAATAGAAGTAGATAAGGTCAGTCACATAGCTAATATAAAGTAACCCTAGCTAGAATCGGCCTAGGGTACTTCGACAAAGGAAATGTCTAGCTTGACCACATATACTTCATGTAAATTAATAGGTATCGGACTAGATAGAATAAATCATAGACTCTTTGTAGAAAGTTATCATCCCTTTTCCATAAGTTCAGAATAACCACGAGACACGCGCTCTAGAGTAAGATAAATAGTATCTGTACAGACCTTAAAACATTTGAGAATGACTTTTCCTTATAGCTTCTCCTTCAAGCACATAGTTTGAGGAAACCAATCAGACAGGTCAGTAAAAGACAAAAGGTTGAAGTTAAATGTCACTATAAAACAAATAGTCAATGCAAGACTACAAGACAAGTAGGAATAAAGGTTCCTTTTAATTTTAATAAATACTTTACTGAATTTGAAAGATATAAGAGAGAGCTACTCAAGCTGTCTCAATGGCACAATAAATATTACCACAAGAATAATAAGTGACTTCACTATGATTCAATTCAAAGTTGAACAATAAAAGTAATTTGATAAAATTAATCTGATATGGTAGGTAAGACTACCTATTGTAGTGTATGTATCTGTTCTAATCCAGACTTAATATCCGAAGGTAAAATAAGGTAAAGTTAGGTTAAGTTGTAAAAGCTTAAGTTTCTAAAATCATAAGGTTCAAAGTCTGAAATTCAAACTAGGGTTTAAAAATCCTAAGGTCTTATAGGTTAAAAGGTTTAAAGTCTAAAGCTTAAAAGTCGCAGATGATTCTAAAATTCGAGTTTGTCAAATATTCAAAGTTGCTATCGCTTAACACATAGGAGATAAGACGCTGTTCTACAATGTAGTATGTACTTATCTAACTATAGCTCGTCTTATAAGTAGGTATGTATTATGAGGGTAAGTACGTAAAAGTAGTCGTAACTAAGTATTGATCCTATCTACTAGTGTATGTAAAAGTAAGCAAAATAAGTAAGAATATGTAATTAAAGCATTAAAATAAACTTCTAGAAAAATAGCTGTACTATCAAGGTAGTAAGTATGTAAGGACAAGTGTAGTATGTAAATATATAACTACAATAATTCTCCTTACTTTCATTGTTAAACGCAATATTAATTGAACGCACATACTATGAAATATAAAACAAGTAATAAGAAACACTAAATATAACACACAATATCTCAGGTAAATCAAATAAAGAGGTACACACACATTAGGAAAAACATAAAACACAATATTTCATTTAACCAATTAGGTACACATATACACAGTCAAGACTCTGTAAAATGCAGGTATTTGAAAATATAAAATTCCTCAATTTAATCCACGTTGAATCTTCATCTGGAACAAATGCTAAAGCCTAGGGAATCCTAACTCTGTAAACCTCTCCCTCCAGATCTCTTTCTTCTTGCTCCAGATCTTCAGGAAGTTTTATTCCCTACAAGATTCTGCTTGCTGTGAACCTAAGGAGAAATAACATCTAAAATCTAACTCACTAAAATAGTGCTGTAAACGCCGGTTTCATCTTTAAGTGAAAGATTATTTATCGGATAATATAACTTGAATCGAACAAGATTACAATTATCCTAGAATTCCTCTGCCATTTTTGTACTTGCTGCTTGAACTAGATGTTTGCCCAGAATATGTATCGAGCAAGCATGTACATTAATTTTCTATTCTAAAGATCCTGAAACAAACACACAGTTATAATTCAAAGACTTACCTTGAATTCCTTGGTACTTACCAGGGTTTGTCACTGCCTAACCAAAGGAAAATTGAAGAAAATATTTAAATTAACACCGAATTTAAACCCTATCACTCCTAGCTGTAAAGAAATCTTCCTATAGCATCTGCTTGACTCACTTCTAAATGCAAGATATCAGTCAGTCAGTCCCGCACAATGGTTTAGCAATCCTAGTTTGCTACAAGACATGTGCAATGAACCCAGGTCCATTTTGGTCCGACTGTCTGATCCTTGCCCACTAAAAATAGCATCTGCTTGAACCTAGCTACTTCTTACTCCTCTGAAATTCTCAAAATTAATGACCCCCATTTACAATTTGTACGCCTTTTTATAATATTTGCTTCCGTGCGTCGCAAAGCCACTGCCTACTTCATAGTTAGTATGCGATCCCCGTCTGTTTAGTTGCCTGCCGATACGACTGCCTCCCGAATACACCGCCGACTCAAAACGATGCCTACCATTTCGTATCAAAACAACTTTTTATAATGGGTGCCATTCGTCCGGCATCCAAATATACCCCCAGATATAACTCAATGTATACCTAAGTTGGTTCATATAGTCTATAATAGTATTGTTCTTTTTGGATGTTTCTTTTGGTTCTAGACCGTTTTCTGAATGAAAGATGGTGTCTAAAGACACTAATAGCTTGTATCTACTCTCCTTGAAAATATCTACATTCTACGTTACGTTTTTCATACTGTATTTATCAAAATTCCCTACTGTGTCGCAATAAAGAAGCCGACCTTTATGAGATTCTGAACATAGATAGTTTAAAGCATTTACTACCAATTTATTCAGTTTCCAACTCTCAAATGTACCTAGATCTATCAATCTGATAGCCTATTTTGGGAGGGAAACCGCCTGACATTTTTATGAGAGCAATTCGCAAATGTCATTGCGAAATTGTAAATGAATTATTACTAAATAAACGCAATCAGTGAATATAATTTTACTGCTACAACTATGTATACCTTCTATTATATTGAACCTTTCTAGATCAACTCGTCTAGTTACTATTATTCATTCTTTATACTATGAAGTTAACGGTTGCTACAGATTCAGTATGTCACACTGAAGATAGTTTCATCGTCCGATGAAAATTGACCGAATCTAGCTAAATTAAGGTTAAATTAACTAAATAATTTGTGGGATACCCAAGGAACGCGGACAGTCTTTCTGGACCGTTACAAACACTTATATACTTTGTTTTTATAAATACATACTTGAAATATATAGTAACACCTAGACATAGAACAATTATTTCAAGCAACTGACGTGACACGTTAGTATCATGTAATTATGGTGCCAGTGTGCAAACGCCCTATGAACCAAAGCTTGAGTCATTTTTAGCTACTACTTATGGATTTCCAATCTGTACCTATTCTTGTCAGAATCAAAGCGTAAAGGTCGCCAAGAACACAAGCAAAGTCAGATTTATAAGAGCACAATAAAATAACAAAGACTCCAAACCGTAGTGCCATGAATCATTAATAGAATAATATTTCTTAAAACAAATGTCCCCTTGTTTCATAATCGAAATTCTGGAGGAAAAAGCAATAAGAGTTGGCCAAACTTTCTTGTATGGGTATATAGGTAATTCTCTAAGGGTCCCTTCAGTTCGTTTACTTAGTATTAGGGAAGTTTGCTTAGGAACGGCCACTACACAAGATAATAGCGAAATATAAATATTTCACCGATAAATGAAAATCGATAAATATTGACAGAATACTGAGTATCGAATGGTTCTCGAAAATTGAGAATCAATTTAGAGTTTTTATTTGATGCCACAATAAGCAACACTGGCGAAGAAGTTGAGGACTTTAAAAAACATTAAAAAAAAACATACAACTGAATTGAGAACCTCCTCCTTTTTTTAAGTCGGTTAAAACTCAAAAACTTGTTTTGTTTAAATCGATACAGTAACTGTTTGGGTATAACACTACGTACAATATTTACCCACGCCGAGAAACTTAGGATGAGCTGCATTGCTCCAATGTTTAATTTCCGCTAAAAATCCATTATTGGCGAATGCTGAAATTGCGAAACTTTCCACCATCAAAGCTTACGTGAGTTTAACTTGATTTATAGTCTTTAATAAAACGTGATTCAATTCAGCGACTTTTGAAACTGACAACATCCCGAGGCTAAATACGACAGAGCTTTTGTGATACAAATTAATCATAAATTAGTTTTATTTGAAAATATTTTTTTTTTAAAGCTTTTATTAAAACTTGTTTCTGAGAGTTTTATTATCATATTATTACACCGAATAAATTTGTATATTTATTTATTAGTTTTTTCTATATTAGAAATGAGTTAAAAACCGAATATGAAGGAGGAAGTCCGGACTTATCAACATTTACATTTTTCACCCTCGACTGAAAAATAAATTGTATGTCTGTCTGTCTGTGCCCTCGTAGGTCTGAAAGTAGGGATCACACACTACTAAGTAATGATACTACATACAGATTAGGTATTTGATAATCACTGTGGCTAGGTACCCACTACAAGCACGCACGGTTTTCTGATAACTCACATTTTTCAGCAAAAGTATCATATCAGTACGAGATAAGGCAAAGATGAGTAACGATTTCATAAACTTTTGGTGCCAAAGAAATTAAAATTTTCTTACAACTTTTAGAACACTTTATTAAATTCTTCAATGACGAAATTTTTGGAAGCAGAATCAAGTGGAAGCCAAAACAAAGGAATAAAAACTTTTATTACAGAAGAAATTAATCAACTTTAAATTAACTTGAAAATTTGAATTGGTAATTTTATTTGGCGCACCTCTTGCCTAATTATGGTGACAGCATTTGGTTACAGAAATGTCTATCGGTAACCCGAGCTGTGACTTGAATTTTTTCATTCCAGTTTCAAAATAAATTTATTTGGATAATACCGTCTACAGAGAAAACTTCAAATTGTGGTTATAAGAGAACCTGAATATCCCACAAAGGAGATTGGGGATATCGGACCAAAACTTCCCAAAAAAATATTGACATGAATTAAAAGCCAATTAATATCAAATATTTCAAAGCCTGCCTAAATTATAATTTGATTAAAACTATTTCTAAACTCTATTGAAATCTTATTTCTAAGATTTAATTTTATAGCGTAGCTGCTACGGCGCAGCGTCTATCTACGGCATAGCACCTCTCGTCAAAGGCGTAGGTAGTGTTGGCGGCCTTTCAAATCCCATACGCACTTGATTAAATTTATCTGGATACACAAACACAATTATTTTCTAAATATATAACCTTCGTTTTATTTAGAAGCAGGATATCAGAACATCTTCTAAGGGCGGCTTGCACCAGAATCGCTAAACGTGTTTCACAGCTAAATAAATTTAATTAAATCTGACGTATTTATATGAATTGACAACTCGCTAAATACTATTTAACAGTTAAACGCGTTTAGCGATTCTGGTGCAAGCCACCCTTAGTATAATTAAATTATGACGTAAAGTTTCAAAGAATTATATGATATTCAACTTCATTCAAGCAACGAATATTCGTAACCTTAGCAAAATCGTTAATTTGTCGAAAATACCGCTATTATTTACACTAGTTTGCCTATAGATATTTCAATTTTGTTAGTAGGTTTGTAATAGGTACGTAATTAGCATCCGGTGAATATAGATCCGATCAAACTCCGACTAAACTACGAGTAAGAGAACGGTGGCGTACGGGCTGGGTAAGCAAACCTAAATCTCTTGAGCATTCCTTAAATATTAATACGCTAAAAAAAGTAAATTCAGTGAAATAAAACTCTATAATTGCTTACGTACCTCAAAAAAAAAAGAATTAATACTTATACTATTAGAATAATTTTTCAACACTAATAAATAAATATTAATGAACTTTTTCACACGACGCTCTCTTATCCCAAACTGAGCAAAGCTTGTAATATGGGAACTAGATTGCTTATAGATTACTTATATTTTTTTTATTACATACTTATTACATTGTAACACCCAGACATAGCAAAGTACTTACCTATTTAAATTATTAATGTACCAAAGAAATCATTCAGCTCAATGCAAACGCTCGTATGTAACAAGTTCCTCGAATTAAGTTTGATGAACTCGAATTTAAATTTCAAATCGTTCGGAATAAATTTGCAACGTATAACCTTTTGAGTATGATACTTGATTTGCATGAAAGATTTCGTAATAGTGAAAATGATTTGGAATTACGGTTCATTATCCGTACATTTTTAATCATTGAAATCATTAAAAAATCCGTGGATTTAAAAAAAATTCAAACTCTTCGCCTAACGCCGCCAACCATCAAAACGGCGGCACTAGACAATTAAAAAAACACATTTCTATTAGAATTATATTCTATAGCAGTCCCAGAATGTCAATTCAGCTAGGGCGCTTGAAAAATGTCACTAGATGTAACTGATAGAGACGAAGCGTCTCTCATTGCATTCGATATTGATTGCCCACATACTAACACCGGTGTGATACCGCGAGAGCCTCTGTCAAAGGCTTTGATATATTATCGAGACGGATAGTGCGTCAAGCTACCACGGAAGCCTATTAATTGTACAAGAATGAGGTTTTTGTACTTTTACTTGAGAAATAACTGACCATACACGAGCCGTTCTCTCTGATCTTTTGTAGTGCAAGTAAGCTTTCAAACGATAACAAAAAACAACTAAGTTAGAAAAATTCTATAATCTTGGTGAGGCAATGCATTGTTGTAGGCAGAGGTAACCACTTAACATCAGGTGGGCCATCGGCTTGTTCCATCATTTAGTTATATAAAAAAAATCTAAAGTAGTTTTTTTTACGTTAACTCTTCCCTAACGTCCTCCAACCAAAGAAGAAATAACCACTAAGTTTTAAGAAGCCAGACTTTAGTTTTAGTAAACCCTTTGATTCTATTCTACTAGAACACTATTTCAATTATGGTAACGTGTCGTTGTGCAGTTTTTTAACCGACTTCAAAAAAGGTCAATTCTCAATTCAGTTGTATTTTTTTTTATGTGTGTTACCTCAGAACTCCGTCATTGATAAACCGATTTGAAAAACTCTTTTTTTATCTGAAAGGATGTACATTCAGGTTAGTCTCATTCAATTTTCATCAAAATCGGTTTTGTAGTTTGGCTTATAAATAGAAAAACTGAAAAAAAAATATGCCATCCACGTGCACGAAATTGCGTAGTTTGCTTTCCTGTGACTTTTTAGTGGTGTTTATGGCCACTAGAACATTCCCAATGAACTGCCATCATCATCATCTGATGATGAAGCCGGTAGTCGAATTGAAGTCTGTTTTTCTAGTTTTTTAAACTTATAAATTATTACTAGTTCGAGTCTAGTTCGAAGGTTTCGTTAAGCTGGCTATATCACCAATTTTCATTAGTACAAACTATTTTGAAAACTCTTCATCCATTTTAACGCAATTTTTACAATATTCTCAGTCTTTCAAGTATTGTTACAAGACAATAATAATCATTATTATTATAATAATCATAACTTTTATTTGATGAGAAGAGCCGAAGACCGGGCTCAGTGGCGCGTCTTGGAGAGACCTACATCCAGCAGTGGACTGATATAGGTTGATGATGATCATGTATAATCATTAACTACATAATTAGTAGCATTTCAATGGTACTATGTCTAAGTGGCACTGCAATGTCTAAGTGGTACACAACACCTACCTAATTTCGTATATACCAACGTGTCTAGAGACTGGTTGTATTCTTGAATGTACGTCGGTACCTACTAGTTACCTACTTATATCGTATGTAGCCTTATTGGATGGGTTAATACACCACACCTCAACCCAGTTTACCTACTGAGCTATATTGAACCAGAATATCAAGTGATGTCAGATTATTTAATTATTATTAGTGCTCAGATCTAATGTAGACTAATGGAACTTGTATATACCACACATAATCTAACGTTGTGGTAATTGAACTGTAATTGGTACAAGATTCTCATTTTTGGAAGCATAATTCTGAATAATAAAGCGTGTGGTCCTTTCTATTCGGTGTGATGAATATTAATAAAATATTTTGATTAAATTAGAATCAAAATTGATTATTATGATATTAGTAATATGTGGTGGCTAGGCGGATAGTTCAAATTATACTGGTCGAAATATTTGGCGGACTGCTTAGCCATTATATATATAGTCGGGTGTAAGAACCAAGATAAAAGCAATTAATATTAGTTTCACGTTCACTTCTTCATGCCTTTTGAATTCTACTGACAGCTCCTCCAATTTCAACCCACAAAAGCCTTTGCCGACCGAATATTCCTGGAAATATGTAAGAGGAGACTGTATTTCGGTCGCTTCAGTGCCTGGAGATAGAACTGTACAATATTGCCTTAAATACGAAAGGGTAATTTAGACTACGGTATAATAGAAGATAATAATTACCGATAACTACCTAATATATAAAGAAAATTAAGGTAAAAAAATAGATAGATAGATAAATTATTTATTTAGTTCACAATCACAAGTACAAAACAAGCAGAAAGAAATAACAACAGACAATAAGTACTAACACAATGCGCTAACTAACATAGAATATTGAATGTAAAAGTGCACAAAAAGCAAGTATAAATAAGGTTCATTGCCCCTACGATAAACTGCATGAACGTGAATGGATGAATAGCAATCATCATCATTTCAGCCGAGGACGTTGTCTTCTAAACATAAGCTTCCCCCAACAGCTCCCAGCAATCTTAGATCACCTTTCGAACGAGTAGGGAGAACCCTACTCTACGTTTACTTGTGATACCAAATTTAATTTAATTACTAGCATAGTTCATACCACCCATAAAACCTAAAGGTACATGGTATTAATAGCACTTGATGTAATTATCGGAGGTCCCAAATTAAATAAGGGAACCATTAGCGACTCGCTTCCTGAAGATTATCAAAATTATTTCAGAAATGTCACCTTAAAAGCTCTATTATAGACGGAAAATTCAATAGAAAATTATAATCGATGAGTTAAAATTCAGCTCAGTTTCTTTTGCAATAATGATGATTACGTACGTTGGTTTTTTACCTGTTCTTCTAGGCTCACTGACACCTAGAATGATTTTGAATGATCCTTGTGATTGAAATGAATAAATAATTTCGTGGTTCTGATTCTGTTACCGCAGGAGAGTGCAAGTAAAATGAAGAGTATGTTTTTTTTATAATAAAACTCTGAACCAAACTTTAATTTCAATATTGTATATTTTTCTGCGCATGATTTATAAGCAAGTAATTATATTTTTCCGGGTAAGCTGCCACAGAAGTTTTTCATATACTGGCCATAAATTAATACTCAATAAGTTTGTTTCGCGTACTTTATTCAACTCTGTGATCGATCGACCGCACCTGAGCTCTTTGTATTGTGTATCATTTTTATATGTGGAATATTGTTTTATTTATTGGGGTTTTTGAGGTTGTCAGATTATTATTTAAAAAATCCTACCAAGCTGTTTACTTTTGTGTTTGACCATAGTTTGAAGTAAGCCTTGATTATTGTAGGTAGTTACCGTAAAAATTGTTTTTTATTTATTTCCTTATGGCATCGAGCTAGAAAATAATACTCAACAATATCGCCCGCAATGTAAGTTAATTCAATAAAAGCAGTAATTTCAGCGCCCCACTGTAAGTAATTGAGGTTATTACCTTACTGTGAGCGTAAGGCATATTGAATTATTCCCTCCGTCTTCCAGTACGTGGGACTTACAGCATAGTAAAACTTATCCAGTACGTAATAAGGCTTAAATTAAAGTCTTCATAAAAACATAGGTTCGCACCCGTAATGATGATACAAACGTGAACGTTGACAACTGACAAGAGAGAGACGGCTCGTGCTCGGTTCAAGGCGGACGTGTTACTTGGTAACTCTCGTAAAATAAAATACAAAAGTGTGCAAAAAGTTGTTCAACATACATGGAACTTATACCTAACTGTGCAGCTTTGTTCGAAGTATTTGCGCCCAAAAGTGCAAGTAATTTGTGAAGATATATAGAAAGTAATCATCAAATAACTACGAAGAAACTTCGGTTACGCTGAGTGTCGGTGACCCTCATTTGAACAGTGAGTCAATGCTTTATGAGTAATCGGACCTACACGCTTACGCGCTGCGCTGTTTTTATGCAAGCTTACCTACTTACTGGCTTTAACCAAGGAACTATTGAACTGGTGTGTAATTTCAACCTGAACGTCAAGCGACTGAGTGGACGAGCGGTGCAGTAGAGCGCTAAAAGTCAGTTTGGTATCGTTGAAGCTGGTTCAAGCCTTGACGAGTATTTGCACTTTTTGCGCTCAAAAATTGTTGCTAGCGCCATCTGCCTTGCTGTTCCTGTATTATAACTTTAATTAATTCAGCTTTGCTTGGCTTATTTGCTTTTCTAGCAATCTATAATGGCTAAGTGCTCGGCGTGTAGAAAATACATTTCAACGGCAGGTGCCGCCACTTGTAGCCAATGCCCTTCGTTTTATCATAAGGCGTGCGTTGGGCTTGCGGAAACGATTACCGTAAGCAAGGACTGGGCATGCCCAGAATGTAAAAACAAGCTACAGAAGGGTGACAACAGCGGCACTCCAGTGAGAAGCGTGAGTGGGAACGTCACACAAGACAACAATCATCCTCGCGAGATGGTTAGTAAGCCCCCTAACCCAGTTATGCAGGACGTTTCTCTCGCTGAAATCGGAGTTCAGGACTTACGCCGTGAGATAGCAGAATGCCTAAATGAAATGCGGGAGTTTAGAAAAGAGATGGCTGATTTTCGGGTTTCTGTCGCTTTCATCACGTCGCGTATGGATGGGTTGGAGCAGAGACTAGAGGCAGTAGAGCAACGTAGCGTTGAACCTGCGACTGCGGTCACGGCTGAGCTTGAGCGCACTGTGGCTCAGCTTAAGCTGGAGCTTAATGAGAGGGACCAAGAGCTCCTTCAAGCAGACCTAGAAATAGGACATCTTCCTGAGGAAAGAGGCGAGAATATCCTTCACACGGTGACCGTTCTTGCTGCTAAGCTAGGTGTAGTGCTTGAGGAGCGTGACGTCGTATTTGCGGAGCGCGTGGGTATACAACAAGGAGCTACGGCAGCGGGTGACGTACCTCGCGAGCGACAAGTAGTTGTGCGTTTGGCGCGTCGACACCTGCGGGACCAATTGCTCCAATCAGCGCGCGTGCGGCGAACATTGACGGCTGCTGACGCTGGTAAAGCTGCTAACGCTGAGTCACGAGGTCGTATCTTTTTAAACGAACGACTTACGCGCGCCAACTGGCTCCTCTTTCATCGTGTACGGGAGGAATGTCGCAAGCAACAGTGGCGCTTTTCTTGGACAAAGCGGGGCCGCATATATGCGCGACAATCGGACGGAAAAGCATCTCATCACATACGGCATGAAGCCGATTTTGTACGGGTTTTTGGGACCACTCATGTTTGAATTTGTTTATTCTAGCAAATGTGTATGCTAGGTACTTTCTGTTGCTTGAATATTGCGCACAAATTTACGTGACTAAATCTTTTCTTTTGTATTTATATTTAAACCTTAAATCACTTGTTTTATTTAATTTGCATTTCTATCACCACTATGTATTTAATATGTTTTTGTATAGCACTTGTACTGTCTGCTTTCTGACTCTCTTCTCTTTTTGTTTTTGGTAAGCTACTTAAAATCGGTTTGTACAATCCAGGTTCCCTCGGCACTAACCATGACAACTTTATAGCTTCTGTTTTACGGCATGATTTGGATATATTGGCAGTAAATGAGACTTGGCTTGGTTTAGAACAGGACGGTCGTGCCCCCGTTTTATCGGGATACCGACTGCGGCACACGCCTCGGCCACGGGGAAAAAAAAAGCGTGGAGGTGGAGTCGGGTTTTATATCAAGCGTGGTACAAGTGTGCGTACCTGGCCTCATCCGGTTGATCCTGCTCATGCGGAGGTAGAGCAATTCTGGCTTATTGTTTCGGTTAATGGAAAGAAGTTGGCGATCGGCACAGCCTATAGACCTGATTGGATTGGGGTCGATTTGTTTTTCGATGCTATGACCGATACAATAAACTCACTACCTACTTATGATAATTTAATATTACTGGGGGATTTCAATGAAATAAACGCTAAATCTAAGTTTGATTCATTTCTGACTTGCTTCGATCTTTCTCAATTGGTGACATCACCCACTCATTTCACTAAAACCTCTGAGTCATTAATTGATGTGGTATGCACTGACTTGCAAGCTAGGAGTATAGTACTGGATCATGTGGGTAAGCTTTACGGGCATTGTATGATTGCATGCGAATTTAATATTAAGCGTGAAAAACCCTTACCTATCACTTTGACATATCGGCCAATAAAAAATATTAATATAAATGACTTCAATGTTGACTTAAAAAACATAAGATGGACTTCGATTTCAGCACTAGCGGACGTTAACGAGATGGTTTACTTATTTAACAGTTATCTCCTTGGACTTTTTGAAACTATTGTTATAAAACTTAAAACTATTGTTATAAAGTCCTTCTCGCAACCGTGGATTACCAGTACCGTTAAGCTGATGATGAGACTGCGCGATGAGGCATCAGCGGAATTCCATAAGACTAAATTAGAGAGTAAGAAAGAGTATTATAAAAGTCTCAAGACCACTGTCAACAGGGCACTTTATTTCGAAAAATCTGCTTATTTTAACTTTAACATTAATAACAATATTCATCACCCTAAACAGCTCTGGAAAAATCTTAAAAACACTCTTTTACCTAAGAAAAATACCGAATTGCCCCCGAACTTTCAAGATCCTAACATTATTAATAATCACTTTTTGAATATTCCCGGCACCTCTCATGTATGTAGTCTACAGTTGACTTATTTTAAATCAAACAGATATAGTGATGCAACTTTTCATATAGAACCCATTAGTCCTGATAGAGTTTTTAAAATAATTGGCAGTTTAAAATCGAATGCCGAAGGGTGTGATCATATTACTCTTAATATGCTTCTTATGACGTTGCCGGACTCACTAGAAGCGGTGGCGGCTCTGATGAACATGTCGATAACCACTTCGATGTTCCCTGACATCTGGAAACAAGCAATTGTGCGCCCACTCCCCAAAATTGCGAATCCTGTGGAACTAAAAGACCTTAGGCCAATAAGTATCTTGCCGTGTTTATCGAAGATTCTGGAAAAAGCTGTTTCAGCGCAGCTTACTGCCTATCTTGAGATAAATAACATACTCCCTGAGGTGCAGTCCGGATTTAGAAAAGGACGGAGCACGGTAACTGCTCTTCTCGATGTTACTGACAACATATTGTGTGCGCAGGACGAGGGCATGTGTACATTGCTAGTTCTTTTGGATTTTTCAAGAGCCTTTGATTCTATTAACACTGAGCTCCTTCTAGCCAAGCTTGAATACTATGGACTCGATGAAGGTGCATTGCAATGGTTTAAAAGTTATCTAATTGGTCGTAGCCAATGCGTTAGTTTAACATCTAATTCCTCTACTAGCTGTTCTGATATAGTGTCTGTTGACCGAGGCGTACCTCAAGGATCGATCTTAGGTCCGATTCTCTTCATTCTATATTCAGCTGATTTAGGGCTACACATTAAACATTGTCAGTATCATATCTATGCGGATGATACTCAAATCTATATCTCATGCAAACCATCTGAAATTAATAATGCTATCAATAAACTTAATGCGGACTTGGAAAACATAGCACTTTGGTCCAAGAATAATAGTCTTTTGTTAAATCCCTCTAAAACTAAGTATTTAATATTTGGTAGTCAATTTCAACTTTCTAGTCTAAATCTTTCAGTTGACGTTACGGTTATGGGTGAGCCTATAGAACGTGTATACAAAGCTCGTAATCTTGGCCTTCAGATAGATTGTGCCCTGCGATTCGAGGAACACATTGCTGAAGCTGTTAGAAACTGTTTTTACAGACTTAAAGTTTTATACAGAATGAGACCATTTATATCGGAAGAACTTCGTATTCGACTAGTAGAATCACTGGTTTTGTCTAAATTAAATTACACTGATGTTGTTTACGGGCCACGTCTATTTGCTAGGACTAAGAGACTTTTACAACGAGTTCAGAATGCCTGTGCGCGTTTCTGTTTCGATATTCCTTTCAGAGGTCATGTAAGTCCATTCTTGAATGCTCATTCCATTTTAAAAATGAAGCATCGCCACAAGCTTCATTTGGCATGCCTTCTTTTCGGAGTTATGAAGCACAACGCGCCCAGATATCTATACGAAAAGATTGAGAAGTTGTCCAACACGAGATCCTGCGAACGTCGCCAATGCTCGATGCAGCTCTCTACACAGCGACACAGGACAGCCGCCTTTAGAGGCAGCTTTCGCTACGCTGCGTCGAAGTGTTGGAATAACATTCCTCCGCCGATCAGGAACCTGCAAAGTTGCTATGGGTTTAAGAACAAACTTAAATTATTTTTATTTGAATGGCAGAAAAAGCAGGAAAGCCTTTTACTTGAAACGAGTGCTATATAATAATGTATTTATTTATCTATTTGGAATTCTTTGTTTTTTTTTAACAGTGTTTTATTTTTATATTTTTTAGTTTGGTTTTAGGTTTCATATTTTAGTTAGTGTTGTTCGTTGCTTTTATTTTATTTATTCCTTTGCATATTTTAATTTAATTTATTTTACCTACTTATAGTTCTTCTAAGTTCACGTCCGCATCTTAAATTTGGCTCTAGCGGAAGACCAGCGTGGGTTGTTAGCAACCCACAGTATGCTGAGCTTGGGTCCATTTTGCGACACCATTGCACACTTTGTTAATGTATTCTTCTTTGTATTATTTGTATTTGATTTGTGATTCTGTTTAGTGATTATTTTCTCTGTTGTTGTTTATTTCTTTCTAGTGTATTTGTTTATTTTAAATTTCTTGTGTGTCGCAAATAAATGTTTTACTTACTTACTTACTTACTTACAACTGTATCAATAAGCGCACTGTATTCATGATTATAAGTTCGATTGTTGTCAAATAAAAAAAAGCGTAGGATAGTCAAACTTGTGCTAATTCGCACAATAGTCAACTCCCAAATCGTCCAAGCTTCAAGGTCCAGAGTGGAGCAAAATGCGTGATCATGATTTTCGAGATTTTCCTTTATCATTAGCTACTCACAAGCTGTTTATAGGTAACTTACTTCACTATTTCATGTAGCTAAAAGGCGTCTGTGGTATTTTTCATTCAGTAAGGCTGGGGATCTGCCAAATTGCCAAAACTAGCGAAGTTCAAAGTGTGTTTAAAAGAAAAGTAAGATAGTAACTTCATTTATTTTGGTTGCAAATCAATATTCAGGATATGTGTAACAATTACATATTTAATTTAGCTTCATTTAGCTGGTTTATAATAGATAAATCTGGGATCAAACACAGCTCTCTCGCGCCCAAACCGTTTCGAGTCAAGTTTGTGCACTCGGATTAAGGAAATGAAAACAAAATCGCAAAAAGTACTCAGCGCGTCTTGATGTACATATCCTTGTCTCCAAAACGCCCTGAATACATTTTGCGATTTTGTTTTCATTTCCTTAATCCAGGTGGCAGAAGATCTTCGAAATTTTGGATTTTAAATGGTCTATTCCACAATATTCCCTTGTTTTATCTACAAAACAACTAAACTTACGTATAGGCCAAATATTTAAGTATATAAAAAGTGTAAAATCTTTACTTAAATAGTCTTATTTTTTTTAATATTTAATAATTGCTGAGACTAGTTTTTAACCAAATATCGCAAGAAAATTCTTCAGTGGCCTCTAGGCGGCCGAAACGTTCGGACGTCAGGCCCACGCCAAATTTCTCAGGATTTTTAAATGAAGAACACGCAAACGTCTACTCGACAAAAGTTTACAAATCATGGTTCTATTGTATCATTTGAGTACACTACGTAGCAACATGGCAGTTTTTCTCGCGGCTGCGCGTAACGCGTAAGCAGACCGCGTAATAAGCTCATTTGACATTTACGAACAGTCACAATAAAATTTTATCGAGTAGAACTCCTGGTTTGCCAATTAATACGCATTGAAAGTGGCTTTACTTTTTTCTCTTGTATACATGACAATATCCAACAATAACCATACCAATGTAAACTTAGTTTTATTTCTTTTAAGTCAACTCCGCCAATCAGTCAGTAGCTGTTATTTGTTTACACGGAAAATAGATTTTTCTATCCTAATTCCAATTAAATTAGGATAAGTAAGTACCTAATTATTATCTTGCTACTGCTCATACTTGTATTGCATTTAATTCAACCTATTTTATTGCTTTTGTAAAAACCTTTTTGTGAACAACCTTATTTATTCTAAAGAAGGATCTAACATGGACCGGAGAGGAACATTTGATGAAAGTAGAATACATAGAGAGAGACATTGCCTTCTGGCAAGACAAAATCTACCATTTTATCTTGCCAGAACGCAAAGAACCACATCCTATCCTATCCTACTAATATTATAAATGCGAAAGTTTAGATGTTTAGGTGTTTCAATCACGTCTAAACTACTGAACCAACTTGGATGAAATTTGGCATATATGCCAAGTTTCCTAAAACTCAATCCAATCCAGTAGGCACATAGGCTACTTTTTATCCCGAATAATTATCAGGATCTACAGGATAAAATGAACGAACAAGATTAGCAGCGCCAATTGGCAAGAGGATTTCATTGTCATGTTATGTCACGTCAGTTTGACCGGGCGTAATACTACCTCTTTGGTCTAACGACTAGCGTTTGACATTCAAGTACGGGTTCGGTGTAATGTCAAGTTTCACAAAGTATCCGCGCGGTACACGCACATATAATAATACAACACAGATAATACAATGTACATGGAAACTGTACCCGCTTACGGAGTCGCGGGTAACTGCCAGTTAACAATATTTATGCAAAAAAACTAAAATAAATACTGCTGGTTTTTATTGCACGTATATTTTGGAATACTTATTTCTTCTAAAATTACCTACTTACATCCAATTCTGTATCAATGATCTGTATCTGTCTCTCACAATTTGTGTTAAACTCTCCGCAATATGTTAATGTTAAAGATGAGTTTGGAGCAGTACCCTCCCTATCCTTTTTCATATTATTTAGAGAGTTATTTTTCAGTAGTACCTAAGGTTTTAGTTTTTAAGCTTATCTACTATTTATCGATTTGAGAGTTTCCGTAGAATTTACTATGACCTAAATATTAACAAACATACCCACTTAATGTACTTATGTCTACGCCCAGCTACTTTGGATTCACAAGACGGGATATAATTTGAAGATACAATTTGATAAATAAATTTAAATTTGATACAATTTGGAGATAAATGGAGTGTCAGAAAACGAGACCGAAAATCTACTGAACACAATTAAACAACTAGACACAGTCATATAACTCCCTATTGATAATGCGGACATACTTTCATGCTCCAGAGTCAGAAAGATGGATGAGTCTAACAACCATCATCATCATCATCATCAACCTATACTCGTCCACTTGACTGCTGGACGTAGGTCTCTCCCAAGACGCGCCATTGAGCTCGGTCTTCGGCTCTTCTCATCCAGTGTCTGCCAGCTACATTTCGCAGATCGTCGCCCCATCTCGCCGGAGGGCGTCCTACACTACGCTTGCCTAAACGTGGTCTCCACTCGAGTATTAGTTTGCTCCAACGATTGTCGGTTCTACGGCAAACATGGCCGGCCCACTGCCACTTCAGCCTGCTAATCCTCTGAGCTATGTCGAAAATTATGATCAATGATCGTATAACCCCAGAGCCAATCACTGTCGCCGGAATGCCTCTCGAAGTTGTGCAGGAGTATGTCTACCTCGGGCAGACCCTGCGTTTGGGTAGACACAACTTTGAGAAAGAGCTAAACCGGAGAATCCAGCTGGGCTGGGCTGCGTTTGGGAAACTCCGTCAAGTCTTCTCGTCGCAAAAATATGTGTGGACTAGGAATGGTCGCATATTCATCCGCAGAGATGACCAATCTCCTGCAAAGCAAGTCAAAAACTATGAGGCACTGGCTGATATGAACTCCATACTGATATGAAACCAGGCTCTGCGAAGTAAAAATGAAGAAGTATAGATCTCACTAAAACTCAATAATACTCTGCCAAGAATATTTAGATATGTGCAGTATACAAACAAACCCCAGTGACTATACAGACTTTGTTTCTCGTCATGGATAATATCAGTAGATAAAGTGACACAGTCAAGTGATATAAGTAGAGACTATAATTTGTTGCAGATTTTAATTTTGACCGGTCTACCTCTAGTGAAGGACACAAAAATTCAAACCCTAATAATAGTAAATATTATGTAGTTTATAAAATACTGTTCAAAGAACTGTAGATTTAGTGATAAGCAATTTTAGTGGTGTAACGGAGTGTGAAAATAAACTACCCCTCAGTAAGTTAGATCCTCATCACCCTGCATTAGATATTATAATTAATGTATGATATAAATGTAATGATACAAAAAATGTTAAAAGGGTAAAAATATGCCACACATATTTTCAAAAAAGTTGATTATTCAAAAGTAACAAAAAACCAATAAATACTTTCATTCCTGTATGATTTAAAACCAATCTTGGCAGATTTTATCCAATTAACTGACTATTTGACACAAACAATAGCGTTCCTTTAATTTTGTTATCATGAGCACTTATTACTCGTATATTGGAATCCAATCACACACTTAGTTATAAGTTGTTGCTTTTTTTTTCCTTAAAAAATAAGTACTAAATTTTTTAAGACATATTTTACCTACATCAAATCTGTTTATGCCTGTAATGGTATATCACACTGTAGAATGTTATAAGTAATATTTTTCTCCTAAATAACAATTGTGAATATGCCATTGGTGTAACTAACTAAATAAATAAATATAAAGATCGCAGTAAAGCATTTTCCAGTTTAGTTTAGTATTCGATAAAATTTACGAATTGCTTTCCGCGCATGTCATGACAACTCGATTCTTCTGTTTTGCACAGATAGACTATCCCCTTAAGACCTACTTTACCTTCTTAGAAAATAGTACTAACATTTAATGTTAGTACTATTTTAAACTACTAAAATTTAGTTAGTACTACTAAAATAAGCAAAAATTTACTAATCAAATAAAATCATCAATTGTTCTGGTAATTTTTTTGCAAAATTTGGGCAACCGTAATTATAAACAAGTTCAATAATATCCATGATAATGAATCACTGGCCTAAAACACTCTGTTCTAAAAGGGAGACAGGTCTACTTAGCGATTAATTTATTAAAGCAGCCCCATGATTCAATTTGCGAGACAAAGGCTGTTCGCATGAAGTGCCGACTTAGTGCTAGCTACTGAACAGGTTAATAGAGCGTTGTAAATTAGGATTACACTCGTAAGACTATTTTTTCGATCAAATCTGACAAAATCACGTTATGTTTATAAACTCAAGTGCTTTTAATCCAGTACATAATTGGATTTAGATTTCCGTTGTATCTTAATGACATAGGATATAGACATCGATGACGGTACATAGTGTTACATCGCTTTTGAAGACTATATAGGGGTAGACACGCATGGTTGGATCAATGCAAAAGTACTTTACGCTCTTTGCGTGTATAAATCGCCGCGTGTATACGAGATGTATAGCGTCTTTGGTATAGGCTTTTGCGACAGTTGCAACTACTTTGTAGTAGAAATATTAAAGTAGATGTTTAACAATCAAATAGCTATGATGATCAAAGACTTTAAAAATATGTAGTTAGCTATATTTCAGTGTAGGCTTTTTGAAACATAAAAAGCCCGAAGCGATGTTTGTGAATTTATAAGCTGATTGGAATTGAATATCCGCAGAGCACATTTGCAATCGGTACAATTTGTGCATGAGAACACCTCTGTTTTGCTTTCAATAATTAGCTGTACACCGCACTGTATAAATTGAAAATAGCTCTGCAGGGGTATGCCAATCAGAATTGAACTGCAAAGTTAAACTGCAAAGTTTTAAATCATGGTCAGTTCATACTAACTCATAGTTAATCTGTGACTAAATAGTGACATTATGACGTCATTTGGTGTGTTTTCGCGCATATTTTGCTGTCAAGTGTCTAAAAAGAGTGATCACGTGGTACAAAATTGTACCACGTGACCTGAAGAAATTACACTGGGCAGTGAAATATAACTGGACAGCAAAAGATTGGCATACGGGGGCTGAAAAGATTGTTGTCGTCACTAAGTGCCTATTTTTGACGAATAAAGTTTGGGCAGACCATATTGTATTCGTTTTCTGAATCATCGTCGCAATTTGCCATTGTTTCGCAATGGTTGTCAGTTGCGAGCTATATAGGCAGCCCATTGACTTTTCAATTTTCTAATTCTATGATGAAGCGTAAAACGGCCCGCCATCCGTTGATGACATTATTAGGATCGCGGGAAGTCGATGGACGGAAAATGTTCTTTCTGGGAAATTATGGAGAAGGCCTATGTCCATCAGCGGCCTTTATTGATGTGATGATGATGATGATAGTGGATTTGCATGTAGAAAATATCCACTAATATTTCGTATTCATTCATTCAAGGCAGCCTTAAAGAACTGAATAATATAGGTACTCTGGTTTTTTTTCTCTCAAGCGAAAATGCTAGCTTTTACGTGTAGAGCCTCCGGCTATCATGCTAATTGCGGGACACTTCCTACTGTTAGTGCTCTGGTTCTAAAAGCATGTGGTTTGGTACAGTCAGTATCAAAAATATGTATAGTAAATAAAACCTTTGTAATTGGTGTTTATCGAGTTTTGTAGCTATCAAATGACAAATATTTTTGTATTTTACACTAGTTTGTCACTTAACGGTGTTTTATACGTTCACGAACACATTTAGTGTTCGTGAACTTTTGTCGGTGACTGTGATCCTATGGCTCGTATGTTGAAAGTTTGTTCAAATATGAATCGAAACTTAAGCATAACATTTTCCATCTACTGGACCAGTCTCGCCGAAATGTCATGTATATTTAAAGTAACCAGGCAATTTAGTAAAATTGCCTGGTTTTAAAAAATACATCAGCTTCTGAAGGTGACTGTACCTATGACGATTGACAACCACAGTCAGCTTATCACACAAAACCCAATACAAGGGCAGTTTTCGTTCGTGAAACTTCAGTATTTTGACATTAATATTCTGCGGTTGGTAGTATAGTGCTTTGTTTGATTAATCCTCGATAATCAACGGATTGCCGTGTCGTTTGTAGAGCCCTAATTAATTGAGATTGGCTGTATCGAACCCACGGTATGACTGAATTTGATTTTGCTTAATTATTGTAGTGGTTTCTGAATTATCACGAGTTATATATAGGTAGTACTAGGCAGACACGGCATGAACCCCGCCATAGTCTAGTTAGTAGAACGTTGACAGAATACGGAGGTGCTTTTGTAGTATCGTTGCGAACCTTTTGTTAAATATGGACAAGAGTTATGTTACACCCTGTATAACATAATATAATTGAAGGAACACAATAGTTTTAAGCCCATTGCCATGACATTTCTGTTGTTATCGTGCCACCTTTGTTGGATGTCCTATGAATAAAAATAAAAAATAATATCTTATAAGCACTAGTGAAGTAAAGCATGTCCACATATGACAAACATGTTTTGAGCTTGGCTGAATAATCGCCTGAAAATAAATGTTTCCAATATATCATAGAGTTGAACATATCACGTTTCTCGAATGTTACTATGCTATGGATAGAATCTGTCAATAAAAGAAATATTTGGAGGGTACCAATATATTGTCTTTTGTATTACCAATACAAATTTACATGACACAGGCATAGTGTATTACATTATTGCTCAATAGATTGGCATTATTTTCGCTATGAAATTAATAAACTGTTTACTATCCCGTACTTTCAATTACGAACGGCAATGTCTTGCAACAGTATTTGCCCTTTTAACCCACTTCAAAAAAGGAAGAGATTCTCAATTCGGTTGTGTTTTTTTTTTATAATAATATGTGTGTTATCTCAGAACTCCGTCATTTATGAACCGATTTCAAAAATGTTTTAAGTATCTGAAATGATGTACTTCCAGGTTGGTCCCATTCAATTTTCATCAAAACCAGTTCAGTAGTTAGGCTTATAAATAGAAATAACTGGAGAAAAATATGCCATCTAGGTGCACGAAATTGCGTATTTTGCTTTACTGTGACTTTTTATTGGTGTTTATGGTCACTATTGAAGATGATTTATACAGCGTCAGGAGGCAACCTATGCCTACACTTAACGGGACACTGTAGTGCCTGGGACAATGTTTAGATGGAGTAGGCTTGCCCAGCACCTATACCATCCTCTCAGCCTAGTCAGCCGAATCCACAGGAAAGACAAGGTCAATACGTGCGGAGCTGACTAAGCCGCGGGTTTCCTCACGATGTTTTCCTTCACCGTAAAGCTCGTGTTAATGCGCATATAAATTTTCCGAACGAAAAATGCATTGATGCACGGTCGGGATTTGAACCCACGACCTTCGGATCGAAAGCCGTGTTGGCCGAGTGGGATTATGGTCACTAGAACATTACCAATGAACTGCCATCATCATAGTCGAATTGGAGTCGGTTTTTATAGTTTTTTAAAATTATAAATTATTATTTGAATATAAATTTAAAGAAACTTGCTGCAGTTACGTGAAATTAATGTACTTAAAGTAATTTGACATTTATCTATTTCAGAAAACGTTGTAAAATAAACAATTTACTTATTTATATTAACACAAGGGTATGCAGATTAACGTCAACGTTCATAATTACTTTTTCAACTTCCAAATCCTTGCCGCCATTCCTCTCCGTTAAAAAATGTTTTACGGCCTCTAAGTGTATTTATTCAAGTTGAATTGTATTTCTTGAGAGTTGTAAGGCATAATTTGAAGTTCCTTTGGCTGAATTCACACCAGAGGCAAAGATACTTTTTATAGCTATATATAAATACACGAAAAATTCTCGAGTAACATAATGTCTTCAATATAAGTTCTTATCGTAAAATTACAAAACACCAGTATTTATAGACTTTTTGCTATAAGCAAAAAGGGTAGGTATCTTAAAATTTTTAGGAAAGAAAGTATGACCTTAATTTTTACATATTAGCTAAATTCAGTTTTAAGTTTTTCTAAAATGATTTTTCGAATCAAAAGTTGGTAAGAAATAGTGTAAAATTATTGATTCTCTATGTGTATCTATGACGTATGTTTTTGTCTTTGACGTGGGGAAATGTTTAATAAAATAAAATTGTTTACTTTTTTATAAGAGTGCAACAACAAGCAAATATCAAAACTAGTTGCCTTAGATATTTACCGCGCGGGCGAGCTGGAGTATGGATGTTTGTTACTCTTTCACGCAAAAACGACTGGTCCGATTTGGAAACTTGGAATACATATAGTTCGTAGCTTGGATTAACACATAAGCTACTTTTTCCCGGAAAATCAACAGGATCAAACGGGACGCGGACGAAGTCGCGGGCGAAAGCTAGTTAAGAATAATTGATAATGAAAAAAGACAAAATCAAAACTAGTAGCAATATTTACAAAGAGGTAATCCACGATTATTGCAAAGCATGGTGTGACTGAGACCTGTGAAATCAACGTTTACGGATGTAAAACTTTAGCGACGTTGAAAATCGTTGCAGAAACAGTTTTATTCTCAGTCGACGATATAGACTCAAGATGAATTTTACAGTCCATTTACCAAGTTTCCTACAGTTTAAATGAACCCTAACTACCCACTGTATTATTATGAAACTTGGGTACACAAATTTTCCCCCTATAACTTTTGTAATCTTTATAACTTTTGCCTTATCTACGGCTAGAATACGGCGTAACTTTGAAATAATACTCATAGTTATTTAATTTGTAGGTAAAATATTGTTTAAATAAAAACAGTGTAACTGAAAACTACCACTGTATTTTTATCATCCTGAAATTCAGACTTTTAAATCATTCTTAAGAATGAAACTCATTTGCTACTAAATGACTGTGTGGGGAGTTGAATTAATTGTGAAACTAAAAATTCTGCTTGCATTTTTATTTTAAAAACACCTTTTTACTATAAAACATTACTCACAACATACAAGAGATAAACTTCGTTTTGTAATAACATTTAGATTAGTCCATGGTCTAAGCCTTGATTTAAACCTAGACTAACTTTAGTCCTCGTCTTGGAATAAGAGGGTTTATGTCCGCCCGCATCTTTTTACCCTGTAGATCCTATATGATAAGTGATTCTAATTACAAACTCATCAGTCTACTCATTGGATTTATAACAACATTAAGGCTGGGGATCTGCCAAATTGCCAAAACTAGCGAAGTTCAAAGTGTGTTTAAAAGAAAAGTAAGATAGTAACTTCATTTTATTTGGTTGCAAATCAATATTCAGGATATGTGTAACAATTACATATTTAATTTAGCTTCATTTAGCTGGTTTATAATAGATAAATCTGGGATCAAACACAGCTCTCTCGCGCCCAAACCGTTTCGAGTCAAGTTTGTGCACTCGGATTAAGGAAATGAAAACAAAATCGCAAAAAGTACTCAGCGCGTCTTGATGTACATATCCTTGTCTCCAAAACGCCCTGAATACATTTTGCGATTTTGTTTTCATTTCCTTAATCCAGGTGGCAGAAGATCTTCGAAATTTTGGATTTTAAATGGTCTATTCCACAATATTCCCTTGTTTTATCTACAAAACAACTAAACTTACGTATAGGCCAAATATTTAAGTATATAAAAAGTGTAAAATCTTTACTTAAAAAGTCTTATTTTTTTTAATATTTAATAATTGCTGAGACTAGTTTTTAACCAAATATCGCAAGAAAATTCTTCAGTGGCCTCTAGGCGGCCGAAACGTTCGGACGTCAGGCCCACGCCAAATTTCTCAGGATTTTTAAATGAAGAACACGCAAACGTCTACTCGACAAAAGTCTACAAATCATGGTTCTATTGTATCATTTGAGTACACTACGTAGCAACATGGCAGTTTTTCTCGCGGCTGCGCGTAACGCGTAAGCAGACCGCGTAATAAGCTCATTTGACATTTACGAACAGTCACAATAAAATTTTATCGAGTAGAACTCCTGGTTTGCCAATTAATACGCATTGAAAGTGGCTTTACTTTTTTCTCTTGTATACATGACAATATCCAACAATAACCATACCAATGTAAACTTAGTTTTTATTTCTTTTAAGTCAACTCCGCCAATCAGTCAGTAGCTGTTATTTGTTTACACGGAAAATAGATTTTTCTATCCTAATTCCAATTAAATTAGGATAAGTAAGTACCTACCTAATTATTATCTTGCTACTGCTCATACTTGTATTGCATTTAATTCAACCTATTTTATTGCTTTTGTAAAAACCTTTTTGTGAACAACCTTATTTATTCTAAAGAAGGATCTAACATGGACCGGAGAAGAACATTTGATGAAAGTAGAATACATAGAGAGAGACATTGCCTTCTGGCAAGACAAAATCTACCATTTTATCTTGCCAGAACGCAAAGGACCACATCCTATCCTATCCTACTAATATTATAAATGCGAAAGTTTAGATGTTTAGGTGTTTCAATCACGTCTAAACTACTGAACCAACTTGGATGAAATTTGGCATATATGCCAAGTTTCCTAAAACTCAATCCAATCCAGTAGGCACATAGGCTACTTTTTATCCCGAATAATTATCAGGATCTACAGGATAAAATGAACGAACAAGATTAGCAGCGCCAATTGGCAAGAGGATTTCATTGTCATGTCATGTCACGTCAGTTTGACCGGGCGTAATACTACCTCTTTGGTCTAACGACTAGCGTTTGACATTCAAGTACGGGTTCGGTGTAATGTCAAGTTTCACAAAGTATCCGCGCGGTACACGCACATATAATAATACAACACAGATAATACAATGTACATGGAAACTGTAACTGCCAGTTAACAATATTTATGCAAAAAAACTAAAATAAATACTGCTGGTTTTTATTGCACGTATATTTTGGAATACTTATTTCTTCTGAAATTACCTACTTACATCCAATTCTGTATCAATGATCTGTATCTGTCTCTCACAATTTGTGTTAAACTCTCCGCAATATGTTAATGTTAAAGATGAGTTTGGAGCAGTACCCTCCCTATCCTTTTTCATATTATTTAGAGAGTTATTTTTCAGTAGTACCTAAGGTTTTAGTTTTTAAGCTTATCTACTATTTATCGATTTGAGAGTTTCCGTAGAATTTACTATGACCTAAATATTAACAAACATACCCACTTAATGTACTTATGTCTACGCCCAGCTACTTTGGATTCACAAGACGGGATATAATTTGAAGATACAATTTGATAAATAAATTTAAATTTGATACAATTTGGAGATAAATGGAGTGTCAGAAAACGAGACCGAAAATCTACTGAACACAACTAGACACAGTCATATAACTCCCTATTGATAATGCGGACATACTTTCATGCTCCAGAGTCAGAAAGATGGATGAGTCTAACAACCATCATCATCATTATCATCAACCTATACTCGTCCACTGCTGGACGTAGGTCTCTCCCAAGACGCGCCATTGAGCTCGGTCTTCGGCTCTTCTCATCCAGTGTCTGCCAGCTACATTTCGCAGATCGTCGCCCCATCTCGCCGGAGGGCGTCCTACACTACGCTTGCCTAAACGTGGTCTCCACTCGAGTATTAGTTTGCTCCAACGATTGTCGGTTCTACGGCAAACATGGCCGGCCCACTGCCACTTCAGCCTGCTAATCCTCTGAGCTATGTCGAAAATTATGATCAATGATCGTATAACCCCAGAGCCAATCACTGTCGCCGGAATGCCTCTCGAAGTTGTGCAGGAGTATGTCTACCTCGGGCAGACCCTGCGTTTGGGTAGACACAACTTTGAGAAAGAGCTAAACCGGAGAATCCAGCTGGGCTGGGCTGCGTTTGGGAAACTCCGTCAAGTCTTCTCGTCGCAAAAATATGTGTGGACTAGGAATGGTCGCATATTCATCCGCAGAGATGACCAATCTCCTGCAAAGCAAGTCAAAAACTATGAGGCACTGGCTGATATGAACTCCATACTGATATGAAACCAGGCTCTGCGAAGTAAAAATGAAGAAGTATAGATCTCACTAAAACTCAATAATACTCTGCCAAGAATATTTAGATATGTGCAGTATACAAACAAACCCCAGTGACTATACAGACTTTGTTTCTCGTCATGGATAATATCAGTAGATAAAGTGACACAGTCAAGTGATATAAGTAGAGACTATAATTTGTTGCAGATTTTAATTTTGACCGGTCTACCTCTAGTGAAGGACACAAAAATTCAAACCCTAATAATAGTAAATATTATGTAGTTTATAAAATACTGTTCAAAGAACTGTAGATTTAGTGATAAGCAATTTTAGTGGTGTAACGGAGTGTGAAAATAAACTACCCCTCAGTAAGTTAGATCCTCATCACCCTGCATTAGATATTATAATTAATGTATGATATAAATGTAATGATACAAAAAATGTTAAAAGGGTAAAAATATGCCACACATATTTTCAAAAAAGTTGATTATTCAAAAGTAACAAAAAACCAATAAATACTTTCATTCCTGTATGATTTAAAACCAATCTTGGCAGATTTTATCCAATTAACTGACTATTTGACACAAACAATAGCGTTCCTTTAATTTTGTTATCATGAATGTTATCATGAGCACTTATTACTCGTATATTGGAATCCAATCACACACTTAGTTATAAGTTGTTGCTTTTTTTTTCCTTAAAAAATAAGTACTAAATTTTTTAAGACATATTTTACCTACATCAAATCTGTTTATGCCTGTAATGGTATATCACACCAAATAAATAAAAAATATAATAAATGAATGTTATAAGTAATATTTTTCTCCTAAATAACAATTGTGAATATGCCATTGGTGTAACTAACTAAATAAATAAATATAAAGATCGCAGTAAAGCATTTTTCAGTTTAGTTTAGTATTCGATAAAATTTACGAATTGCTTTCCGCGCATGTCATGACAACTCGATTCTTCTGTTTTGCACAGATAGACTATCCCCTTAATAGAATAGGATTACCTCTTTGTCAATCTCAAGGTGGAAGCTCAAAGTAAAATGCTCGCTTATTGAAATCGAATACCACCTCCGGACCAACTTTCTCAACAACTTTTTCAATCATTCTAAAGCTGAGAACTACAGACTTATCGGCAGAATAATACGGCTCAATTCAGTATAACAAACAAAAGATGTTTTTTACTTCCAATGCTGATATTTGTAGGTATAAAAAACCTGACGCAGATGTTTATTACTCTTTCATCTCTGTTTAGCGGCTGAACTAGATACGGTAGTAGTACTTTTCCAGACGAAGTTTTGCGTACTACTATGGTAGTATTTCAACATGAACAAAGAGCTCTACCAACGATGTGCCAAAAACTTGACGGATTACCTACAGCGCAGTGCAAATCTGGATACGCGGCGCCGTAAATTATACGCCGAGCTGTCAGCCAGCAGTATTGACTGAACCACTGCTGGTTCAGCAAGGAAGGTTCCATTATTGTTACTTGAGTAGCGGCCAGTGAATGCATTTAAATTGCTCCTATATTGTTCGTGTCTGCGATCGATTTAGTGAATAGGACCGATTTTCTGCAAGTAGTTTGCCTTTGATATTCTTGTGGTATTGATAACTTAACGTATTCACCAAAATTATTTTTATTTTTAATTATATCAAATATGACTTTTATCTAACAAAAATGTGGACAATCGTAAAGAGAGAGATATATAAAAGAATACCACGTGCATTGTTTCGAAAATGTTTCACTATTTTAATTATAATGGGAATAATAAAAAGATTTTTCAACGATGCTGACAACTGGTACCATTTAAACAAGCAGCATTATGTATTATTCATAAAATGTTAATTTCTCCGTGTCCTCATATGAATTTATTTTAGAAACGTTATTACAACCAACATCCTTTGGAAAAAAGCCCGAAATAATGCAAGTTGTTACGACAAAATCTCATGATGCAACGCAGTAAGCGGATAATTTGTTAGTCTATCCTATTTCGCGTTAGTAAATCAATTTTCGAAAAATAAGCAAGTAACTAGACTGACCATTTTGCTGCAGTATATTTAGCTACATTTATTCCAAGAGTTAAATAATTTTATTTTATGATTTAGTAGAAAATAAAGTAAAAATAATTTTAAAATAAATGAAGTACGTAGCTCTACGCTGAGTCTACGGCGTAGATGCTCTACGTAGTCATGTATCTACTTCATACATCGCTAGCCGCTACGAAACTAGGCCATTACTCATGGGTACTTCTAAACCAATACCTATTAGCATGCATAGAAATAGCTTTACACCGTACATTTCTAAGCTTTTATATGAATAAGCACTGCTCTCCTATACCAACGCCCGCCACATAGTTTTGGTTTCCAATTATATTTGGCCCCTAGTAATAAATTATCAACTGCAACTTTTTCTTTGCTCGCATACTTCCATATATCAAAACTCCTGACCCAAAATATATAAGTTTTATTTTTATAATCTGTCCCATTTCTTCGCCACCAATAGATCATGTGATACTTTATGTGGATAGGATCGGTGTTAGAGACAAAATATTGTTCAGGGCAGAACAAAACACAATAATTCGAAACAGAACAAAAACTTGTAAATGTTTACGAGATACATCTAAAATTCTAAGGCCAGGTTTTACCCTTGGAATAACGCTATTTAGATCTAAAAAAATCCGTATTTATTTTTGATCAGTAAAGAAGAGACGGGTACGTATTTTATTTGACATGCACATAGCTTTACTTATTCTGAGTAAGTAAAATCCACCCAAACAGTTGAGTTGTATTCTGAAAAAAAAACTGTGTGCAATTTTAGATGCTGTAGGTCAAGTGTCTCCATTTTTTCAAGTTTATTTCACAGAACGGCACGTAAGTATACTTCAACACAAAGTATTAAGCTTATTGCGCCCACGCAGACATCGCAGGCACCATGGCTCGCCTACGCGTCCTAAGCGCAAACATGCTTTAGCTAATCGCTATTAGCAAATCTTGGTGCAGCAAGTGTAGATTGTGATGCAATGGCAGCCACAGCCACCACAGCAACCTCCGAAAGGTCCGCAACACATCTTAGGTTTTTTAAATTGATGGAGTACTACTATTCCAGTTTACAGCCTGAGCAAATAGCTAGTAAGAGATGCAATAAGCAGCATTCTAAGCAGCGTGTATTCAGACGTTGTCCACTTTGTGCACCTCGTCTTACTTCACGAATGGAATAGTTTTTTTCTGTTGACATAAATCGTTTGCCCTATGGGAGTGGGAAGCGCTCCGGAAACGCTCGAGAGGTGGCTCTCACGCTCGAATAATTTATGTATCTGTATGCAATACTGTATGATGAAGTGCACGATAGTGTAAATAGATGTAAATGTCAAGCTTCAAGATTGATGGGTCGAAGCGTGAGAAAAACCTGCAGGGGTATTCCAATCTCAGTTGAACTGCAAAGTTGAACTGCAAAGTTGAACTGCAAAGTTGAACTGCAAAGTTGAACTGCAAAGTTGAACTGCAAAGTTGAACTGCAAAGTTGAACTGCAAAGTTGAACTGCAAAGTTGAACTGCAAAGTTGAACTGCAAAGTTGAACTGCAAAGTTGAACTGCAAAGTTTTAAATCTTGGTCAGTTCATGTTCATACTAACTCATAGTTATTCTGTGACTAAATAGTGACATTATGACGTCATTTGATGTGTTTTCGCGCATATTTTGCTGTCAAGTGTCTAAAAAGAATGATCATGTGTTACAAAATTGTACCACGTGACCTGAAGAAATTACACTGGGCAGTGAAATATAACTTGACAGCAAAAGATTGGAATACGGGGGCTGGATACTTTGGAAGTTTACCGTTGATTCGTGTGGTATTTTGAAAAATACTTATTATGCACTTATGTGTTTGAGTGTATCCAACGTTAAGTAGTTCGGTAGAAATCTGTGTTCGCAAAAAGGCAGAGATTTGACAAAGAAAAACCAAAGCGGAACGTATGGGTACTTACATGTAGACCAATTTTATTTATTGTATCTATCTTTCTAAGTCCCCGTAATTTTTGTTTATTGGTAGATAAGTAAATAATTTTACAACGATAAAATTATATATATTTTTATTTATATTTTTTTGTATCATGTAAAGATAGTCGCCGGGAATTCATTTAAGAATATGATCAAATGGTTATCACAGTTTTCTTTTTTACTAGAGAGTTGGTTTATATTTTTCGGAAATACACTTGAAGCTTCGCTAATTTCCATCACAAAGTTCGCAATCATGGACTTTGTTTTAAATTAAAATATCCACCAACTATGAATAATTAATTATTACAAACCTAGACTGTTTTTGAGTTAAATAAAAAATCTGTACAGCGGTTTTTATTAAAATTTTAATATAATAAGTAGAATGGTTTAATCTAGTCTCGCGTATACTTTATAAAAAAGAGAAATTTATTTTCTAAAAACATTTTCCCAACATCACCGCGTAAACAAAATTTTGCCGAAACATAAATTCTGCGAGCCTTATTCCTGAAAACACTCCCTGTTGTAGGTAACACACAAGTTTTATATCGATTTTATAACGAAAACACGAAAGCATCTTTCGAGGCAAGTCGCATGATGCAGAGCCACAACTAGGATAAATGAGTAGAGTATAAAATAAAATTTAATGAGATTTATGTCAGAGCTTGTTAAAATATTTTATCAACAAAATATGTGCTGTATTTCTAACTTAGTTCAGGTTTTTGCTACACTGTGTTACTTGAGGTATTTCGGTAGTAGGTACATTGTAGGTTCCATGTTCAATTCTGTCATGTTTCAGCCGATGATAATGATAATGATTACCGGAGAAATGAAGATCTGTGACTAGCTCAAATATCACTGGACCAAATCACTCGCGCAAACTCACAATACGATATCAACTGATGTTACTGATTTTTGTTTTAAGCCCATATTAACTTGATAAAGAACAGGATTTCTGCTTGTTGCTAGGCTCATATTCAAATAAAAAACTCAAACTTGGTAGTACATAGAAACACAGGCAGTTGAATAAAGATTCTCATACAAAACTTTCTTAAAATCTATGCTTGAGTCCGGATCACTGCTTGAGTCGGGATCACTGCTTGAGTCAGAATCACTGCTTGAGTTCGGATCACTGTTTGAGTCCGGATCACTGCTTGAGTCCGGATCACTACCTGAGCAGTAAATGCCAATGCAGACCGTAGAAAGTAAAACCCCTTTTATGAGCTCTGTGTACAGCCCTGACAGGTAGGTGTATCACCCTCGGGACAATACATCTAACGTTTTCCCGCGATAAGTAGCTCATACAAGATATACTGATTTATATGGGGCGAAAAAGTATTGCTACCGATATAGAAATCAGAGGTCGTAATACTCGGGGCGTGAATGAATTGAAAAATTTATCTAGTCTAGCGATAGGGGCTCATACTTGTTTATTTATTTATGCGATGTATCTCGTGATCTCGTATCGAGGTAGTGAGAAAGTTTGATTTGCTTATTTTACTTTTATTATTTATTTACTTGATGAATGTGCGTTGTTGCAGTTTTGAGCTAACACGTTTACAAAATCAGTTTAGTTCAAACTATTGTTGCTAAAACTGAATAATTTTAAAAGTAACCTAACTGCATACTTTTCGCCCATTTTATTTAAATCACTCTCGGATTCTTCAAATTTGAAGTTCAAATGTGAACAAATATATTTTGTATCAACGTAAAATTAACAAACATTGCATTAAAAATATTCGGCGTGATGCAACTTGAAGACGATACAATTAAGTTAGATTTGGGCGTACACTATACCTGCTATACATTATTACTTCCCCTAGCACTGGCCAGTCGTTTAATCACTGCTACTGTAGTTAATGTTCCACATTATTTCGGAGGAAGAAAGCAGAAATATAGCTAGGATGTGAACTAATACAAAATATTATAGCTACTATTAGTTTTAGTAAGTCAGCGGACGGTGGGTGTGATACGCTAACAATACAATTTGTCTATTGGTTCTGTGTTGAATAAAAATATCATGGTACTATTAAAACAGGCAATATAATACCTTTTTAGTATGCTATTTTGTTATACAAAACATACGGAATTTTATAGAAGTAGGTACCTTCATAACAGTGAAGGGTTTTAACAACATGAGCCATCTTGTTTCATCACTTTGTTTACATCAAACAAAATATAAAGTGCATTAATTTGTGAGCAAAAATGGTAAAGGTATTTGACTATTCATTAGTAGTTTATTTATATTCAAAATAACTTTTAATGCCTTTGCAGTAGGTCAACTACAAAGGAGCCTGATTCAATCTACAAAGCGTAAATCAATGTTTATGAAAACCTCGGAGATATCGGCCGGCCATGCCAAAGCCGGTTCGTTGTTCGTTTGCACATTAATTACGTCACAGGGAGCTGTCCTGTGAAATATGAACCTGCACCAATACCCCATTGCATTGACTTTTGAATTATTTATGAACACATAACTGTTGCAAAGGAACGAGCGAAATCTGAAGTTCATTATGTTGCACATTATTCAACATTTCAGACGTTTGTAAAAGCGAGAATACATCGGCAGTGTTGATCGCAGTGACAAACTCAAGCTTGTGCAAAAATCTTATAGAGTGACTTAGCTGTAAAGTAAAGTGGCGTCATAATGGCTCAAACTTTATTAAAAAAACTGGAGAACACATTGAAAATCAAACTTTAAGCTTCATAGCATTAGATGTAATTTCGACGTGACTCTGACACGATGTTCACAAATCATAAGTAGAGATAAAGAGTGATTTCGACCATGCCTAGTGATCACTGTAAAGAGCAATGTATTCTACAATTTATAACCAAAACTGTAGTTCAGAGTCACGTTCGACTTTGTACAAAATGATGATACATCGGCGCCAGCACTGCACATCATATTTCCATATTTAATATACAAAACGCCATGAAATGTTCTTCCAATCAAACTTTATCGACTTGTTTCGGGGAAATACGACCGATAAAAAAATAAATGTTTCATTAACCCGGCTGATACACGACGTAATGGTTGCTCCATAAAGTAAAAAGTTTCGGAGTTATTTCTGATTAGCGACCCGCCCGGTCCCCTGTATCATATTGATAGCTTATCGAAGATTATGATAAAAATTGACTTGTGTGGCAATGCAGTCTGCGTCATGGGAACGCTTCAAAATGGCAGTGTTTTAGATCTTTTATGTTTTTAGTATTCCGATCCAGTTTTGGAAAAACGGAACACTTATGGTCTCACTCCGGTGTCCGTCTGTCCGTCTGTCTGTCACACGCCACCAGAGCTGAACCGTAGAAGCTAAAGAGTTGAAATTTGGAATAGTAATAGTTTATCACAACCCAATATGAGGGTTTGTATGCGGAAAAAATAAGTATTCTGAAAATTAGGGACTATTAAAGGGTCAAAGGGATATGATAACAAAAATATTTTTTTACCCCACTAAGTGGGCTATCTAATGATAGCTTAAAACTTAACTAAGAGAGCCTCATAATTGGATTTTTAATTTAAAAAACTTCGTTGAAGAAAAAAAATTATTTAGTGCAAAATATTGAATTCCAGACGGGTTTTTCTTAAAATACCTGACAAGAATGGGTAGTTTTTTCAGAAAACCTGTACCTTAATGGTCTCATGAAAGGAAAACTATAGGCAACTTCTAAAAGTTAACTGAATTCGAGAAATTAAATAAAAATCACAATTATTACGCGTCCAGCCTAACCTGAACCGTATCGTGATTAAAAATCCCACAAATAAGAGCTCTTGTTACATTGGTGAGTGAATATTTCACTCGGAACACTACCATGCGCAAATAAAACTTGCGCCTTGCCCAGTTTATTTTAAATAAATGTAGCTAGATAAATTGTGGTTCGTTTTAAGTAATAATTTATTAAAAAAAAAATATCTCTGACAACACGCTGTAACTACTGGTCCGATTTGATACTTCGTACCCTGGATTAACACATCAACACATACTGTATTTTTTTTTTCGTGGACGAAGTAGATGCCTATACTCAGCAGTGGGTGCAAACGGGCTGAGATGATGATGATGATGGACGAAGTCGCGGTTAACTGCTAGTAAACTCTAAATGATAAAAATGAAAACAAACCTAGCATTTGATAAGGACGTGGAGGTAAATCAACATAATTTAGTTTTTTTTTTCTTTTGTTCCATAAGTGAAATAAACCCCTATAAATCTGTACAGATTAAATCAAGCCCACAGTTTCATTATCAAAGTATGCGATGCGAAATCTCACCTAATAATTAACGGAGCCATCAAAAGAGAAAATCTTATAAGGATTACCGTTGCCTTAGTGCACAGCTCAAACACGTCAGCTCTATCACTCTTTTATAAAAACCTAAACAAAAGTTCAAAATTATTTTTACAAATATAGTACAGGAATAGATGGGAGTTGATAAATTCGGAATTCAGATGGAGTTTGATCTTACAAAGATGGCCATAATTCTTTTTTGACCTCAAATGACCTTTAAATAATGACCCTAAGGTTAACGATTATCTTAACTACCTAAGGTCAGTAGAGGTCATTAAGATTATTGGATCATTGTATTTCATTGAGATCGTACCTATTATCACCATATCGTGGATGCGGCGATTCCAAACACGAAAAAAATCAACCCAAAAGATATACTTCTTTCAACCCAATTCATAAATGTGAGTCACAGTGTATTTTAAGCAGTAGGTACTTCTGTACCTACTGCTTCTGTTTATGCGTATGTCGCGGCGGTGCAGGTTTTGTAAAACAAAACTAGCTGTTTCACCTCTAACTATGAGTCTGATACCGGCTCAAACAAGTCTCGCAACTCCAGAAGTAGAGATTAACGGAATAGAGTTGGCCACGATTAAGGAAAGGATCAGCAAAGTATTGAAACTTTGAACTTTAACACGTGGTGCCACGGCTCACGTTCGCGTTTCGAAGTTCGATGCCGCGGGCATTATTAGCTAAGAAGTCTAACATAGCCAAGTCTTATAAAATCTTTGGTAAAGTATTGGTTTCTTAGAAAATGGTGATACGCCCGTAATAATAGCGGAAATACAAGTCAAACATACTGTAACAAATATGCACCAAGATCCTCTTTTTGTAGAACCAAAAATATAAAACTATTAAACTATAATAAACTAGCCAGGAAGACTATTAAACCAGTTAGAAGTGAATAAAAAAAAGAATGTGTTTAGATTTCTTTGTTTTGTTTAATTACAGGCACATGATACATGATACTTAACACCTTTTACGTCTCAGAGTGATAAACGCAGTGCATTGTCTCACAGGACACGACCTCATTGGACTTGCTCTGTAAGGTAATGCGCTCTTATAGGCAGATATGACTGATATGAGCCATAAGCTGGTTTAATTACTCTTTTCATTAAAAAAAAAGGTCTACCGTGCTAAGTAATTGAGATTGGAAGTAACTATTGAGTTTATTTTATTTTTCATTGGAGACATCATCATAAAAGTTAAATGCCGCCATAATACCGCAGTTTTGTTCAGGCACGGCACTTTGTAAGTCTAGCAAAGCTTTCTCTAGCCATTCCAGTTACTAACATAATAAAATCTCTACTATCACAGCCTTAAGTGGAACGTACTGGCTTTTTGCAGCGACGCGTAATGGGCGTTCGTTATAATGTTTTCAATCTCAGTGTAAGTGAATTTCTGTCAAAAACGAAAAACTCGTTTACAGACCTTTCTCAGTCAGCTACCATGTTTGGATGTTCGTGAATCGAATCACAAAACGGGATTTTATTCGTAGCAGTATAACTCAACAGTATTTCGATTTTGTTATTTCATAGCTAATTAGTGAAACACACAATCACGAACTCTACTAAAATATTTATTAAATCGCATAAATTATGCGCCAACAGACAACTAAGTACTCGTATTCTATTTTGTGACCAAGCACACATCAATGCTTGTTGATATGTGTGGTGGTGTGAATGGTTTGTTTGTGTGCGGGACAGGGCTTTATTCTTACGGGATTCTTTTGGCTGATTGTAGCAATCGATGGCACAAAACGCATTCTATAATCGGATTTCGACATACAAGTGTACTTGAACAGAATACAACACAATATCTACAATGCACAATAAGGAAATACAAAAACGGCTTTGTCTAAAACTTATTTTTAAAACTTGTTTTCCGAGCAGGAAGAAAACTTCCCGTTTACACAAACACCTAATTTACCAATAAGTGTTTCGGAAGGAAAGTTGGAAATTTTTGCCATTTATATCTGCGCAAAAGTTTCCGGGGCATTTTCATTAGGTGAAGTTGTAAAACGTATATAAATTTTAATGATTTCAACAACTTTAGGGAGTAATGAGTTTTCGGATCGGTTCTATGCCCCTTCCAGGCTCATGAACGATGTGAAAACTCGACGAAGTTTGAAGTGACGAATTACCCGAACCCATAAATATTGGGTGCGATAATGACTTTGTAAAAATGTTTTGGCATGAACTGCTTACAGGCACCGCTATTGTTTCCTACCTAGCTAGTTTATAAATTGCACAACAACGTTTTCAATAAATACATAGAATAATATTCGTATGAAATTGGTTTAACTCTATATATTTTTACAAAGGATTGCTTCATTTCAAACTCCAAATATTATGACAAATTGTCCCACATCGTAAAATATGTAAACTAAACAATTCAACGGAATGGAAGCAATAAAATATTTTCCGTATTTTCTAAACGGGCCACTGTGTTTGTTGTACCGCAGAAAAATATATCACTGCGTCCCTCTGAGCGTCGCTTGGCTTCAGAAACCAGCTATATAACATTTCATTAGCGGTCAGCCGAGACGTTCCGGTTACACAGACAATAAATTTTCATTTTTGCGAGAGGACAAGTGAAAGAAAAAGATAAATAGTGAAGCCTTAGAGGAAAAGTACTGTACAGATCACATGCTAGCTTAGTGGCCGTAAGAAGGGCTTTTCGTTTTGATAAGCCCGAGCGAATTTTGTCGAGCACCGTTAATAGTTTAGAGCTGCACTACTGCAAGATACTACAGTAGAACGTTGCTCTAATTTTCTGTATATAACCGTTTTGTCCATAGCCATCTGTATATGCAATTTATATGTATATATTATATGCGTACTGTTTTATTTTTATCTCAATAAGAGCCAAATATGCCTCGGGCTCACATAACTATTCGTAGCACACGCCGACCAAACGCGACCTCTGCAAGGACGAAATATTTGATTAAAAAAGAATACGAAAGACGAACCAAGTCAATGTTCAGAATATCGTATTGAACCAATTCAATTGATTGTTGAGTTCAACAATTTTTCTTTATTGCTTTTGGTTTTGATTGATAAAACAATTTATTTTTTCGTGAAAAATTAAATAACCAATTGAGTTTTTATATTACAAAAAATAAACTTGTTTCTTTATCTCATTTTAGATTTTGTCACCTATGTGGTTACTACAAACTTGCTATGTAATGAGTATGGATGTGGCATTTTGTTAAGGGCCTTTAAATCCTACAATAGAGTTCAACTTATAACTAACCCAATCAATTGAGGCCTTGTCAGTTGTCACAGCCACAATCCGCCTTATTGCCCCGAATCTCCGAACTCTCACACATCCATTAGGGTAACAGGAAAACCTCTAATTACATCGAAGTTTAATTATATTTCATCTCGGATGCCGCAGAGCTTTGAATGAAAAGTTAGCCGCACGCGGACTAAGTTTTATGACGTTATGTACCACCCGAGGGCAGATGAAGGATTACTACCCGACAACTTGCAATCTGAGATTACCTTCCACCTCTTCTGACTGCATTAATACCCAACACTATAAATTGGCGTCTACTATGTAGGTAATAAGTGCTAACTTGTAATAGTTTGTTATCGTTTATTTTCACAATTTACGAGCTTATTCCATATCGCGAAATTGAACTCTAATGCCTACAGCATAAGGGACTGCAGCGAAATGGCAATTTACCACCGACGTTTGTGGCTATAGAATCCGGGTCGTGAAACATTTAAACCTTGCTGGAGTTGGTCTGCAGCCAATAATAATCGTCGGACAAAGAATCATTCATGCAATTGAGAACATTATTACATTGACAAAATTCGACCGGAGCAACATTTATTTGTTTAGTGTTTAGCAAAGTAGGTTTTGTGTAATACTCATAGGGGTAGTAAAAAAAGTAACAAAGTATTTGGAATGAGTACAAGAATCTACATTTTAATAACTTTATAAAGTTCATTTCTGTGGAGCTCTAGAGCCATAACGGTCCCTGAAGTCGTTCAAGTTTTATTGCTGCGTGTCATCAAAGAGATAGCGGGTGGCCAATCCTCTTAGGATTTACATCCCTGACAACCTATATCGGCTTTGAGGTATCAAGTTGGGCAACTGTAGATTGCTACTAACTACAAAATATGATGAAAGCTAATTTTATAGATTTTTTGTGAGTTTTTGTATTATATCATAATACAGAAAGACCACGCTATAAGTAAGGAAGTTTTTAGTAGTATTTTTCTTAATAAAACCGGTGAGGATGGTGTATGAATTTATTCTGACTAATGGTAATATGAATCGGAAAAATATTTAGAGATACGAAAAGTCAAGTTAAATTGGTCTAAGTAAGCTCTAGTTCTGAAAAAAACTGTCATTCTCTATTCATACATTCATTTCGATTATTTTTCTATCCCCTAAGTTAAGGGGCAGAGATTGGTCTATTTTTTGAACATCAACTAACACCACTGACCTAATATCACTCACCTATGCGGAACCCTTCGTTCCGCAGTGGTCAGAACCCTTTTCAAGGCCGTGTCTTGGTTACCGCTGACATTTTAGAAAAGGGTCACTAATTTATCTAAACAGAGTTGGTTACAGTTCCCTTAATTATAGTTTAACTTATTTGTGGCGCAGCTGCCCCCATTCACTCATTACTCAGAGTAGTAATTAAACAAGTATGAAGCTAATTTTAGTGCCGGTACGTAAAGTTTGTACTAGTTCGCAGAGCGTTGATAGTCTAGGTAGTGGTAGCGGACATAATTTAATCCCGAATCATGCAAAGGTTAGGTTTGCATTAGGTCGTGCGTGGGATTGACTGGAGATGAAAAAATTATTCTTGCTCAATTCGACACGTAGTTAATCTTTTATTTCTAATCAGATTTTGTTATTTAAAAAAAATTTTGGTGGTTACTGATTTTTAATTTTTCCCGAGCATGCAATATGGTGAACGTTATGCCCATCGCAAGCCTCTTTTAAAATAAATCAAAATTCACTTGTTTCTTATCTCATAGGTACCATTATGAGAATATTTGTTCATATTCACTTATCTAGCTTCGTAGATGTGGGAACACTGCAGTAATTTCTTACTCTTGGCGTCGTCCACTTTAGGGTAATTACGTAGATGTTAACAATATAAACAATAGTTGGATGGATGTCAAAACAGTTCAGCTTCTAATTGGGTTCAATGGGTCTGATTTCAGATCATTAGTTGACTTGAATAGGTACGTTTTTTAATGAGATAAAAGGATTGCTCGTTAGAACCAGACATAGTTCTAGGATAAAAGCTTAGTTTGCTTTTTCAACTTTTAGTTAGAACACAAGAAAATCCACTTGCCACAAAGTTATTTTAATCTTTTAAGAAGGAATTACTTTCAGTTTTACTTTCATAGATAATACATTTTTGAAGTAACTGAGTGAATCAACTTTTAAGGCACTCCTTTTTTGTCCCTATCATGGAAATAACGATAAAATCTGTATTTCAGTTTAAAATAAGATTGTTTTAATGTAAACGTAAACTTAGATTCTCCGCTAATATGGTAATTTCATACTATTTATAGTTTATAGCAAAATTTTTGCTTTTCCTATGGTAACTCAGCGGAACTCCATACAAAAAACAGGTGTCTTTTGACGAAGGTGAAGTAACAAAGTACGATGTTACTTAATAAAAACATATGAAGACACTACATTTTCACACATTACTCCGCTTCAGAAAAGGTAAGGCTTACGTTTTAAGTAAAAATTAACAAAAGTTTGACTTACATAGTGTATTTTACATGCACCTCAACTTTTTGTCCCAAACGTAGATTAAATCATCAGGTATACTGAGTTACCGATAAAAGTTCTGAGTAATATCAAGAAATGGCGTCTAACTTGGTATCATCGGAGGCTATTAGTATCTAATATTTCGTTGGTATGGTCTGACAAGGCCTACCTCGCTTTACCCGCCTCTGAGCCCGCAGTAAGCTCTCAACTGGTGCGCGTGCGTTTATTAGCGCTCTGCTGCGATGTTTATTAGGCACACTCATCAGGTTTTCTACAAAAACTCGTTTAAACTAGCTTAGATGTCATGCCACATAGCAAAACCTAAAGATAGAATAAATAGTGCAAATGTTAACACTATATTTGCTTAACATTTCGATAATTCATTTTTATTTTTAGCTATTCACAATGTTGTCAAAGGAGTGCCTTAAAAGTTGATTCGCCCAACTAGCAAGAATTTCTTTAAATCTTTTTAGTAGTATTGGCAAAATGAAATACTGAATTTTATTCGTAGAATTTATAATACTTAACTACATAAGTACTATAGAAACTAGACTTTAATGATTACTACCTATAAATTATTATCGCTATACTTATATCAAGATAAGTACCTTACCTTGTCTGCAGGGGTATGCCAATCAAAGTTGAACTGCAAAGTTTTAAATCATGGTCAGTTCATACTAACTCATATTATTCTGTGACTAAATAGTGACATTATGACGTCATTTGATGTGTTTTCGCGCATATTTTGCTGTCAAGTGTCTAAAAAGAATGATCACGCGGTACAAAATTATACCACGTGACCTGAAGAAATTACACTGAGCAGTGAAATATAACTTGACAGCAAAAGATTGGCATACGGGCTATACTCAGTCGAGCACCAACAGAATTCTCGTGACTTTTTCACCTACAAATTCACGGTCGTTTAATTTTGAATACGGCTGAAAATCACGGGTATTTTGTACTCGGCTCCTACCTGAAATCGTAATAATACATCAGCATACGAATTTCCCTGGAAATAGGCCGATACAAATTTCCCCTGAAGCAACAATTCCGAAGCATTTGTACCTTTATACATGCCATCTGGAGCTGTTTATTCCTGATTACGGAACAGGACGAAAAAATAATAGAATTGGGTATCACAAAATGAGATCTCTCCGCGATATAATTTTGCATTTTACTTTCAAAAAGTATTTCGTTACTCGAGGGATTCGTTTTCTTGGACACTCTTTTGGGTTCCGTACCCAGAGGGTCCCGCAACAACGCCTCATCATTTATCATAATTTACATAATTTACAGGGGTCATATGGTGGCCTACACTAGTCACCAGAGAAAGCCACTTGCTTCTATATGAAAAACTAGACACCAAGCCGTAAGTTTCTTATCTATTGATAAGGTTCACCTACGTGATTTATAGGTAACGTTCCTAATGATCCCTAATAAATATCATCAACCTAACAAGAATCAATACGTGACGGGCTCCAAACCAATTGCCGCTTCGAAAATGCTATCTGATTTTGTTCAGTGGAACAAGCATTTGGCGCTAACGTGGTTGAAAGGTAAGAGCCTTGCAGTAAATGCGGGATAAAACCACGGTCGAAAGGGTTAACGCAGCGAACATCGCAAACAATCGGCCTCTAGGGGCGGACGGCGCGAGGCGTCAAGTTTTACCTTTTCATGAAGTCATCGCCGTCAAAATACGACCGTTTTGTTAAAAATCACTTATTTATATCTTCAGTGGCATGGCGTAGTGCTGAATTTTTGTTGAGATTACATATAAGTCACAAAACAGCGCAAAGTGTCTTTTATTTTCCAAACAAAATCGCAATGATTATTATTTTAATAGGCTCATTATTTGATGTTGCAAGTACCTGAATGTTGAATGGGAGATGTGAACTATGAGACATAACTATGCTGGGGTAAACTTTTTCTTTCTTTCTTTTAAATTTTACATACATCCACATAGCGGGTAGTGATTTTTGAAAACCAGGGTTTAACGGGAACGTAATCCAATATTTTACACGTTGCCGAGAGCCTTTAATGTCGTTGGGAAATCTGAGACGCAGTCAGGGAGATATTTAACCTACTTTGACAATAATAGTTTGCAGTACAACAACGACCGAAAACGGTCAATACAAAGGCAGAAAACCCTTAAAATAAATTTTAAAAAATGTCACATGGTCGTTTGAATTTAAAATGCCAATTTTTTTTTAAACTGCTAACCTTTTAGGCAACTAGATTTGCAACACAACAACATAAACTGGGATAGAATTTGCAACATTTTGATTCTCTTCATTACACGAACAAAGCAGAAAAGATGTACCCGTTGTCTTTTTCTGAGGAAATTCCCAAATTACTTTTTTTCTGGTATTTTCAAAACATTTCGGTATAGGTTACATGGCGATTGATGAATAATTAAACAGTATAGGTATCATACTTAGAGCAATTTATTTAACTAGTAGAAATTCAATTTCAAAGGGCCCTTATTGAATAGACTGCATCAATATTCCACGACGGGAAATCCACGTTTTAGTTAATACCATCCATAGCATTAGCATTGAGGTACGTTCTTTGTTACAAATTACTTATCCGCTCCCAAACGATGAAGAAACTTCCCAGAATCGAAATTAAATTGCTAATTTCGGTACTAAACCACAGCAGAAGTAATAGTATGGATAAACCCCAGAAAGTTATCGATCCCTTCTCTAGAAAGTTCTACTCAATTCTCAGTGAAAGTAGAATTAATTTGAATTTGTCCGAACATTTTACGTAACGGTTATTTTTATTCGACTCTTGAAAAGGAGCGCTGTATCAACGTTAAATCCATCGTTAGCCTTTTCAATGGATTAATTTATTTTGGTAGGAGTAAGCAGGAGTTTTATAAGCGCATTTTAAGGCAGAATTCGACGTTCGGAGGCTGCCTAAGACCGGATAATAACTCTGCATAATGTAATTTTGTTTGAAAAACGGTGATTTGTATCGGCTTATAATATCGAAAAGTTTGAACGGTTGTATTCCAAATCCAATATAAACTGTCTACTGGCTGGCACCCCGAAACTTTGTCCTATGTACTTAACTGAGAAGTTTTTGGCAATGCCGCGTCATGATCCACTTTAGATCATATAATCTAGTTCCCATATTACAAGCTTTGCTTAGTTTGGGACTAGAGGGCGTTGTGTGAAATGTCCATGAATATATATTTATTTATTTTATTGGCAATCTGTGGCGTAGCGGGTGAATAACGGGCTAAAACGGGTTTGCTTTCAACGGGGAACAGTAAGTTTGAATAATTATGTAAGTAACGTATACGGCTGCACTCTGAAGATTTCTTCAGAAAACATTCTAGCAAAGGAAAATTTTAATCTATTTGATTGAGATATATTGACGATCCGTTTCCGTAATGCATGTTATTTTTTTCATAATATACGTTTTTATATTAAAATACGTGTTGGTATATGTTATAAATATAGTATCGCCAATTGTTGCGATTCTAATGTGCAGCTTCAGTTTTGTAATTTGAAATGTTGTATATAAATTGAGTTAAATAAAATGAAAATAAAAGATTATTTTTCCAAAACTTTTATTAATATGTAAGACAAAAAGCCAAACATTTCGCTTAGTAAAAACAAACACAATGTGTGTCTCAGGGTGAGGTCAACTTTAGGGATGTTTCAGTGACAGGCTCCGTGCTAGGCACGTGACATGACTTACGAGGTCAAGAGATGCCATTACACGCAACACATGTAAAAGCTAGAGGCTACAATGTTTTCAGCCATCTGCCACAAAAAGTTGGTTTTTACGCCTAACTTAAAAGCTATGTTACCTATCAAGACATTAATAGATCTATATGTCTACTAGGGTGGTACCTAGAGGCAAATCATCACCAGCCAAATACATAGACGATGCAATAGCACAACATATTCTACTAATCGAAGAGAGCACAATGGATCCAGCTGGCATAAGACCCCTAAGAATATCAGAAGTGGCGTGATAGAGATAGGATTTTTACTCAGTATGGGATGTTACTGATGTCTAGATAGAAAAGCTATGAACTGAGATTTGAACCCCCAACTGACCCTAAGACAGGAAAATACATTAATCAGCTCTGCCATCGACTTGTACTCAATTTATATTACTAAACTTAAAACACAATCGAGCTCATGCGCGGGTCGGACGCTTGAATTTGTTTTGTATTGGTTTCACCTGACCTGCGCACGCGTTCTTTGTGTTATCAACTTATCGTCCATAATTATACATTCAACGAAATCCACGCGCACCCAATCCGTACTCGACCCGCATCCGTCTTTTGTGTGTTTCGCGTTGTACACCTCAGAGTTATAATGATTGTTTAGTTTAGATGGTCCTAATATATAATTTTTAGTAGATGGCGTGATTCTGAGTAAGATTGATACATACTAAAACCATCTAATCTTACGAAGATGGGCCCTGTATCTCGTTTCCTACAACAACAACATAAACAGTGAACAATGTCACTGTAAAGTTCAATTAAGGTTCTTTTTCGTGTGCACCAAAAGGTGTAGTAAATAAATAAATAAATATTCATGGACATTTCACACAACGCCCGGCTGTCTAAGGGGATTTCTGGAATAAGCTCCTCTAGTTTGGCTAATCAAATTAAAAGGTATAATTATATCCTTTGCTAAAACTAAGAGCAAAATACAGACTTGGTAGTAGTAAAGAAGCCAAAAACCTTTTCTCGAAGCAACTCAGGGCACTCTTCAGGCCCCTATAACTTCGTTACAGAAGAAAATAGCAAGTGCTCCATCTGATACCATCGAAAACTCAATTAGTTTGCCATAGCGGCAAATGGGCAAATGCCCATGCTGCGTGCTAGCCAAGTGAAAAACGGTTTACTGATTCAATTGAAGAGTCAAAGATTGGTATTGTACTTGAGATCTCAAATTATTTCGTGCCGAGATTTTACAATACTTTACAAAAATTAAAATATCACACATAATCGTTATGAGAAAAATATTCTGCCTGTAATAATGCATTATCTCACAAATCACGTTAGCTAGTACGAAGATAGCTACATACATAAATAACTAGTACGTTTAGACAAAGATTTTCACTTGCTAAATATAAAAAAAATTATAATGTACTTACGAGTACTATTTGTCATGACAATCTATACCGCAAAACTACCTACCTACTTACCTTTACAATCTTAACAGTTAAATGAAATTATGAATTTTTCAATCGAACTTAAATTGCGCCCTTACGGGGTACATATTATACCTACCCACTATGGTAGGTGCCCATATTTTGTAACATGTAAGCAATAGATAAATCTAATGGTTCTGCAGGGGTATTCCAATCTCAGTTGAACTGTAAAGTTTTAAATCATGGTCAGTTCATACTAACTCATAGTTCTTCTGTGACTAAATAGTGACATTATGATGTCATTTAATTTGTTTTCGCGCATATTTTGCTGTCAAGTGTCTAAAAAGAATGATCACGTGGTACAAAATTGTACCACGTGACCTGAAGAAATTACACTGGGCAGTGAAATATAACTTGACAGCAAATGTTGGAATACGGGGGCTGGTGTACTAAGTTTTTACTTTTTTTCCATTCACTCACATACAAGTACCATTATAAAATGAAAATGCCATTTATAGCCAAGGGCTAACGTAACGTAGTTTCAGCGGATAACGCACCGCTATTAAGCGTGTGTCGTTGAGATGGGTCAGTGGTCCCTGAAGGGATCAGTGCAAGGGAACACTTACCTCATCGTCTTTTGTACTGACTCTTTGTTTGATTTTGCCTTTAAGTTCAATGAAGTTTTACGCAGTCTTTTGAAGGGCTAATTTAGCACCAGAAATTGTAATCCAAGAAGATGAAACCAAGACTGGGTCGCCGCTTTGATGATGATGAAACAAATTTTTTTTTGTGACTTTGTTTTTACGATTAGGTATACAGCAAACCATCTTAACAATAACATAAACATTCAAATTATTACGTATCTATGTATGTTTTTCATTACTGCCAGCGTAAAATAAATAATAATTCAACAAGTAATTAAATTAAAAAACTCTCGAATCTGGACCGATTTTCATCATACAAAGCTAAGAACACTCCCGACTAATTCACCTTTCAAACAAAAAAAAACAAAATCAAAATCGGTTCATCCGTTCAGGAGCTACGTTGCCTCAGACACACACACATACACAGACACGTCAAACTTATAACACCCCGTCGTTATTGCGTCGGGGGTTAAAAAGAACCGCCTACTTTTCAGCGAAATTATATTGCGAAATTATTTCACTCCGATATAGTCAAAAGACATGTAAATTATGCTAAGCTAGAATTGAGTATTCTTATACAATGTCCTTTGTATAAACGGGTGTTTATCCGTTAATACTCATTCACACAACAAAGCTCAGCCTGAACGAACTGTAACTGTAATTCAGTAAGTCATCTCCATACCAATACCCTCTAACTAACGCACACAAAGACCTTAATTACTATTTTTGTATGTATTTTATTATATATCTTTGTCAGAACAATTACTCATTAGTTTAGGAGGTATGGGCGTTGAGACAGCTACTCAGTTTATAACTTTTGCTGTCTCATCGTTTTATCTTGTAATTAGATCTATATGTACCTAGTTCTGAACGCACACAAAGACAGGTAATTGCTTATATTAAATTGTTTAAGTATGATATTGTTAAATAATTTTGCTTAGTAAGCAAGCACATGGGCCTGATTATTTTCTAAGACAATTAGATTTTTGTAGGAAAACAGAGTATTGTGTGATCATAATTTTATTTATGTTAGAGGTTTTACCAAATTTTTATTCTACCACTTAAAATTATGCTAGTTACATAAAACCTCTTCTTTCAATATCGGAAAGTATGAGAAATATTCTGATTGAGCATCAAAAGATCACAGCCCCCGTATGCCAATCTTTTGCTGTCAAGTTATATTTCACTGCCCAGTGTAATTTCTTCAGGTCACGTGGTACAATTTTGTACCACGTGATCATTCTTTTTAGACACTTGACAGCACATCAAATGACGTCATAATGTCACTATTTAGTCACAGAATAACTATGAGTTTGTATGAACTGACCATGATTTAAAACTTTGCAGTTCAACCACTTTGATTGGCATACCAATGCTGGAGATGTCTAGTTTGCTAGTTTTTTTATGCTTTATAGGCAAACGTTTGACCGAAATCTCACCTGGATGTTACCTGATGAAGTGACAATGCGGTCGACGATATAGCAAAATTATCTAGAAAAAACCTATCCGCTCTCTTTTTGAATAAAATCTAAATTGTAAGTGTTGCGAAACACAGACGACGGTACAGAGTTTAATTACAAAACTTTTGCTATTCTTTGTGCCTTTGGGCTAGACCTTGTAAAGTAATGAAATTGTCTTACTGTTTAGGTCTGTTTACTGTCATGAGCTCAGTACGCGGTATAATCACCAGCGCTTTACTCAGAATACATTAATTGATAGCGTTGGTTCGCGACGAGCGCCATAACTCACTAAAAACACTCATATTTCATCGCCGGAGAAGTTTCATTAAACGCGGTTACAAAGCACAGGTTAATTTTGCATTTTGTCGCGTGTACCGGGAGCAAACTCTAATTCACAGCTCATTATAAGTAAGGCCTATGTTCTTAGTCATTACCTCGAATAATCCTCGCCTTGACTCGACCTCGAAATCGTACTTTGGGTACTTTTAGGTGTCAAAATTACTACATAAGGACGATTTCGAGATTCGACGTAGCTTCTGAGAATATGGGCTTAAAGTTTAGAACCGTGCTGGTGATTACCGTCGTGTGTAATGTAAATAGTGCAAGGAACAGCATAAACATCAGAAAGAGTACAAAAAAAATTAAGTACAATGAAAAGTTCAAAGTTCTAAAACAAACTACTCGAACGATGCCGCACGTATTCTATTAGTATAAAATGACACAGAAAAAATACTTTGGTGCATGGTTCGCAATGTATGCTTGATCCCGCAGCTCTGAGCCAACTGTCCTGGTAGCTCCTGTGCATGTGTGCTTTTCACAGAATATGTTTACTCGGAATATGTTTTAATCCTATACCTGCTTCTTGTTTACTGTGCATAATTTCAGGTTCATAACTACAGACCGACACGACGTTGTGAATTTCAAGCGTTATTTCGTTCTACCAATTAAGACTACGGCTTAAATTACAGTTATTAATGACGGATACATTGATTTAGAGTGCCAGTAAATTGTTTTGATCGGGATTTGAGATTGTGTAGTAATTAATTTGGAGTACACAAGCCACGCTAAACTGACTCGTTTTGATACTGGGGGAGTTCTCAAAATTATTTTGAATTTGCAAACTATAATTATTTGTAAAAAAAAATTTAACTACGCTGATACAATTAATTAATTTAAAAAGAGAATCTTTATGTTTTACCTACAGCTCTGTTTTTTTAAGTTTTCACTATAAGTATAGGTAAACTTAAATATCTTAAATACCTACTCTTTAGAAATTGAATTTTTACAACTCAGATACACATCTTTTCATGAATTATCAACTGCTATATCTTTAACTGTAGAGTAATCTTCGATCTAAACTAAATAAACAAAAGAATGGTTGTTCATTCAGTTACGCTGCATGAGTTGCGTTTTCCGTTCGTAAATAAACAAAGGCTGTAATGTGACAAAATACTCGCCACAGTAGATTGGGTGCGAAACGGCACGAAAGATCAACACCTAACTCTTAAAGGCGTTTTCTTATAAAGCGGCGTTTACACGCTCAAGTTGCGCACAAAGAATCACAAAAGCTCAAGTTGGCTGCTCGTGAGGCACAAAGTTAGTCAGATTTCGAAGCAAGTGGCGTGTTTACACCGTCAAAAGTACATACTCACGGGAACCCTTCAAAGTCTCTACCCTTCACTGACGTGTGCACACGCCCCAACACTTCACCACAGGTTATATAATAATTACTACGTAATCTTACTCTGTGTGAAGTGAACCCAAATATAGCAGCGAGCTTAATATTCTCAAACATTTCCTATCATTTCCGAGACCCAACCCTTCTTAGCGTTGTTATGAAGGAAGTTTAATGAAATTAATTGTAATTATTATTACATCCACGCTCTAACTAATTTTAAGAAGATTGACTGGTACTTACGGTTTTGTTTATGCTGGTTTTGTGTTTAATTAAATTGATTGTAAGTCCATGAACTACAATAAATAAATAAGGTTTAAAAGGCTTTCAAACGGCCCAATTATTCGACGTTTTCAAGTCGTTTAAAATTTACTTGTCACGTAGATAATAAAGAAATATATTAGGAAACAGGTGGAAAAAAGACCTACAAATTCTGCAACCTATAACAGCTAAAATGCAGCTGAATCGTAGTTCTTAGGCTATTTCGATTGAAGATCGATCGAACCATAATTGGAACTATATAAGAACGTCAACCGTTGTAAATAAGTAGAATTGAGTGTCTGAACACCGTCGGTAACAAAGATAACAATTGCTGTTTTGTCACTGCAAACCAATAAAGTTCAGCAGAAAAGATTCTTCCTCAAAATAATCAAACGTGGGTTTCTATCCTCAATCGAACGAACGGTCTATCTCCTTTACTAAATTGATCTGCAGGGGTAGTCCAATCTCAGTTGAACTGCAAAGTTTTAAATCGTGGTCAGTTCATACTAACTCATAATTATTCTGTGACTAAATAGTGACATTATGATGTCATTCAATTTGTTTTCGCGCATATTTTGCTGTCAAGTGTCTAAAAAAATGATCACTTGGTACAAAATTGTACCACGTGACCTGAAGAAATTACACTGGGCAGTGAAATATAACTTGACAGCAAAAGATTGGAATACGGGGGCTAATAAAGCCCTTGCCCTATAAATTTTCTGGTCCATAGATTCCTAATAATTATACAAATGTAATTACACTGTAGGGTTGTCGAAGCTACATTACGCCATCGTTGTGATCCTTTACATTTACTTATTTATCCTTTACATTTCCTCTCGACTTAAATACTTTACTTATTTACTTACTTTTTACAGTGTTATTATTTAGGATAGTCTAATTTTTTCAGAAGTAAATTTTTTTTTATACCTACTACTTAATGATGGAATAAGCCGTGGGCCCACCCGATGTTAAGTGGTAACACACTGCCTATAACGGTGCATTGTGTAAAAACAAGCTGTTTATTTTCATAAACAGTTTCATTTCAGAAAAAAATTCAATTTAATTTAAAAACATTCATGAAAAGCAATCAACAAAATATTCATGGATGTTTCGAACAACCGCCATCCTTAGTCTCGAACAAAGCTTGTACTATGGGAATCGCATTACCTACTGTTAAATTTTTTTAAACACTATCTAAAACACAAAACGTGTGCGACGCGGTTTGGGTTCTACAATTTGTAATAATTTTACCCTTACCCGCGCCTGACCCGCTCCCGTTGCGTATCCGTTTTTTGGGTTTCGCGCACTCTAGCGCACTTTTATTTCTACTCTCTATTTATTACGGGCTATTTTTTACACGGTAACGAAAGAAAACAAAGCAATAACAGAATAACAGCTCATTTTATTAAAACGACGCTTCATATTACCTATTTTCTTTTCGTAGTATTTTAATTTGATTAATTCAAGGAAATCGCAACTTCCTTATTCGCAAAAATTCAACTTACCAAATATTATATTGTACGAATTCGGTCGGTAGATTCTGTCGAAATTAGTAAACTTTCTGATTCGAATTGAAGAAACTTTAATGCTATGCTTATTTGAATAAGACGACATATTTTGAATTAATTAATGAAAATGCTTTATTGTAGGTACATAAATTATACATCAGAACCATTATGAAATAAAAAAACACAGGCTTCGTTTGTGATGCAAGTACATGTCGGTACAGTGGGTGGCCTTATCGCTCAGTAACATTTTACTGTGAATTTTAACAAACATTGATTAACATAGTACAAAAGCTAATTTACTGTGTTGTTTAGAGCGCATTGTATTTGGCTATCTTGTAAATCTGACTAACACATCGCGACATCAATACCCCAGCGATTAAAAAGCTACTAATGAGCGTTTGATCGATTCAAGAGTATGATGAATCGATGCAGTGATTATGTATAATGTTTAAAGGTACTAGTAATCATCCAGTATCTAGCTATATCTTGAGGCTAGCAGGGAAAGACGCTGGAAAGAGATATCTCAGCATCTTAGCAGTCAGCTTTTGATGTCATATCATCCAGTTTTTAATCAGTATGCATACTTAGCAGATCAAGCAAACATTTATCCTGAGAACCGAGCTTTTTCGTATTTGAGCTGGTCAGTCACCAGCTGTGTAAAGGTCATCAAAATATGAATTAGTCAACTAGGTACCTATAAAACAATAGTCAGCATCTGAGAGATAAGAGCTCGTATACATAACAATAACCGTTAAGCTACAACTGTCCTCGAAAACCCCATATTTTCAACTTTAAATCCAACCCGAGCGTCCCCGCTTAAATATAAACAACTATAATGAGGTCACAGGGAAATAATTACCACTGGTTGACTTGACGACCGCTGCGCCACCACGCTGTGTTTGAGATGAAATCACAATGATTTTTCTTTTAATTTTGATGTTCGATAATCAGCACCAATCTCGTTACCTTTGCCTATTATAGCGAAAAAACTTCGAACTTCAACTTTTTTTCTACGATATAGAAAAAAAGTATATCTAATATGACTATATTGAATGAAACTTAAGGTCTAAATTGGGAAGACTTTCGTGCAGTTATAAAAATTAGACAAGTGAACCAACTAACTTTAACCTCTAAGCTGCAACCAAACCAAGGACAGCGTGTGTTCAAAGCAAATTGGATCTAGGTGCCGATAGTCGGAAGTCCCTCATTTCCGTGCATTTGTTGTCACCCTGGCTGGTACGCATTAAATTTTCTTCAGCGTCCCATCGTACTCCCGTTTCCTGGTATGGTGTCCGGTTCGACCTGGTTCAGAAAAGTGAATTAAGTTTGTACCCTTTCCATTGACCTTTACAGCCTCGTTATAGAAAATCAATACAACTAGTTACCGGCAATTGAACGGGCGCGCACGAAAAGATTCGCTACAATCACGTTTAATACCATTTTCCTTAGCTTACTTCTCTTTACGCCTCTCTTTCCAACCTACCTAGTTTATATTGCATCGCTAGAAAACAGAAAACGTGAAAAATTTATAAGAAACGTCATGTGACTTTTTATTCAGAAAATCATTTCCATATTTTGATTAGTTATAGTCTCTAACGACTAGAATATAGAAAGAAAGAATTTATTTGCGACACAATATTAACAATAACTTAGAACTAGGAGAAGCTAAGGTGCCGCTAAACAGACCCTGCCTTAGCTTATGTCGGCCGACAAGCGTTTCGATATCGTTAAGCGATATCGTTTTGGTTAAGGCCTCAATATCTCTAAGGGGATGTCTACAGTGCCTGGAATTACAGACGTCGTCTGTTTTTATTTTAGCTGCCACAGCATCAAGCCATTTTATCGTCGGAAGTTACTCTACGGTACGAAGTACCGTACCGTAGTACCGTAGTACCGTACGGTACGTAGTACGAAAAGCTATATTGCTAAGCAGGCGTCTCATACTCAACTTAACTTAACTTAAAATAATATAAATTTGCATGCCGATGTGTTTGGTGAAATATGTGAAACCTATTAGATACTGTAAGAACTTGTAACCATATTTCTAGCAAATGAACCATTTCATTTTCATTTCACCTCGTGACTACGAATCTTGTGACAGGTTTGCGACAAGCGTAAATTGTGGAATCTTTGAATACGTGGGTGGGTAGCGAGCGACAGTTTACCTCCTGTTAGTCAATCAGTGTCTATTGCACCTAAGTGCCGACTAGTACAATGCAGTGTGCTGCTAGACGCACTCGAAGTAAGAACAAAATAGAAACACCTATCAAATACATTAAGTACCTGCAAAAATTTGCCACCTTAATATTTAAGTATTTATCTACCTACCTAATTGCTATGCCCTATTGATATTGATATTGATGGGACTCCCTTTTCCGCATTTAGGCTCAAAGTTGGCCCATTATGCGTGGGGGGTGTTCTGGCTAGGAGTGTAGCCAGCCTAACTCCTCCCAAAAGCACAGAAGCTTCCTGGGGGCTTCGCAGGCTTGGAGGAGTGACCTAGGGTTATTTAGGATTTCTGTTCGTTGTGTGGTTACGCCCTCACATTCCAGGATTACATGGGCAGCTGATTCTTCTTTGGTAAGACAGCCTCTGCAGAGTGAACTGTCAGTGGCTCCGATGTTGTAGAGGTGTTTATTCAAGGGACAGTGTCCTGTCAGGGTCCCCACGATGATTTTGAGGTTATGTCTCTGCAGGCTCAGTAGACGGCGTGTTAATTTCGGTGTGATTGCTGGGATTGCAGCTCTTGACTGTCTGCAGTCCGTCGTGCGAGCCCAGCGTGTGTTGTGTAAGTGAAGGGTGTCCAAACGCACCCAGGTGCGTAGTTGAGAGAATGGTAGAGGAAGGAAGGGGTTTGGCCCTTCGGATATTGTTCCTGCTCCTCTTCTGGCTAACTCTATGCTATGCCCTAACAGGGTTTATGTTTGATACTCTACATACCTTTATAACACCTGTTTATGCAACATAAAAGTGCAATAAAGATTTTGAATTTGAATTTGAAAATATAAATGATAAATATAATATAAATGATAAATATAATGTAAGTAGATTCGCACCCTTAACATGAATGCTTACAAAAGAAAAGATTCCGATTCTCCTCATGATTCAAAAAGGAATCACAGAACTAATTCAGGTGCTCGAAGTATCCGATAGCCATCCCAAGTTGCCAATAACTGAAGGACATCGAACTAGGCCCAGGGGATGATGATAACGATGAAAACGGTTTATAACGCCCTTAAATAAAGTTAATAGCTGCCGGGAAGTTTTCGCCGGTACCCCTTAGAACCATTACGCAGTGTAACGGTACGATTTATTCTAAGTTTGTAGTATTAGGAAGGTGTGGTGGTGATACGCTGTAGCTGAAAGCCGATTTTCAGGAAATCACTAAGATTTTTATAACATTCCAAAAGTTATGAGTCGGTTTCGAACCCACTACCTTACCCCTGATACGGAGGGAGCTGCGTTAACGAGAAGGTCATTCGTCGAGTGGCATTACAATTCGGTCGAGAGGTAGCTGGTTCAAATCCCGTTCGATTCATAACTTTTGAAATTTTATGAAAATCTTCGTGTTTTTTTAATGATCGTTTTCATTAGAGGCTTTCAGGAAAATTACTTTTCATAGATAGGTATTGATAACAATGTAATCGCACTTTGCCAACTTTTTCAAATGTGAATATATATAATGTTCCATGAAATTGTGCCTACGCGTTTGTCACCGACATGGTCTTCGACAGTAAAAGATCTAAAGAGATATCTACCGTGCTTGGGGAAATGATCGTGAATCCGTTTATTAACTTGACTTTTACCCAGAAAGATGGTAATAACTTATAAGTAGGTATTCTTATTTTCCTTCATAGCGAAATCTACACTATTTGTTATCAGACGAATAAAAAGTACATTGCATATTAGGTGGGTAAAATAGGTATTTATTTATTCGTATATTTTCTTTCTAGTTAGCTCTAATTAGTACGGTTAATGTTGAATCGTTATTAATGTTGCCCAGAGATTGTATTCAGGCGACAAGCATAGGGCTATCACCATCAGACCTTTCCGGCTTTAAATTGTCTACAAACTTCTAAAACCACTTCATCTATTACCATAATCACACCCCTAAAATGGCCAAGGATCTCGCCTTATAGTATTTAGGTGTCAAATGGAGTTGTACGAGGTCGATTTAGAAGCGAGATAAGAGAGCCGCAGTAGGTGATTTTACTGGGTTTTTCTTCGATATGGTTTAAGTATTTAGATATTGGTTTAGTGGTTTGTTTTTTATTATTTTGGGCGCACTAGTCTTTTGTTTTTATCTTGTTTTTTTTTCGATAAAATTATACACGACTTGTAGAATAATGAAGGTGTAGAATAATCTAGTTCACGGGTAATATTTATACGAAAATGAATATTTTCTATACTGATAACCAAGCAGTTATATGACGCACGTCACGGGAGATAAACGAATAAGTTTTAAATTGTCATCTGCCCCCGTATGCCAATCTTTTGCTGTCAAGTTATATTTCACTGCCCAGTGTAATTTCTTCAGGTCACGTGGTACAATTTTGTACCACGTGATCATTCTTTTTAGACACTTGACAGCAAAATATGCGCGGTAGCACATCAAATGACGTCATAATATCACTATTTAGTCACAGAATAACTATGAGTTAGTATGAACTGACCATGATTTAAAACTTTGCAGTTCAACTTTGATTGGCATACCCCTGCTGAAGTCTTTTTGTTTGTAAAACGCAGATTAATTCACGGCTGTAGGCGACGCCTTACGGCAAAAGCTAGAAGGACCACATTGAACCTCAGACAACTTTCAATCAAATATTCATGTCCATAGGTGTCAATCTTAACGTGATCTCAGGTGGAATTAGAATGTCAATGTCATTCTAATTATGCCATTAGTTAACTAATTGGACAACCACAGATCTGTCATACATGATAGGTTATTAATTATTAAGCCAGACTCTGCCTACTGCGAAACGGAAATTGCAATGGACATCAAAATTTTTACAATCTTATTCATAATTTCCTGTTATTTTTGAGGCTTTAAAAATGCTCAGTCATTGTCACTTGCATGAAAACGAAAAGAGATGACAAAAGATTTAGCAGCCATTTTAGCTAGAGAAGCTTTAAAAGACCAATATGAAATTAGACCAATAATATTTAAACAGCTGATTAAAGTTATGCATTGATTATAAGTAAAACGATAGTTAGAAAACTATTTTTTTTTCTAAACGTGAAGTCCTCTATCGTCGTGATACAGGTGTTCTCCAATAGTAAACAAGAAACATAAATAAAACACCCCTAGATTGTAAGATTCGAAACCCACTCGCCTTTTAATATTAAAATCCTATTGAAAATCCATTTCCTATCAATCATCAGCTTAACAAACCGTAACATCATCATCTATTTACACCCTTATAACTTTCCGAATCCTGTATCTGTTTAAGACACTTTATAACAGCCGCCAGATTAAAATGAACTCTAAAAACTAGCTTTAGAGTCTATTTCAGCATGAAAGATATTCGTGTCAGCTTTTTAAGTGCACAAATATATAAACCGGACTACGACGTGTTAAAAGGGATGGTTTTCATTATTCGGTCTACTGTATCTTGATGACATGAAACGCGGTTAGTAAAAAGACGACGAAACTAAACTATTCAACTAAATTACTTAACTATCAATATGTACAGTGAAAATGTCGGGCCTAATAACTAGGTATATCTTCTTCTGTGGCTGTATCTCTGAAATATTAAGGGTCTATACACACGTGATCATCAGCCGGTCGTTAGTTGAGTGCGGATAAGGGTAAGCTTAGGGACTGCGCAGATTTGAGCCCCATTCATGCGGTCACGCGAAGTCACGGGGCCTTAATAGATATATGTTTAAAAAGATTAAAGTAATATCAGTTACATAAAACCTCTAACAATTACCGTTTTTTTTTTTTTTTAAATTAAAGGTATATTTTTGTTACATTTTAAAGATTCAAATCGAAATTTGAACTAAAAAAGATAGCTCATAGTGAGTTTATACCACTTTAAACTCTATTAAGTTAAACTGTGTATTGTTTCTCGTAGAAAATGACAAGAGTGCAAAATACTAAACAAACAGGGTAGAGAAGTGTTGAAAGGTGCATTAGGCAGGTACATCTGAGAGGTGCACAAGCAATTACCCGTCTTTGGCAGACGGGCCAAGAAGCTATTTCCTGCAACACTGCAAGTTAAAGGGCAGAATTACAGGTATATTCAGTCTTTGTAGAGAAAATTTCAACCATGATACTAAAACTGAAAAAAGGAACGTGACAAAACCAACTACACATCTTTTAACCCCCCCGATGACCTATCTTTTGAAGTCATGAGTCAATTGTACTCGTAATATCTGCTCAGAATACTCTATTATAGTATTCATCCATGAATATCAAGAGAAATTTAAGCTATAAATAGATAAATGAGAAACATACAAATAACGGCAATGGGATACAATGGGCGGTCTTATCACTAAAATCAATCTCTTCCAGACAACCTGGGGATGGACTGGATTGATAGGAACGCTAGAAGACGGTGGTGTAGAAAAATAAAAAACGTAATAGGTATTTAATAATAATACTAAGAGAACGGGAGTAAAATGAAGAAAATAATAATTTCCTCATTTTACTCCTTCACTTAGGACTGTATAAAACAAAAAACAAGCAATTCATTAGAATCTTTCCGAACAGAAAGTGTTAGCCACAGAATATGCTCCATTAGTTAAATGGGACTTTTGATTTACACCAGCAAGTCCATCTCAATCAGAGTATGAGAAATGGGCTGACAAAGAATCTTACGGATCCGAGTGTCGACTCCGAAAAAATCGCCGACTTACAACTTCCACGATTTCATTAGGAGCTCTCTAAAAACTTCGAACTTTTGAAGATTCCAGCCATGTTTTTTGAAGTAGATTGATGTTAAATTTAGCATGAGTAATAAATATTTATTACGGCAATCAAGAAACAGACAGAGTATTTATAATCTGCCCCCGTATCCCAATCTTTTGCTGTCAAGTTATATTTCACTACCCAGTGTAATTTCTTCAGGTCACGTGGTACAATTTTGTACCACGTGATCATTCTTTTTAGACACTTGACAGCAAAATATGCGCGAAAACAAATTAAATGACATCATAATGTCACTATTTAGTCACAGAATAACTATGAGTTAGTATGAACCGACCACGATTTAAAACTTTGCAGTTCAACTTTGCATTTCAACTTTGATTGGCATACCCCTGCTGGGGAGTTTCAGTTCATGGTGGGCGATGAATCAAGTGGCGGTAAAAATTGCACTTAGTAAATTAGTTGACACGTGACTATATATATACTGATCGCTACAAAAAGAGGCGATAGAGAACATCGACTTAGTTTTTTTTATTGGCTTAATATCTTGTACAACGGGATTAGGAGAAGGTGTAATATTGAACCTAGTTACGGTACCTACGCACAATGGATATTTATCCCTCTGAAGGTAGGTGCTACAAACAATTGCGCATGTACTGTTGTGCGGAAAAATTAGCTTACCTCCAATTCGACCTAAAATACGTTCTGCACAGATACTTCAGACAAAGATCCGTTGTGACTACTATACTAACTTGCACAAAAGCTTCGGACAACGTTTAGACGTTTTAGTTTACAAATAGTGGCATAAAGTAAACTCGATAGGCCATGTTCTCAAAAGCCCTTACATAAACTATATTACGAAAATGATTTCAGAGTATCCAACACACTGGTCGCTTATCGGAACCCGCAATTTCAATCCACCCCTACTCCATTGCTATTCCGGTGGTCAGCATCCTTAGACCTGAATGTACGAGCGCATTTATCATGACGTCACCTGGTCCGTACGTGAGCCGACTCGGAAAAAATATGTTGTCCAATTAATAAGGCACTTTGAATGGATTCCCGCTTCTGTTATGGGATGGAGAATTAGCCGGGCTGGATTGATTGTATGGGGCTGGCGATTAGGCTTTCACGTGCGGGAAAAATTGCACATCTTGATTATTTTTTTTGGGCGAATCGTAAATTGTAGACGGAAAAGTTAGATGTTTAAATATAGTTGTGTTTCAGATGATTAAATTTTTGTGAAACTAGTTTCTCTAAGATGAATGAAACTTGGAGTTATAATAGTTCGGAACCAAGAAAACAAATAACTGCTCAAATTAATCGATCAGAGATTACTAGATTTTATTAAGAGAATTACACTTCTAATTTAATCTACTTGGGTTGGTATAGTGTGCGTAGGCCTTTTAAATTTTGATCTTTTTGCCCCGCTCTAAGGCATTATCCCCTCTTTTCTTAACTGTTAAAGAGGCCATCTGATTCAACGTAAAACGGGCATAGCAACTACTTAAAGTCACATTAACATCTGCATACATCTCAGCGATATTGCGGTCTAAGCATTTCACAACTTTGCAAGGCACTTATCCACTTGGTAAAAGATTATTATGATTCACGTTACACCGTGCCCGGACCGAGACGTGATCAAGGCGTCAGTTGAATTTAAACTTTGTTTGTATAATAATACAGATGAATATCGGTAATCGTTATACAAGTAAGTGACCGTGTTCGAGCCGGGGTCGGACCGTTGTCGATGTTTTACGAATCCCAATTTCACGCTGTACAGTCGTATGAATAAAGTTCCAAATTCAACTGACGAGTCGGACACAGCTCAGTCTGGATGGTGTAACGAATCACCCGAAGTAAAGTTAAAACGTGACTGTTGACAACTCGAGTCTGCAAACTTATATCTCGCGGTAATCCATTTTTGTCCAACATTAGGGAAATCCTCACAAGTCCTATTTAGGAAATTGCTTACTTTTATCGCGCTTGCGGCGCAAGCTCGACCTCTATTTTTGTAGGCCCTTTTTAACCGTCAAAGTTAAGTAACCGTTTACGAGCCCACTTGTTCATTTCACTAGAAATGTTAATTTGTGAGAGACTACAGACACAGGAGGTGCCGAGCGTGTTTTGTTTTGTAGTTCAATAGGAATAGGACAAACATTTTCCTCCAACGAACCACCATGAACATGAATACCTGGAACCATAGCAGTTCTAATGAGAATGATCGATTACACAAAATATTCTAAAGCTTCCTATTTAATAAAGTCTGCCAGTTAATTTAAACGCAATCTACTTATACCAAAATTGCCCTGATTACTTTCGGCTGTCTACGCATAATATTTTAATAAGTAATTACTTACCACCTCTTAAATTCTGAAATCAATTTTCATGGCAAAATTAGTGCTACGATCCACAGAAAAGCTTATAAAGGAATCTATACATACAATGAAACTGAGTAGACCCAAAAGTTCTGTACATGATGACCCAAAACAAATCACGATTGAAAAGCTTTTTTGGTCTGTTTGTTCGTTCTCAATTCACAACCAAACTACGGAATAAATTTTAATGAAGGGTCAATATTTTGGTTTGATGTTTAAATAAATTGAGCCAATCGTGCTATTTTTTACCTACCTACAAGCTAATTATGTACGCTCCTCGCACCGAAAAGCGTAGGTGTGGGATTACCACTAGATGGAAAGACGGTCTATTAAAGGTGGCTAATAAAAGCCGTTAGGTATCGCACAAGATCGGTCGCTCTGGTAAATGGAGAAGACTTATGTTCATTGTATATCAGTAATTTAGAGCAATGCATCACAGGGCACGTCTTCAGTGGACGTGTTCAGTGAGGCAATGTATTTTTATATACAGTGGTTACCACTTAACATCGGGTGGGCCATCGGCTTCTTTCATCATCCCACTACTATTTATAAATGTCAAAGTTTAGATGTTTGTGTTTTAATCACGTTGTAACTACTGGTCCGATTTGGATGAAACTTGGACTATATTACAGTTCGTAGCTTGGATTAACACATTTAACACATAGGTTTTCCCGCTGTTTTTAGGTTATTTTTTTTCTGGACGAATTCGCGGATAACTGCTAATTTAGTATAAAAAAAACTCTTCTTCTGATTTTTTGACAATATTATTCTTGTGCGAATAAAGCCGTATAGTTTTCCTAGTTATGAAATAATTCAATGAAATAATTCAATGAAATAATAATTAGTGCATGCAAGCGATGGCGCAAAAACAATTTATGGCTGTTTGGTTCGCACTCAGCGTATTTTGTTTTCTGAAATATATAGCCGGCTTACTTGCTATTGATGAATGGCCGCTATTGTTTTGTCTGTATAGTTGTTTAATTTATGCTTAGTTCATTTTTGTTTATTTTATGTTTTTATGAAGTTGGAAAAAAGTACAGTAGGTGTATGTAATAATAATAAGGCCTTTGCATCTAATCAACTCAAGATGATTTATGCAGCGCCAGGGGTCACTTTTTAACCATACTTCTTACGAGCTACTACCTAGAAGTATACATAGAACTAGACTGTAGTGACCACCTAGTCTCTAGTTACCTAATCTATTTATTGTGTTTTAATTTTTTTTACTTTTTATGTGATATGGGTGTATTTGAGCATTTTGTATGAAGGTTACCTGCAATAAACAATTTTTTTTTAGTACCTACCTGAGACATGATCGAGATGGACTAGGCTTCTACCATCCTCTCAGCCTAGACAGCCTTATCTACAGGAAAGACATTACGTGCTGCGGAGCTGACTAAGCCGCGGGATTCCTTACGATGTGTTCCTTCATCGTTTGAAAGCACTGGCAATGCGCACATACATAGAAAAACCCATTGGTGCATGACCCATGACCTTAGGATCGGAAGGCGGGATCGCTACCACTAGACCACCGGCGCTCTTACGCGGCGGCTGTACCTACTAAGTACGCATTTATTTGGGTGTACGACTTTTATTTATATTCATATGACACGTAGTAAAATATCTAATAAATCATCTACATTTTATTTTTAAATAATACTAGCGGCACTATCTCAAGACTGAGCCCTTTAAAATTATATAGGTACTACTTAGGTATATGTACTTAATGGAAACGCGTTTTGCTGGCTGATTGTTGAACAGCAGGGGTAATGCCAATCAAAGTTGAACTGCAAAGTTTTAAATCATGGTCAGTTCATACTAACTCATAGTTATTCTGTGACTAAATAGTGACATTATGACGTCATTTGATGTGTTTTCGCGCATATTTTGCTGTCAAGTGTCTAAAAAGACTGATCACGTGGTACAAAATTGTACCACGTGACCTGAAGAAATTACACTGGGCAGTGAAATATAACTTGACAGCAAAAGATGACATTATGACGTCATTTGATGTGTTTTCGCGCATATTTTGCTGTCAAGTGTCTAAAAAGACTGATCACGTGGTACAAAATTGTACCACGTGACCTGAAGAAATTACACTGGGCAGTGAAATATAACTGGACAGCAAAAGATTGGCATACGGGGGCAGGGTTTTAGTAAAAGTTAGGCAAAATAAAGGCTCAATGACGATAAACCCTAAAACAAAACATCACAATGCAAATATTTATATTTCAGTCATATTTATTTTCCCCGCTTCAAACGACGCCGACCCAGATTTATCATACACTAGCTTCTACCCGTGGCTACGCTCACATATAAATCCTATAATAATAATAAATAATATTATAAACTAATAATATTAACTATAATATTAATATTATAATACTATAATATGAATATTAACTATAGTTATAAGTAATATTATAAACTAACTAAGTAATATTATAAACGTGAAAGTTTAGATGTGAGGATATTTGTTCCACAATCACGTTGCAAAGTGAACGCGGACGAGGTCGCAGGCGGAAGCTGGTATTTCATAAACATGGTATTTTAGATCAATAAGCAGAAATAAATTAACAACTGTTTCATGTGTATTTTATTTGTTATAATATTTAAATTAACTCTATGTAAATTAAAGGTAGGTAAATAAAGTATTCTAAAATGGTACACACATTGGAAACCATGAAATATTTGCAATAAATATTTTTATATTAATTTTTACTTTCTTTCAAATCTTTTCAGTTATTGCGATGCCGCGTTATTTAGTTACAAATTCTTTTTACAGAATAAAATTCTCTCACGGAATCCGCCCATACAAAACTAAACCGGTCAAAACTCCAGAATGATGTATAGCTATGTAAGTATCCTTGGAAAAGGTTTGAGCCCAACGCATTACGTGCCGACCTAAATCTCAAATCGCACAATCTAATCTACAGGACAAAATATATCGAGATTCGACTGACAAGATTTTTCTAGAAAATATATTTTCACCCTGACTGGCCCACAGACAAATATAATTAGAGGAGAATTTGTCCGATAGTATTGTGAGAAATATTGTGATGTGGGAAAAGCGAAAGAGATCGCGGGATTCCGCAGTTTTTCTTTTTTTTTATTAAAATTATTCCTGTTATGGTATGTAAAATTAGTAGACCTAAATAATTCACTCTTATACGTAAATAAAATATTTGACGATAGAGTACCTACCTAGAATAGCGTAGGTACTTAGTATTTATAAGCCTAACAAAAAAAAAGGCCGATATTTGACTTGGCCGTTTTGCAACGCAACACCCAAAGCAAGCGTTTGCCTCGGAACCCTAAAACAAAATGTATCTTTTGTAGGGTCCCGTCTACTATATCGCGGGGGCCACGTTCGATTGGATTGAAACGTAGGCAAGCAGAGTGCTCTTAGGCAGAGGGTCCGTAATAGCATTTTTGTAGAGAAGCCCAAAAGAAAAAAAAATTAAGAGGTTGAGAGATAAATTTTGATGACGTCAGACGATAAAAAACTATTTTAGATTAGGTATAATAGGTAGGTATAATGGTAGGTAGGTATAATAGGTTAGGTATAATTTTTATTTATAACATAGCTATGTTATAAATAAAATCTTGGTTATATATATGTACGTAAACTGTGAAACAACAGTTAATAGAGGATTTTAAATAAAGGAAATTCCAGGTTTTCTTTTTTCCAATCCTGAAAGTGTGAAGATTATAGTGGGCCGCGAACTAGCTAATTTTCTAAAACTACCTATGTAAGTATAGAAAAGCTGTAATTAGTTAGTTACTATCTATTACAAAAACACATTATTGCGTAGAAAAAACAAATGCTTATTTTACTTACTTGTGTATAGAATTATCTGTTCCGAATTGCGTAAAGTCATGAAGGGCTGCGAAATAAATATTTTTCTCGGGAGAAAGCTATTTATCTGCGATTACTATTGTATTGATTAAATGAATCGAGGAATGCGATTGATAAATTCCTTTCTGGCGCGAAGCGAGGATAGCGGGAATACTAGGGCATTCGTTTTAAATTCTATCCACAGCGATCCTAAATTTTATATCAAATTAACAGTTTACAGCGAAAAAGGGTTTCATTGTGTTCAATGATTTAAAGCAAAGTTTTTGTTTATGCGTCTAAAGGTTTAAAAGAAATAGGTCTATGATCTAAAAATGCGTAGATTAGATTAACTAATGTGTTAGGTACGCCATGTTTTAGCACTGTTTTATGCGTCCGCAAGTAGCATGTTTCAGTTATGGACCACTATGTTGCTGAAGAAGTGATATAATTGATGAATTTACCCTCATATTCAAACTGTATTTGCCATGAATTAAATCACGGTAAAATCACAAACTATCTCATTTCACCATCAAACAGTTATTACTAAACCTTAGGTAAGTATAACCAATAAGAAAGTAGTAAGCAAACCACATGTTTTTCCCCTAAACTTCGCTTTAAGTTCCTAGGTGCTCTAAAAATGATATTCTTACCGCGTTCGCCACAGATAATGCTGGAAATTAAGATTTACATAACCAAAAACTTGTGAAAACACAATTACAGAAGTTTTAACATGGAGCCTGTAAGCGTAGGTAATCACATTTGTCGGAGCTCCAAGGAGAAAATTGTCTTCGGTCGTAACAAGGTTGGGCCCCGACCCTCACCACTTTCCTAGGGTTTATTCCCAAGATTACCCCATTTTTACCCTAGGCTTGCGTTGAATTGAGGAATAAAATGTTTCATCTACGTACCGCCGTTTGTGAATGCGTGTGTAATATTTTCTATGTGAGTACAAAACTAAAATTCAGGGCAACATACTTTATAGTTCTTTAGCTAGGGTGGGCTTGAGAGTAAACCTCTTTACTAGTACTAATTGGAAGACGAGACTGTCTGGATGCTGTGAATTCTTTATCTTCTAACTGCACTTTAAACTGAGAGAAGAAATTATTACATTTTCTGATAATTCAAATTAATATAAAGTTATTTGTAGAACACTAATGGTGCAACGGCGAAACAACTATTACTCTAGCTTTTTAATTGTTCTAAAGATGAGAACTGTGCTATTTTAAAACCTTTAGCTAAAATACAGCAATTCGTGACGTCAAAGTACTTGTACCATTTAAGCTTATTGCAAACCTATCGCAAATAACATAATAGCCTTGCTGATCGTAGCACTAAAATCACTTTCTTACTCCATAAAATAAACATCCACGCAAAATAATCTTACGTATTCGTGAGGAAATTGGCAAGTCCTTGAACTAAAATCCACGATGTGATAATACTAAAGCTGTCCGGGGTGCACTGAATCCTTCCTCAGTATTAACGTAATAATGAGGCTCGGAAATTATTAGTCAATATCATAGACCCATACCTCGCTAATAGATTTTCCCTTCAACAGAACATAGGTAATGAGAAACCGCTAGGTAACACCGGACAAAATATGAAGAAGCTTATTAAAGTTGTAAATATCAAACATCGAGATATTTTTGGTAATTGGTTTTACAAGCTTTTATTTAACTTGGAATGTTTTGTTTAATTTTTATTTCGAGACCATTCAAACAAATTTTCTAAATACTTAGGTATTATTAAATTACTTTGTGAGATGTCTACTTTACGTGTTGATAGACTCACAGGGCGTTGCTGTGTTAGCTTCGTACGTATCGTTGCAAACCTAAGGTCGAATGAAGTGAGCTACCGCGATGAGTGTGTTGTAACTACAATTTCATTGCCTACCACTTCATTGGTGGGATCATCTACCAAAAGTCGATACAGAGTGTACCCACTGTTCTTACTGAACCTGTGCCGTCAGTCTGTCTCGAATACTTTGACACCCCCGACCCGTGAACGCTTTAGCAATTAGGTACCCACTCATGCCGCCAGCCTGCCTACAACACACCTAATAGCAAAATAATAGGCGTACACACGCAGACAGTATTTGATTGAGCTTCAACGTGAAAATGGTGCCAGGGGTATGCCAATCAAAGTTGAACTGCAAAGTTGAACTGCAAAGTTTTAAATCATGGTCAGTTCATACTAACATTGTTATTCTGTGACTAAATAGTGACATTATGACGTCATTTGATGTGTTTTCGCGCATATTTTGCTGTCAAGTGTCTAAAAAGAATGATTGACTGAGAATGACTGAAGAAATTACACTGGGCAGTGAAATATAACTTGACAGCAAAAGATTGGCATACGGGGGCTGATAAATCAAGTAACGTTAGCACCGGTTGCATGAATAAAATGGCAGTAAGCGTACCAAAATAGCAATGATTTCAAGCACTCCTGCAAGTAATGATTTCAAGCAAGCACCAAAATGAACGATTAAGTGGACTGTATTTTGTAACGATTATTTTAATTTAAAATTAAGTTTACGATAACGACACGATAGGACCACAAACTAGATCCTAGCACCTGCAATAAACTGCGTAGACAGGATGTAAGCAAGCCTTGTTTTACGTGCTTGTGTCTTGTACTTTTTCTAGAATACTCCTTTTGCATGCAAGCAAATGAAAAATCAACACTTTCCTACGAATCTTGTACCGCCTAGAAAACGACGTACTTAACGTAACGTAACGTACTTAATAAAATTGATTTATGTTATTCGTGAAAATACATAAACAATACAAAGTCCGAATTTGCAAACACAAGCCCATTTTGCATGAAAATTACTTAGTAATTTGACTTGCTTCAGCCACTTATAAAAACTAGCTCGTAGAGGTAGTTAAGCGATAAGTACCCCAGTTTTATTAGGAAAATAAAATTCTGTAAGCACTAATACTGTCAGTAGGTATCAGTGCAGTAACTCCGTGGCTCGCATGCCAATAACGACGTTCGTAAGCTTCATTTACATAGAAAGCAGATTTTATTTCGACTGAAAAAGTATGGTAAAGCTCGGTTCCTTTTTTTCATTCCATCTATAGATCTATTAGCGTTTATACTAACCAAAAACCATTTTAGAGGTTTATTAAAGGCTAAATAAAATTACCTCATTTTTTCATTCCATCATTGCCTAAACTAGTTCAGACTGCGGTCCCAAGTTTCTACCTATCACCCAAAAAAACTAAATATATACAATTTTGTATAGTTTTTGAATACAAAAAGAAAAAAATTGATTTTACTTACTTAACACAATCCAATTTGCACCCATTGGTGTATTTTAGATTTTAGTAAGTTTATAAATATTGTAAATACTGTATTAGTCATAATTTTCTTTGTGAATAAATTTATTTCCTAAAAAAAAAGTAAGTTTAGTAATCGGGCTATAAAAGATTTTTATTATTAATATGTGCCGAATTAAACCGGTTTGAACTGCAAATACGTCTACCAGCAATATTAGATTATACGCGGTACGAATCATAACGAGCAGTCTCTAACTGGATTATGCTGATGAGAATGTATCGCTTTCTAAACCATGTAAGAACTTGCGTTTTGTCTGAATTATTTTTAGACATTAGAGTCCATATTTACTGCTTTTGTGGCCAAGTTGACATACAGTAGCTTAGAGAATACCTACGCCAAACATGTAAAGAATTAATCGATTATTTACGTTACTTATCGTTCAATACGTACCTATGTATGGAAATGACATAGAGTCATTTCCATACATTTTCAATGCTGACCTGACTTGGCTGTGATGTGCTTGGCTTGGATGATAGCTTTTTTTCTAATTAAGCAGTTAAGGTGAGAAATAGAGCCAATTTTTTGTGTTATAATAACAAAGATTGTCTTCTTTTATAAGCAAGCAACTTAATGTAAGCAAAATATACAGTGACAACATTTTCAGGTGCGAATGGTACTTCTTATTATTCCAAATCGTACTTCCATCTCAAAACAAAGGAACATCTGATTGCAAAAAATAGTGCGCGAAGAACGCAAAACTTCTCAGATTTCTCTAAAATGCTATGAATAATGCATTCACCTTATGAATTTCAGTTTCAGCGAAACAAAGTTACCTGAGCCATTCTCACTTCACTCTGTCTCGTTTGAGTGAGACCTCTGCTCGTAACTTAGTTAAATCATGTTGAAAATATGATGAAAATGGTTATAAAATTAATTTAAGTTAGCTATATGAGTTAGAAATATATTATGCCTGTCAGGATCAAGTAAGTAAAGTCAGTGTTTGTTTTAGTAGGTCATTTTGATCGAGAAATAGAAAACTTCATAACTGTATGGTAATGACATCTCGATATGTCAACTTGATTACTTGACTTGACTTGCTAGTGGTGTTTAGATCTCAGTTAAACTATCGGTCCCGGCTCTGCCACAACGGAGGGTATCTCCGTCACCAGAGTTGGCCACTCATACACTAAACATATAGTAAACTAACGAACGAAACTTGACTAATAAATAGGCCAGGCTATGTAGTTATGAATCTAGGAAATAGACTACATTGGTGAAGCAAATTCAAGTGAAAATTCTTGGCAGCCTGCCTCTACGGAAAACACGCGTGAGTTTATGCACTCGTTTGTACTTGTAAGTCGGTAGCCAATAACACTAAAGAACCAACAACAGTTTTAAAATAACGGTGATAGTATGCCAACCGTAATGTAGCAACAACCACAGAAGTAAAACTTCTGAGGAAAAGACAAATTCTATTATATATTGAGTTTTTATCATGTTAGGGAGCCAACGACGACATTCTACAATCGTTAGAGAATAAAATGTAAACATTTAGGTGTGAAAATAACATTAATTCTGATTAAATTACAATTCTTATACATTTTAGACGTTTTCTAGTCTATAAATGTCAATTTAGCTGGAAAAGTTACAAGGCGAAAGTTACTACTTTACAAGGCGTAATATTTGTATTTACTTTGACTTATAGCGACCGTCAAATGGTGGTCGCGTGCTTATTTAAAACCCCAAGCTTATTTTAACATGTACCTACATTTGTTATTGAAATCGGTAGAGGATATTCTCTTGCCAAATGGTAGGTTTCGAGTGTATTTCTGCCTTAAAGTAACAAGAAATTATAACCCTCTTTTAGTAGCCGGATAAATACAGTGTTCTGGAAAGTCGGTTAAGGATTTGTCAGAATAATTAATAGAAAATCCACTATCTCAAATCTCCATAAAAAGTGAGGTTGACTACAATACAAGGAAGTTAGGTATTTTTATGGTCTATACTAAGTTCGATAAACGCGTCTGAACCGCAATAGAAACTACCGAAAAAGTGGCATGGTTTGTGAGTCTTATACTGCATAAGAGCCGTTTTGCACACTCCTAAGTACAGTAGTAAGTTGTAAGTAGCAGTAGAAATATAAAGAACAGTGCGGTAATGCAGCAAGCAGCCGCTGCGCTACTGTCGCATCGCGTCGTATCATCACTGTCGCTTAGTGCTACGTGGTGCTATCCAACTCACCGCTGACTTATGAGTGTGTAAAACGGTTCTAATAGTTATGACTCCACTACTAGCACGAAGTAGATCTACACCGACATTCCAACACCGAGATTAAGTTATACTGATGTTTAATAAAGATTCGTGATTAAGTTGACATCTACATTGTGGTGACGATGTAGTAGTTTTGTAGCTACACGTGTTTGAACTATCGATATCGTCCAAACAAAAACAGATTGCTTTTAGATCCATCAAATTCTCGAAACCAATAAAACAAGGATATATGGCACTGCCTACGTACACGTTGTACACTGTAAACTTGATCACAGTATGTATAAAAATATCGTCTACGGCACAGATTATAGAAAGTACAGATGAAGTGTATAGCCATTTTCTTGTCATGGATAAAAGTGTACCATAGTGGAGGCCTTTGTGTCATTTAGTCTCTGGCCATTGACACCTCCAATGCCAAACATATTTTTATACAATTATGCCGACGTGTGTGGTTCCCACTTGCAAAAATTGGCCTGGGTCTAAAAACAAAGTAGATGGGATTACATATCATCGGTAAGTATCACATTTGAGTCTCTATTTGATAAGGAATCATCAATTTAAAGAAAAATGACCATCAATTCAATAATGTTGCAAACAACACCAACACTTTTTTTCCCAACAAAATTTATATTAATCTCTATGTGACTACACATCAGTGTAGTGTTACTATGTGACTAGACATAGGTATTTCAATAGATATTTTTAATCATAGAGCGCTACATTTGTTATTTTGAAAAAATATTTGTGAAATTTTAGCTTTCCTGCTGACATACTCAGACGAGAAAAATGGACAAAAATCGTTCAAAAAACACGTCCTGAGTATTGGATACCGTCAGATAAGAGTAAGAGATAAGAGAGAGAGATAAGAGAGTCGTCAGAGAGAGTTGTTCGGCGCATTTTGAGGAAAAATATTTTTATTTTACGAAATTATCATTAAGACGATTAACGAAAGAAGCTTTTCCAAGTAAGGTAAGTCTTATTAATTTTGCAGTCTTTTGTATACTTATTAATTTTACAAATACGAACAGTTTCTTATCTTATCCTGTTTCCGCCGTTGAAAACCGATTTCGGCTGGTAAAAGTGATCAGTTCATAAATAATCAAATACCTTAAAGCCAATGCTGATTGGTGGACTGATTTACCTTTGATTCTTATGCCAATATAAAGCTTTTGGTTCGTTGTTTGCTTTCTAATGCACTAGCGCACTCATCAAAAAACAATTATACAATAAAAACTTTTAAACAAAAAAACTAGGCCGCTGAAAAAACTGAAAAGCAAAAATAATAAACCTTTTTTATTTAACCTTAATAACTAAGTTCTTAAACTAATGTAAGTATAAGTAAGTACCTAAAAGTCGGTGCCGCGCATAGCGCTTTTCGTACTTAATTATGTAATAAGTACCAAAGTTCTAAGTACCTATCAAATAAATATATAAATAGTATAGAAAGAATATAGAAGTAAATAAATATTGTAGAAATATAAACTAAAAAATTGTGTTTTATTTATAGGTACCTACATCATCTAAAAAGTTTTTCTTTAATTCTTATAAAATTTTTAAATCTCTTTTAAAGTTTGTACTTATTTCTAATATAATTTATAAATCTCTATTTCGTTACCTCCTACTTAGGTAAGCAGCATTATACAAAAAAAAATTACCCCAAAAAATTGGGAAATAGTTTTGTAGGTGCAACATTGGGCTGCGCGAACATGATGCGCACGGGAACATTTTTATAGCATTTTGGTGACAAAAACCTTCATACAAATTATGTCAAATGCTCCTTCTTGTGTTTTCTTTTTTCTATGGTCTACGGTAGCGTTTTGACAAATACGTGAGGCTATAAAATCAGTATTTTGTTTGCAATTTTCATCTCGAATTCTAAAATGACAATATTCGAATAGTACCGCTCATTTTTTTTTCTGTCATCCTCAAACATCACAAAATAATAATGGCTTTCTTGAGTGCCTAAAAATCTCAGGGGATGACCTATACATACGAGTAAAACAACGAGAAAGACATATTCTCTCTTAATATTTAAATAAACTTGTAAGAGTAAGCGGTCTCTCTTAGATCTTTTCAGCTTAGTCGGTGGTGTAATAAAAACTGTAGGTTCTGTACTTCGTTAGACTTATTTTGCACTGTAGATGGGAGATACCTCGTACAGCGAGCACAAACATTTATTATTGGATCCGCGAACACTTCGAACACGATATTGGATTGAGATGGAAAGATTGCAGTGATGTGGGGTGACGTGATATGATGGATGATGCCAATCCTTTCTAGATTCATCTCACTGATGCCGTTCGTACAACGTATCCAAACGCCAGGAATATTAATATTTTAAATGAAGTTTCGGGAAAAATTTCCTTTTAAAAGTAACAGGAAAATGATGCTATCGAATTACTTTGATAATATGATGTTTAATTTCTCAAAACTCTGATATTTTACAACAAGTGATATTGGCTAAGTTCATCACATTTTAAGACACCATGTTTTACGTTTACAACTTTGTAAACTTAAATAATAATGCTCAGACTCATAGAGAGAACCATCAAGCCTAAACAAATAAAATGGTAGAGTCGTATTCGAGTGCAACTTTGTAACTGTCTTACCTACTTACTATAAAGCCTTTGTCCCTACTTAAAATAACCCTTAAATAGCTCTCTACCTCTCAGATTGCAGTATATTTAGTCAAAGCTCATTCTAGACGCAGAAACTGGTAATATCCTCTCCTTTACGAGAGATTCACCTTTCATTACCTACAGCGAGTCGACGCCCGTGTCGGGTCACAGACTGACTTGGCGCTTTCACACTTCGCCGGAAACGAGACACAACTATGTACCTTGTGATGTAAACACACCGATCTATATAGTTACTCTATTTATTGATATATAACTTTACTTGTTAGTTGTTAATAACAAGTTAAGGAAACACCGTGACTGATTTATAATGTAGATATCTTTTCTCTCGCTTTTAGCGGCTATTTTAATCGAAATATTTATATTTAACCGTACTAAATTACAAATGCTTATAAAAACCAACATTATTTTCAAAAAACATATTCACCTCTCAGCGAACCGCATGAAAAAATGCGCGGCGGCCATGTGCGACCCTAAACAAATATTTCTCGACGGGTGAAAACCCCGCTTTATGTTTCACTACTCATATACCATTCTGAATTAACTGCCAATTGAAACAGAGCTTTGTTAAACCAGTTTAAGGTATAAAATCTCTCATGACTGAGACAATCTTGGCGTTACAAATATTAATAAGTGATATTTTTCTATGTTGTGACTGTAATTTCATCTGTGGTTATGGAATAACATTGAGCTTCAAGTGGGCTTCTATATTGTAGGTTAATTTAATTGTGTAAGCCGAAAGGTAAGTAGCTTGCCTTTTTGAGTTAGGTATTTTAAATAAATAAACACATAAAAGTCACAAACGTAACCCTTACACCACACTAGGATCCCCTGTGTTATGGTAATTTGAACCGGAAGTAGAAGATTATGCATACATTTTTGTCCCACAGCGCAGTCATAGACAAAAATGGTTAATTATGAAGGACTCATCTAAAAAAGTATGATATTTCTGTTATAAGACTATTTCTTGCACTTTTGTTTTGGTATGCAACTAGAAACCTAGAATATATTTTATTTATTTTCTAAAGCTAGTTTTCTAGTGAAAAATGTCATTCAGTCAAAATAGAAAATAGACAAAGGCGAAAAATACATTGATTGGCCGCATTCGTGCTCACATTAAAACGAAATTGTATTAAAAAGCCCAAATCTGGTTCGCACGTGTCATGCCGGCTGTTCGTTTGTGACGCATCGTGATTTTTTCGGTCTGCCGCCGCCGATGTACAATTTTCTGTAAATCTTTTATGACTAAACAAATAACAAGAGTACTTATGGTAAGAGAAAAAAAGAGGAATGAATGTAAGAAGGAAGATGACATAGTAGTAGGTACAGACCGAACGATCCCTTAGTGAGTTTAACTGAAAAATCACTACTTTCATTCGATGATCGGAACGACACAAATTGGTTTTTTTTATTATTTTTTTTCAAATTTTGGATTGAATGCACACGCTGCATGTTCCGTATGTGTTTTTAGGAGTAGGTGTCAATGTCCCAGACTGTATTAAATTAAAAAAAAAATAGAAAAATATATAAGTAATCTCGTATATTTAAAGGTCCATATTTCCAGTAAAAATACCGGTTTTTCTCACTGTGCACACGGCCAACAAGTAAATTAACTGCAGTAATTCCACAAAGGGCCAGTAAGGGGTCAGTATGAATAAATCAGACAGTCGTTGCGTTACTGTCACATAAACCCAATTCTCGTTACACTGCGCGCAAACTACAGTTCAACTGCCGACTGTTGCAACGTCACCGCGCAGTGGAACTCGAATACGTTACTGTTACGATACGATTGCGATTGTTAGATCAATTCGTGGTTATCCCTTAGAGAACAACATTCACTCAAGTGTTTGCGTAGGCAACAGTGAGTTTACCTTTGCGGTGAGCGGGAAAGATGAATGGTATGCTCTTTTATAAGCTTTCAGTGGCTTTTTAATTTACTTAGCTGTATCACGATGTATTTTATAAAGGAAAAGTATTTTATGAACTGTGTAGGTAGGTTTATGGCCTGTAATCAAATATTCTGACTTTTTCCCGCGTTGTTATTATAATATTCGTTTTACGTATGTGAAGAACTGCGGTTCTGAAAATATAGCGGTGAAACTATGTTTATACACTTTTTCCTACCTACCGCTCCACCAAACAGACATTCTACAATCGAGAGAATACGAGTGTAAATTGTAAAGGTATGATCACGTCACTTTCTATGTTGTTTTTCATTCGTTTTAAACAGTTTTCTATTTTCTAGCAACTGCAATCTAGAAAATAGAGTGGAGTAACAGAACATCAAACGAATATGAAGGGCTAGAATACAGACCTGCCCCCGTATTCCAATCTTATGCTGTCAAGTTATATTTCACTGCCCAGTGTAATTTTTTCAGGTCACGTGGTACAATTTTGTACCACGTGATCATTATTTTCAGACACTTGACAGCAAAATATGCGCGAAAACAAATTAAATGACATCATAATGTCACTATTTAGTCACAGAATAACTATGAGTTAGTATGAACTGACCATGATTTAAAACTTTGCAGTTCAACTGAGATTGGAATACCCTTGGATTGGATTGGATTGATTGGAATGCTGTTACTAAAATACTGCAAGACTGTGTACTAAGTAGTGTTCCTACTCTTTGCTGATACGACACTTCAGATATTTTTTACCGCACATATCACATTAAAGTTCGTAGCGAAGACTCGTAATTTCCCAGTACATCTTAGCTAAATGATACTTTCCTATATTGCATCTCCAACTTTATTATGCTACGTTGAGGAGTACTTGAGAAGGCTTATTAAAGTCATATAGAAATATATAAAAATTAGAATAATAAGTACTGCAAGGCAGTCTCTAAGATTTAATAAAAATAATATACGTAGACTACAAGAAACAGCAGATTAAAAAAAAATAGTTTTGATGTATCATTTTTGATCCCTTTGATATCAGTAATGCGTAGACTTGCGTAGCACAGAGCTACGTGTGTAGCGGCGAAGCTACGTGCGTAGCATTCAAAATGATATGGAAATAACTAGCCAAAGGGCGTTCTGTAATCAGATTCTGTACGTAAACCTAACGTATTCGAATCATATTGCGCGTCAACACCAGCTCGACTGCCGAACGTTGTAGCGTCACCGCGCAGTGTATCTCGGATACGCTAGCATATCCGCTACGATACGTTTACGATCGTCATATTTATTCGTGATCAAGGTACAGTACGTCTGTCCTCTTTTATGTATTGTCCTTTTTCTGATCTTTGTATTGAAGGGTTGGTTTACACACACAAAACTATTAATGAGGGTGGTCAACTGATAAATGTTTAGCCAGAAATAACGTAAGCGAAGGTACCTACTCGATATATCTGGTATATTATGTAAGGTTATTCAAATTAATTGATTTGGATCAGTTGAGCTATCTATAGATCATTTGTAATGGCCTGCAGATAGTTCAACGGTTTTATAATGTATTTTGAAAAATACTGTTTGTATTTGCCGTAATTTTCCTTGTAAATAGATGTCTTATTAAAGTCGTCGTAAAGAGATCGCTTTATTTTTTAAGATCTCATCACCACTCATTTGTTATTTTATGTGTTCGTAAAAAATATTCTGACCACATGCAATTTCCTACACTCCGTCTCTCGACGAGAATGTTGAAAAGCGCTCCCGCTACAATTTCCCTGCACCCGTGGGCAAAACCTTGTTATGAATATAGCCTTCCGTATCTTTGAACTAGCAATTCCTGCAGCCAAAAGATACTTAGACGAGATTAGTTTAATGAAACGCCTTCAGATGCGGATGTGGTCGGATGCAGGCTGCGAGTGGCACTTGGATTAGCATGCAATTTTCCATATTTTGAACACATTTAATCCGATAGTACTGTCGGGGGTTCCCCAACTCTAAGCGGCGGTGGTTGTTGCGCTCAGTAATTGCAAGATCTGGGATGGATTGTTTAGATTTAGAAGATGGATCCATTCCTTGCAGCTATAAAAAAAATATTACAGTTTTACTACCACAAATTTTTTATAGTTAAAAAATAATTTCATGACCGTAATCCATCATTGTAATTTATTTTTTCAAATGTTTGGTGTGTAGTTCTCATGATCTACGCGTATTAGTCTTTAGCCTTATTACATCATTTTGATCATGAACAGATTATGTTTTCAAAATGATAAATGAAATGTATTTTGCTACCCGACTACGCGGACTAAAAGGAAGGATATTACAAGTAAAATTATGAGCTGCCAAGATTCGCCAAATATACCGCTATTTTCAAAATAAGTTGAAGCAGAAAAGGGCACTCCATATCCACTAATTAAAATAAATCGGGTCGTATTTCACGCCGAGTCAAACCGACGGACGGCTGCCGTGTTTTTCTAAAATGGCACCCGTTCAATTAAAGTCAAGGGTCACTAGACGACACGCTGGCTTATGGACCACTTAAAGCTTAGCCTGCGCATGAGCTGAGCGATTAGAAGAGCGGATGCAAAGTATCAAATGATAAATGCTCATTGTTTACATACTGCTTACCAATCCCGATTTACACACTCATTGCTTATAACGTGTAGATTGAGAAGATGGAGGTACACTGCGTGGCACGCAGGAGCGCCTCGCAGTCTAGGTGGCTGTTGTTTTCACGCAATGAGTGTACACGTAAGTATAAATCATCTCTAACAGATACCTACCATATCAACGCCTATTAATTAAAGGAAAGTAAAACAGCTTTTTGTTTACAGATTTCACCGAATAATTCATTGAATAGAAAAATTCGAAAATAATCATACCTATTGTTCAATACAGAACATAAAAAATAGTAGAAATAAGTAGATAGCAACACTAATTTTTTTTCTCTAGCCAAATCCGGTGGCCATTTTGTATTACTCTCACCTTTTTCTGCTCGTCCGTGCTATGGCGGTCGACATTACATTGGTTTTCAATAAAACCTTTTTACATTACACAATTCAATTAGCCTTTTATTTAACACCTATCGTACAAAACTTTGACGATTCAAAGTTATCAATGTGATTTTATAGAACAAAAGCATTTTGACTTTTTGAAAAATCAGTTATCTGTAAATCTGAAATTGATATTTACATTTCATGTTTATCTTACAGATCGAGGGCAATAAGCAGAATTTTGACAATAATGATAATTTCCCACCTTGGACGAATAGTGTGCTGATTCGTCCAAGTTTTACGCACACGCTTCGCTCTACTTCAAATTCCGCTTTCAGTTTCATCCCACAACCATTCCACCCAAGTAGGTACCTGCCATACAATAGCAGGGGCCAGCGGACCGATTATCGACTTGATGGCAGGACAATACCTACGATAATTATTCAATTTGTTGCCCTTATTCCCCTCCAGATAAAATGTCATCCCTTTAACTTAGCCCCTTTTCGACCCTTTGATTATTTCCATCGTTCAACCTTTGACTGTGAAATTGGTTGAGGTGAAATGATTAAGTAAATTACCTTTTGCATAAGTTATTTTAAGTCGAGGCTCTGTTGATAGGCTGGAATTGTTTAAATAGATGAGTTTTCACTGTAATACAATACTTAAGAGTACCTACATTCACCAACGCTTAAACGACGGTTAGCGTAATCATTGGATAAGTAGATAAATCGTCGTATGTAGGGTTAGTATAAGCGCTAGGCAAACCTACCTATTCAATTTGTATCCTAGGCTACATAGCTACAGTTTCACCATCAAACAGGGCACTTTAGGGTCAGACTAAACGTGAGGGCTCTAGACATACTAGTTTGATCTTGGTACTACAGCGTCAGAACAAGAGTGCCTGGGACACGGTACTTATAATTATTATCTTGATACTTTGATTCTAATGCAAAAGATAAACGAGAAAGTAAAATTTTAAGTAAGTTGAGATGGTAAAATCTTTCTTAGCATGGCACAGGGCTCACCATTAATTCCTCTCCACGAGGCCTCAAATGCCGTATGTTTACGCTTAATGAATGTAAGACGACTTACACTTGAGTTTGAGTTCCTAATTATGAGTCTGATAAGTCTTTGCATCTACACCTTGTATCAAAGCATATTGTATACAGCCCCCGTATTCCAATCTTTTGCTGTCAAGTTATATTTCACTGCCCAGTGTAATTTCTTCAGGTCACGTGGTACAAAATTGTACCACGTGATCATTATTTTCAGACACTTGACAGCAAAATATGCGCGAAAACAAATTAAATGACATCATAATGTCACTATTTAGTCACAGAATAACTATGAGTTAGTATGAACTGACCATGATTTAAAACTTTGCAGTTCAACTTTGCAGTTCAACTGAGATTGGAATACCCCTGCAGAAAGCTTATAAGGCGGTGTATATCAGTGTTAAATTCATCATTTACATTATTAGACGGGTAGACCCTCGGTTGGGCTGGCATGTTACAATAAAATACCTCTGTCTACGCACAGACCCCTCGTCAAGAGGCCAACTCTAATGAAACTATATTTTGCGCTCAATAGCAACTCTACAAAGCTAAATAATGTGAATTAATTTTGTTTTCTATTCAAACATTTCTAGAAATTCGTGAATAGAGTTTCAGTAAACAAATCATAATTTTCATGAGGGGAGATCAGATTTCATAAAATAGATCTGTACCTCAGAGACATACAATAGTAACTACACTTTTAGCCAAATTATGTTTTGACATTATTTGAACCTCAGTTTATAGTATCAGCTCTGCAAAATTAATGCCTGTAAAATATTAAGGCTAATGATAAGGCTCTTATGCTCAATATTTTTGAACACTAAATATATATCTTTTCTTTATAATTTATAGGGTACCTCAGAGACATACAATAGTAACTACACTTTTAGCCAAATTATATTTTGACATTATTCGAACCTCAGTTTATAGTATCAGCTCTGCAAAATTAATGCCTGTAAAATATTAAGGCTAATGATAAGGCTCTTATGCTCAATATTTTTGAACACTAAATATATATCTTTTCTTTATAATTTATAGGCAAGCGTTTGACCTAGATCTCACCTAATAAGTGACGATGCGGTCGACCACAGAACAGAAAAGTCTGTTCTGTGCGGTCGACGATGTAGCATGTTTACCTAGAAGACACCTATTTACTCCATATATCCAGGTTTTTGTGTTATTATTAGGTATCAGTCTAATTCCCGAATCTAAAATATGCTACTAAGTACGTTTTCTTTTGTACTTAACCACAGTTTTGCTTTTTTATAACCTCGACTTTACCATCTGAAAAAAGCAAACAATACAACCTTCAAACAATTAAATTAAATTAAATCACTTACCATCAGGTGAGATTGCGGTTAAACGTTTGTCTATAATGTATTAAAAAAAAAAAAATTTGTTTACTCTTGCTTTCACGGAACGTTATAGCCACTCCAAGCGTTTTCCGATGCGAAACGCATCTACCTAATTGTGGAAAGCCAAGACATAAGAGGGCCATCATTATCCGTCAGGGTTACAAATGGTCTGACACGCACCCATCAATTTTGTCACGACGATATTATAACAATAGCATCTAGTAAGCGTAGGCAGGATTTGGTCAGTGGGGGGAAAGTCAGATATTTTAGGAGTAGGGGTTGCATATTAGTAACTCTGGAAATGTTGAAAGGTTGGTGTTCACTGGATTTATTTGAAAAAATAGAAAGCACTAAAGCACTAGCACCTTGTGTAGATAAGCCTGTTAATAGTAGAGAGTTTTGTACTAGATTGATAGACTTATAAAATACTCGTGCTTCAAACATGGTAAGCACTATTGTGCACACGGTGATTTGAGCTTTAATTTAACGTTATTATGACAGCAATTTGTAAAACACACATTGGTATTATAATTTTGGTGTTTTCTGTGCCTACGGCTACTATACTTTATTATTATCTTTTCGCTAGCCACTTTGTTCGCCCAAATATGGCACTTGTAATACATTTTTTACTCGTCACGATGAGACAGAATTCCACGCGTGATTTCTGAAATTTTTTCGCCAGCTTTGTCCCTAGCTTTACTTAATCCTAGTTATGTGGGTAGTTGTGGGACCATAGTATCAATTCTGACACCAACGGTATATTAGGGAATCGTGAAGGAATCCTACTTAGTTTGTGAGACCAGTACGGTGTTATTGTCAGGGTACCTACGAGTACTCTGCTGCCTGTGTTAAACTACGTTATCCATTAGGTACTTACCTACTGTTATATTTTTGCAAACCAATGAATTATTTTAGGTACACCAAAGACATTTTAAGCGAATACCTACTTTTTTAGCACTATTCTTTTTAGCTTTTTGTAAAAACAGAGCACTTTATTCTGGTATTTAAAACCGTAAGCTGACCGTCCTTGCCGGACCCTAAAAATAAGATTTTTCTTTCTATATTTATGCGTCGTCCCTTGATACGCCCTCATGACCTACACAAACAAATAAAAGGCAAGACTGAAATCATGACAAATGTTCCAGACAAATGTAGGCGCCGTGAAAAAGTGAAGCCACGAGAGATTGATGAAACGCAATAAGGAAGCTTGCGTTTGCATTTCATTAAGATTTCATCTTTTTCTCATCATCAAGGCTACTGAAATACATCACGTCACTGATATGGTCATTATAGAACAAAGAAACCCTAAGAGCTTTAACATAAATGCTCTGAAGACAATAATTAACCCGTGGCGATGACTAACCGAGATAATAGTATTTCTTATTGAACGAGTGAGCGAAGCGAGTCTCCAAAATCCAAAGTGGGTACTCCATAGTGCTTACAGAAGTAGATGACATTTAGAACAATTGGATTTGAATTTTATGTTAGGAGGTATATTTCTTATTTTATAATCTCGGTTTAAAAAATCATGAACTTTAAAGACAATCAAAAGGTAGTCGTGTGCAAAGGCTTTTACTTGCACTTAGCGGCACGTTTTTAGCAATACCTTCTTGTTAGCATCCTCTCAGAGGGTGATAAACTCTGATTTTTTCACTGCAGTGTTTTAAAAAAGCTACTTTTTCTGGACTTTTTAACGCAAGTGCTTGGAAATAAAAACATCGATTGTTAGAACACTATTTTTTCTAAATTATGCCAAATCAGATTTAGCCAGTCCATCAATTTAAAATTATAGTTGTAAGTTAAAAGTAGGTGTCTAGTTTTTATTTTTCGTCTTGTATATTAGCTAATAAAAAGTTTTTCAACTGAAAAATGCCTATATACTTTCATTCATAAACAAGGGCTTTTAAACTTCTTATTTTTGAAATTGGCTTACTTATTTATCGGATTTTTCTGTAATCACCTAGTAAGAAGCGTATAGTTGGAAAATAAAAACCCAACTTGTAATTTTACATTGAATTCCAGAAGTTTTACATTTATGAAACCCATACGAATCAGATTTGCACTTGCCGGTTTGTATCTATATATAGACACATGGATGAGCGCTTGTTAGTAAAGCGTGTTTGATTTTTGTTACCGCTTTCCAGAGCCGCTGAACTATCAAACAGCTGCGCGTATCTCTAGGATTAAGTATAGCTTTAAAAGCTTTGACACACGAACTTTTACGTTTTTTATTAAAATTTACTATCCACAAGGTGCATGAGTTTTTATTAGCAATATCGCTTGAAAGTGAATAATGCTTGAGCAAAACTTCGAGAAAAAAATGCCTTGTGTTTATATTTAGGGCTATCATAGACTAATACAAACCCCTGATTGCGGATCTTTTTTACGTATTTTATTTTGGTCTTTTTTCTAGTATAGATTGAGTTGAGCACTAGAAGAAGGACTCAGCATTTCGATAATCTAGACAAAGAGCCGGCCTGTCGTGCAGCGCACTGCTATCCATCTGCTAACCGACTCCATTTTATACAGCACCAGAAATTTGCAAGCTTCTCCTGCCATAGTGATTTCTCAACAAGTTTCAGACAGATTTACATAGAGCACAATCAGTCAGTACTTCGGAACAAAGCGTTATAAAAAGGCAATGTAACCTGAAGTCTAATTACGAAGTTTCTAATAAAATTTGTGACCAATCTCTCATATCCCTTTCAACTTTGAACAAAACCTTAATTCGATGCTACGAAGGTTTGTTTTTGCTTGGTTTAACACCAGACTTCCCTGATAAAAGTTTAGCCTGGCCATTTGAAGAGTAAGAGAAGCGCCCAATTTTTATATAATTGGTCGTTATTTTCAATTCAGTAGAAGAGTCCATTCAGTCGAAGTCTTACTATTATGCATCGTGATAGCGAGGGAGCAGATGGCATCTCTCTTTATGTGCACTCACTTGGACACTTGGACTTTTATTGAACATGTGGAAATGCGAACACATTTTTATTAGGACGATCTCTGAACTCTAAGATCACGGTATTAAAAATGGTGTGGTAGTAAATTTTGTAGGGTTAAATGGAGTTGCTGGATGGAAACGAACGCGTTTATAGTGAAGGTTGTTTTTATGTAAATAGCTAAGTTTATGGGAATTAATAAATGATAGTATCTACTTACGGTTTCTTTATACAAATTCATCTATTAAAAAAACCAGCACTACATTGTACCTACTTTTCGAATATTACTAGTACAACTCTAGAAATATTAAACAAGAGTTATTTTATTACCAACATAGAGATATTGATTTTTGTTGGTGTAATTAAGCTTTGATTCCTCAATCTTTAAATTGAAGTACTTATTCAGTTTTGACCCATAATAATTGCACCCACCACCGTTAATAGGCTTCGAATACCACAAAACAATAAGGGACATTTGCCCACCGCACATCACCTACTCATCAAAGAAGTCTAAATATAATAAAGACGCCACAATTCCCAGCTCTTCAACCAAAGTTCAGGGTTATAAAAATTACTACACGACCGCCAAATTATATAAAAAGCTTTCGGAATGTAAAAGGTCCCTTTGAAATTAGATTTTGCAGGGCCACTTACTTGTATGCCAGGAAATTGAGTTATCCATCACAGAAAATCTAGCTCTATGAGAACAAAGCTCGTTTTTATTAGCTGCTGCCTGTAACTTTGTCTACGTAGATTTCCTAGGATCGCCAACCACAATCGATATAGCCCTAGTTTTTCACGATAAATACCTACTGATAGCTCTTACCGAAATATTTTTTTTTAAATTGTGTATAATATATAATAAGCAACATAAGTTGACTAACTGTTTCAGATTGTCCATCTACGTTATGGGAGCCTTTTGCTAGAGTTTATGTATTTATTTTATTAAAATTGGATACCCAACACAGGTTTACACTTCACAATATTACAGGTTCATTTAAAATATAAAACTAGGTGCTCCCATAATTAAAGGGTACTACAGCGTGCGTAAATTTATATTTCAATGATATTTCAATGATAGAACTGTTTATAACATTTTGCTACTGCGTTTACTTAGATTTCAAAAACTCAACTTATTAATCATAGGTTGCTAATTGTACCTTACTTTGCTCAATTAATTTTTTCTAAAAATAATTCATATGTTGGGCTCGTATTCTGATAAAGAAATCGTTATTTAAGAATGGATTTGAGTAGAGATACACTCATACAAAAATCTATGCTTGAGTCAGTGCTTAATCAGTAAATGAGAATATAGTCCTTAGGATTGGAACCACTAGTAGGTAATCAAGAACATTACACGCACTGTTGATTTTAAATAGCCCAGTACACGCGTACAGAGTGGCTATTCCACTTGTTTTCAATTTTGCTTTTCAACTGCGGCAAAACTTCTCTGTGTAACTCAGTCTGTATACAAACATCTTAAACTCCGTTCACGTACCAGCTGGTGCTGTAACTTGCAAGGAGATCGAACAGTGATCTGGAGATGCACTAGGGTTTTTCCTGGCGCAGCTGCGGGCACTTCGCAACTATGATCAATGTAGCTTTAAGTTTATAAAGTCTGCTTTTCAGACAGGCTGGAAGTAAACGAAGAGCTTTCTTATTCGGAGGGTACTTTACGGTTTTATGGTGTTTATTTAATACTGGCTGTTACCCGCGACATCGTACGCGTGTATCATTTTCTGAATAGACTCTTTGAGAAGCTTGACATTACACCAGTTTCAACGTGATTGAAACACAAACATCTAAACATTCACATTCATAATATTAGTGTGACAGTGAGATAGGATGGAATCATTTAACACACACATTATATGTATTTCCATAGATATTCGTTCTATGTGTGGGTGTTACTACGAGTATGTATTATAAGTACCTATGAATTTCCAAAAAAAGAAGTATATGAATAGCTATTTTACCAGCAATCTAGTTCCCATATTACAAGCTTTACTTAGTTTGGGACTAGAGTGCGTTGTGTGAAATGTTTATTTTATTTTCCAGCTATTTATTTATTATATAGTTCGCATCACAATTATTTTTACTGAGTAGGTTCTGACCATCATTATCAGCCATAGGTGGTCTACTGAAATATATTTTCCTTACTTACTTTGTCATATTTCATCCAACTTTGACCGAGCACGGGTTAAACTTCTAAAATAACTAAGTCGTAGCTAGATCCGTACTAGACCAATCTGCACTTTATTACAGTGTCCGTTATGAACGCTATGCAATAAACTTAGAGACACATAACATACTCTGTAAGGCTGCAATCGCACTTGCGACTATAGTCTGACCAAGCTTAGTTTGCAATGAAACAAAGTAATTCCAAAAAGATCTATACATGGTATTAAATTTACATAGTAGCTACGTAAACTTACGCAGACGTAGATCTTCAAATTCTGCAAATCAACTTAGCGTATATTCGGACTCTAGCACAATCTCATAGAATTATACATTAAAATATAAACTCTAACACGATGACATAAGAGTCATAAGACAGAAGATACTTCATAATCGAATGCCGCTGTCCGCTTGTATAACCGCCAAGTGCGCGCGTAGACTATGAATATCTAATGTAGTTACATGTACTTGAGGTTGTATGTAGTACGTTTAGATCACCCGACAGACGATATAACATGCATTAAAATGCATAATTTGATTATCAAACAATTCACACAGAAAACAAAAATTCTGGATTGGTACCTAAATATTACCAAACGAACATTAGATGAATTTCGTTAAAAATAGATTTTTCCATTCGCAAAACCAATTTACCTATATCTGTAAAAACTAGGTAAGTACGAGTACATAGCGTAAAGTACACTGTATAATGTAGAACAAAATTCTTTCGGGACAAGCAAGTGTATGAAAATAGTTTTCTTGGTGACGGTGACTATATTCATGACCATATGGTTTGTTCCTTTCATTAGTTCCACCTGCCTCAATGACAATTATGCCTTCTGGTGAGTAGATAAATATCTGTAAGTATACTTATTAAAATAACACAGGCTGAGCCAAAAGATGGTAATAAACCACTGTAGAAAACAAATAAACTGCGGTTACACGTGAATTGACATTAGGCGCTGATTAAATATTTATTCATACCAAATTCATACCATTGTTTATTCGTGGCTCTCAACGAATTAAGGGAAGTTCGCGAGAAATTACATTAAGAACAAAGAGGTCGAGAAGCGTTTTAACTTAATGGCCGAGGCCAGACATGTCCCTAGCCGTCACTTAGCGAGCGACGGGCGATAAAAGAAATTGTGGGCATGCTGCCGGATTATTGTCCAAACGGGTATTTTGAAATAAGCCTAGCTAGACCCAGAGCCTCTACTCTGAATAATATTTCACGAAGATTCAGTTACTACGTTTGTGTTACACTACGCAGTTACGCTGTCACTTCGCAAGAGCCCGCGTCGTCGTCAGACGAGGCAGCCGCGCAGTGTAATACAAGCGTCACTACCGAATCTTTGTTAGTAGATTCGGAGTAGAGACCCTGATTTCAAACTACCCGTTGAAAACTCCTTAAGGGACTGTGATCACCGCTCTACAACTCGTAAAGCCCCACGGGAGTGAACTAGTTCATGTGAGGCTCAGTTTACGTAGTCTCTAAACGTTCCTCGTGACTCTACTATAACGAATCGAAACATTTGTTTTCCTCACACTCACTGAATGTAGAGACATCTGCCCCCGTATGCCAATCTTTTGCTGTCAAGTTATATTTCGCTGCCCAGTGTAATTTCTTCAGGTCACGTGGTACAATTTTGTACCGCGTGATCATTCTTTTTAGACACTTGACAGCAAAATATGCGCGAAAACACATCAAATGACGTCATAATGTCACTATTTAGTCACAGAATAACTATGAGTTAGTATGAACTGACCATGATTTAAAACTTTGCAGTTCAACTTTGCAGTTCAACTTTGATTGGCATACCCCTGCTGTTTTGCTTCTGTCCTTTGTTTTCGTATTCTCCTGGTATGGAAAGAAATCACTGTCTGGTAGAGCAACACGAGTTTTCTTAATTTTCTGTAGATAAGAATTTGGACTTTTACACGCGAAGTAATATTATTTTGCTAGAACCATCTGCAAGTTCCCGTTTTAGTAGTGAAGTTGTGTCATACCTAATGCACTCAACACTAGAAGCTACTTTGGTAGTATTTTGCAACGAATAAAACTGAGGTTTGAAACACAACTAACATCTTTAGCGTAGTAAGTATTAATCTGATGTAGAATTATTGAAACAGTTACCATCAAAAGATTTTTAAATCAAAAGTTTGTTGTCAAAACTCCATTTTGGTTGTAATTTACGTAAACTTGCCATGAAATCCTCTAATAAGTTATACACAGCATCACACAAAATTAATAATAAAGCTATCTATTTCTATAAATATTGTGTTCAATGAAGAAATAGAACTGTACAATACCACTCCCCGGAACACAATGCACAAAGTCAATAGTCAATCAAATCGCAAAACGCAGAGAGCAACCGATGAAAACAATAACAGACAGGTTTTGGAACACGATTACCTACCGGTGGCTAGCAGAATATTCAGTCCTCAGATGAACTAAAGAGGAGATTGGTTACCTTCATAGATATGCAGTCGTAGCGTAGCTTGCTTTAAGTTGTTCCTAATAAGCAATTATTTGATGTTTTGCTGTGGAACCTATCGGTTTTTAAAATGACAGCGTCTGTACTCACTATTGAGAGTGAGCCTGGCAATTTATTTGATGACAGAAACCTACAATCGGCCTAAGAGCTTAGTTTGGTCCATCGTATTGCTTAATTAGGTCTACCATTTCAAAATTAGTTCCAGAGAATATCCACGCACAAGGATAAAGAAATCCTCGTCTACAAAAAATATATTAGTGGTTAATTGACTCAATCGTGACCAAAGATTTTTCATAATCCCAACTCTGTGGGAATGAAAAATCTCAGGTATAGCGTGAATATTCATTGTCCAGATGTTCGCGTCCGGATGGAGTTGCAACGATACGCCCAATTGAGCTGTACGAGTCTCGTGAGGGCGTTCTGTACACAAGTTCCGTCAATTGTATAGAGAACGATCATCGCATGAACTGCTCTGTAATGGGGAACAGTAAAAAAACAAATGAAGCTGCCTTTAAACTGAGAATTAAATTAAAAAATTATAATCTTTAAACGTGCCTTGTACCTAATATCGAGCGTAATGCGCTAGTAGTTTTATTTTTATTTTTACATCAGAAAAGTTACATTTGATAGCTCTGTGATTGCTTATTTGTACTTGTCGCAAATTAGTATCGAGATACGTAACCAGAGGGATGAGTTTGATTTTTCTCTCGAATATAAAATCGAACTTCACAAATCACTCGATTTTCGAGAGTTTGACTCTGGGTAATCTGCATTTCTATTGGGTCTTGAGAAACGACTTTAGACAATAAATAGTCTGATAGTCGATAGTGATGCCATAAAAGTAACTAGCGCAGTTACTTCGATAATATTGTATGAATATGCATTGTATGTCCAAGTTCCATCTAGTCTCAGATTGAGTTTCGCTAGGGGCTCCTATGGTACTTAATATGAATTACCATTCGATGAACTTTGATATTGGACTATACTTGGTTTCTTGAGAAACTGTTTCTGTAGCATAGTGATAATGTGAGTGAAAATAATCAATTGATATCAATAAATTGGTCGAAGATTATCATGGTCTATGCTTTATCAGCGGCCCGGTTGCCTATCCTTTGTTACTACCAGAATCTGACAAATCACACTCTATTACACACTTTTTCTAGGTCACTATCTGTCCCTTGCTGATTTGTGCGCGACTTCGTCCACATTGATTTTTCCCTTAAAAACAAACTATAACTAGTTTTGTTTACTAAAATTTTGTTAAATAAAAATTATTATTAAACTATAGTTTCAAATGTATTTTGTAACCAAATTCCATTTACAGACTGCAAAATATAAATAACTACTACTATCAAATCTCTTCATAATGGCTTGCATTTTGCCCGAGATTTCGAGATTTATCCCCAACATGTTCCCAACTGAACATCCGACGGTTTTACACAGAAATGGTACACAGGAGTCGACATGCGCCTTCACGAGGTTATCGATGCACAAGCTACTCCGTCTAGATTAAATACGACCTCTGGTAAATTTGGACACCAGATACGCAAATATGCTTAGCCATGTGCGCCTGCACGTTTGAGGAATTACAACTGTCATCATGTCCTATCAGTTGTTTACTAATAAGTAATAGCTAGATCTAAAACCTAAATATCGCTTGTGTAGTAGGTGTAGGTACAAGCAGGACTGACAACCGCTGAGAAACAAAGGTTCTTGAATGGCAACTATAAACTGGACGGCGAAACGTAGAATACCACAATGGACCGATGACATTTTTAAAAACGGATGAAGTTGAGAAAATTGACGAGGCAATAGTCGAGTAATTGAGAAGACAATTTTTTCTGGAAATGTATGGGGGGATATCTATGTTTATTTTTACCTATATTACTAAAACGAAGCCTTTTTGTAAGTATGTTAATCCTACGTGGGTATTATGCAATGAGACAAAGCGTTTGTAGTCACGCAGTCAATTTAATATTAAGCCAACTTATATCGTAATTATTTTATTAGTGACAATAAGTAATATAAGTAGGTATATATTTTTCTTTCTTTCTTCTTTCTTTCTATTATAATACTTATATAATATGAAATTGCATTTTAAACATATGACAGAAAGAGAGTGTGAAATCTATAAACTATTACGACCAAAATACATGGAGGTCTTACTTAATAAAACCAGGCATACCTACCTAGGTACGAGTTCTATTGAATTTTACAATAATCGAATCGATGTGAATCTCAGTAAAAACAAGAATTTATAGATATCGAATCGGCGAAGCCTCGATGTAGAGTTGGTCTGGCTTAGTCTGGCTTAGATAGTCAGGAAGTGCATTTGAAGATAGAATACGTGACTCAAAACGATTTATGAGACTCTACAGACAGGCGGCGCTAATTCTTTTTATATATTCATTTAATTAAAAATAAGGAGCCTTTATTTCAGAAGTAATATTTTTCTATTTTTCTGGTGGTCGAGCAATTCTGAGAGTTTTAGTTTTATAAAACTATCCTTTTCTAGCCCCAAACTGAGCAAAACTTCTACTATAATATCAGGTAGGTACTTAAACTTAAGTTTGATATAGTTAGCTGCTACATAGTTTGCTGACAAAGAGAACTAAGCTGAGGTTATAAAATTGGTACCTAGCGATCTCGCTTTCCAATATATGGAAAATTCATATTATGATCGGCGAGTCGTGCCCAAACTCCGTCAGAGGCGCTTATAAGACACTCGTGTGATTTTGTTTACAGCCAGCGCTAGATTATCTGCTAAATCGGCTACGCGACACCAAGCTACGTCGTAGCGACCGCTACGTAACGTCTACGACCGCTTCAAATCTACAAGTATTCGTATGTAGTGAGAAAAACTTTGTAATAAAAAGGAACATTGATGAAATGGTCAACAAACTTCAACTACTTTCATAATGAAAAAGAAAAAAAAATGTTATTACACCCCGGTGAAAAGTTATCTTGCCTATAAATTAAGTTTGCACGTAATAAAAACTTCCATTCTCACTCCAGACACTTATCTACCTACTTTAATAACAATTTTTCTTGGCTGAGTTCATGGAAAACTACAAAAGTTGTAGGCACGCTATAAAAGACTTTACACAGGTAATAAGGTCTAGCAACTAGTTGGAATAATGAATATGTACCAACGTTGCTGGTTTTGTTATGACAATAGAGTTTTCGTACACACGGAGCTATAAAAATTTACGGTAAGGAAAAGTGTTATTTATTTTCCTCAGAATTTTATAATGTTGAAGGAACCCACTGTATTAATTGGTTTTTGAGACTGTATTGCGTATAAATTTTTCATTCGTAATGTGAAGGGTTTTTTGACTGCTTTTCTATCACTGTCATTCATAATCATCGGTTAAGATCGGTTTTCGAAAGTTAACAAATTAAAACACAGAATATGTGCAGTGCTCTGATGATTTTCATAGTTTTTGACACCATCGTCATCTCACAAAACACTATCTATGAAAAATAATAAGTTTTAAATGCTTCCGGGCTTTGACCCTGTATACAAATACCGAAAACAATTAATGAAATTACGAAAAGTTCTACAACTAATTTGAATAAGAGCCGTACAGATAAACATAAACTGTGTAAATATTTTTCTCTAAGTTCAAGTAACAAATTGCTTCTCTCCACACTAAGGGCCGTAAGATCAAAAGCAGTTAAAACTACGGATTTCCTAAACTACGATCACATTTGATCGATGGCTTAATCTACTGTCATAAGATCAAGTCGAAAAATGAAGCAGATTAGATAAACTTCGATTAGTCCTAAACACATGGCAACATTCTCGTATTTCGTTCTTTCGTTCATGAAAAAAAAGGTTATAATTAGTCAGTTTGACATATTCGACCACATCGACATTGACATACAGACGCAATTTTTGTCAAAGCCTTATTACACTATGCAATCTCAAGTCAGGCTTACTGATAATGATGTAACGTGACGAGTTGAGTTATTTCGAACTCAAGTTATTTGAATTGACTCGCATCGAGAACTTGCATGCATATAAAGTCATACAAGTGAAAATCAAGGATCAATTTCTCTAACCACTTACGTTGCATACGGACCTAGTTGAGTCAAGCCAATTGGTATGCCAAAGGGGATGACTTTAACACACATTTAAATTTAATTGTTACTATTTTTAAGTATCTAAATAATGAGTCTGTGCTCTTGCCCAGGTTACCAATAACTCAGTGTCAATAAAAATAAATTGATTTAAATTGATTACCTATATCAAGATAGAAATAAAGTTATGAAGTATGAGGTATTCTATTTGGTAGTAATCTGTTCATCCATACCTTAGCTGAGCTTCATGCCATGAGTAGAGAAGTCCAGGGTTATAGAAGAATGTGCAACGCTGCCTGACCTATAAAAGTTTTTAACACATTGATTCTAACAGAATCACTAGGTATTTTCCTATGTTTGTTTATAAAGATTATTAATTACATATCTACAGAAGTGGTCTAAATATACACATTAGCCCACGGACTTGTAATGGTCATCTGTACAGCTTACACCCATTTGCCAACTCTTATGGCTGAGACAACTCAAACCAGAATTGCTCTTAATATAAACGCCCTATACCATGGTATGAGGAATCTCAAAGGTAGTGCACGAGCCTATGCCTTTGTTATTATTTCCTAGAAGCCCAACATCCACACTCATTTGGTGGGTCAGCACTGAACTATCCGTGAGTCCATCTTACAGATATCCATGCTACTCACTTCACGACATGTGGATGTCATGCGACTTTTGCGCATGTTAATATGCTTCAGGTTGTCCCATACATGCATTGCTATCATGTGATGGAACCTTTAATAACCACATGAGTTTTTCATGTCCGTTTTACATGTGTAAGCGTATAGTGACAAATTTTACCCGATCAGCCTAGCAGAAATTATGCATTCAAAGTAGTAAATTTAACTTGATTATTTTCTAAATACTTAGCTTGCTTTACAGATGAAATGCCTGGAAATCTCAACCCACTGACTCTAATATCATATTAAAATTGCAAAGCAAAAATTTCAAACCGAACTGCCATTTTGAATTACTCAACAAAAAGAATGTTAGTAACTTACTCTAGACAAATCAGCTCGTCTATTCTTAGATCCGTTTCCGATTCAGTGTTACTATTATACAATATTTACAGACATCGCGTTTCGCGACAATTGGCGGCTCGAATCAAGGTTCAGTTTAACTAAAATAATTAATTCGAGTTCGAAATAATTCAACTCGTTACGTTACATTACTGTCAGTAAGCCTGACTTCAAATTACATAGTGTGTTTGTTTTGAATTTGAACTCTTGTTGTATGTAATGTTTTCAGCCCATGAAATAATTCGATATCCGAATAATTTTCCATTGCAATAGAGTTTTTGTATTTATAATCTCAAAACTACAACAAACGAATTACAATACAAATAGAAAGTTTAGTTCAAACAAACATCTGGTAGCCAGGCAACCATATTGAAAAAACGTCAAAAATGAGCGTTTAATCTTTGATTGGCAGTTTAACCGTACCCTCGGCCGAGTTTAAACTAATCGTTAGTTTAAGCTACCCATGGTCGATTAACTACCATTGATCTTATGAAATAATCGGAGACTGGAGATTAAACTCTCTTTTGTCGTTTAAACCACTATTGATCTTACGGCCCTAATTGGTGACAGCTAATTGGTAGTCGCTTCAGAAAAATAACTTTCATCAACGGACGAAGAGTTCCATAATTACGGCAATTAAGCCTCGTTTCGTTTTGTTGGGCCATAAAAGGACGTGTCACGTTTACAAATAAATATGTAATTTTTGCAGGACATTGAGCCTTTTGTCACAATTATTACAACTTTGCCCAGATTTTTGAACATTTCGTGTTTTTTATTTGGGATGTTTTAACTCTGAACTCTAGCGGTCATACTTATAATCACCTCTCACATTGCTTTATGTTATTGTCATTATCTAAACAACACGAAATGGCACTTTTTTAAACAGTGATTAGCTTTTGACAAAATGTTGAGGCGACTATAAGTATCTAAGCCCCTAGCTTTTATTGAGCGAAGCCAACGAAGATGGTAAGTTCCGTATAAAGTCTAAAATTAGATGTGAACGCGTATAGTGCGTGTGCCAGAGTAAGGTAAATACCGGAAGGTATCTTTTCCCCGTGAAATGATCATGTCGATTTTCCGAACACTCAACTTTTGGCACTCGAGATCTGCAAACACTTACGGAAGAAAGCCCTTTTCTTTCATCTTATATCCTTCACAGTTCAGTTAATAACAGCTCTGCCTTCTGTGCTTGAAGTTGTTAGTTCAATTCTTTATCCGGGACAATTCTTAAACCTTTGCTTAGATTGGGGCTACATGACGCGTTTTACACACAGCGCGCTGTTTGATAGTGAGCACCATTGTTTATTTAATTATTTATTTCTATACTAACGTTCTTGTTCTTGCAGAGGACTAGAGTCTAGCAAACATTTTCAGTGTGTCGGGTCTACACTTGTCATTTTCATAAAAACAGATAAACCACAATAGGATAATAAATTATGAAGAAAAAGTTAAGAGTGAAAGATATTCATAAAAGCAGTAATAATTTGACTTTTGCCGTTTTCCTTATTTCAGTTATATGATGTTGACCGCCAACAAAGAGTTAGCTGCGGACGTGTATGATGAAAAGCTAAATGCGTTGTGTAGCGAGAGCCTCACTACATCGCTCGCTACGAGGGACAAACAGGAAGGTGCGATCTGAGGGCCTTTTGCAAGCAGTTACTTTTAGCAACATTACCATATTACCACTTATATTACCATCCTAAGCCATCACACTGTGCTGCAGTGTTTTATTTACGACGTCTTCAGGATTGTATCATGCATTTATTCAAACGAATTTAAAACTATACAATGGCATTCACTAAGAATTACATTACACCGCTTACATTTTAGAATTGGATTACGATAGTACCTATAGCTTCTACGAAAATCGATTCGGTACTAATAAATGCAGTTGAATTTACTGCGTCATAAATCCTATCCTATACTACTAATATTATAAAATATGCGAAAGTTTAGATGTTTGGATGTTTGTGTTTCAATCACGTCAAAACTACTGAACCAACTTGGATGAAACTTGGCATATATGTAGTTCGTTACCTGGATTGACACATTGGCTACTTTTTATCACGAATAATTAACAGGATCTACAGGATAAAATGAAAAAACGGGATTAGCAGCGCCAATTGGCAAGAGGATTTCATTGTCATGTCACGTCAGTTTGACATGGCGTAGTACTACCTCTTAGGTCTAACGACTAGCGTTTGACATTCAAGTACGGGTTCGGTGTAATGTCAAGTTTCTCAAAGTATCCGCTCGGTACACGCACAGATAATATAATGTACACGGAAACGGTACTCGCGTACGAAGTCGCGGGCAACTGCTAGTAGAAAATAATTTGAACCTTCGCACCCAAAAACATTATCTATTCAAAGGCGTGTGATCGGTTCACGTCTTCACTCATTTTGAGTTAACCACGAAGAATGACGTCATGAAATATGGAGAGGCACGCTGAATAATAAATAAGTCTCATATTGGATCCCGTGTGTCATCATCCTGGTCTCGTAGTGTCCTACTAGAATACAAAAGGAAGAGCCTACCGTAATGGATTTTAAAGCCTTATTTCCATTCAGTTTCCATTCCCTTTTTTGTGATCGATTACTCAGAACCCTTTGGAAGTTTAGGGGATTGGCAAGTTGATTTTTAATCGGGGCAAATTCACGCCGAATTTGATCTCGGTAAACTGGTATTGTTGTCGGCAATCCTTCTAAAATTGTGACCGGATTATGAATATTTTTAAGGGGCCAAAAGAAAGGATGGCCAAGGTCAACAACAAATGAATTACTTAGATTAACTTTTGTAAATCCAATAGGAGTCATTCTTTGTTTGGGTTTTACTAAAATATTTTCGGTGGGAAAATATCTCCACCGCAAACAAAAATACAATCACTCAACATAGTTGCAGGAAAAGGTTGCCATATTTTCTTCCATTTTGGAACATTTTCCATATCTGCCGGACGGAGCTGAGAGCAAATGGATTAGCGGCTTTTAACCGACAGCCAGACAAGAACCACAGGAAATATGGAATCCGAGTGTTGTTTATCTTTCGACTTATACCTAATGTAAATCAAAACCCAACCATTTTCTCACGTGAAAGCAAGATTCACCAGAATACGATTTTAGGCCTTTTCGTTTAGGTATATACTTTTACAAAATTTTATTTTCAGCTGCAAAGCCACGGTTTACGTTAACAAAATAAAAAATAATGGTAAACCTACGCACCGGCAAGAGGTAATCCCACGTAACTATAGTCAAATACGTGAAAATAAAACCAGGTAAGCTCCTCTGTCACAGCAAACGAAAATCCGAAGAAATGCCAATATCCAAAGAGCGAATCAGCTTTTGTAACGAGAATCCTGACAGAGCTGCCATCCATATAAGGGGTCCTAATAAACAGCCCTTTTCGACTATCTGGGTCAAAGTTTATTTTTCACTCAATTTGAGATCAGGATTGCCGTACGCTACTCCTTCCTCTCTGATCTAATAAAAAGATGGAAGTATACTGTACAATATAAAAACTGGGCAAATTCAATAAAATTTCATTCAATAAAATTATGCTGCTAGCTGGCGTTATCGAACTTTGTAGAAAAATCTCTGCTATTTCAGAAGTAGATCATAATAACAGTAGACATGGATGTGTCATGCTTTCAACGAACATGACTAATGATAAAAAGGGTGAATACGTGATGTTTTGAAAGTAGGAAGTGCTGCAAAGTACCTACGTAGGGCCCTCTAAGGGGCTCTATGCCAAAGCGGAAAAAAATGTCTGTACCTAATCTTTACGCGAATTAGATATACTTTCGCAAATATAGAGATCTGGCTAGTAGCTATGTACCTACTCAAGACTTTATTAAATAACCTAAAACAGATAATTAAATGCTACAGACGCACCCAATAATATTTGACAGTATAAAGTGCACATTCAGTCTCCAATAGACAAAATATTAAACAGAAATACAAACTCTCCAACCACATGACTGAAGTAATTTTGAGTTTACTTGTAGTGGCTACACTATAATCTACTCGGTGCTATAAGCGTTGAAATTAAGAGAGATGAGCTATGCAGAACATTTTGGGACACTACGATCCGAGCTCGGGCCAACTATAATGGAAACTCTAAAACTAACTTACTACATGCAGTGGTGCTAAACATAACGTAAATGCTTTTCAGTTTACTGGCTTAGGTTAATTCGATAAGGCTTGTCTTGATTTTAAGAGCGCAGAATACGTAAAATAAACCAAGAATCTAATCAAGTAAGAAGGTACTGTCTTTAGTCTTTAGTTAAAAGAACACAAGAACAGCTAGGTACAATATTACATTCTCGGGTAATAAACTCTCAGCATTTCAGCGTCTTCAATCATAACAGAGAGAAAGCTCATCGGGCGGTTTGTTTTGTTTAGAAACTACTTGAAGCTGCACTGCTGTTTCGCGTTGCTCCGAGTGTGTTTGTATCTACCCATCTACCCACTATATTTATACCTAGTGCTTGCAATCAGTCTAGAAGCGTGGCGTACCGCCACAATTTGCGATACTGTGGATGCATAAAAGCAAATGTACAACCCCTTCTGAAGACGACGCAGACAAGTTTCCTACGAACTCGAAGCTAACTAGCCCTGCAGTGTAACTGTAGATAATGCTACCAATTCGTCTTGTATTCAAGCCCAACTCAAAGCAAAGCCTCGGTTAATGCTCAAAATAAACTAAATTTAAGTCCATTGTTTATTTACAATTGTTCGTTTTAAGTGTGCGATACATTATTCAGTTCCTTCACCCAATCTTTAGAGTTCATTTACAAACGGTTGGGAACTATCAAAGACTTGGCTAAACAAAAAGTCGGGTTATATAGTGCAGGACTCTGAACGGCTGCTATTACAGTGAGAAAGCGGAGCCGTCGCGTCGTTCTCAAAGCCAACGCTAGGTAGAGGTAAGTAAAGTCTATCTATCGATAGATATTATTTCCTCCGCCGTCGGTGGCTGCGGAATGCGGAATACTACACCGTTTGGCGAGCAAACTGAATTAGGAACGTTTTTCTCCATTTTATATCTCTCGCCCTCTAAGGAGCGACGAAGTGTTGAATTATTGGACTTACTTTATTTTATAAAACGATTTCGCTGGGGATTTTTGTTTACTTTGCCGCGAAGTGTTTCTCAAGACTCTCTTTTGTATTTTATTGATGTGAAATTCGATGATAAGCCATCACCAGTCCTCTTTTAAAATTAATTTAACTTATTTCATAATTTTTAATAATATGATGTCATTTTGTTCACTGGATGATTGCACACTGTAAACTCGTACTCGCCCCTCAGATCAGTCAGCTTGAGCAGAAAATCCGAATTTGAATTCAGTATTATGGTAAGTAAAATTATATCGATGACTGATTTTTGATACTGATTAAAATGCTTGTGCTTGTTTTGTTTTTTAGTTTTAGCGTCACACTTCGTAGCAGCTACGCCACGGCCTCTACGGCGTAGCAGTAAAGACAAGAAAAAATCAAAGTAAATAATTTTCTAGTTGCCCATTTACTAGAGTTTTAATTCTCGGTGAACAATAAGGTAAAGTCCCGGAGCAAGGAGCTTAATACTAAACAGGCATGCTCCGCCATCCAGCGCGCTTCCGGGTGGTTTCCGGCAGCGCCCATTCACAGCGGCACTTAGGATTTTTTCTTACATGTAGAGGTACCTACCCCGACATTTCAGCTGGTGTTTCCTTTTCATTAAGTTACCACGCACAATATTGCTGGCTGGTCGTAAACTCGGACCGAGGTGGTCGTTTCCACAGAGACGCGAGTTGCTCAACGGGTGTTGCTCGCTCCAAGTAATAAGACTTCAGGAAAAATTATAGGTATGTTTAATGAAATGAGAGGAACTTCACTTTCATTTAGCCTACGGTAGCGGAAAACGAATTAGATGCCCGCAGTTACATCCAATTTGCTAGACAAGTTACTGTACCTCATCTGATTAGCAGCAATTGATAGCGCAGCGCTAACCCAGTTAACGTACCCTGATTTGATTAGGATCTCCTGCTCTCAAATACAGCTGTGATCAAAATAATCAACTCCGATCGTTATTTCATCCAACATCACAGACAGGAAGTGAAAATATAAAATGAGCAAACAAGACACGACGTCTATTTCAAAAAGTACCCCCGGTTCGAATAACTCCGGAAAATTACTCTTTACACCCCATATCTCAGTTTTATTTTGCAGTTGAGCGCAATAGCGATGTTTTAGCGCATTTTTATAACGAGTAGAGGAATAACGGAGCCAGGAGCCTCACAGGGTGGCGAGTGAATTAAAACTAATGGAACGGTTAATTTCTCATGAGAATAAAGCTTCGTCCGTGGCAAGTTTTCCTTCTGATTTTGTTGTTATTTTGCAGTTTATTTTTCGTCGAAAATATTGATCAATCGCCTGTAATAACGCTGCGATCACGGGGAATGTGAATCGTTCATAACAATAAATTGTAGAGCTTACTACGGTCGTTGGGTACGGTACGGATAGTTGGTAGGTAGGCAGGTGAATATCGTACATTGGTGCTACTGTACGATTAAGTAAATACCAACATAACCGTCATCAAAAGAGGCCGGCACATCAGCATATCACCCTATTAGTTAGGTACCTTTATTGAGTAAGTACCCAAGTACCTACTCGCTTCACTTATTGACAGTCATTTGGTGAAAAAAACGTACCTACCAGTAAAATTGATGGCCTGTCCTATTGATTTCTTTTTATTAAGTGCATAGGTAAGTGGATAACTATGTACGCCAGCGCTAATGAAGTACTTAGGTACCTAGTAATATAATGGTACCTAGCTACCTGTAGGTACTTGTTTCGAAAATCAGAGGGACCTACCTCTTCTAAATCGTTTTATTTACATAGTTTTTAAGCAACCTACCTAGGTACCTAGATACCTAAACCTACTTTAGTAAAACTTTAGCACGCCCTCCGCGCTTCCTTTGAAGTAGGTAAACAAGTTAGTCGGAACATCCAAGTCTTGTGTCCAGTGGAGCGCAGAATGGAAAACGTAGGTAGAGCTGCATCGAACTTACCTAGGTACTAGGATAGAAAGCAACTGCTGTTTATTTGTAGGTATTTACCTAAGTGAGCAGGTACCTAGTACTGAGTTGCTTTGACTTGCCTTGGAGTTAGCGAGTAGGTAGGTATGTACCTACTTACCTAGGTCTGACCAAGTTTTGCTTGGTCGGAGTAGGTAGAGTTGTAGGTAGGTAAGATAGAATTATAATCCGACTATACCTAGTAGGTGCGTTTTGTATGGCCTCGTATTTAGATATTTCCGAAAACGCTTCACTCCAATTAGGCCTACCAGTAACGTTGGTTTGGTTTTACAAAATTATCGGTTACTAGCAGTTACCCGCGACTTCGTACGCGTCTACAGTTTCCGTGTACATTATATTATCTGTGCGTGTACCGAGCGGATACTTCTTAGAGAAACTTGACATTACACCTCATTACACCGAACTCGTACCTACTTGAATGTCAAACGCTCGCTAGTCGTTAGACCAAAGAGGTAGTACTACGCCCTGTCAAACTGACGTGACATGACATGACAATGAAATCCTCTTGCCAATTGGCGCTGCTAATCCTTTTCGTTCATTTTATCCTGTAGATCCTGTTAATTATTGGCGATAAAAAGAAGCCTATGTGTCAATCCAGGTTACGAACTATATATATGCCAACTTTCATCCAAGTTGGTTCAGTAGTTTAGACGTGATTGAAACACAAACATCCAAACATCCAAACATCTAAACATCTAAACTTTCGCATTTATAATATTAGTAGGATAGGATAGGATAGGATAGGAAGTAGGATATCCCTGCGATTTCCGTGAGAGCCGTGCGTAGATTTTGAACGCACTCTTGCAAGTTTGGAATGCCAAATGTCACTCAGCTTTGTTGACATTGACATTGACATTTTACATTGTTTTGCTCGCGCAGTTTGCGAATTTAGTTTGTGATGCCAACTAAAAAGATTTTTCCTCAATGTAGGGACTTTTTGGCAATATTAGGTATATAAACTCAGTTCCCAGTAGTTGTAGTGTAGAAATTACCTACTGCCTCTCTTCATATTTAGAAAAAAATGCAGGGGCTGATTTTAGCTTTACGGTTATGTCAATATTTTTTTTAAGAGGGCTATCGCAGTTTGGCCGCGCTCGAATTCCGGTTTCTGAGCCGCCAAACTAAAAAAAAATGCCCACGCACAAATTGAAGCCGCTTTCCACTCGAGTTTGTACATTAACTAACTAGTCTTGGTACTTGGAAGTTAGGTAAGTAAAGCCATTAAAATTATAAAAATTTTCAATGTACCTAAAGATTTATAATAGTTTAGATGGCTGTTTCTATTTAGGGTGTTTCTATGTATTATAAGTATGTATTTACAAAAAAAAAGTATATAAGTATTCTATCAGATCTAGTTCCCATATCACAAGCTTTGCTTAGTTTGGGACTAGAGGGCGTTGTGTGTAAAGCCCAAGAATATTCATATTTATTTATTTTATTAGATAGAATTTCTATCTAAACTTTTACAAATCTGTACTTACATTGATTAATTTTTTGATAAATTCTTTGAAGGAGTTGAAGTATGTCTGTCGGTTTGTCGTTTGAGCACAGTTGACGCTGAAACCGCCGAACAGATTTTGATGAATCGTATCATGGTGATAGCTTATAGCACCGATCAACATTAGGTACATTGCACACATTAGGTAATTATGTCAAAATCAACTTCAAACGGCCGAGTTATTCGTCAACTCGCGAGCGTGAAACTCGTGATTTGGCACTTTCCAATTAAACCTATTTTTTTTGTCGTCAACTCGCGCGCACAATATTATAAAGTACAGTCTTATTTTAAAAACGGATTTCTTTCAAAATCGATATCTGAGGGCCCCTCTCAGCCATTATGTGTTACTATGTATTATAAGTATGTATTTACAAAAAAAAAGGTATATAAGTATTCTATCAGCATCTAGTTACCATATTACAAGCTTTGCTTAGTTTGGGACTAGAGGCGTCGTGTGAAATGTCCATAAATATTTATTTTATTTATTTATTTATTATCAAGAATCTAATCTCAAATTAGAAAAAATCATAGCCGCCATTTTTAACTTTTTTTGTTTATGGACCGATTGCTTTCAAAATCGATATCTGAGGATCCCCCTTAGCCATTATCAGGAATATTATGTAAAATTAGAAAAAGCATGGCCGCCATTTTTAACTTTTTTGTTTATGGACCGATTGCTTTCAAAATCGATATCTGAGGGTCACCCTCAGCCATTATCAAGAATCTAATGTCAAATTTGAAAAATCATGACCAACATTTTAAACTTTTTTGTTTATGGACCGATTGCTTTCAAAATCGATATCTGAGGGTCACCCTTAGCCATTATCAAGAATCTAATGTCAAATTTGAAAAATCATGACCAACATTTTTAACTTTTTTGTTTATGAACCGATTGCTTTCAAAATCGATATCTGAGGGTCACCCTCAGCCATTATCAAGAATCTAACGTCAAGATTGATGAAAAATCATGGCTGCCATTTTTAATTTTTTTTGTTTACAGACCGATTGCTTTCAAAATCGATATCTGAGGGTCACCCTCAAGAATCTTAAATGAATGCCGTTTGAAGTTAATTTTGACAGCTGTCATCAAAAATGTAGATTTTAGTTGTCTCTGTCATTTAGTGATGAAACGAGCAGTCTAGGATAAGTAGTTTCCAAGATATGACCGTTTGAAGTTGAATTTGACAGCTGACATCAAAAATGTAGATTTTAGTTGTCTCTGTCATTTAGTGATGAAACGAGTAGTCTAGGATAAGTAGTTTCCAAGATATGACCGTTTGAAGTTGAATTTGACAGCTGACATCAAAAATGTAGATTTTAGTTGTCTGTGTCATTTAGTGATGAAACGAGTAGTCTAGGATAAGTAGTTTCCAAGATATGACCGTTTGAAGTTGAATTTGACAGCTGACATCAAAAATGTAGATTTTAGTTGTCTCTGTCATTTAGTGATGAAACGAGTAGTCTAGGATAAGTAGTTTCCAAGATATGACCGTTTGAAGTTGAATTTGACAGCTGACATCAAAAATGTAGATTTTAGTTGTCTCTGTCATTTAGTGATGAAACGAGTAGTCTAGGATAAGTAGTTTCCAAGATATGACCGTTTGAAGTTGAATTTGACAGCTGACATCAAAAATGTAGATTTTAGTTGTCTCTGTCATTTAGTGATGAAACGAGTAGTCTAGGATAAGTAGTTTCCAAGATATGACCGTTTGAAGTTGAATTTGACAGCTGACATCAAAAATGTAGATTTTAGTTGTCTGTGTCATTTAGTGATGAAACGAGTAGTCTAGGATAAGTAGTTTCCAAGATATGACCGTTTGAAGTTGAATTTGACAGCTGACATCAAAAATGTAGATTTTAGTTGTCTCTGTCATTTAGTGATGAAACGAGTAGTCTAGGATAAGTAGTTTCCAAGATATGACCGTTTGAAGTTGAATTTGACAGCTGACATCAAAAATGTAGATTTTAGTTGTCTGTGTCATTTAGTGATGAAACGAGTAGTCTAGGATAAGTAGTTTCCAAGATATGACCGTTTGAAGTTGAATTTGACAGCTGACATCAAAAATGTAGATTTTAGTTGTCTCTGTCATTTAGTGATGAAACGAGTAGTCTAGGATAAGTAGTTTCCAAGATATGACCGTTTGAAGTTGAATTTGACAGCTGACATCAAAAATGTAGATTTTAGTTGTCTCTGTCATTTAGTAATATAATAACAGAAAAGTTAAAAATGGCGGCCATGATTTTTCAAATTTGACATTAGATTCTTGGTAATGGTTGAAAGGGACCTTCAGATATCGATTTTGAAAGCAATCCTATCCTATCCTATCCTATCCTATCCTACTAATATTATAAATGCGAAAGTTTAGATGTTTGGATGTTTAGATGTTTGGATGTTTGTGTTTCAATCACGTCAAAACCACTGAACCAACTTGGATGAAACTTGGCATATATATAGTTCGTAACCTGGATTGACATATAGGCTACTTTTTATCCCGAATAATTAACAGGATCTACAGGATAAAATGAACGAAAAGGATTAGCAACGCTAATTGGCAAGAGGATTTCATTGTCATGTCATGTCACGTCAGTTTGACAGGGCGTAGTACTACCTCTTTGGTCTAACGACTAGCGTTTGACATTCCAGTAGGTACGAGTTCGGTGTAATGAGGTGTAATGTCAAGTTTCTCAAAGAAGTATCTGCTCGGTACACGCACAGATAATATAATGTACACGGAATCTGTAGACGCGAACGAAGTCGCGGGTAACTGCTAGTCGGTCCATAAACAGGAAAGTTAAAAATGGCGGCTATGATTTTTCATAAATAGGTACAAATAAAAATATATACATTGACATTTTTACACGGCACCCTTTAGACGACTCATAGAACAAACGTCTATGATGCCACACAAAAAATAATTATGTTTGTTTTTGGTGAGGATCGAACCCACGACCCACGGCACGGAAGGGAGAGCTAGTACCGACTGAGCTGTGAGGCCTATCAAAATATCTTTTCATTTTAGCTCATCATCATTAATTTCTATTCTATTCAAGTACACGTTCTTCATTGCACTGCAGATTGTACTGTTTGGCACAGTACGCACAACGGATCTTCATCCCTCTGAAGTTAGGTGTAACAATCGATTTTGTATGTACTACACAAACATCCAAACATCTAAACTTTTGCATCCCATCCCACTAATATTATAAATGGTAAGATAAGATAAGATTTTAATTGTCCCCAATAGGTATGTACAGGTGTTAATGATTGTCATGAATAAAAAAGTTACTAACATCAAAACTAGGTAGTCAGTCACACTCCACGTGTACACGCACGGTTATGCTCGATCTTTTTGGCGCGGAGTAAATCGACACAGGTCCGCCTTCCACGAGCGCTGGCGCGCGTCTGAATTCGAGCGGCCAACGCATCGCATTTTATGCAGTTGTAAATTACGTTTATTCAAATTAATATAATAAATTATGTAAATAAAAAGTATACAATTTTATTGATTATGAACTAACGTTTATTTTGGTATAATTTTTACCTAATAATAATAATGTAGTATGGAGAAATTAACGGCTAATTCTGAACGTTTTTAGAAATTTTATGGTTTTGAATTGATTTTTTTTTGTACATATCCCATACTTATTTCTAAATTCCGGGGCCGCTACGGTCAATGGCAGTATATAAGAGATATTTGTTGATATTTTTCATTTCGTTTGCTTTGCAGAGTAGTTCAATCCAGGAGCTTGAAAAAGTGTCTGCGCGAGTTTTATTAAAAACTTGTTTCGGAATTTTGGCTTTATTTAAATATATAAGGAAAAATTGCAAAAAGCGAGGCCGCTACGGTCAATGCGAATAACTATTCTACACCATACAATAAATCGAAATTATCTAAGAGTTTCAGTTTCAGAGATCTAGAACGTCAAAAATGGGCATTTTCACGGTTTGACCGTAATACGCGCCTTAACATTCGTTAGTTCTTCCATGAGACGCTTGACAGTTAATTTGTTAACTTTTATGGAGTTTTTACTGATACCTACGTGCGGCAACCCACCAACCAATCGGTTCTGTCACTTGTCTGTCAGTCAGTTTTTGTTTTGTTCTGCCTGCTGTACTGGGTCTTGTACTCGCACTCTACTCTTTTATGTTAGCTGGCAAAATAAAGTTCTAATGAAATGAATTGAATGCTTGACCTTGCAAAAATTAAGTGTAAAAGTTTCTCATTGTAAAGTGATATAGTCATCGCAAGAGGTAAGTGATATCTGTAAATAATTCACATATTAGCTCGCGTTAGAAGCATACAACTTGGCACTCAAATAATATTTCCTTGTAAGGACTCCCTTCTTATTTGTATCAAATTATACTTACAATGGTAGGTAAGTTCAACCTAGGTATCATTCGAGACGTTTTCCTTAGTCATGAATGAGTAACTTGTACGTAACAGCTAGATGATACCAGCCTACTACTAGGATACCAACTGGTTTATCCATTGATTTATTCTGTATTTTTTGTTTGGATCACACAAGTTTTTTATGAGATGACCTTTTCTTATCTAAGTACCTACTTATCAAATGAACAAGTTATTCCGTAACACTATTGCCCCTGTATTCATAATCTTTAACTAGTTAGCAAATATGACTTATCACAAATTGTGTGTATGCAGTACCTATCTTATTTCAACAAAAAAGGTGGTAGCGGTTTATAAAAACCTTTACCTACTAATTATCGACCAAGCAAACGAAAGAGGTAACACCCTATTTACACTCTCATAAGTAAAGTTATAGTGCATAATAATTTAACATCAATCCACAGTAGAGTAATATACACAGTGTTGCACAGGATGTTTACAACATATATAGAGGGGCAGAGTCATTTAATAAATAGAAGCCCTTATAAGAGAAGATTTATTAGAGCTTCAATGTGATTATGAATTATTATTATGAATGGCATATAAAGTCAGATTAATAAAAACAAGGGTATTAAAATAACAGCGACTATTGCATCTAGAGGGAGCTCAAGTAACAAATTGAGACATCCTGTAGTTTTCTGCTTTAACAATCTAGATTCTACTCGTAATTGGTTTTGATGTGTTTTAGATGTAGACTGTCGACCCGGACTTCACAATTTGAGTTTTGCCATTCTGTACTATCTGTAGGTAGGTACCAAATTTTTTTTCTATGAGAGTGCAGAATGCCTACACCTGAGGTCTAAGTTTTATTTCTAAGCAGTAGTGCTCTCATCAATCCTTTCCAAGTTAGAGAATATTGGTGGTGATAAGAGGTAAGTACTTTTGATTTAGAAGTTAAATAGTTTATATTTATACATAATGTATGTAGTTGGGTTTACCAATCTTAATCTAGGGTTATTATATTTATTACCCAACTTGGTTAGGTTTAAAGTTACTGTGGGCTCAATAATACCACTGTTGAGAAAATACATTCTCATCTTTTTCAATGACCTAGCTTAGAGGTAACTTTGTCAGTGTTAGATACACAATTTTGATACCTTATAATGGGATCACAGAAAATAATATCACTCGTAGTCCCAATAATGGGACAAAATCATGGGACAATGAAAATACACCCAAAACCAAAACTAACATTTCATTGTATAGTTGCAAATGTTGCAATCCAGTATCGCAGTACAACTTTGTCCATTCCATAAACACATCAATTTTGTTAAGGAACACTTCCACTTCTCAGAGGCCCAGTGGTCCCAACCGCCATTATGGCTTTATGCCAACAGCTTCCTTATATCCGTGCAGAATAGTATGTGCATAAGTCACGTTCTACCACAATGTAGAAAATCCCGTTCAGTAGACTTGTACCTACCAGACTAGACGATTACCCGCGTCCTCGTTGGGTCCTGTGACTTAAATTTCGTGTTCCGTAGTACCAAATATGATAAAGAGTTGTCGTGTTTTGCACATTGTGATGCTAATTAAACTGTAACTTGATGATATAAACCTGTGTTCTCATGTCAACAATAAAAAAAAAATATTCGTGGACTATACACATAACATCCTCTAGTCCCAAACTAAGCAAAGCTTGTGATATGGGAGCTAGATGGCTGATAGAATACTTATACTTTTTTTTTTGTAAATATATAATATTATATGTCTAGGTGTGTAAGTATTCAGAAAAAAAAAAGTATAATAATATAAGTATTCTATCAACCATTTAGTTCCCATATTAAAAGCTTTGCATAGTTTGGGACTAGAGGGTGTTGTGTGAAATGTCTATAAATATTTATTTTTTATTGTTTTATTTTATTATATTTATTATATAGGGAGTATTGGAAGTCTCTGGGGGAGACCTTTGCCCAGCAGTGGGACGAGACAGGTTAATTTAAAAAAAAAATATTTTATTACGTTTGTATGCCCTCTGCAGGGCTCTTAACAATTATTATTAATTTTATTAACAGTGAAACTTCCAGCTGCACTGGCATTTCCTTTTTTGGGCAACCCTACGAAAGAAAGGTCTCAATCAAAACTTAATTTTAAGTTTAGGTGGTGTCCTTCTGATCTATTTTATTTTTATAGGAACAAAAAACTGCTCTCCGTAAGGCACTTTTCAAACGTTTTAGTGGAAGTCTTGCTACACTAAACCAACGAGTACCTAGGTATGCGTCGAATGATGAGATTGAATGAGGCAAGAGATGCCTATCTTGTAAATGGAAGTCTTTGAATTTTGCCTAGCCGCCTACACTTATGTATAGGCGTGAATTTATGTATAGTATACCTACGTGTATTGAGATGATCGACAGTCAGTCACATACCATTGTATGTAGGTTAGATTTCGGTATAGATTATATTATATTCGGTATAGTCTCTGGGGGAGACCTTTGCCCAGCAGTGGGACGAAACAGGTTAATTAAAAAAAAAATAGATTAGGTAACTACATGGGTTGAAATTGAAACGATTGCTGTGGGACGGACGACGGACGCGGAAGTCTACATCTGTATACTTTACGACGAGAACGTTTGAATCGCGTCTTTTTACAACTCGTTTCTGTATCATGATCGGAATTATTGAGTGGATCTTGCTCGTATTACGATACCTCGGTTGGTAGTTTAGTTACTATAACAAGATTGTTCTGAAGTTTCATTTGCATACCATTCAAGCTTGGAAAGCGAGAAAGCAACTGAGTTTTCAAACTATTATGTGTTAGGTAGTTACATAAAAAATATTTAGTTAATGTATGGTCAGGTAGAGCACCAAAAGTTTATGTTTGCACGATAAGAAAATTAATAAGTAGGTAGATACGTGGTTTCGTCCAAGGTAGATACCTACCTTACTTAATATAGATTTATTTGTAGAGACTTCCTAGTTCCTACTCTATGTAGAGTAGGAAGTTTTAGCTTCAATTAATGCAGATACACGACCATAGTCTTATCGTATGTAGATCTTGGACCGTAGCGTAGATATTAGTTTGAGCAAGTGTAGCGTAACATACGAGTACCTACTCGTTGTTAGTTAGATAATGTGCTAATAATAAACACTCAACGGGAAAGGATGGAAGAACCTTCATCCTACACAGAATTACCTATCGTGAATATCAAAAACTGGGTACATCGTATACATACACGCCCTCTAGGAACTAGATGCTGATAAAATTTATATAGGTACTTTTTTCTTCAAGTTTACATAGATCTTAGGTTTTTCTTATAACATACACTCGTACCGTACTCGGGACAATGTTCGCATGAACTTGCTATTAAATTTTTGTTACACAAAGGATATCGAATCCACTACTTTCCTCTTGCGTCTAGGCCGGTCTCTTGTGCCGTAAATGATGGATGATTAATGATGATGATTGACTACCTACCTAATCAATATCTAAAGATACTTCACTTCATCATCATCATAGATACTTCACAGAGATAGGTACATCATCAAAGATAGTTTACTTCATCACTTATTGTATTGAGTACAAATAACGCATAAAGATGGCGCGCAAAGCGAACCTAGCATTAATTGGTTTAAAATTTTCTCCAATGTTGTTACCAAGTCTATTTTTACTCTTCAAAGAATTCGCACAGACGTTTATCTATACGGATGCGTGTTACGTAGGTAATCGAGGCCCGAGGGCTATTTTTCTGGCAGATGGCCCACCAGAGGCCCTACTATCTAGGTGGGCGAGTTTCAGGAGATCCAGATGCAATTCATTATGAAGCTTAGGCCAGGTTCGACCAACTCCAAATACCTCTGATCGCGTGGAACTGGCACCTAAGATCACCTAGTTATATAAGGCGATTCTAAACGATCTTTGTGATTTTGTTGAATAAAAGAGTTTTAACTTTAGAATCCTTGTTTTTGAAAAGTATAAAGTAGAGACGGATATTATTTCATCTCAATTCAATATTTATTTGAAATTGATCGAATCCGGTCTTAGTGTTGTCTGCTGACAGTCTTCCCTGGGTTCAAGATCAAAATACGATTAAGACAAAACTTTTAAATACTTAGTAGATATTTTTTATGAAAAATAACCCAAAAACGAGATTGCAATTTTGTACGAGAAAGTGTCTGTGTTACGTTTTCATTAGCAAAACCGCTGAACTAAAATCAATGAAATTTGACATGTAAAAAAATTCGCGTTCCAGAAACGATCTTACGGTGCATCTACCCTATTCATATAACCCATCACTATATCATTATAATTTTAATTTAGTTGTTTGCACGATCTGCAAATATGTTTTTCAGGGTCGTCACTGTAATACCCATCACTATAAATTGTCTAGTCTAAGGAATCAAGACTCAATTTTTTGGCCGATTTTTATGAAGTTTAAAAAATGTATGCTCGAGTCTCGCTTGAGTAGATTTTTTTTGAGCACACGAGCTTTTTTTATCTGCAAATTATGAGCGTAATGCGAAGGTCGTATGTACGTCGATATCGCTGACATTGTGTGGTGGAACTAAAATTGTTTAGAAACCACATTGATGGAATCTTTGAGGAAAGCCGGTGTGTTTAGCTAGATGCACGGAATACAATCGACTTTTATGTCAGTGTTGATATGACCGATTTCAAGGATGTTTACATCATCATCATCGTACCTACTAACTAAACAACCGGTTATTCTCACGTTCTCGGAAAATAGTGGACCAATTATAAACACACAAATAGACTAAACATACAAACTGGTTAAGTGTGAGTCGGAATGTACCTTAGGGGTTCCTCTTCTGCACCGCTAAACAATGAACAAGTGCATGCCTGTAATTGGCACACATTCTATAATATAATTATCGTTTATAAGCTATTTTCGAAAGTGTATTATGTGTGCTGTTGGCGATGCCTTATAATAAATAAATAAACAAGAAATAATTTGTAGAGGATTCTTGTATTTTGATTTGTTTGTTTTGTATCATTGGTACTGTGCACCATTCGGGAACTGCGAATCCTTATACCTAGTCTAAAAAGTACATGAGCAATTTTTCTGCTTCTCTAAGTCGTATTTAAAAGTCGCATAAATTTTCTTATTTTTGGTCGATAATCATCTAAGTTTTGATGTGTAAATTAAAGAGGTAGCGATTAAATACCCACCCCGGCTTAGTACGGATTAAATTATACTCTAAAACCTTCTCCGGATATCAAGCTCTTAGTAAACCGAAGTAAAATCCGTTCAATACCTACTTTCGAGATTAGCGTACGGATAGAAGCTTTTAGAGATATTTATTATGACGTTGGCAAAGAATACTTAGATGATCCTCATTCTTCAATTTAATTTGCAACATGCGTCACGAACCGATGTAGTTATTATAATGTAATGCGCCTTCCTGGCCAAAATTAACACCTCAGCGCGTGCATTTTTTATTAGGCACAGTATCGTTGCTAAATTCTGAAATCTTATCACTTGTTTTTTATGGTGAATGATCTGATGACCATTAGATAGGTACCGTGAGATTGCTTCAAAGTCGTATAACTTGATGTGCTCATAATGGAAGAAACTTTACGGCTTATTGAACTGTTTTCTGCAGACGTTGTTTGATGAGCATCGAAGATTCTTACCCTAATACGTATCTATAATTCTCTGGCTCATATGCTGCAAGTGCAAGACAAGCATAGGATTTCTTAGAGAAGTGTCCAAAAATCTATAATTATCGCTTGAGTTTCTATACAAACTTCACCATACGAACCTTCTCTTGGTCCTAAGCCTCAATCCGCGCATTCACTAGACCTTGACAAATTAAAAGACTGCTCCCCAATTTTGTAAAACATTTTCATAGATTCATCTGAATTGCTTATCCAGCGTAATCTTAATTCCTCTGGATTCCGTAATCAGTAATCACAGATTTAACCGGAGTAAAAGGGGCTTAACGTGGCTTACTCTACGTAACATGCCCGTGAGGAGACAGATCATTAATTTGCTATTTGGCGAATTTCGTCTTTGTTGGTAATCTGTTCGACTAGTAGAATATAGACTTGCAGTATTTGGATATATCAGATTATCTCTGCTTGACAAATAGGTGCATGCTTTTAAACGTGGACATTACATGCGCGTAAATATGGTGAGGATAGTAGCTGAAAATTCGAGGCGAATTTCAAGAGAACGTCTGTCATAGTCTCATTAGAAATATGCAGTGGTCTTGCGTGAGTTTATCTTATTGTTTATTCTAAGTTCTATGGCCACTGCTTGAAAGTAGACTTTATGAGGCGCACTAAATCTATAATAGGCAGTTTTATAAATTCACAGAAACTTTTCAAAGTCATCGTGATGAGATAACTTTAGTCCTAGAGCAAGGTGACAAAAACTCGATGAAAAAACAAGCTACTGAAATTATAGAATGGAATACCTACCTGTGAAATGTGCATGATGTCTCGCCGCCAATTCCACACTTCTTGCGTCTAGATGTCGTTTAAACGAAACTTATCTATTTACACTAAGAACATAATCTGAAAAGGTCAAACGTTGGTTATTCGTAGATGTAAAATATCACGATAGTCCCGGCGTCAATAATAATGTTATCAATGTTTATTGGCTCATGCCCAACTGAAAAACACCATCCCAATATAATCGTACCTTTTATTTGTCCTTATTTCTTATTCCCTCGATCTGTTTATTATTTATGTTGATTTTCCGCCCTCGGTTTCTCAAACTTTTGTACTTGCGATAATTTTCACCGGTATACCGGATATTCGTTCGTTTAGAATGATTCCAATGGGTAAAGTTTTGACGGTAATTACGATACTTCATCGTTTGTAAGTACAATACATTACACAAATACTGAACGAGTACTTCCAACGACCTATTGTTTGGTACAAAAGCGTGGTCAGTCTCAGAGGAGGACATTAATAAGAGCAATATTACATTTATTGTTCTCAAAATTTCACATGGAATGTGATTTACTGGCTTATTAATAAAGTATGATCTCATTACAAAATTACCCAGCGTTATCACTGTAGGTAATACTTCGGCTACATGTAAACGCATGAGGACACACTTTAGTTCTAAAGATTCTATAAAAAAATTATACGAACCTACAAGGCATTAGCAGCTAATGTCGATCGATCTAGAACATATAGGTGTGTTACTTCTTCTTCTTCTTCTTACGTGTCAATGGTGGCGAAGTTCGAATAGAACTTCGCCACTTTTACCCCTTCGTCTGTGGCGTCCAAAATATCATCCCTTGTGCAGGTGGTAGGGCACAAGGGGCAAATGAGTAAATGGGATATCGTTTGGGTGTGTTACTAGCTCTACGTAAGGGTTTGCTCGCTCTTCTCCGTATCAGTCGCTCGTTTGTTTTGACTTGTAAGTCTGCAATGGCAAGAGATAACTATCTTAAAAGATGATTGAATGTGGTCATAGAGGGTCGAAGCTTAGGCCACAATTTTCCTCAGTAGCAAGTTAAATTTTGTTATCACTAGACAAGTTAGCGCGCAATTGTGGTGTTGTGTCATTTTGGTGAGATTAGTAGAATGAAAGGTTGGTAAATATAGAGCAAACAAACAGTTGACTAATTTACTGCGTTAGTGAGTTTCAAGAAAATACGTCACGTATGTTTGTATTTTCAGTGAGTCATAAAGTTGTAGCTTGTCTGTCGTATTAAGCTTTAAATTCAGAGCTCGTTCCGTCGGTTGCATAAGTCGATTTGTCGCCTGCGAGCTTAGTTGTTGGTGGAGGAAATCCGTGCAGACCGTACACCATCCTGCCAGTCGTTTTCACGCGGTGTTCGCGAGCACGAAGTGTGAACGCGACGGAGATTTCCGCCGATATAAATCCAGGTACCCATGCGACACCCAGCTTTGCACCCGTCGCATCCTTGAATTTGTGGAGTGGAAAAGAAGCCTGGAGAGGCTCCGATGCATTGCGATTTGCGCCTGAGACTCGAACGCGCCAAATCTTGCGAAGTTTTACCCAACAAACTACAGGCGACGCGACTCCTCACGTACATTTTATACGGTTTGACACTTTGCGATGTCACGTTCACTTTGTTTGTGACCGGATATAGGTAGGTACTTCGTATTTCGGGAACTGTATTTTCTACTTGCATGCTTCAGTTTCCTTTATTCTATTTTCGCGTATTTTAAATAACTCGTGATTGGTAGGTAGGCATGTGTCAGTCCAACATCGATTGAATGCGACCTAGATAATTATAAAGTCAGATTTTCACAGTGTGTTCGTTGCTCGGGAGGTCAACTTAAACTGGACTAGATAGATAAGAGAGTCGTTTAGTAGGAAAAATAGAGTGAGTGTCGGTGGACGCTGGTTGACAGCGCGGAGGTGACACTCAGTCAGGCCGTTAGCGCGGCCGTTACAGGCTCAAGTGATATATGGGCTGCGAAGTGGCTCGGTGCCGCTGTCACTTCGCGTTTCGCGTTCGCGCCGCAAAAAGATAAAAAGGATTCCGAAATACGATTCACAAGTGGCCTGCCGGAAATGGGTAGAAAGTTACCGACCTCGGCTTTATGTCTGGCAATATATCTCTCGTATCGCTATCCAATTTCTGCTCTATGGCATGTAATGTCCCTCCAGGGATCCTTTTAATTTGGACTCTTTTTAATCAGCACCATTAATTCCTTACATGATTATACAGGCTCTGGGGGACTGTGATAAGTTCTAACACTATCTTTGGGATTTATGAGTTTTTCACACTCTCGGGTAGTGCGTTTGTCTTAAAAATGGTTCTCATGAGAATCACTCGATTTCCCAAATACGAATGAAATACACTTAAATAGCAAATTGCGTAATTTTATTACCTTTATACCTGTAATCCGTGTGCTCTAGAGTTCACTTTCATGAATAAATCAATGAAAGTATAGTTTAAGAACTCCCTAAAGTTGCGTGACTGTTCGACCTTTGCCGTTCGACCTTCATTGACCCTCGCCCTGGGTTGGCACCTTTCGAACCATCACTTCACTCACAGACTTCATTTCCATTCGTTCTAGCGGTGAAAAACTCAATCTACTCTACTTTTTATTACTTTTTATTCGATTATTTTCGGTGGGTACATTTTTTGTCTAAGTTTCTTGTTTATATTTCAATACTTGTAAAGATGTACACGTACGTATAATCAGTGTAAATAACCGTTCTTGACCTTTGATTGTATTCGGAATGGGAATTGCCAATCTCAGTTTCCGTATCAGATGCTGACGTCACAACGGTAATTGCAATGAATGGGAGCATGCTCAACGTCCTGCGAAGATCTAAACCATTTGATTGCTCTAGAACTCATGCTATGCTATTGTGGTCTGGTACTAGTAGGTACGTCGTATTTCTGTACTATTGTGTAGTTATTGGTGCTGGGTTGTCGTGAAAATTGACCGCCCGTGAATTCAGTCTAGCCTCGCTCGGGAGCGTGTCTTCTTTGTAATCAGAAAACCATGAATGTTAGTGATTTTCTGAGAAGTTCATGTTTGTGAAATATTATCTAGACCGAATATCGGCGCGGCAGTAGGAATATTTTCAACACTAATTTTAGAAATCGTAAGTACTTTGTTAGTCGATAAGAATTCTTAGCCGATATTTGATGCCTACAAAATTATTTGGCTACGTTAGTAAATAAGACTCCGATCTCAGATCTACTATTTATTTAGTTTGGCATGTCGCAGAATAAAACAATGCCGTTGTTTAAAATTTATCATAAGCAGAACACCGGAGACAGTTTGCCGTTTTCAATAAAGAGAAACAACTTGTGTCGTATCCGCAAACGTTTACTTACATAGTGGCAGAGCAGTAGTTGGTAACGAGGTTATACGAAACAGTTTCGGGCGAAATTGCTCGGGGAATGTAGCTAGTGTCATAAAGTTTGAGCAAAGCTGTTGGACAGACGTGTGCAGCTTTAGAATACACGTGTTGGCGACCAAACATTTCATCTCGCGTGCACTTCACGCGAAACTTTGTTGGTCTTTGCAGTCTGCACATTGTTACCGAGCAGAGCAGGGTTCATATATGAGCAGTCATAAACGTCCTTCGTCGACTAGCTTTGTACACTCGTATTGCCACTTCTCGCATAGACAAAGTAGAAGCTAAGCCAAATTGAAACTGAGCTGTGCAATATCTAAGTGTAAACAGTAGTAATTTCGAATTGTCTTTTTCAGATTCGTCATGGACTGGAGGACGGCTTTGATAACGCTCGCCTTGGCATTTTACGCTGATGGATACTCAAGTAAGCTTTCAAATGTTTATTCTACTCTTAGCTCTTCCGAGGTTGCATTTTCCTGCAAAGTTGAGGGAGGAAGCTCGTGCTACTTTGTCTTTTTACTGCGACTAATGTAGTTTAAACAGAACTGCATTTACTATGCTCGGCTTTGGCTATAGATCAACATCAGGGGTATATATCGTACGCGGCCCACCCTCAAACTGCCAAGAGATATGGCGCGAATCCATTACCTAATGCTCGCATAAAATGAACATCACGCCTTCAGAGTAACAAAACAACGAGTTATGATCCGACTTCATATTATTATGATGCTCTTTTTATTTGTTTTTATGGCCACTAAAATCGCACTTGGCGCATTCGCAAATTCTTTGTCACCTAAGAATTTGACGGGCCTTTGGTTAAAGTGATCTCGGTTTATGTTTCCCCTATTGTTGGATAAGTTTTATTGCTTTTGTCTGCTTTCTATGTACGTCAAAATATGTCTAGGTACATGAGATCATGTTTATACACCCAAGAAATAGTGATTTCTTTGCAAATATTTATAAGTACCTAGGTAATACTTATACCAAAATGTGAACTTGACAAGTTCCACAAGCACGAATGAAAGAAATAAAAAAAAACATAAGTATCTGTGATGATTACGACAAACATTCGAATGGCCTTACCTACCTCATAAGCATAGAATTCATTTTTACCATAGTTGGACCAACAACATGGTCCAATTCCATCACTGTAATAATATTTCAAGATTTTCCTGTTTGCGTTTTTGCTATTTATCACCAAAGTAGGCGAATTGTAAAATTACATTAGGTTTCAACGGTTTCAAACGTTTCCTCAAATGATGTTTACTCGTATAGGTACACCTAATGATGAGTCGGTCACACTAAACCATTGGCCAGTTCTCTTTAAATATTGAAGGAAAACAACATGAAGTAGCCGGTTAGTATTCCAATAACGAGCGTTTGCAACCTGTCTTTGATAGATACTGGAAAAGTGGACATGTGCCAAATGTAAGGTTTGGATGTTCTTTGACTAGGTAAGGTACCCTTCGACATATTTACTTAATCAAAAGTATCCAGTACTGAGGGGCTTCCGGTCCATGGACACGTAAAGTATAAGTTGAGGTTCATTGAAAACATCAAAAATATTTGCATTCTCTTCTTTTCTGCTTCTACGACTCTACATCAATCTTAAAATAAACTTCCATTTAAGTTCGCGCATTGTAGTTGAAAATTTATCGACTTGTCTCTCGGGCTTCGCTTCGCTTCGCCGAATGTATTGTAATAACAATTGTACTGTGAATTATTAAGACGTAAAGTGCTGAGCTGGCTTTACAACAACCGTTTAAATACATCATTATTTCACTGCTGGATAGCTTTATTGCCGGTCCTGCACCTCAGCATTGCTTCCCACTTTTGAATATGGTAATATTAGTTTCGAATACAACTTAGACACCTTGAATTATTTCAAGCCTAGTCTTTGAAATATTAACTTAGATTGGACCAATGGATAGGAACAATATGAGATCAATTAACTAATGAAATAGATGGGTATTGGTAGACATTGCCGCAAGTATAGGAAAAGACCACAATGCAAATAAATCAAAACCGTCACGACTGAGGGAGTAAGGTCAATACAAGCTAACTGTGATGATAAAAAATTATTTAATAGATTTGATGTCTAAAAAATGTACAAGAATCCAACTAATGTTGAATTTGCTTTACATTACTTACCTAACTTAGTAGGTACATTTTCATCAAGCAAGCACATTAGGTAAATCATAAATTCGGTATAGATGTTAGGTACACGATCATTTTCGTATTCTTTTGTGGGCAAAGGTGTAAACTTTCTGAATGGAAAAGTTACCCACCGTTCCCCAATAAATATAAAAAACTTATACCTGTTCGCGAAACCTATTACAAAGGGGGTATTATGATAGATAAGCGCACGAACTCTATGTAGTGGAAAACAATTCCGCGGAAAAAAGTTTTTCGCTTCGATAGGCCTTTATTACGTGTGATATTGACTCTTGAGCGAGACCCGCCGCGGGAATCCCAATCTAAGTATATAATCTTGTATATGCAAATGATCCCTATTCCCTTACAGCCAAATTCTTCCCGGTCACGGCGGCGGCGTGCGGGTTATAAAAGGGTAAAATTCTCGAAGACACAGCGGAATAAAATATATTCATATTATGACTTTTTTTTTCATTTTGAAACACGTTTTAACCACTCAAATCCCTTTTATTATTCCGGTGGAACGGCCACGAAACGATTGTTGCGCTTGTGGTGTCTGCAGATAAGACCTCTATCTAAGTATCCGAAAATGATTTATGCCGCTGCTAAATTGTGCCGCTTCCGCCTCACGAATTTCAATAGGAGAAGCGGGCCTTTGATTTTCAACCTTTTGCTCCTGTCTTGTGGGTTGCGTTCCGTGGCTTCGAGCGGTTTTAGGGTTTTTACTTTATTTTCTTGGCAAGTTGCAAACGGTCACTGGTTCCTAGTGCAATGGAGTGATACCCAGTCCACCCACTCCCCACTTGTGCGCAGTTATCATAATTTTCTTATAGTCTACAAAGGGACTAACTAGTTTATGCTCCGAGGTTTCTTTATTCCATAGCCATAGCCATACTGCATGCATTTATTTATATTCTGTGCGTTGACGTTGTTTCAGAATATGGCCGCACTTGCAAGGACATTGGGTGCTTAAACAGTCAGGTGTGCGTGCTTGCCGAAGACCCCTGCAGTTTCGGGCACACACGCGACTGCGGAACCTACCCCACCTGCAAGAAGAAGTCAGATGTAGGAGGTACCAACACCACATCTTTGAGTTATCAATTTAGACCCTCATACTCTACCCCAAGTAGAGAGGGCAGCTCTAATTAACTTTGAATGTACCTACCACATTTATAAGAGCACATCGATTCGATTTATTTCGAAAAAAAAAATTGTCGCATCTAAATAACGAAAACTTGCTGTTGAATTCCAGGTTCCGAGGCTGAACCATCTGCTCCTAAACCAGCGCCGGCGAAGCCACAAACCCACAACTTCGACAGCCCTCCCAGTTACAACCCACCGGCTCCTCCATCTGGTGGAAACTCTCCTTACGGTGGTAGCACACACGGTGGCAGCTCCCCTTATGGAGGCAGCTCACACGGTGGCAGCTCCCCTTATGGAGGCAGCTCACACGGTGGCAGCTCCCCTTACGGAGGCAGTTCGCCGTACGGTGGAAGTAATGGTGGTGGCTCGCCGTCTGGAGGCAGTTCTCCCTATGGTGGTAGCTCACCTTACGGAGGCAGCTCGCCCTACGGTGGACATTCAAGTGGGGGCGGTTCTGCGTATGGAGGGGGTTCTCCCTACGGCGGCAGCGGTGGATACAACAATCCAAGCTCGGGAGGAAACTCACCTTATGGAGGCAGCTCCCCTTACGGTGGCAGTTCACCTTACGGATCCGGTGGCCATTCGACCTACGGCGGTGGATCAAACACAGGAGGATTTGGCAGCACAGGCGGCAAGAGCCCTCTCGATACAATCTTCAACACCCTAAACAAGTACGCCAGCGGCGGCGGCGGCCAAGGCGGCTCGGGCGGCAGCGGACTGTCCAACATCTTCGGTAATGTCCTTGGAAACCTCTCCAAGAACGGACTCGGCAACCTATTCACAAACACCAGGCCAATACAAGAAAACCCGAACTATTCCTCCTACAGTTCCAACTCTAGGAGTTCTAATACCCAATATTATCCATCAGGAGGTTATACGCAGAATCAGGCGCCTAACCAGAATAAGAGATATGGAGAGACGCACGCGAGCCATAGTGGTGCCACGACACGTAAGCCTTACCAGGCCTACGGCTGGAACGTTAGGTAACTGTACTTTTACAAAGTAATGCTAAAGTCGGTGTTGGCACTCAAAACTAGCTCACATAGACACGCCTGATTTCTTTGCGTATTCATTTCTTCTTATTGTGTGCACTAATTACTCTTGGTCGGGCAAAATGGAGGCTCAAATTATAATATGGACTATCTATTAAAAAAAACTAATCATCCTAAGACTAAAAATGCCATTGTAATCTGTGAATTTTATCTTTATACTCAAAACCAAATTAAACATTTACTAACTACTATAATACTCACACGTTGTAAAATATTTTAAATTCTTATTCCTACTCTTTTAACTTGGATTCATAAACCAAAAAGGTACAGTCAGCTCTACCAACTGGTTAACTTGCTTTTATTTCATATTGATACGCGTAGAAGTGACCACGCGCTCTGTATGCTATTTACTTTAGATCAGTAAAGTTGTAAGCTGCCATACATGATCTAACTAGACTTAGAAACATTCCATTGCAAATACTTGTAGTTGTGAACTTGTGAAGACGTTGCAAATAATAAAACTACCTTTCAGTGTCGTCATCATCAGGATGTTGGTAGTTCGTTGAGAATGTTCTAGTGACTGTAAAATGTCACGGGAAAGCAAAATACGCAATTTCGTGTACGTGGATGAAATATTTTGTTCCAGTTGTGTCGATTTAAAAGACAAACTACTGAAACAATTTTGATGAAATTTTTATGGGACCAATCTGGAAGAACCTATGTTCTTTCATATAAAAAATAATTTTACAAATCAGTTCATGTCGTTCTAAGAAACTGTTCCCTTTTTTTTTGAAGTTGATTAAAAAATTTTACATGATGCCAATATTAATTTTTTTAGAGTGCATTTTCAACTGGTCGTGGAAGGGTCATGTACATTAATTTATTCATAATGAGTATCACTTGCACTAAGCATCAAACCGGCGCCTTAAGAATACTCTCCATTCTGCAATGGTGCAACCTAAAACTAATAATAATGGGTTGTGGCTGCTAGCTTACTTCAATATTTTAAAAGATTTCAGATCTGAGCTATGAATCCTCGATGTAATTTTCCTGCACGCATTTACTCTTCAGTAAATAATAAGGATTGATTTTATTTCGCTAAAAATGCCAGGATTTTTGGTTTGTAATTATGGCTTTGGCTATTAATATTTTTAAAACAATTTTGAGATTTATTTAGTTAAGTGTGTATTCTTTTTATGCATTGAGTTGAGTCGATATATGCTTTATTTTCACGAAGTTAACATTCCTACTATTTTAAAGTTTTAACGACACGCCTTTGTATTCTTTTTTATAATACTCTTTTGTTTATTTGTAGTGTGTTGTAATAACTCGAGTGCCATTTTATTAATACTGTATTAATCTATTTTTATTTCAGTGTAACAATGATCATGACGTACTTCATACACCGATATGTGCAGAATGTGATACATACATAAAATATTTATGTTTACTATTTATTAGATGTTTTAAGATCCTGATAACAATACTAACTGGTGGTTACCTCTTAGCTGTAAGATAAATGTTGGTAAAACTATTAAATATTTAATTTATAATTGTTTGTTGTATGTAATATACCTCTAACTAAAATAAATATGTAGGTAATTAGTAAATGGATTTATTCTTTCTGTGTTCAAAACTAAAAGTAGAGACACAATTAAATGATCATAATCAAAATCCTCTAAAATCAGCATCTATTTTCACCAGTTTGAGCTAAGTTAAAATAATAACAATCTCAATATTAAATAAGTAGTAAAAAAATCCATAAATGCTTTACAATTTTTAAATTTGGTATTTATAACGCAATCAGATTTACAACGGTATTTCCATATCGTACAAGAAAATCTTAGCCGTTTCTCATGTCATGATAATAACAAAACCAAAACATACCCGCCTAGGCTGCCTACTAAGAATCATCTATGTATAATTAAAAGTTAGACCCGTGACAGGAATCAAACCCGCACATCTCTACACTACTTTAAACAACTAATATCATCACGTGTCTAGCTTTATCTACTAATTATATAATTCAGTAGTGTACCGATTATAAGTTTTAGCGTCTACTTAAAATTATACTGACATCAACCTTTGGCCCGTCACCAAAAAAGCCTATGATTGCCAACATTCAGTAGGTATTTGTAGTAGTTCAGTAAGTAATTACAGGCACATGAGACGTAACACCTTTATGTCTCAGAGTGAGGGACGCAATGCAATGCATCACAGGGCACATCCTCAGTGGACGAAAGAAGTGAAAGATTATCACAGGAAAAATATTAGTTTTGTATTTTTATTACCTACTTATTTGATTTCATAATCTTTTTCTAAATCTCATAAAACAGGTTCTATCATAATCTTTTAAATTGACTACTACTTACCTACTTTACCTAGTTCATATTACTAACCATATCACTATAATTTGTCATAATCAATCAAAAATCTTTGTGAGCGTGTACTACGAAAACATTAACATTTACTAAACGAACACTAGTGCACATATTCTGAAACAACGCTTTTTTTAAAGCTACGCGTCTACCGCGTCGGAATCGGAGCATGCGGAACGAAAGGATTTGTTGCTTTGTATTGATATTTATGGTACAACGTGCACTGGATCGGCATATGCGAATATAAATGGTAAATGCCGACGCCTCGTATGCTGCGTATGATCAGATCCGACCCAGTAGACGCGTAGCTTAGTATGAATTGAGACTCAAGCAGATTTTTGACAATTTTTATTTTAAATTGTAGTACCTAGTATAAGATTAATGCTCGAATCATACTGAACCTTCATTTTTAGTCAGTATACCTACGCCGAATTTAGGAAAAAGATCATCTGAATGAAACTATTAGATTTTGTTTTTACTGAAAGCTAAATTCATTGGCTCTATACTTCATGTCATATACTAAATTCACCGCTAACACAGTTATTATCACTTGCATGGAGCTTTTCAAACAAGCAATGTAAAAATTTCACGTCAGCGTTGAGCTAAGTCGGTTTTAGCATTGTTTCAGAATGAGCGTATATAGAGGTAAAAATATAATATGGGTACAGTAGTCAAAACGGATCTTTGTCCCTGAAAAATCTGCACGAACCCATTTTTGGCTCGAACTGGACTTACCTATTTACTAGATCTGTAGAACTGAAGGTACGCGAATTTTTCCGCACCTGTAATGCGCAATGGTTTGTTGCACCTAACTTCAGAGGAATAAAGATCCGTTGTGCGAACTGTACTTATGAGTTGCTTTGCACTTCTTTCTTATTGGAATCACTGAAGTCTTTCACCCTAGGCTTGCTACTTCTATGAACTTGGTTCAAAACAAGCCCAATAATGAGGAATGTAAACCAAACTCCGTACCAATAGTGGTAAACGGACGAATAGTAGATCCAAATGCGATCAAATGTTAGTAGTAGAAACGCTGCGGCTTGGTACGATTCAGAGTGGGAACGAAGGAACCACATAACGAATCCCACCATCTTCTTTTTCTGAAAAACAAATTTGGTGGTGAATGCTAATTTGTGGTAAGAAAAAGTGCTTATAGATAAATAAAATAATGTTTATTCAAGGAACCAGGTGTAGTATTACAGATTGTCGGTGAAACGATGATGTCCGCAGAAGTGTAAAACTGTGTCGCAGAAACCAACGCCTTCCTCCAATACAAATAATAAAAAACAACAAAAAAAATAGTAGGCGTACCAGAAAGAAAAAACTAATCAATAACTAAAAAAAAACAGGATAAAAGAAAGAACAAAAAATACAAATTGTATGTGAAGGTGAGAGAGGGTGTGCTAGTAAAGTGAGGGGTGGGAATAGGTGTGTAATGAGTGGGCTTCATTGATTCTCCCAGTCTCATAAGAGTCTGGTTAGCACAGAGGGAAGCTTACATCAGGATGTATGTTTATGTGTAAAGGATTGTTCGATAAATTGTACCGGCACACAGTAATTCGTAATAGTTTTGGATTCTCTTTCATAGACAAAACGCTGTCTTGAGGACTCATGTTAAACACCTCTTATTCATAGGAACTAATTTTGCATAGAGAAAAATTCAAATCAGCTTACCATTCCCGTAGCGTCTTTGTAGTACAACTTGTAGTAAATATCCTCAGCCATCAAGTAAAACGGACACGCGTAAATGCAGAAGAAGTAACCAGCGTGGTAACCGTGCCATATCACTGACACGAAAAGAGCTGCATGTATCCTGAAATAAATATAAAACTGTTAGCGGCAGGTAAGGTTTTTGTAGCGTTTGGCGTTTGTCTACGGCGGCGATGTGGCGGATGACAACCGACTCACTATTGCTTCTATTGTGGCGTTGTCTATGGCTGATAATATTGGGTCTATTGTGTTTTGAAACGCGCGTAGATACAGTCAGCATCAAAAACTGTGGACTTATTTTATAAGAATCTAAAAATTCGTTTAAAAATCTAATAAATGGTGACGTGTGCGCGATTGACCCACATACGAGCTTGGAACTTTCTCCATGAGAACACTCAGTCGTTATTTCTGGAAATCTATGGAGGAGCCCTACGTCCAGCAGTAGACTTCTATAGGCTGATAAAAATCCCCTGCCGGCACTCGCAGGGGACGCTAAGGGAATTTTTGACAAAAAGTCTAGAAATCCCCTTCGCAGTTCCAGAAATCTTCTACGTGTTCCCACATGTAGGAGATTTCTGGAATAAGCCGATATTTCGATGACAATTTAGTAGTTAATTTTACAAAAAAATTAAAACCCCTGAAAAACCTCGGAATATGGACTTCAGTTACTTTGAGATGAACTGAATGTTTCAAACTCCAATTATGCCTGATATTCCTCATAAACGTGGAAATGGCTATACCAATTTTCACCAAACCTGGCAAAGAACCATCCCAAATAAACCACCGTTCATACAAAAAACCGCATTAAAATTGGAGCCCTACAGAGCTACGAGGGCACAGACAAATATATAAGACACAGCCATCAATCTTATAACACCCCTTCCATTTTTGGGGCAGAGGTTAAAATATACTTACTTCAAAGGCTTGATCGGGAAGCGTTTGTACACGACCATAGCCACCCAGTACTGCACGGCTTTGTTCCACACTTTCATGGAATCCCGCAACGTCACCACTGACTCACATCCCCACACGTCCATAGACTCAACCGTATTAAAATCGTATTGAACATGTTTCGCTTCTTCATCGGTCCTGAAAATTAAAACAAGTTGTTGTTTGTTCCTCATCGCATGCTGTGACGCCCTATAAGTATATGGGAGCACTATTATTATGACCCTCGACTAGCTCACTTGATACTAAAGTGCAAACCCGTGTTGGGAGTCCTATTTAAAAAAAAAAAAAAAAAATAAGCGGTTACGTACCCAGAAACTATGAGTACAGTTGGCGACAGGAAGTAGACGAATATTTTTACTTTGTGAAACTCAATTTGTTTCAGTCAACAGAAGAATGCATTGAACTTACTTTTTAGGTGACTGTACCACAACACTAGAAACAACTGTATTTAGATAACAACTAGAATGTAAAGCTTGTCTACGTACAAGTACACGGTACACAATGAGATTACCATAAATTGTGTAGGTAATGGAAACCTTAGTTACTAACTACCTATGTATACCTAATACCTATAGCACATGTATAATACCTATTGCTGTAATTATGTGACCAGCCTTGTATAACCAGTCGGCTGTCTATTCACATATTTCGTAACACAGTAGTGGCACTCACATGCACTAACGTCGAAACCTTCGAACTCAAGGTACCTACTTGTGCTAATATTCTGTGCTCTAGGACGGAAACTCTAAAGACTGAAGCTATTTTGACACTTCTCTCAGTGAAAATGCCAGAAAGTTTATGCTTGTAACTCGATTCATTTAAGTATTGCTTCTGAAAATCGGGCTAAGTACAATAATATGACTAAGAAATCCCATAAGTAATTATGTCTTAGAATAAAAACTCGTGGGCACGCAAGCGCTCAAAAAATCTCACCCGCGGTCACCCATCCAACTGACTTTTGCACAAAAGTGCCCAGCAGGTCACGCCATCAAATTCGATAAGCATTTTACCGGAATGCGCGATGCAAAGGGAGCGTAATGTGTTTATCAGCCTATGTATGTACTTATGTTAATTCATCAGTATTAAACATTACCCGACTGGCCGTCGGGGGTTTCTAATCCCACTACAAATGTCAAATTTTAGAGATGTTTGGATGTTTGTGTTTCAATTATGCTGTAACTACTGGTCCGATTTGGATGACTCTTGGAATATATTATAGTTCGTATACCTGGATTAACACATAGGCTACTTTTCTCGCTTTTTTAGGTTATACCTATTTTTTTTTATCGTGGACGAAGTCGCGGAGTTTTTAATTAAAATAACTTGTTGGTGCCAGTTACTTACATTCCTTTTAATTTCGAGTACTGCACTGTAGGCCCATGCCCAGATCTGTTCTTGCCATCTACAGGGTAGGCCCCCAAACCAGACGAGGTGCAAACACTCTCCGCTAGTGTCATGCCTGCATAGATCCGTTGTCGGAACGCGGCGAATATCGCCCACGGGTACATCATTCTATATACGAAATTTCTGTTGTTGTGTTCTTCTGATAAAATGTACTGGAAATTACAAAAAAGCCTGTTTTTTAGCCACATGATAAAAACACAGAGCTATTCTTTTTCAACTCTACACAAACACACTGTCGTCCCTCTCGCACGATTCGCAACGTTCAACTTCTAATAGTTCAAAGTCCAAACAGTATAGGTGGATGTGTCTTCGACTGTACCTATGCATATTTATTTACTTGAATTTATTTACTTATCTATCTATTATATTATTAAGCATTCAGCTTACTTCAAGTGGCCAAATATTGGAGAAGGCCAAATACAGAGATATGTATAAAGGCACCATCCTCAAGGTGTTTATTGTGAAACCGAGGCAATCCACATATTTACTGTACGGCATGAAGAAGTAGTCATTGAATGTTCTGTACCTGTAGTAGGGACCTGGAATAATATTTGACTTAGAAATAACTGTAGAGAAAACAGATATAAATGATAATTAAATTGGACATCCCTAACTTCCTCCATTAGACATTCTCAAACAACCTCAACCACTCCTGACTGCCTTAGATTAAAGAAATAATCATGTTCGAAACATTTTCTTTTAAATACAGTTCCATGAGAAAGAACTTCATACTAAACGTGGATTATTCAAATTTTATGAACCCAGATCATTTCAAGATAAAAACTTCAGGCAATTACTAAATAACCTTGAGCAACCAGGTAAAAAGCAGTCAAAAATTATTTTTAATAATAAATTATACCTATTGTACAGTCAGTAACATGAGTTTATTATTTTTAAATTCAAGTAAATGCCCTCACTAAATGTTGTAAGCAGTTCCATTCCATCATTAATATAAGTTCAAAGCTCCCAAATCAATTTATTTGTGGCTGACTGTACATAGAAATATCTTATTCTCAAATTGTTACAGAATGCTCCTAATAGAAATTGCTGCGATTTTAAGTTTTTTGCAGATGAGCAGCATTTTTTATGAGAAAAAGTGATGGAAGAAACCCTTTGCCAACCTAATGTTAAGTGGTAACCTCTGCGAACAACAATGCACTACCTCACAGAGCACGTGCATTGAGGATGTGCCCTGTGGGACAATGCACTGCATCCATCACTCTGAGACAAAGGCATGCTGGTATTTAACTTACCTGTCAACAAGCCAATATAACAGTAGGTATAGTGAAACAAATCCATAAAAGTAGGATTTATAATCTCTGTAAAATCAGGGTCTCTGTCCTTCTTTACTTCTGGTGGTTTATCATCTTTCTTAGCCTTAGCAATTGCCAACCAGGAGCCGTTGATTTCAAAAGCAATACCAACGACACGCAGTACTAATATCATCTCAATGAGATTTGTTTGGCCTGAAGGCAGCGATAGCCCAAACTTATCAGCCAGGCGGAAGAAGAATAAGTATCCAAACATAAAAAGGAATGTTGCAATGTGGCAGTATCTGAAAATTTTAAAATATAAATAAACCATATAAAGAGACTACCTCCCATAATTCAAGTTTGTACTGACGGTGGGAGTTTACTTCGTTAACCTATTTTTTTTATAGATAATACCTCAAAAAACCAAATAGCCAATTAGTTAGAAATCAAGTTACTCTATGAAGTTCATTAACTCGTTAGGTATTACAGACACTGTAAAGCTAAAGTAGGTTTCAAGGCGAGGTCTTTTTTAGATAGAGCTAGTAGGTTATCATTGTTAGGCTATTATAGCTTAGCGACACTATTGAACTATGTAAGTGGCATATAAGTAGGTAACTTTTTTGGTAGGTACTCACCACTGCATACCTACTATTAGATTATAAATAGGTAATTGTATGTAATTTTAAATATATATATTCAGGGACATTTCACACAACACCCTCTAGTCCCAAACTAAGCAATGCTTGTAATATGGGAACCAGATGGCTGATAGAATACTTATATACTTTTTTTGTAAATACATACTTATAATACATATTTTGTTATCTTACCTGACTGAAGTTACTTTTATTGTGATAATACCAAGGAACGCTGATAAAATGGGATGAAACGCATTAGATCCCGACACAATAACAATAAGTAAAAGCCCGAAAATAGAGCCAACCCATTTTTTCAAGTTAACATCACTTAGTTTTCTATAATACGGCCCGACTGCTACACTAAGCAGTAGCAACGACAGATAAATAATGTCATTTTTATTTTTTGCGATAAACGAAAGCATTTTCGGCGCAAACACAAATAAAATTGGTATTTTATCCGCGAAAGAGAAACCTCACTCGTCCGTCGCAATCGCAATAAACAACAAAACAAACAAACAAAAAAATGACATTCACAGAATATTTAATGTCAATTTGACATTATTGACAGAAGAGGAACAAAAGACAACACAAACCAATCAAACAGTGCTGCCACTTGCCAGATCCACTTTTCAAAAGCTATAGATACCCACCTCTTGTTTATTACCTACTAGCGTGCCCGCGACTTCATCAGCTTCCCGTTTTATCCAGTTTATTTTCCGGGTTAGATAGTAGCCTATGTGTTAATCCAGGCCACGAACTATATGTATTCCAAGTTTCATGCAAATCGGACCAGTAGTTACAGCGTGATTGAAACACATATATTTAAACATCCAAACATCTAAACTTTTACGTTTATAATATTAGTGGGATGGGATTACCTCGAAGTACATTCCGTCCAAGGTTGTCTAGTAGAGATCGCTGATTAGGGATAAGACCGACCATTGTACCATTAAGTTTTGTTTTTATATTGTTGTAATCCCTAGTATCTAGTAGTGTAACGTAACTCATATCTTTTCTGGTGCGGCACGTGCACATACGATAAAGTGGTCTTCTCACAATGATTAATTTTATTATCATCATCGGCCTGAAGAAGTCAAACTGCTAGATGGACATAGACTAGATTTCCACGCAAATGGGAAACCTTACATTCGTTGGCAGCACCGGAAACGTTAAGTGTTGACAGTGACATACAATGTGACTTGATTAGCCACTTATTATCACAAAAAAATCATTTTGACAATCCATCCCATCGATTGTTGGAGGATTTTGTTTGTTTTGTTTTTACTTTAATATTGCTATTAATTTGTGATAAAATGAGTGAATTAGATTTAGATGAGGACACGAAAAAGAAAATCGCCAGTGAAATAAATCTAAGAATTGGGAGTGATATCAATGACCTATCTAGCGTTGAAGATCTATCAAAAGAATGGTTACGAAAAAAACATCAAATTAAAATCTGTGTTAGTTGCCTACGTATTCACCCAGTTTACTTCGTAGCGCCTGTGTATACATATTACCTCCCAACTCTACATTGTAGTGCATTGCATGTAATAAGTTTCCACAATCCTCAATGTCAGAAAACAGCTGTTTATTTCTCTACTATAAGTATAATCTTTGTATAAGTGATCAGTAAACTGTTGTGTACAACCTATAACTAAGGCGTCTCCTACATACCATACCACAGTGTATAATAATAGGCAGGTTGGATAATCTCTAAATTGTCAAATTCTAATCAATCTTCGACTAAGTATAAACTAACACGCTACTGTCTGAATGTAAATCAGCCCAAAAAACTTATGTTGCAGCTAGATCGAGCTCAACTTGAAGTCCCTAAGCTAATCTCAACAGCCATCAAGAAGGCGGAAGTGAACTCTCATCAAATAAGCAATCTTAGAGAAAGGAGTGAACATTTGAAGAGTAAAGTGGAAGTATTCCTGGAAAAGACAAAACCGCTGAGTGAGGGATTAGAAAAGCGTTTCCATGCCATCAATAAACTGGAGCAAGTTCTTCAATATTTGAAGTCCTTTGAAAAGATAGATGACCTAAGGTAATACATAATTTGATACCTACTAATAATTAAATAGCATGCATCTTAATTTTTGTACCGTAGTTATTCTTAATAAATTGTATGTGTTTGTTGCAGTCGACAAATGAAACAGAGTAATGATGATGAGCAACTGGTATTATGGTACGAAGAATTGAGACTCCTGTGCAAAGAATACCAGGGTGGACACCGTGGGACATACCTTAAAGAAAACACACACTACTGGCATAATGTACTCAAGGATAAAATAACAAAGTATGTTGTATCTCATTATTCAAAATTTAGACAATGACTCTGTAATTACGGAACCGTTTAACATTTCATGTTTTTTGATATTTTACTAGATTTGGAATGCCATCATGAGTGTGAATTAGACCATAAAACTACATGCGTTATCAATAAATGACCTGTGTAATGAACCGCTGTGTGAACATACCCTTACTTGTTATTCATACATCAATCACCTTTGAGCAACATATCTTTGTACCTGAAGAAAGTTGATAGCCCAAATTGTGAATGTTGTGGAGTAAAGGAGGACACCTATCACTTTCTGAGGGAGTGTGCTCGGAGCAAGTGTATTAGGGATAGTTTGACTGAGAGATATAACATTAACTGGCTAGACGTGGGTCTGTATCAGAGTTTGCTGGCTGATCAGACATCTGAGGTAGCTATTATGCTGTACCGGTCCACATACGGGCTGGTTAATGTGTAGCTAAATAGGTAGAGGTCAATATGGGACCGACATAGTCGTAAGACGACTCAATGTCTCTAATTCAATAAAGAAAAAAAAAAAAAAAACTTTGTACCTTCTGAATTATTTTAATGAAAAAAGTGAGGCAAATAAAGTCTAACTACAGTCATTCTGTCTTGTTTAATGGTATGCGATATGTTCTTTACAGACATTACGAGGAAGTCCTAAAACAGCTGAAGTGGCCTCTGACTTTACCAGCAGAGCCTGTACCCAAAGAAGTGATAGCCAAGTTTTGCAATCTTACCCGATATCTGTTCCTCATTCAAGAACCGGACGATTTTGTTAATAGTACTACTGCTTCAGAAGACCTGGTTCCAGGTAAGTTAGTATGATCATGTACCTTGCAAGCACTTTTCTTAATTGTTTTTCATATAAGAAAGTGTTTCTATTTTTCTGAATTTTTTTCACTACAATTGTGTGTGGTTGTTGTAGGCTAACGAAACTGTCCTATAACTGACGAATATAATCTGACGTTATTCCAGACCAAGAACCATGCCTACCAATCAAAATCCTTCTGCGACCATTGAAAAAGCGATTCGCATTTCACTTCACCGGTTCGCGTCAAACCGCACGCATCGACCGTCCAGAATGGTTTCTTACACAAACTCTCACTTGGATTAAAGTCCACCAGGAGTTTATAAAGAAGCATGTCCAGTCTGTGGCTAATAAACTTGAGCTAAAGAATGTTCGCGCTGTGGTAAGTCTAGTACCACCGTTGAATGTTATAATGGGGTTAACTATTGTAGTTATAACTGCTTAGGATTCGAACCGATCATATTATGTTACTGGCTGCAAATTTCATAATATTCAAAAACAGCACTGAAGTGAAAAAGGAAGTGGTATTTAGTTTGACTCTATTGTGTGTAGATATGAGCGCCGACAGCAAGTCGGTCGGCGGCGGCGCGTCGGCCTCTGAGGGTCGGCGGCGGCGGCGTTTTCGGCGCGGCGTGACTCTATAGCGCCATCTAGCGCCCTACATAAAAACTACTAGAACTACGCCCTAATCGACACAGACAAATCCTAGATTACGCAATCGAAGTTATTACAACAACAACAACAACAAAAATGTTTATTTATAAAAGTTGTACATGATGACTGAAAACATAAAATAAAACTAAACAAACAGGATATGCAACACGGAGAGCGGAACGCCGCCATGTACAGCTTATATAAAGAGCTCTGTGCTCAGAATATGCTGAGAACTAATTCTCAGCGCTGATTTTCAGCACAAGGCTACCGTGTTTGAACATAAGTAATACTATCGAATACCATCCATTGGTCCTTGGACCCCAACCCAAAAGAAGTAAAAATCCCTGTTGACGTAAATGCAAAATTATGCATAGCAACAGTCATCATCATCAACCTATATTGGTCGTAGGTGTCTCTCCCAAGGCGCGTCATTGAGCTCGGTCTTCGGCTCTTCTCATCTAATGTCTGCCGAAACATTGACACATTAACATTTCGCAGATCATCGCTCCATATCGCCGAAAGGCGTCCTATACCTACTACGCTTACCTTAATGTGGTCTCCACTCAAGTTTTAGTTTGCTCCTATGATTGTCGGTGCTATCGCAAAATTCGCAAACATGGCCGGCCCACTGCCATTTCCGCCGGGTAAGTTTCTGAGTTGTAGCGACAACCTTGGATCTCTGTCGGATGACTTCATTACGGATTATATTCTTGAGAGAAATTCTGAGCATAGCTCTCTCCATAGTTCCCTGAGCGACTTTCAGCTGATGGACCGGCCGTACTGTCAGTGTCTACGTTTCAACAGCATGGGTCATGACAGGTAGGACGCATTAATTGAAGACTTTCGTCTTCAGACATTGAGGAATGGGTGACTAGTCGGAGCTTTCCAAACGCAGCCCAGCCCAGCTGAATTCTCCGGTTTAGCTCTTTCTCAAAGTTGTGACTACCCAAACGCAGAGTCTGCTCGAGGTAGACATATTCCTGCACAACTTCGAGAGACATTCCGACGACAGTGATTGGCTCTGGGGCTATACTATCATTGATCATAATTTCCGTCTTATCCAAACTCATGCCAATCTGTCGTAAAGCATCAGCTAAGCTGTTCAGCATCTATTGTACGAGTAAGTCCTGCAACGATTCCGCAAATATGACGATGCCATCAGCAAACCGTAAGTGTGAGATATATTTGCCGTTAATGTCCATTCCCTTCCAACTCAGCGTCTTAAACCAATTTTCCAGCGCGCTCGTATTTAAATAGTTTCTGGACTTGGACAGACATAGTGGCATCGATATATAAAGCATCTCAACACTTCGATGCGATGTATTAGCATCGCATCGAACTGTACATCGTTGTAAGAACTGTAGAACAGCCCAGGTTTCAACAGAGTCAAAGACCTTCTCATAGTCCATAAACGCTAAGCAAATGGGCTAATTATACACCTCTGATTTTTGTATGATCTGCCGCATTGTGTGAATGTGGTCTATCGTGCCCAATCCGCTGTAAAACCCAGCCTGCTCCGGTGTTAAAAACTAGTCAAGTCTCCACGCAAAACGGTTTGAAATAATCCTGGAAAAAAGTTTGTAGACATGGCTCAAGAGTGAGATTGGTCTATAGTTAATCAATAAAGCTTTGTTGTCTTTCTTGATAAACAACACAACGGCACTCTTGCTCCATAGCAACAGAACGTACTAGGATTTAAATAAGAATTCCTGATTTTAAATGAAATGAAATGAAAAACTTTATTTGACAAAACACAGTAGGTACCTAGTAGGTACATCAGAATGTGTAAATCAAACATTCAGAAATCTCTATAAAGGACTAGGCTCTGATATCTAGGAGGCCAGATCCGGTGTCTACTATGCCTCATTTAGGTTTGAACTGAACAATTTCTTTCGCTCGGCGCGCCGACTGCCATGGTCGGCGGCGGCGGCGCGAGTGAATACCCCGGCGGCGGCGGCGCGCCGGCGTGACGCTCATACCTAATTGTGTGTCTGTCTTGTTTGTTTGACTGTGGATTTGTTACTGTGAAACAAATACAACGATTACAATGCGTTTTTTTTTTCGTAAAAATTTGGTTGATCCAGATCATTTTGAGATTTTTCGCTCTGTTTGGTAGAAATCGGTGCAGCCGTTTCTAAGATATGAGGATATTCAGCTCTGAAACCCAGTTTTGAGAGATCTCAGGCATAATTGCAGTTTGAAACGTTAGGCTCATCTCAAATCATTCAGATTTGACGAATTGGAGTCCAAACTACAAGGTTTGATGATAACCAGCAATGATGAAGAGGAGCTAGGGAAATTAAGGGGTCGGGGTTTTTCGATGTGCAATTACAGGCACATGAGACTTAACACCTGTATGTCTCAGAGTGATGGGCGCAGTGCAATGCATCACAAGGCATGTGATGACGTACTCAATGAGATCGTTATAGTAGGTATATAGTGGTTAACACTTAACATCAGGCTTGTTCCATCATTTGGTTGTATAAAATGTTTTTAGGACGAATTCAATGCTGGCCTAATAGCACTAGCTGCGGAACGCCTCCACACAGTACTAGCCACGTACCATTCCCAAAGCTTCAAAGGCGGGATCGTCGACGTAGACGCCGCTTTCGCCCACGCGGTCGATGAAACACTAGGGTTCAATAGAGAACTGACATTGGTCACTGGGAAGGAGGTCAATAGTGTGCTTTCTGTGCTCACTCGAGCTGAGACGATGCTGAGGTGGCTGTCTGTTGAGAAGAAATGTAAGTGTTGAACATACACGTTCATACTGTGTACACGATAATCACTTTCTAAGCATATGTCAAAAACTCTACAATAGGTCTGCCTCAGTAAAATTATGTACCTATGTTATATCTTTTTTTCTCATTGTTATTTATTTGTGTAAACTCCTGTCTTATTCGTCACAAACAAACGTATTTTATTCTTTATTAAAAAAAAATACTTAGGCTAGATTCGACCAACTCCGAATAACGATTTCCGTCCTTGTTTTTGACAAGCTTAAGGTAGAGACAGTTAGCATTTTATCTGACGAATAGCGTTATTCGGAGTTGGTCGAATGCAACCTTTGTAGAAGAGATTGAGAGCTATTAACATCTCACCCTAACACACTCTGATTTGTCCCTAGATCAACACCAAACTTCTTTGTTCTGGCTTTTGATATTCACAGAAGATATCAATCACATTATGTTTGTAGATGCTCTTGCAAAAATGGATGAAACGCTACAAAGCGAGTATTGGAGCGAGCCAGTGGCAGGAGGCGCTAATTCAGCCGTTGGAGCTCTACTGTGGGTTCCTCGGAGCGCTGATTGGTTTATCACGCTACTGAAAACAATTGAAGAGCGGTATGCGATGTTGCCGCAACCCGGACATAGGTAACTGTTATTTTGCTTCACTGACATTATGGGTCAGGAATTTTATTATTCAGGGTTGAGAACAGGAGAGGAAAGATGATTGGACACCTTATACGACATGACAGCTTAATTGGAAATATCATTGAAGGGAAGGTAGAAGGAAAGAGAGGAAGAGGAAGACCGCGTATTAGCTTCATGAGCCAAGTGAAGGCGAAGATAGATGTCATGTCGTATAAGGACGTCAAGGAAGCTGCCCTGAAAAGAAGAACCTGGCGGGAAATGCATTCATTACGCCGACAAGAGCATACCTCTTAAATTAAAAGAAGAGAAGAAGACATTATGGGTCACATTGACTTCAAAACAAAGCGTCAATCTAAAAATTTACATTGCATTAACCCCTATCTCCACAACAAAGGCACGACTTCAGTATGCCTTGATTATCTCGATTCGAAGTCAGAGAGTCCCATTCTCTTCGTCTCTTTCTCTCTGCTAATCGATCTTGTGTCTGCTGTAATTCTCTTCGTCTCTTTCTCTATGCTGATCGATCTTATGTCAGCTGTAATAAAGAGTTTTTTTTGCGTGTATGTCTGACTGGTTACACAATGCTAATTCAAGTTTGTATTTTCCAGATTACAGTTTTTAGATTTACAACTGGAGATGATTGAAGAATGGCGGATCCGCCTGACTCAGTTACTCAGCGCTGCCACGGAATCGTTGACGGTGGACTCGTTTATGAATATGGGGTTGAGTTCCACTCCTCATCCGCTCATCGCAGTTGTGAATGCGGCGCATCACACCCACACTGTGTTATTGCAATGGGCGCATTCACTTGTAAGTCAACATTATAAAAAGCTAGATTGGGCGATACATGATGGGATTACGATTACTGTATTTCTCGTCCACTTTAATAAGTTGGTGGAGTCCAATGTTGTTAGTGCATCAATTAGCGATAGGTACTTTGAATTATATAATTTTATTTATCATCGGTTACAAGACATTTAGAAACATTCGAAAAATCTCATCCAATCTCAAAATCGGGCTTGTTTTTGTCAAGATGTTATGCTGATACGTATTTTTATTATCTCGTGATATTGTCTCAGATGTTTTCAAACGTGAGTGACAAGGTCACACACACATTGATCGCTTGCAAATCAACTAAAGCACAATGTATTATTTTTATTTTCATTCATTTAAATCCACAAAGCATTCGTTTCAGAACTTATTTTTAATATATTTTTTTAGAATATTCTTTTTAATCAAAATGATTTTTCCAGCATTACCTACAACTGCATTACTACAAACGTCAGTTCCAACATTACACGCATTTGCAACATCGCGACGATGACGAATCTACTTCTTCTTGTTCATCGTCTTCCACTGAAGAGACGGATAGTGATATGAAAGCCGCGCCTGGTAAGTCATTGCTGCTTTTGTTCTGCAAAAGTTCAGACCAATAAATGGTGCAATGGGAACGTAAAATTACGAACACGTTTACACATGGCTTGTAGCTGTACAATTTTGATTTTGTTTCAGTGTATGAGATAGCAGAAGGCATTTCCTTGGATGAAATAAATCTAGAGTCGAAAAAGCAAGCGGAAACGGAGATAGCTCGCAGATCCATCTCATTCCTCGACATTGTGAGTTATATCTTTTTAGGTAAATATGCATTTGGCGAATAAATGTAAAATGGTATTGGATAAAAACTATAATTTCCAGGTTGGCTAGTTGATGCTTCAATCTATGAAAATAGTCTATGCTCTGCAGTGGATAATTAGATGAAACATCTTCATTTTGAATGAAAGTAGGTATATCTGGTAAAATAATTGTAAAAATAACGTTTTTGTTTCAGACAAGGCCCATCGCAAACCTAGCGGTAGCAGAACATTTAGACGGCGAACAAGAGGCTGAAGATGCGGGCGTGTTCTTAGACGCGCCCGCTTTACTCGCTCATCTACGGGACTCTGGTCTGACGTCACTTGCCGATCACATCGTGTTAGAGTTCAAAGCTGGCCTAAGGGATTATAAGAGGCAAAAGTAAATATGACTTCTAATCTAAGTTGGAATAAAGAACAAAATTGTCACATAATTTTCACTAAAAACGGAATATTTACCATGTTTTGTGAATCTGATTGCTTCCTGATATTTCGGCACACGCCATAATCACGGGTCGAACTGAAGTCTTTTCAAGTATCTTTCGCACTCTTATTGAAAATTGTCACAATATACTGGCAGTCAGCCTGCAAAATCATAAAACGTGGAATTCTCATTTTTTGGAATCTCGTCTCACTGCTGGGCAAAGGTCTCCCCCAAAGACTTCCAATGTTCTCTCTCCTGGGCTTCCTCCCACCATCTCCTTTCAAAGGCGTCCAGGTCGTCACGCCAGCGCTTTTTATAAATTCTCATAGCATATTTTTATTCCAGATGGCATGCAATGCCAATGGTGGCAGAAAAAGAGCTCTGCGTGTCCCCCGCACTCTGTGCGCCTCTGTCCGGAATGTGCACTCGGCTCAGTACCGCGTCCACTCGGCTCGCGCCGCCCCTCGCGGCGCATGTGAGGGCACAACTAGCCGGCATAGTCGACGAACACATATTCCAGGCGAGTGTCCCATCTACCTACAGCTCACTCAATTGTAACTATGTGCACTCGGCTCAACTCGCCTCTCACCACCCCTCATTTGATTGGAGTACATTCGGTGCATTTTATAGGTCCCCCGTACTAAACACCTCTTAGTCTGTCTATCCTAGATAAGTGTTATTTACCAATACGCCCAGAGAATGAAGCAATAAGTGAGCTACGCGTATGCGAGACCACATTATATACTTTTCTAATGATTTTCTCTCGGTCAGATGTTAGAAAGGTGTGTAATTAAGAGGGCTATCGCAGTTTGGCCGCGCTCGAATTCCGGTTTCTGAGCCGCCAAACTAAAAAAAAATGCCCACGCACAAATTGAAGCCGCTTTCCGCTCGAGTTTGTACATTAACTAACTAGTCTTGGTACTTGGAAGTTAGGTAAGTAAAGCCATTAAAATTATAAAAATTTTCAATGTACCTAAAGATTTATAATAGTTTAGATGGCTGTTTCTATTTAGGGTGTTTCTATGTATTATAAGTATGTATTTACAACAAAAAAAGTATATAAGTATTCTATCAGCCATCTAGTTCCCATATCACAAGCTTTGCTTAGTTTGGGACTAGAGGGCGTTGTGTGTAAAGCCCAAGAATATTCATATTTATTTATTTTATTAGATAGAATTTCTATCTAAACTTTTACAAATCTGTACTTACATTGATTTATTTTTTGATAAATTCTTTGAAGGAGTTGAAGTATGTCTGTCGGTTTGTCGTTTGAGCACAGTTGACGCTGAAACCGCCGAACAGATTTTGATGAATCGTATCATGGTGATAGCTTATAGCACCGATCAACATTAGGTACATTGCACACATTAGGTAATTATGTCAAAATCAACTTCAAACGGCCGAGTTATTCGTCAACTCGCGAGCGTGAAACTCGTGATTTGGCACTTTCCAATTAAACCTATTTTTTTTGTCGTCAACTCGCGCGCACAATATTATAAAGTACAGTCTTATTTTAAAAACGGATTTCTTTCAAAATCGATATCTGAGGGCCCCTCTCAGCCATTATGTGTTACTATGTATTATAAGTATGTATTTACAAAAAAAAAGGTATATAAGTATTCTATCAGCATCTAGTTACCATATTACAAGCTTTGCTTAGTTTGGGACTAGAGGCGTCGTGTGAAATGTCCATAAATATTTATTTATTTATTATCAAGAATCTAATCTCAAATTAGAAAAAATCATAGCCGCCATTTTTAACATTTTTGTTTATGGACCGATTGCTTTCAAAATCGATATCTGAGGATCCCCCTTAGCCATTATCAGGAATATTATGTAAAATTAGAAAAAGCATGGCCGCCATTTTTAACTTTTTTGTTTATGGACCGATTGCTTTCAAAATCGATATCTGAGGGTCACCCTCAGCCATTATCAAGATTCTAATGTGAAATTTGAAAAATCATGACCACCATTTTTAACTTTTTTGTTTATGGACCGATTGCTTTCAAAATCGATATCTGAGGGTCACCCTCAGCCATTATCAAGATTCTAATGTGAAATTTGAAAAATCATGACCACCATTTTTAACTTTTTTGTTTATGGACCGATTGCTTTCAAAATCGATATCTGAGGGTCACCCTCAGCCATTATCAAGATTCTAATGTCAAATTTGAAAAATCATGACCACCATTTTAAACTTTTTTGTTTATGGACCGATTGCTTTCAAAATCGATATCTGAGGGTCACCCTTAGCCATTATCAAGAATCTAATGTCAAATTTGAAAAATCATGACCAACATTTTTAACTTTTTTGTTTATGAACCGATTGCTTTCAAAATCGATATCTGAGGGTCACCCTCAGCCATTATCAAGAATCTAACGTCAAGTTTGATGAAAAATCATGGCTGCCATTTTTAATTTTTTTTGTTTACAGACCGATTGCTTTCAAAATCGATATCTGAGGGTCACCCTCAAGAATCTTAAATGAATGCCGTTTGAAGTTAATTTTGACAGCTGTCATCAAAAATGTAGATTTTAGTTGTCTCTGTCATTTAGTGATGAAACGAGCAGTCTAGGATAAGTAGTTTCCAAGATATGACCGTTTGAAGTTTAATTTGACAGCTGTCATCAAAAATGTAGATTTTAGTTGTCTCTGTCATTTAGTGATGAAACGAGCAGTCTAGGATAAGTAGTTTCCAAGATATGACCGTTTGAAGTTGAATTTGACAGCTGACATCAAAAATGTAGATTTTAGTTGTCTCTGTCATTTAGTGATGAAACGAGTAGTCTAGGATAAGTAGTTTCCAAGATATGACCGTTTGAAGTTGAATTTGACAGCTGACATCAAAAATGTAGATTTTAGTTGTCTCTGTCATTTAGTAATATAATAACAGAAAAGTTAAAAATGGCGGCCATGATTTTTCAAATTTGACATTAGATTCTTGGTAATGGTTGAAAGGGACCTTCAGATATCGATTTTGAAAGCAATCGGTCCATAAACAGGAAAGTTAAAAATGGCGGCTATGATTTTTCATAAATAGGTACAAATAAAAATATATACATTGACATTTTTACACGGCACCCTTTAGACAACTCATAGAACAAACGTCTATGATGCCACACAAAAAATAATTATGTTTGTTTTTGGTGAGGATCGAACCCACGACCCACGGCACGGAAGGGAGAGCTAGTACCGACTGAGCTGTGAGGCCTATCAAAATATCTTTTCATTTTAGCTCATCATCATTAATTTCTATTCTATTCAAGTACACGTTCTTCATTGCACTACAGATTGTACTGTTTGGCACAGTACGCACAACGGATCTTCATCCCTCTGAAGTTAGGTGTAACAATCGATTTTGTATGTACTACACAAACATCCAAACATCTAAACTTTTGCATCCCATCCCACTAATATTATAAATGGTAAGATAAGATAAGATTTTAATTGTCCCCAATAGGTATGTACAGGTGTTAATGATTGTCATGAATAAAAAAGTTACTAACATCAAAACTAGGTAGTCAGTCACACTCCACGTGTACACGCACGGTTATGCTCGATCTTTTTGGCGCGGAGAAAATCGACACAGGTCCGCCTTCCACGAGCGCTGGCGCGCGTCTGAATTCGAGCGGCCAACGCATCGCATTTTATGCAGTTGTAAATTACGTTTATTCAAATTAATATAATAAATTATGTAAATAAAAAGTAAACAATTTTATTGATTATGAACTAACGTTTATTTTGGTATAATTTTTACCTAATAATAATAATGTAGTATGGAGAAATTAACGGCTAATTCTGAACGTTTTTAGAAATTTTATGGTTTTGAATTGATTTTTTTTTGTACATATCCCATACTTATTTCAAAATTCCGGGGCCGCTACGGTCAATGGCAGTATATAAGAGATATTTGTTGATATTTTTCATTTCGTTTGCTTTGCAGAGTAGTTCAATCCAGGAGCTTGAAAAAGTGTCTGCGCGAGTTTTATTAAAAACTTGTTTCGGAATTTTGGCTTTATTTAAATATATAAGGAAAAATTGCAAAAAGCGAGGCCGCTACGGTCAATGCGAATAACTATTCTACACCATACAATAAATCGAAATTATCTAAGAGTTTCAGTTTCAGAGATCTAGAACGTCAAAAATGGGCATTTTCACGGTTTGACCGTAATACGCGCCTTAAAACAACGAACGAGTCGACAAATAACGTATACGCTTCTTATACGAAAAGTTAATTAACAGGAGGTGGTGGTTGAAAACTGGTTCAATCTGGGCGGTACGCTGCAGTTAACTCACGATGTCAAGAGAAACTTGGTGCCTGCTTTCACAACTCCGAATAAATTGTCCTCCCAAATCAAGCAGTTTCCCAAGTAAGCATAGTAGTCACAACGGATCTTTGTCTCTCTGAAGTATCTGCGCAGGACCCATTTTTGGGTCGAATTGGAGGTAAGGGAATTTTTCCGCACCTGTACATTCGCAATCGTTGGTTGCAACTAACTTCAGAGGGATATAGAGCCGTTCTACGTACTGTACATAAGTATATTTTTTGGCTTTCCATTCTAGTTCATGACTTATTTCGCTGCTCGTGTTTTTATTTTTTGTGTGTAATCGTTTAAAATCCAATCAACTTTTGCTTATTTTTTTCGTTTCGTTCTATTGTGTTGCCATCCAACACAAAGCAATGTTAGTACCTACTTCATAAATAAGTATGTAATCAAAGTGACCTACAAATCTAAAATGGTATGAACTGAAAAATATAGGAATCTCATTGTAGTAAGTAATAAATTCCAATAAATATTTCTTTACTTACAGACAGAATAATGTAGGGCCATAGAGAGAAATATGACGCCTACTCAGTCTAACGTTTTTTCATGTGAATCTATTTCAAACATTAATTCCAAAATTGTTCTTGCTAAAAATCTATGGAAGAGGCATTATATCGACTTCTACAAGTTGATTTATAATAATAGTCAAGATAAAAAGCAATATGAATATCACTGTATATTTATCCTTTGATATGCCGAGAGGTGGATTACCCATACTAGAGGATTATAAAGTTTTTTTTTTAATTTGTAACGCCTGTTTTTCTCTACCAGACTCCTCCAATCGTGCAAACTTCTAAACCTCGACTACGAAGACGCTCGTCGGCTCCGCTCCTATATGATAAAAAACCCAGCGGCCGCTGAAGAAAGTCTACGAAACATTGACATTACTCACATTCCACCCAAAACTGCCCTACTTATACTTAGCCATCGAAACGACCTTTGTGAAACCCCTAGCCCTTCGTCAGTTTTGGAACTTTTCTGAGGGTTTCAAGGCCCTGTTGTAGATCAGGGCTACTACCAATAATATGGATTACTATGGTTTACAAACAGCAGTAAAATGGCAAAGGATGGTCCTACTGGAGTTACCTATAGAATGTTGTCAGTCGCTGATATTGAAATAGCACAAGAACAAAATACCTAACCTTATCGTACTACGAACAAGTGCGTTATTCGCCTGCATTCAAACGGTATTATAAAACCTCCAACTGTATATAAAGAGGAGAAAAGTTGGGAGGTGATAATATTCACGTTGTCTCTGTCTATTGCGTGAAGAAGTATGTATTTACTTGTCACCCCAATACGAATAAGTTGCAGAGTTTTGAGTGGGATGGTGTATTTTTAAAGGTGAAAAATCAGTGAAAGTTATTGGTCAGTGCTCTGTGAAGTGAACCTGGATTTCCTATTCCGTTAATATTTCTAAAGACTTCTCTATTGTTACAGGACTTATAATAAATTTATTTGCTGCTTTACAATGTTCTAGAACTGTGTAATTTATAATAATAATTGGTGTTTTGTTGACAATAGCACAAATAGTGTGAAGTAGGTTATTAATTATTAATACATAATTTATTTATGCGTATAAAAATATTCGAAATTATGATATTCCTAGTTTATAAGTTAAACTGATCACTGATGTGATTGTCTAATGATTTGAGTCATTCGTTTTTAAATAATTTTATAGAATGAACTATATATTTTTGTTATGTATTTTTTTATTATTTTTTAAACAGGTGTCTTCTCTTGCAATCTGATAACATTGTGATTATTTTTTACTAAAACAAAGAAGTTGATTTTCGATGTTTTATTTCAACAAAATATACAAGAGCATTGTACAAACTCTTATTCTTCTACCTTAATATAACTACAAGTAATAATTAAACTATCTTAACCGTCTAAAAACGAATAGCTAATACATTATATCGTACAGTATGTGTTACGTAACTATGCACAAATCTAACTCAAAGCTGTGCACATTCTCTAGAATTAAGTCTACATTCGGTTTGCTCAGTAGTCAAAACAGTTCTGAGTAATTGACGTGCATAGTAACACAGCGCATAACCTTACAGACAGATCTTAAATGGCACTTCATTAGAACCATGATAAAATGTTAACCTGAAGCTTAAATACAGTTTGTTCACAGCCTCCCTTGTTTAATTTAATTCTACGTTTTACAGTGGTTCTATCTGACAAAGTCCGTTTGGTTTTGTTTGTCTGCATAAGCTCTGCGGCACTCAGACTAATTTCAACAGAAAAAGAGAGCGTATGCGTGTATGTGCATGCACAAATATATCCAAACAGACTTTGTGAGATAGGCAACAGTGCAAAAACATGTGTACATTACAAAATTGATGGCGTCACGTGGTGCATGTTTATAAAAATTTTCACTAGCGTTGATAGAAATACACGTCATTTTATGAAAAAATAATTTACAAAAAAGTGCTCGTTTGTGGGCATCCAAAACATCTGTATATTTCTACTAAAATAATTGGCGCCCAACCTGTATGCACATTTACAGGTTCTTTTATGACATATTTACATAATACCTACATATACATCTACCTACAACAATGGCAAAAAGTCTATTTTATTTAGTAGCTGTGATTTAGGATTCCGCTTCCTCAAAGTACTGGAAACCCTTTATAGTAAGGCTTTGCAGTCTGCGAGTTTCTTTTGTTTCAAGTTTTTAGAGCACTCATGTTACCATGTTATGGGCTACAAAAAATGAATCTTATTTTTAGGGAGTAAAGTTCATTTTACAGTTTTCAGCAGTTGGACGGCAAATAATTTTGACGAAGTGTAATGTCTGAGAAAACAAATCTAAAAACTAAATAACTTACTATCACATAACACTGGCTCTAGAATCTCCAGATGAGAATCGCCACCATAAAGGAATACTATTCTTACTGTACAGTTAATACGAAGTACCTACTGTAATGATTTATTGGCTAAGCATAACTATTTACAACTTTCTAAACGTCGTCGACAGGTTAAGTAATGGTTTGTAAAGTATTCCTATTTATCTACAACAATACTGTTGTGTATTTAAAATAACTGTCTATACAATGGATTGTGAATATTGACTTCCAAAAGTAATATAGGTAAATATATTAGCTTTGCAACCTTGCGACGCTGGATACAACTTCCAAACTTCCTGTATCAATGCAAATCAGCCCTAATAGCTTTTCAGCTGCACCTTGAGTCCTCAAAATAAAGAAATATGAAGTGATGTAGAACTTAGAAAAATGTGTTAATTTTTTCAGGAACTTATAACAACACTAAAAACAGTTCAGGAATAGAGAAAACGATCAGTTAGTAGCATTAAATTAAAACCTAGCTGCATCTTAACACAAATAAAAACCAGTACAAAACACAACCATTCTTAAAACATACCTCCTACACTCGACAACAGAAGCTATACCTAACCTTTATCAAGATATACAACATATTTACAAGTTCTTGGACAGGAAAATGCGCATAGCCTCCATTACGAATATTTCCCCAAAAGATCGTTATCAGATTTTGACCTCAGCATTGACTGAACGGTTAGCTTCCACTTCTTGGTCCTTTCCTTGTTTTTTGGGATCGGTTGAAGTGTGGTTCCACCATTGCTCGTCACCTGAAGCCCATGCGACGAACACCAAGTTGGTCACGATGAATACTGCCAGCGTTATCCAGAATACCAGACGCCATTGTACTAGCGTGCTCTGAAATCACAAGAGTTTTATTGTGTTTTTTTCCATTACTATTACACAAAATCCGTAGGTTTTTTGTTGCAATAAATGCAGATCAAGGTCGCAATGACTTGCCACTTTCCGAAAGTTTCGGTGCAATTATTTGTATAATATAATCAAAATAATTGGCCGAATTGTCCTAAATAACTTGTATCACGTGTGTGTTGTTATTGCCTAATTTAATTTGTTGTCAAGTTTCTTTTTCTTGTAAATCAAAGACCGCATCACGTCACTCATTGACTGTTGGGATTTTACAATAGGTATTATAAATAAGTAAATTAGTTCTTCGAAGATTGATCATGCCTGCATTGCATAATTTGGCTCCTGTGTTGATAAATTTATTAGTTACGCCAGAGAGACTGATATAAATATGCATGCAATTTTCTAATTCGTTGCGTCCATGTCATTTGTCATAGGACAAGCAGACGTGACCAGCTGACCTGTGAGCATTGAATTTGCAAAATTGCAACCTCGCTTGTCAGTCAGTCAGTCGTCATTCTGTCCATTCTGGGTTCCGTTACGACATCGGAACTATATAGTGTTTTACTTATACCTACCTCTGTTCCTATGAGTCACTCGTCAAATCCACCAACATCTTATTTTTATTTTATTCGCCTACTTCAAGTGGTTTGTCTCTATCTTGTTGTTTTCTATTATTTGAATTCGTTATATTAATTTAACTGCGATTTTCAAGACGGAGTAACCAGATCTCTTATTTATATTAATCTTAGATAGGTGTTGAATGGAATTGGTTCCAACTACCATTATATCAGTCAGATTCATATAAAAAAATATCTTTATGTATTTATAAAAATCGTTTCCTCTACCTGTATTGTTTATTTCCTCTAAAACCTAGGCGATTTCATATAACAAATCCATCCGCGAATTTCAATGCTACCTTAACTAAATTATTAGCCTACGTTTCTATCTGCAGTCAAAATTAAATAGGACCTAGGTTGGTAGATACTTACATCAGGGGTCAGCAGTCCTACCAAGTAAGGGGCAATGATTCCAGTTATCGCTCCGATTCCATTCACAATAGCCATTATAGTCCCAGCATAGTTTCCACTAAGGTCCAACGCGTTGACTTTCATCCCTGGATAGAAAGCACCCATCAGGCCCATGGACGCAGTGAATAATATGACCACAGTTTGCGTGTCGCAGCCAGAATAGGACGCTAGAATCATGCATATCCCTGGTCCAACAGACGCTGAAAAAATAACAGTTTTATTATTCAGTGACCAATTTAATGTACCTATAGCTTCATGTTTTGTGATGACTAGCTGAAACTGAGTCACGAATCTTTATGGTTGGTTGTCATGCCTGAAATGGCTCTATATAGAGTCAAGTCGGCACCTAGACTATTTCAATGTTCTTTCATCATAAAAATTTTCCTAGCTATATAACCAACAAGTCTTGTAGATTTATCTATGCTAATTTTATTTGAACCTATATGAACCTATTAAATAGAGAACTGTTCTATTCGATCTTCGGTCTGGTTTGTATCCTGTTAGGATTAATAATGTATACATGTTTAATTTATACTTTAACCAGTTTAGCCACTCACCTATGGTAGTAAAGGTCTTTCTAGCATTTGTGACCGTCATCCAATTCATCTTTACAATTTGGTCGCACATCCAGCCGAATAAGATTGAGCTGATCCACATAACGGCATAAGGCAGTGCTGCTAGGGTTCCTGTTCTGTGTATGTCGAATTTGAGAACACCAGTCATATACTTCGGAAGATCAGTCACCATCGTGAAGTAGCCGTAGTCGTGGCCGATCTGTAACATAAAGCATCTGAATGTAATGCGAATAACGGTAACTATTGACTAGAGAATGTTTTGCATAAAAATGAAAACAGTAGGTAACTGTTGGGATAATTAGTCTTTGTTTACGGTGGTTGACATGGCGCTCAAAACATGTATTTTTATTTATCAAAAATGACTAAGTACCTAAGTAGTTGTTATTATACAGTACCTATTCTAATTGCTCCATTAGATATTACACGTTACCGAACTGCTAATCTTTATTTGATTGTTATCACCAATTAGCAAGTAGGTAAATCTAGTTTATCCAAAAATTAATTATGACCAGCATGCGACTAACCACACTTAATTGGTAGTGCGTGTTATAATATTTAGAGGTAACATGTTATAAGCAACAACATAAATCATGACTTATTCATTTAAAAATCCATGAATGGAATATACCCACCGCAGGTTCATAAGCCCAGTTTTTCTCACATAGCAATATATTTTATGCCCATTCTATTAGGATCGGAATTTTTATGTGAAATACCGTCCTACTGATATTACTATTGTAAATTGCTTATTTCTCTCAGTTATATTTATGCTTGCATGGTTGTCGGCATAACCACACTGTTCATCTTTTTGTATTTTTTTAATCGAATCACAAATATCTAGAGTAATTCTAATATTTGGATAAAATGTCAAAAGACTGTCTATTTATTTACCTGTGCACAAACCAAAGCCCACAGTGGCACAGACATAAAGATGCCTTTCCAGGGTATGGCGGAAGGCTGGCTGGTAGTGTGTCTCCCGAGCGCTTCTTCCAAATACTTTTTCTCCTCGTCTGATATGTATGGATGAGATTCAGGGTCATTGTAACAGAGGATTGCCTAAAAAAATAAAATAAAATTGTAATGAATGGAATTCTTCAGAACAGATCATTCAAAATAATCCTTAGAAAATGCATAAAATTTTGTGTTGTGCCAAATTTTATTCCACAGCTGAACATAGGTAGATTGTCCTGCACCAATCGCCAAATGTATATCTGAATTGCTTACCCATAAAATGAACCACAAAATGCCAACCGCTCCGAATAAGTAAAACACCGATTTCCAGTCACCAGATTCCTTCATAATCAACCCGGAGACATAGGTCCCGGCAATGTTGCCGATCTGAGATCCACCGAAGACTAGAGAACCCATTCTTCCTCGTTCTGAGATCGGTGCCCATCTGGCTAACATGGCGTTTAGCGCTGGAAATGTTGTTCCCTAAAAACAAAATCAATTACATAAGTCTACGGAAAAATAATAACTAAAGCAACGACGGAGTTCAACTTTGATTAGTTCGTAAATCATAAGGTTCATAATTTTACCTCTCCAAGTCCTTCCAACACTCGCAGTATAATCAGTCCTGTAGCACCACCAACATGTACAGCCCATGGCGTCATCAACGTAAACACAGCTGTACTCAGTACTCCAAAACCAAGCGAGTACTTTCCCCCGAACCGCTCAGCCAACATGCCCCCGGGCAAATGCGTGACTATGTAGCCATAGTAGAACGCGCTGAGGATAATTCCTTGCGTCTCTTCGTCCCAGTCGAAGCCTGTTAGCTCCTGGAAAAAGTTCAAGTGTTATTTTCGAAAAAGCAAAACTGAACAGTCAAGACTATAAAATAAGGCCTTTGTAGGTACCGGACTTATTATTGTCACCTTAGTGTGTAAGTATTTGAAAAAAAAAATGTAGTCTGCTGGATATGAAAAATATAGGTAGGTAGGTACCGTAGGATCAGACACGTCCTCTGTAGTATCTCCAGCTGGACAGGAACCGCTGTCAAGCGGCGAAGCAGCTTTCCGCCTCACCATCTGTGTGATCGCTATATTGAGGCACACTCGCATTGTGTATGCATTTGCCACCGCCAGGAATCCCATGATTGCCATCACCCATCTTTGCGGTATGAAGAATACTGTAACAAGATATTGAGGTGAAAGAGCGATGACCGCAAATTGACCACAATTCCGGACAGAGAACAACCATGCAGATTAATAATTGCATTGCAATTTAGCAATACATCCAAAGTTTGTAACAAATTTTTAACTGCATAGAAAAATATTGTTACTACTACACTCGAGAGCAATGATTCCGGGTCACTTAAAGAATGTTAAAAATCTCGGAAACTAAAAATGATAGGTTAATGCAATAAATTGTATTTAATAGACAATGTAATACTCCTTAAATGAAAGTAAAAAAATATGAGTCACCATACATTTTATTAACACAAAATTACATAAAGAAAAAAACTGCTGATCTCTCCTTAAAACAAAAATAGGAAACATGAAATTTTTGAACTTTATTACGATTTGACTTGAATTTTAATACTTCGTATTGCCTCCTCGTGCTTCCATTACTGCGTTTACGCGGTTTGGCATGCTGTACACCAAGTTCCTTATACGATTTTGGGGAATATTCTCCCATTCCTCTGTGAGAGCAATTTTGAGCTCACGAAGCGTGATTGGGGGAGGGTTTCGTTGTTTTACGCATCTGCCTAGCTCGTCCCAAGCATGCTCGATCGGGTTGATATCCGGGCTGCGCGCTGGCCACTCCATACGAGTAATGTTCATCTCTTGAAGGTAGTCATTCACAATCCTACCTGTATGAGGTCGGGCATTGTCATGCATAAATATAGCATCCTCACCTAAATTGACCATAAATGGACCAACATGATCATTGAGGATTTCTTCCACATATCTTACGCTAGTTAAAGAGCCGTTTTCTATGATCACCAGCTCTGTGCGACTTTCAGAAGAAATTCCGGCCCACACAAGTACAGACCCACCACCGTAGGCTACTTTTTCTTCGATGCATGCTTGCTTGAATCTTTCCCCTGGTCTTCGATACACTCTGTGTCTTCCATCGTGCTTGTAGAGCATAAATTTTGATTCGTCGGAGAACATAACTTTTGACCAATCTTCAATACTCCAATTTACGTGGCTCTGGGCATATCTTAGTCTTGAAATACGATGCCCACGCTCCAGTTTAGGGCCGTTTGCAGGTCTAAGGGGTTTTAAGTTAGATTCAGCAAGCCGACGTCTTACTGTCCATGCACTTGGGTTACTTCCTCCGAGGCGTCGAAACTGATTTGTGAGTTCAGTTCCTGTGAGAAAGCGATTTCGAAGCATGGTGTTCACCAAGTATCGGTCTTCTCGTGCTGTGGTACACCTGGTTCTGCCCGTTCCTGGTCTGCGTAGGTTAGAACCAGTTTCTTCGTAACGTCGGAGAACTCTTTGTACTGTTGACAGCGACACACCGACAGTCCTGGCTGTATCGCGCTGACTCCGGCCGGTTTCCAGCATTGTAAGTATTCTGGTGCATTCTTCAGGCGTAAGCGACATAATTTCAGCTTGAATAATGAATATAGAGCACTATCAACATGGTTTATATACCCACATAAATGACAGATTACAAACAAAAGCAAAACCAAATGCTGTAATTTCGTAGTTCCATCTTCGAAAGTGGCCCTTTTTCAAATTTGATTTTTTTAAGATATAACTTTACAATAACTAAGAAGTTTTAATACCTTCATTTAAGGAGTATTACATTGTCTATTAAATACAATTTATTGCATTAACCTATCATTTTTAGTTTCCGAGATTTTTAACATTCTTTAAGTGACCCGGAATCATTGCTCTCGCGTGTAGATGAACAGTAATAAATATTAAAAGTATTAATTAAATAAAAATTCCATGGCAGGAAATCAGTAAGTTATTTACTTAGCTAATAGGCAGGCTACTATTTATCTAAGTAATAAGTTAGTAACAATACAATTTTATTGCACAGTCAAGTATTTATTGCTAGGAAAACAATTACGCTAGGTAGGTAAGTATTTTAATTGTTGTCATCGCAGCATAAACAAATTGTTTACACGGTGGTTTACAGTATAATTATTTTCATTTCCATGTGTTTCGAGATTATTATTTCCTTACCTATTGGTTATGAAAGCGATTGTTTTCATCTCTACATAAGTATATGTTTGTTATTCATAATATGGAAATATCATAGACAAGTTATTTCATGCTAAGTAATAATTACTTTGCTACGGCAATGAATGCAATGAATTTCAATGGAATGCAAGTAAGTAACGATAAGAAGTAGGAAAAGAAGACTTATTAGTAACACGACTAACACGACGTGACGGGACACTTAATATAATTCAAAAAATTCAGTGCTCGTCGTGAATTTGAATCGAATAGTTCAGTCAACCACATCGAAGTCCGCTACCTATTCAATCTAGCCAATATTTAGTGCTACTGTATTGTATTCTAAATCAGGCAGAGATGTCATTGGTTGTGATCTCATCGGTTCCATCAAAAACACAAGACAACTATTAAAAAAACCACAGAACAGATAGGACCACCCGCTTAGTTCTGTAAAAACCGAGCCTACTTTGTTTTCGATATTTTAGCTTTTAGCTACCACAAACGCTCCAACAAACACACCAATAAATATTTAAATAAATATAAATAATTCCTAAATAATAATATATAATTCCTTGTTTCTTTTCTTTGAGATTTTGAGATTGAGCAGGTGTCTGTAATTGTAATTAGATTCTCCTTTTTTCTCTTCGCTATTATAACACCTACCGCCTCATGATTACTACTCATCTTAAGTAAAGGTCTTTTCTCACGATCTTGAGCCTTCCTCGTCCAGCTCTTTTTTGCCGAAATTTGACCGAATCGTCGGTCCATCTCATTTTTGTCACATTTTCTGTAGCCAGTCCTAGGTCCAGAAGTTTTTTGCCCCATCTGTTGTCTTATCAACGCCATATTACAACTTACCCATTTCCACTTCCATCACGCTATATAAGCAAGTTGGTACCTTAAAATTCCAGCGAGCCAATTTACGTGAGTTAGTCACGTTGGTAATAAATAGAATCCAATAGACAGGAAACAATACATATGTACCATTCTTTCAGGCCGATTGTAAAACCATACGCTGAGATGTCAAAGATAATTACATACATTCAGCGTGACTGCTTGGACAATGGGCATGCCATGATATCAAGTGGATATAGGTAAACGCACACACAATGATAACTCGCAGGAAATACGCTAGTATTTCCTACGATGTTTCATGTCAGAACAACGACTAGGCGTCAATCTAAAAATGAATGAAGAGCTATAAATTCCTGACTAGTAGTAGGTACCTCATGAGTCGTGGGTAAGTAAGAAGACCAAGGTATTACTAAACCAAGACCAAAAAATGATCAGCTGCTTTCTGCAAGCAACCCAAGGCAGTTACTTCATATCTTTTTTAAAGTTAACAACCGCCTGTACGTATTTGTTGGTAAAATATAGCGGATAACACAAATAAGTACACAATATCTACAGTAGGGACCTACACATTTTTGATTGTCCTCTTTGTTGTGTTCTCTTATGTGGATGCATCGAAGCGTAACCTGGGAGTGTAGACTGAACGTAATGGAATTTGAATAAAATGTGAACCTACTTGTTCAGGGTTGTTCCTCGCATTATTTACTTTGTTTGAACTATCAGAAACTTGTCTTCTTTCTTCTTCATAATTTTGATTCACTAGTTTGTATCCAAAACGAATGTTGCCTTTCACAATTACATACCTACCTTCATGAATCAGCTTCTTGATTATATATTTGTTCTTACTTTTATCGCAAAGATAATTTTCAATCGGTCAAGTGGTAGTCGCATTTACCAACGCGCAAGAACTCTACTTGTGACTCGACAAAGCCAGTGAAGAACTTGTAAGATAATGTAGGTATCCTTTATATTCTTTTAAAATGCAATAAAGGGATAATAAAATATCGAGCTAGGGTAATTCCGTATGCACGATGTGTGCGAGGTTACATGTAAATCTTGCGAGATCCGAAATATTGGCATCACTGACTGATCTTCGTATCTCGTCTCCTTCCGGGAAACTGGAGTTCATTCACTGAAGTGGCATTGGCGGGTTATCCGTATCGTAGTTCACCTGCTGTTACTGCATGGACCACGCGACACGCGCTTGGCCAGTCTTTTGCAATTATCAAGCTGCATCAACAATCGATCTTCATTCACTATCGAATGTAAACGAACAGTGTGAGTGATTACGCCGACAGCTTAATGGGTTTCTATTGACACACTAATTGTTAATTGCCGCTAAGCGATGCGCTTTGAGAATGCGAGGACATGCGCTTTTCACCTGCGGTCATTAGATGCACATTCTAAGGTGTCGTCATTTAGGGATTTTACTTTCTGAATTTTTTACTGATGTCTTGGCACGTACTTATTTAAGTACGATTATTTGATTATTTCAAGGAAGGATATTACCTATTCTTTTATCGTTACACTTGGGTATTTTATTATAACACTTAGCCACAAACTTCCGGTAAAATTAAACAAGAATAGTTAAAGTAGGCACCTAAAGTCCCTCGACTTTACCGATTTGTTTTCAAAAGGAAGGTTGATGAGACAAGACAAGGTAATTGAGATGAGTAAATGTGAGAATTCTCAGAACGTCACCGAGGTTTGTCCCATTAGAATGATTAGATAGACGACTTTTATAGATTTGATGAAAATACGGTTAGTACCTCAACGTGTTTGAAATCGTGGACGACGTACAGGGTTTTAATATGTCTAAAAACCAGCATAACATTGCCAATGGTCGATAAAGGCGAACCTACGTCGCAGCCATTTTAATTTAGTTTGCCTAAAATGGTTCATTGATCGTGATTTTTTTATTGTTTCCGGTTCTTTCCCATTGTTTGAATTCAGATCGGAGCATAACCGTTACAATTGCCGCTGGCGACAATAAACTACAGAAGCTTTGAATGCTCAACAGTTATACATCTGTAGAAAGACTACGACGGATATAGTTTTACATTGACTGATAGTACCTAAGTATATGATAGGGTAGAAAAATTAGTTTTATATAATTGGAACTCTTGAAGGACTTTTGGAATAAGCCAAATTACCTAATAGGTACTTAACTTACCTAATGCCTGCCATCTGAGTATCTCAATTTGAGTAAAGAATTTGAGCACAAAACGTCGTGCGTCGGACGTTGAACAAGTGTGGAAAAAATCAAACCTAAGTACCTCTTGCGAAGATTGCAGTTCCCTTTGGATTCCCAGAAATAATCATTACAAAATTCTTGGGGGCAAAGTCAGATTGCATTATAAAGAGGACTGGCTGCGTTCTCGTCAAGTTGCCCAACTTGGCATTGGAATTGAGAAACTCGTTAGAAGTAACTTTTTGCATCGGTCAGATTTCTATCGAACGGGACGAATTGCATTCCACAGCCGATATCGTACGATCCTCGGAGCCAATAGCTGTCTTGGTAGACAGACTGGCAGCGTACATTTCACATCAACCAATAGATAGATATGTGTCTTTAACTTTTTTTAAAGAAATTCCATTTTTCGCTCACATCCAAACTAAAAATAAAGACTAATATATTATTAAAGTCTTCTTACTTGAAAATTCATAAAACTATTTAGGTAGGTAGGTATTTGTGCGATTATTTTTATACATTTGTGTCATTTGCGAAAACACAGCAAGTGGCATAACGAAACGCAGAGCAAATTGTTTGTGTTTTGTTATATCCATCACAAAAAACGATTCGTTACATTAATTATTAATAAGTATCTTTGTTTGTTTTACACACAAAATATTTTCCCCTGATAAATACCTACCCTAGACATCCAAAAATACCCGAAGTTGTGAACACTGAAGGCTCTACCGAAACCATAAACTAATAATTTATTATTTAGACTAATGTAAATTCAGATAATCTGCCTTGCTAATGCAGAAGTAAGTAGTTTTGAATAATATTAAAAGTTACAAAAATCTATAAAAATGTGAGTCTAGGAATCTAGGAGCGGTTGTCAGCATCAGAGTCCCCTAAAATATGGAAAAGCTTTTGGGCGATGTTATATTTAGGTATGATTTTCGAAATGAGATCCACATCATTGTCATCACCCAACATAAGTATTACAGTAGATTGCAATTTCGATGTCGCAACAAAAAGTCTGTATTTTACCTACCTTAAATAATGATCATGGGAAACAATAAATAAGTTGCGATGTGCAAATAATTAGCTTTACGCTTGATCTTTCAAGTAAATTAGTTGTTTATTTTGTAATTTCCAAGATCAATGTCGTTGTCGCTGCGCTACCGTTTGTACCTACTTAATTATCGAATTGACTAATAAATCAGGGTAAAATTAACAGTGATGATAAGTATTATTCAGTTTAGAGGTCTTTACCCAGTAGTTAGGACGAAATAGGCTAGATAAAAAATAAATTCTATATAGCTAGTTAACTTTGTTTTCAAAAATAAATAAAAAACGAAAAAGTAAGTTTTATCGCGTCTGACTAACCTTCACGTTATTGGGAAGAGAATTTCCTCTATACTTTACGTACCTAACAATGCTTTCCTTACCTTAACACGGTTTTGATGACAAGGTTGTGGTTTCTTTATTAACAGTAGGTAGCAATTTAAAGTTCTTGACGTACGCCAAGTTCTACAAAGAACGCTAGTCAAAAACTTGCTATTACTGGCTGGTTCTATATCTATTGAAATAGATTAATATCATTATTTCGCATATTAACTTACAGGTATTAATTATTAGTTAATATACGGTTCGCGTTCCAGCTAAAAGGTAACAGTTCTACCACGTGGTAAAGTATTACAAGTACATTATCAAAATAGTAATAACTCCCACAAAATACTAGACAAGACACAAAATATCATATAAGTATTTAAAAATATGTACCATAGGTAGAGTCTCTTTGACATGACATATTCATTCACATAATGAGCTTTTCTTCATATTTTCCTCTCGCTACGTCCTAACTAAAAAGTATCGTACGTGATTCACTACAAACAGACCCGACAAAGGCAGACGATTTCTCGAAATCGTACGACAAAGACTTTTGCTATACTCGCTTGTAATTGGGGTTATGTAGTGAACCAGCTGTTCTATTTTATGTGTGCACGTGTTCCAACACGTTTGTAGAGACACGTGACCACTCATTGCCCATTAGTGGGCAATTAAACAGCCGATTACCAATTCGCGACATTACGGATGGCGAACTCGAGATCTGCTAATAAAGTCGCGTCTTACATCCAATTACTTTATTAGTTTCCAGTTATTATGGATTGAGAGATCAATAAAATTATTTTTATGACTTAAGTAAATATTAGTTAAACGTGTCTATCTATCACCTATCTATCTAAACCTATCTATGAACCATACTTATGGTTTTGTTGTAAGTAAACATTATTTGATTTTTTTGACAGGCGTCACAGCTCAGTCGCTAATGGATCTGCCTTCCGTGCTGTGGGTCGTGGGTTCGATCCCCACCAAGAACAAACATTTGTTTGTGGCAAAACATAGAAGTTTGTTCTATGTCTGGGTGTTACTATGTATTATAAGTATGTATTTACAAAAAAAAAGTATATAAGTATTCTATCAGCATCTAGTTCCCATATTACAAGCTTTGCTTAGTTTGGGACTAGAGGGCGTCGTGTGAAATGTCCATGAATATTTATTTTATATTATTGTTGCAAACAGAACATTTAGTAAAAATTCTTAAAACAATAATTGTTGAATAGGTACCTAATAAAAAAATATATTTAGATCTAGGTTTCAGGTTTAGAAGAAGAATAATAATAAAATTCTAATTCTGTAAGAAATTGAAAGTTACTAGATTGTCTGAAGGTTGAGAGACTGGCTTGCGGAATTGAAAAACAAAATGTGTTCATTTTGTGGTGTTATAAAGGCGGCTTATTTGATGCGGGACATTTTTTGATGAGAGGTGAATCCGCGAGATATGATATGCGAAGACTGTTTAGTTACTAAATAGGAAAAAAAGACTTTAAAAAAACACACACAGTCATATTTAATAAAAACCATGAACTAGTTAAAAATGTCAGTCTACCGATTAATTTTATCACTGCCATTTTTTCAGGGACATTTTTAACTAGTTCAAGGTTTTGTCATGGAAGTTTTTGCCACTTTCCATATTTATCCCAAGCGTAGAATTTCAAACTTTCAGTGAACATTTTTCGTAACTCCGTAGTGCATTCACTAATGAAAATACTCACGAATTAAAAATTAGACCAATCACTCACTCCCTGATCGCTCTTTGACTAATATAGGCAAATAGGCTACGAAAATCTCTTTCTCTCTCACACTTATAAAAAAAAGAAAATGAAGTATATTTAATCAAAAACTTATCGCGGTGTAAAATGACCTACTTAAATAATTTATTGTAATTTCTGCATACTTATTCTGCTTTAGTGTAAGAAAGAATAAGAAGAAAGAAGTATAAATTGAACTTGATTATCCGCGAAAAAAACTGAGAGATAACCTAGAGATTTCTCAATGTTTTCGACAGAGGACGGAAGATGGGAAGCTGTGAAAAATAGACACTACTCTTTGGAAGAATATAAGGGAGAAAAGATAAGAAAGAAACCCTTTTCAAAATAGGCAAATTATGGCTTTTAGTACATAGACGTCAACTATCTAATAAACACTAAGGGCGGCTTGCACCAGAATCGCTAAACGCGTTTAACTCTTAAATAGTATTTAGCGAGTTGTCAAGTCATACAAATACGTCAGATTTAAATCGATTTAGCTGTTAAATACGTTTAGTGATTCTGGTGCAAGACGCCCTAAGTACGGAAATGCTATGACTGACAATAATCTAGGCCGCCTTCAAAAATACGAATTGTGTTTATAGAAATGATGCAAAAGATTCATAGTGCATGCAAATAATATGCCTAATCTCGCCTCTGGCGTTAATGAGATACGCAGATTTATTATTGCATAAGAAGGCACTCAATATTTAAGGTCAGGTTCAGAACTCGTAAATTAGTGAATGCAAATCAACGGATGCAGTAATTAGTACCTATGCATTTGATGAAACTTCCTCGACTTTGGACGATAACCGACTTTGTGTTCATTATTTTTATAACACTTCCGTTTGACATAAATATCTACCGTATCTCTTATTTTATCTTCTCATCGAATTTTATTAAGGCTTAGTTAGATATTGCAACATGTTTCTAAATTTACATAAAGTTCAAAAGTATTTTTGGCAAAAAGCTAACATTGGAAGATCCTGTTCGGACACCGTTGTAAGATTTATTGATCTAAGGTGAGAGGTCTCAGATAAGAATCTCGACGCGCGGTGTCAAATAACACACCTTATTATATTCGAAATAAAGTTCAAAAACACGCTATCATGGTAGATTTTTCTATTTTTGGATAGCACATGCACGTGCTATCCAAAATTTGAAAAAAGATCAAGAAAATAATTATGCGAAAGTGAATATTAAGCCTCCTCTTTGCTTCATCGTAGTCGGGTAAAAAAAACCATAAATCTGATCTCAATAAACCGATTTGATTCTTTGACTCCGGTCGCGGATAGCTTGATTTTATTGATTTATTTTCATACTTTACTTTTATTATTTTTTTTTCCGCAGAAACCTATTTAGTGCCGGCGCGGCGTGGAAACTAGTCAAGTAAAAACAATACCTAGTTTGTTGCTCATATTTTAATTATTTTATGTTGCAATTTTTACGCATTACGATAATAATGCAATTTGAATGCATAACTTCAAATTGCGGTTAAAAATCGATCCAGGTAGTAAAATCGAGTGTTTTTTATCGTGGTCTTATTATTTATTGTTTGTACCTAAATTAAATATAACGATAGATTGACTAGGTAGGTATGTGAAGTTACAATACACTCTTGAATTCCTAAAAAGTTTAGTAAAAAAAACCCACGTTAAAAATCACTTACGCTTAGATAAAATCAACTGCCAACCGGACAACATCTTGTATTCGTTAAAATCACCATCAACACAAAAAACTTTATAGTCTCAACTTTTTCTCACAAAAATCACTTGTCTTGAAAAAAGTTCGATTTATTTTTTTCTTTTTATTTTGAACTTCGAATACGATTTATAGTTTGAAATGTGCGGTTTCGCACGATTGATATCCCTTGCGGTTTGTGTCATGCGCGCATTGAAATACAACCTACAATAGGCGCTCGCGCAGCCATCCCGCCTCTATATACCTCTGCGATCCAAAGCATTTGAGAGCTGTGGCATAGCGAGAAGAAACCTGCCTCCTTATTCAAAGATCGGAGGTTCGAATTTAGGATTTTGCCGAGGTATTCTTTAATTTACTCGTAGAGCAACCGTTCCTACACTGTAAAAAATTTCATTTAATTCATGCAACACAGTAAAAAATACTGTAGCTTAAAGTTTTTTTTTAAAATTTTTTACATGTCTAATAAGACAATCAATTGCTATAAAATGCTGAGGTCCTAAAAATATTCGCAAGCTCACACAAAAATGCTTATTCAAGAATTTTTTACTTAGAATGTAAATCCGTTTTTGGCTATCTGTTTTAAATATAAGTTTTTTCGCCATTATTTTTAAGAGCTGTGGATTTTGTTACACAATAAAATAAAATAAAAATAAAATAAAGAAACTTGAAACCGGCATTAGATCGAAATATTTGGGGGGCTTTGGTGGGCTGTAATTGGGTTGTTAACCTGTAGGTAAGTACACTGTCGCACTCGAAAAAAAATAAAAATACCTACTAAATGGGCTTTACGATTGTAGGTAATCTTTTTAGGTAATCATGCACGGTAGCACGAAAATCCTTGAGGGTCTATAGAGTATCAAAGCCCATCAAAGAAGTTCTCAATTTAAACACTAACTGCAAATTCTAAAACTGTCCCTTCTCTGGAATGACAATTACCTGGAATGCAAAACTATCAAATAGCCCCTATTAGTTTCTGGATAACTTATAGCACCAAATTCCGAATTTGAAACCGGTTATCGTAATCGGTCAAGTTCAATGCGAATGCCAGGCCAGACTATATAAATAAAATCAAGTGGTTCTGCAACTGCAAAATTCTTTATTCTGGTGGCTTTAAATAAATAACCCACTTTTATATGTAATATAATTTTTTTCCATATAAGTATTGTACATAGATTTCCAGAGAGGGTAATTAAAAAATTTAAGTCACAAGAGAATTCTCATACTGTGATCATACATCTACTCGTAGTATGTATCAATTCCTATCTCATCAATAAATTCTGGTCAGGTTCGAGTGAATAGTCAGAAGCATCTTTAACATCGGAAATATGGTCGATTGGGATGGACGGATTAGGCTGAGCAATTAGCAGGTGCTTAGCTCACTTTCCTGCCACGTGCCATTGAATAAACATTGTGCACTTGTACAGCAGGGACAACTATACACGCGCTAAATACATCGACGCGCCTACACAATTTCCAACTCACATTGTGTTTGCGAACATAGGCTTTTTCCAATAAACAGAGACAATTTATGACTGACCTAATGTGACACGCGACAAATTACGAACTGCGTCATATTTTTGCCATTTTACTTTGTTAGGATGTTTCTTAATACATTCACAAGGCATTTTTATACGGAGCTTTTCCTTCATGAGAGCCGTTTTTCATTTTTGTTTAGGTTTTCATTTCGTGGAAGAAGTCGCGGGTAACTGCTAGTAGGTAAATAAATATTTTGCTTAGGCTACATCACGTTCACGGCACGCTTCAATTTCGTGTTTTGGACTCTCTTTACTCTACCACGGCTATTTTCCCTGACCGAACCTAACACTATTTAGTAGACAAACAAATAACTACCTACTGTGATACCGATATGTTATTATTTTCAGTCTGACGCATCTACGTAGGTAATTACTGATGTTTTCCAATTAAACGATTTGTCTGACGTATAGCCGTATAGGACATCAATTTTCATCATTTTCCTAAAACGTATTTAATTGAAGAGTTCGATTCCGGGCAGAAAATATATATTAAAGCCTATGGGAGCAAAGTCACGGGCGGAAGCTAGTAGCTTTATAATTAATGATGACGTCTTTAGCATCATGTTGTAAATAAATACTATCGTTGAGGCAATCGATCTGTTGTTTCTATGGTGTGGCAATGTTTGGCATTGAGTTCTGATGATTAGCTCCAATTTATTGATCGCCAATTTATTTTTTTGCGTCAAAGAAGGCTCGTCAATATAAAATAGTGCGTAGTTTCCTGGAGCAAACAGACGAACCCTGGTAGCTCCCTGTAGTACCATGCTGTCTATCGTGTAGGCAAGTTTTGCAAACAAATATCATCGTGTGCATATTTACGAATTTTGATTGAAAATGAAGCCAAATTCATTAGGCATTAGCTTTTATATAGATTACCTCAATATTTTAAAGGAGGCCGTGATCTTCTGGGAAATGCCATGTTCATTTCTGGAGACAATTAATCAGCTTTGATTTGAACAATAAATTGCTTCAATTTATTTTTGCGTCAGCAAAAAGGGGCGCGTCAATTGAGAGTCTAGGTACGCAGATCATAAATATGGTAGTAACGAGAGTGTGGTTAGAGCCTATCACTAAATTATTCTTACGGAGAGTGAATAGGTTTCTTCTAGGCAAACGTGCTACATCGTCGACCGCATCGTCACTTACCATCAGGTGAGATTGCGATCAAACGTTTGTCTATATTGTATTAAAAAAAACTCGAATTCATCAATTAGGTACCTGGAAGAAATCGCTTTAAGCGATAAGGCCGCCCATTGGCCATATCCCCATTTATCTCTAAAATATTATTCTTGAACAAGAATTATGTTAGGATAATAGTAGATGTTAGAATGACAATAATAGTGCTCAAAAGCCATATGCTATGCCTATAAAATGAATGAGGAAATTATTTTTCAATGTCCTGTAAGTACTAAGTACATAATATATTTTTTATTCTATAGTCTTGGGTGGCCGGTGGGCGGCGTTCTATACTAGATTTTTTTCAAAATCGAGTCCTACTTCCGTCGTGATGCTGGATGAACAGGACAACATGCATCCTATACCGCAACATAAAGAAATTCCTCAATTATATTTTGTGGTTGAAGTGTTATAATAAATAATCTCACAATGAGATCACCATATTTACTTAAATTGTTAAACAAATAGATATTGGTTTGTGTGTTTTGGATTACTGTATGTTCAATATCTTCTGCGAAAAATTCATTCTCAGAAAATAATAAAATATTATGTAGCTACCATATTTAGAGCTATTTGGGAAGTCTGTAAAGTTATGATAAAGTAGAAAATGTTATGAATCTCAGGAACAACTTTACCTACAAGGATTAGCAATTGCAAGATTGATAAATAGAGATTCACTTGAACTAGCATTGCTGGGTTTTGCAGCTGAAAGTAGCAGTGTTTACAACACAAGTCTTGCACTTAGTGTAGACACTGCAATACAACCGTACTCAAGCCAAATACAATTAATTAGCTAGCTGTAGGTATGATTTGTCAATAATTTATTTTTGTTTTGTTGTAGTTGCTTGGCCATTTTGAATAAAGATGATTTATTTATATTGCTTCTGAATGTCTCCGTGATTTTAAAAAGTGTCGAAACTAAGAAGGGCATTTACCTATACCTATGTCAGCTCCTAAACTAAACAGACTATTTGTTTTCTTTTAAGAAATTCTACAATATATAACAAACAAGTAGGTACTTATATAAAAAAAAATTCAAAATAATAATAATAATGCTCCATTTTTTTCAGGAATTGATGATAGTGATGATGATGACACATCTCTTTAAACAAGTCGTTAAGTCCTCTTATGTTTTATTTGGTGCTAATGACCGATAATTAAATATAATAATACCTACAAATAATCTGAAGCAAAGTGCTTGCAAAATAAAAGAAGGATCACAAAGAGATATATTTAAGTCACTCATGCACAACAGAAGGAATTGTATTTAGATACTAAAGATAGAATATACCATATATAAAGAATATACGCAGTACCTAGTACAGTCGTCATCAAAATTTGATGACTTTCAGTACAGGGATTACGGATTTTTGCCAGAAGAAACGTCTGTCATCAAAGATAACATAATACTAGTACTGTAATCAAAGATCATTGACACACTTTTCTTTGAAAATTACGCCTCTGACTGGCAATTGGAAACAATGTAAATTTTAAAATTCGTTTTACTGACGACAGGCATGTTGCGTTGATGATCGTGCTACAGATTCAGACCTCAGAAAGCAGAAGATTTATAAGAATTTGTGTAGGTACTAAATTGCATTAAGTGCATTTTGTCCACCGTCCAAGTAGTCTAATATTAGATCCTCCCAGGGCCGCAACCTCGCTCTCTGAAAGGAAATCTGAGACACTTCGTGCTTATTGTGACACTCTTTCCTCATAAATCGACAATGATCTCTCTGGAATGGAACATTGTTGTTTACAGTTTATGCAATTATTATGACTGCCATGACGAAATATTATGAAAAACTATTTCTTCTGACATCAGGGGGGTGATTCTAGACCGATAGACTTTTTTATCACGATAGATATATCCCCCAAAAGCTGTCAAAAACTATGGAGTTTTGACAGTTCTTGGGATATATATCTATCGTGATAAAATGTCTATCGGTCTAGAATCGCCCCCCAGTAGGTATAATATATATTTTAGGGTCAGTATTATTTTACACAGGTTGGAATTTGTGATGAAGATGATTCTCAAAATGGAGTCACCACAATGTTGGACGATGTTGACCGTATTTTGAAAAAGCTATACGTGGATACGATTGATTGGTACCTACTCGTACCTAGCTATATACTTACCTCAAGACCTGAGACAATGAGGTGTGATACCGAGGTTATCTTATGTTAGGTTATAACCACACTTATAACCAACAGTGGGTCAATGTGGGCTGATATGGATATATATTTGTCTATACCTAGTTCTTTACGTTTTTGAAATCTCAAAGTTCTTCAACCTCAATTTTACAAGAATGATCTTGACTTTTTGTTATTTACGTTGTTACCTAGGCCCACTTTCTAGCAATAATAATGGGCTAATTATGCGAGTTATTGAATCAATTCTATTGGACTTTTTTGCGATTAAACAAATCACTTTGGTACCTACCTACTAGTATTACACAAACCTATTAGTTTACAAGTTGTAGTCGGCTTTATAATCGGTTTGTAATGTAAAACCTCCATGCCTTTTTACTTTGTTTTCCAATAAAACACCGCCACGCCACTAAAACTTCGGAAGTCCATTACTATACGGTTCGACTTATGCTGTTCTGTCTGCGGGTACACATACCTAAGATTACGGTCTAGGTAAATATTTTGCCAAATGCAATACCTAACAGGCCCATTTTCCTTAAACCTAGTCTACTTCCTGGTTTTCCAATAAAAATAGGACTATATAGCGCGATTCACCAATATTTAAATGTATATTTTAGTCATCTGTTGTATTTACAAATAATGCAATCAAGTTAACTGAATTGCTGGTTGAGATGATTGGCTAGTCAGCTAAGAGGTAAACATGATCCGATAACTTATTATTCACCTCACATAAAATAGTTGTTAAAATGGAAAAATTCAATATTTTGACGCAAATCTAATGCTACAAAAGTGGGCTTCTGACGCTCCTACTTGTACTTGTACTTCTGACGCTCCAGTCGCTAGTAGACCAATACGATGAGTGCTTTATGCGCCATGAATTCTGAGATGGATGTGAGGAGTGACGAGAATGGTTAAATTACGGAATGACTGTCCGAGGTTTGAAAGTAATTAGTAGGTAATCAGTGACGGAAAAGCTAAGGAGTGCATTGGACAGGTGAGTGATGGGAATGATGAGAATGGATAAATTCCGAAATGAATTAAACAAACGTTTGAATGTAAATTATAATTGACAAGTAACAAAAAATTTGCATGGGGCATATTATACGGAAAGAATAGAGTCACGTGTGTGATGTTTGTGAATATAGAAGATGTAAGAATATAGAATATACCGAAGAAAACATCAACGATATGTGTGTAAGATGACATAAGTAAGAGAGTTTGCACTAAAACCGAGATGACGGCTGACGGTAATAAATGGAAGATGAAAACTTGTGGCGACCCCACATACTGTGGAATAAGAACAGAATAATTACGGCCCCTCTTTCCCATTGGGCACTGTGGGTAAGTGCCCCGGGCCCCGCGATGGATAGGGGCCCTCTAGTTCCTGCCACCCTACGATAACCGATATTTATTACCGAACAACTTATTTAATTAATTGAACTTTTATTTCTGGGGCGTGCTAATTTGCAATTTTGTTTATCTACTTTCTTTGTCTATTCTAGCAAAATAGTGCTCTGTCAAAGTCATAGGGGCCCCTATCCTAATATGCCCAGGGCCTCCGATAGGTTAAAGACGGCCCTGAGTACCGACTTATACAGAAAAAACTAGAGTAGTTCCTCAACTGAATTGTGCTCATGTTAGGCAAAGATTTTTGAATCGGTTGAATAATTTTGATGAACAACTGCTTTATCTAAATTAATTTCTGAATAGGTATACTGCTGACCTCCGAAACTAAGATTTACCGTATATCTTTCCTCAAGTAAATCTGGTGTTCGTTTTCCATATCACAAACCGTTTGCAAAACCGTGATTCTAATAAGGGGAAGTCCAACTTTCAGGTTATTTACCTGCAATTTTTCCTCCACCTATATTATAATAGGTAAAGTTCTTATTTGTCTAAGTACTAAAGTATTCCAAGTGCATCATGTGACTTGCAACAATATACCTAACCTACTAACTTTCTCTCAGATACGAACCACGAAGTTTTCCATACAAACGCAATTTGCACTTTAGAACAACTACATGTTATTGACAACCGAAATGTGGTGTCTACCGTACCTGGGGATTGCATTCTTTAGTCTTGACTTTTTTATATGTCCCTCTGACCCTCTGATATCAATTTCAACAACTATTTAAATTCAAAATAGGTAACTAAGTACCTGACCCGTTTACTTTTTCAAATGTTTGTTTATATTGGATTTTTTTACTATTAATTTTACCTACAATGAACACTTTAAAAACTCTGGGTCTCAGCTCAGACATCTCAGTTTTTCTAAACATTTAAATCCCACGCAAGTCAATTTTCTCATCAGTTTTCCCCATCATTTTTCACGACGCTCAATGATTAACAGCTTCCAGTTAACTTGTAGCAATTTACTTGGCAAGTTTACTGTAATTGAAGGGTTCTCTACCGGTGCCGTAATGATTGTAGGCGCGGCAGACTGCATGGCTACCCAAGTACCCACATAACTAGCCTAGCCACACTTCAATCACAAATACGCATGTTGGTACAGTCGACGAAAGTCTTGGATTTTCTATTACTCGTACTACATACAACTAATTAAATTGCCGAGACTCTGACTGTATTGGTTTTATAGTTGTTTACTTACAAAATTGTTACCTAGGTAAAATGTTCATTATGTATAAACCCAGGGTTGAAGTTAGTCATGGAACCAACTAACTGATGAGAGGTCACCTCTACTTGCCAATGATCTGGCTAAAAATGCTAAAATACACAGATGTTTTACCTAAATTGAAAAATTTTCCGAGGATGAGGAATCTCTACTTCTGCAGTCGAATGTAGGTGTCACACTAGATAAAGCTGGTATTTGGAACGCATGTAGCATTTGTGACAGTGAGCCAAATATATTGAGCATACCATTTACTTTTTAACCAGTTTGGATTGGTTAGAACGAAATATTACATACCTACCTGCTAGCTACTTAGATGGTCACAACTTGCAACACTAGCTATGTAGATAAGTAAGTACTTACCTACTATCATGCTTTAGAAAATAAACGATGAGAGAAATAATTATTTTTAATGTATTCTCGGTCGTTGTAAATGAGATCACTACCCAGTGAAATTTTGGAAATGTCAGAAAAAAAATCTGTTATCTGGTCTTGGATATCTGTCAGGAATAAGCCATTTAAACGTCCTGTAGGTAGGTACATCACCAACGTACCTACGAGGACGAATTATGTTTAGTTCGTAACTGGTTACGAAGCTCGGCCGAAGCGGTTTTAAAACTGAAAATAAAAACTGCATCCGAATCAGAGTCGACAAATTCAACCAAAATAGGGAAATAAAGTGTTTTTTTATTTGATAATGAAACGAGTTGAAGCAAAAAGTAACTTCCTCATTCTAAACATAAATCGTCACGCTGGAAGCGAAATCAAGATTGAAAAAACAGAGGTTGAATCTATTGAATTTACCTACTACGTTCATGAATTTGATATCCCAAAAGCAAAACACAAACCGCCGAACGCAATATTCAACCCTCGGTAACATTATTTTTAGTAGTTAGATTGCGATCTGACATTTTTTGAAAAGATATGCCGTTTGGTCACGGTATTTATTAAACCTTTGGTTGGCAAATTCAAAGATAAATAGAGTTGGGAATAACCATAATACTTCCAGAAGCCTAATCCGAGTGTCACTTTTTTCCATTAGCAAAATCCAACAAGTAGGAGGAAGTATAATGTAAACTTCAAAACAGAAACTAAGGGCGGCTTGCACCAGAATCGCTAAACGCGTTTAACTCTTAAATAGTATTTAGCGAGTTGTCAAGTCATACAAATACGTCAGATTTAAATCGATTTAGCTGTTAAATACGTTTAGTGATTCTGGTGCAAGACGCCCTTAGTCCTAAAACTATAGGTAGGAACACTAAATACTTACTAGGTAGAGCAGTTGATATATAAAGATATGTGTTAGATTTAGAAGGCCGATAATAAACGTTTCTATTTATGTGTGTTATCAACATTAATATATCCCTCGACCGTTTATCCCATCTGCTTGGGGTCGGGCTTCCGTATCCGTTTTCTCCACTGCGCACGATTTTGTGCGTTGTTAGTGTCGAGTTGAGCTTCTTTTAGGTCTTTTTCGACCGTCGTCGTTAACCAGGTGGAGGGTAGTCTTCCGCGTTCACGCTTCGTCGTAGGTAAATTCAGGGCAAGCTTTATCATTGTGGTCTTCGAGGCGTCTCAGTACGTGCCCATACCATCGAATGCGCTTTTCTTTTACTTGGTCAACTATAGGTGCGACTTTAAAGCTTCCTCTTATATAATCATTTCTGATTTTATCTAACAATGTGACTCCCGCTGACCAGCGTAACATTCGGACCCGTACAGAACAGCCGGTCTTATTGCAGTTTTGTACGTTAAAAAATATTACATGTAGATACAGGTAAGTAAGTAGTGTTTGTGTTTAGATTGCATAGTGTAAACAAACCTCTCCATTCGTCTTTGACGAGATTACCACTACATAGAAACTCGACCATGTATGTATCTCTAATAATGGTCACGCACGGCATGATGCATTTTTTTGTATACAAATAAATGCACAGGTGTTGGTATGGTAACGTAAGAACATGGGCATATTACTCGTACCTTTTGATTTTTTTAATTAGATTAGTTGGTCGGAGCAACGTGGGTCGGAGTAACCCATAAATTATACATAAAAAATAGGTTAGGTAGGTGAGTAACATGTTTTTGGCTCTATCTTACGTAAATTTTTGTTTTGCAACATTATTTTTCCAAAACCTCATCACTAAACAATACAATGAACCGGCTAATCTAAATCTATCCTTATAAAGCCCATCAGAGTATCACTTATCGATTCTCTAGAAAATTTTCCTATTGAATTTTCCAACGAGACGGCGACGTTCGGACGTCCAGTTGGTGAGAGTAGGCTCAGTGGAACTTTTCGCGTGTCCCACTTCCAGCCGACTGCACTTATCGCCGTTTATCTCCGCACTACCGTAGATTAAGCCATAGTTAGTATGCAACATAGTAACTAATCTTACTAGATAGTTATTAGAAGTATTTAGATGCAGTTGTATGATGTATGTATATTATTGTAGGTCCCTACGTATAATTGTTTTGATCTTGGCCGAATCTGCCACCTAAATCTAGAGAAACAACAGTGGTAGGTAGATGTAGGCCTCAAGAATCATTTCGATGTGCCTAAGATAAAGTATGTACCTAATCTGTATAGGATTTTTACTAACCTTGATTATGTAGCTCTATAGGTTTCTGCAATAGCGGCGTCCATTCCGAACCTTGTCGCTTGCCAATCGATAATGAATCGAAGGCACCACTATTTAGTAATGCTTTTTCAAGTAGAGTCTTCACCATTATAACTTCACTTTATAATTTTTTTTTTAAATAATATTTCACTGCACCCCGGAATAAAAAATACATATAGAAACTTGAACCGTCGTCGGTCATGAAATCTTGGAACTGTCTGTGGTCAGTTCAGTAATTTATTAATTAAATTGTTCACTGATAAGAGGGAGGTTACAGGAGAATGGGGTTATTCTCATACTTAATTATGAAATGTTGAGCTTGCGGGTCTTCAAGCTATTTTCTTCTTGTGTTTTTGTACTTATCTAGGTTATTTCGATGGCAATTTTGGTATCAGTACTAGGTAGGCTAGGTACGTAAGTAGTTGGTGGTTTTTTACCTACCTACCTAACAGATCCGCAATCACATCATAGTTTCGTAATAGCTTCGTCAACAACATCAAACATCACAAGGTAAGTTCATTTGATTCTAAATATTTAGGATTCCATCCAAGTTTTCCATACTACATTTTTTTATATAGGTACCTACCTAACAAAGCCCACTAGGAAAAAAAACTTTTAAAAAGAAAATAAAACACTTGCCATCGCTCGTATTCAAAGTTTTAATCTCTAGGTAACATTGTCAAGTATGTAAATACACAAGTATAATTGAAAATGATTCAATCCCAGTAACTCATAAATTAATGTAAAAAAAAACTAAATTAACGTTTCGCAGGAAATCTACGCACTTCATGAATTAACCCAAACCCAACTGCGACTGCCTAATTGTCATGGAAAATCACTCACACTCTCATTACCTGTCTAATAGTCAGTCACTAAGCCAATAGATAGGTAATGTAAACAAAATAAACATGAACAGTAAAGTTTAAAGATACTGTCCCATTACAACCCATTAGGGAGTAGATATTTGACTTTTACGATATCATCCTTCAGCCAGTAGGTATCTTCTAAGAAAAATACCTTCGGAAAAGTTAAGCAAACATTATACACTCCATCGTCGGATAAAAATGTTGAATTTATTTATTTGAGAGATTAATTTACATTAATTAATTTACCTTACCTTTCTAACTCAATTCTAAAATATCTATCCTACTTTATGCTTCAAAAATTGATAAGTAAGTCGATTTCAGGTAATTTCATACATTTTCAAACCGAACCATTTACAAATTGTGACCAATTTGGAAATTGGAGTTTGCTCTACAATTTTATTTTCAGAACAAACAATGCTTCGATCAACTATACCTCAAACAATGCAAAAATATAAATCGCTGTCTGCGATTTGCGAATCAGTTTTATCAGGAGCGTCATAGTTCCTGCTGAAACATGAGGGGAATATTGTTTTCATTATATTTCACTCTCATAAATGCAGAAATTTATTATGATACGATCATGATCGGTGATGTCATACGGTCTATGGAAAAGCCATCTTGTGTGATATCGACGGTTTGCTGGCCGTTTAGTAAGTATCTACCTGCAAGTAAATATCACTTAACATCAAGTGGGCCATTTGCTCGTTACATCATTTTATTAAAAAAAAATTAGTAATAAATCTAGAAAAATCAGAGGATGGTGGAAGCTGATAGTTGTGGATGGTGAATTATTGATGAGACAATATTATTTTTCAGCCAAAAAGGTAAAACTCTACACAACACTAGCTGGAGAAAATGTGGCTCAAATAAGCATGATGCAGTTCCTAAGCTCAAACAAGACTCCGAATTTTCAAAGTCAAGAACAAAACGTGGTGTTTTTGATTGATCTCGGCTGCCCGCGTGTTGTAAATTATTTAGAAGAGGTTTGTAAAACTCCTGGAATTTCTGAAGTCCTACGGGCCTTCAAATTAATTATCGAAACTAACCTCTACAAATGTTTTGAAGTTTGATGATATTCTTAATACCTAGAGTAGCTCCAGAAACCTTTTCCGATCACCCTTCCGATGGATCCTGCTCGGAGACTCGGTCAACGACTCCCAAACCAGCATTGTACCTGATGCAATGTCCCATATCGAAATCTTTCCTGATGCTGAAGTGGCTCTGGCACGACAGATCGACGATGATGTTTTTGATTTGCATTTCAGTAAGTAATTTTATAAATTTTGTAAAGAAAAATCATAAGAAAACCAATTTTCTCAGCTTGTATAATGTATTGCCAAATTTGGTTTTCCAATGAATGTTTTTATATAAGTACATAATTAAATAATTTAACTCCAAAAGGAACCTAGAAGTTAAAAGCTATGCTAAAGCAGTAGGTATTTATAAGCTAGATACGATTTTGTATTCTAGTTTACAAGATCAGTGCGAACAGCGAATGGAAAATCGAGTATTACGGGCATTGGGAGGAGAAGAACAGGTTCCAAGAAGTAGAGAACTTGACTGACTCTACCGCCTTGAGGAGATTAGACCTAGATGGCTATCAGATAAAGGTCTGCTATGTACTAACAGATAATGATAGCATCTACCATTTGACTGATGAAGTGTAAGTTACTTTGGTGATTTCCATCTTACTCAAGCCGGTAAAACTGTGTTAGTCATAGGTAAACCGGTAGGGAATGTTTTTTTTATTTTGGTTTTTGGTATCGAAAGATCTACGAAAATCTATTTTTGTAATAAATAGATAAGTGGTAATGACTACAGACTATTGTAATCTTTCACTCTCAAGAAGTTGTTGCATGATACACTCTCCTTTCTTCCTCAATAATAATTGCACGTACCTAAACCTAAACTAATAAGTCAAACACGTTTTATTTTACACCCCTTGAAATCTTGAGTCATTTCAAAGTTGTTTTTTCCAGGAACGACCACATAGACACGATCACCAAGGTGAATTTCCCTACGACAAATCATCTGCTCGATTTCCTCAACGCGGATAGAAAATATGTTTTTGCTAACACTTGGGGGTACAAAGTCAACGGAACTTGGAATGGCATGACTGGGTATTTGGTGAGGAAAGAGGTTGAAATCGGAGGTAGGTACTTTTAAGTATTTGTTTAGTACCTATCTATTTATTGGATGTGTAATATTTACCTACATGGACGGTAATACGTACTCGTACACCAAAGATATTAGTTCATTTCTGTGTTTATTAACGCTATTATAAGCTATGTTCTTGTAATAATCTTGTACTTAGGTTCTATATTATTTTATTTGGCCCTAACTCTTTTTCAGGATCTCCAATGTTCTTCACCTCAGAACGAATTTCAATAGTAGAGTACATCGCGAGCCCAACACCGACTCGGTCTAAATTCGTATTCCAGCAACCAAAGCTGTCGTATGAAAACAACCTATTTCTGCTTTCGTTCAGATGGACAGTTTGGTACAGCACCGTTGCACTGGTGTTTCTGTTGTTTTTAGCATTACTGATAGTGGCGATGTGGGAGTGGAAGAAATCTGCCGAAGAAAGACATCTGGTACCTACTTATGATTTCTTTAACGTTTAGTTAGACTGTCTTCAAGTTCCCTTCAACTCCATATAAGTACCATAATATGATCACGAGTAAGGTTTATTCGAGATTCCACGCCACCTATACTTATACGAGTATGTCAAATTATGGTTTCAGAAACAAAATGATTCTGGTGTTTTGAGAGCCAACGTAGCTGATGTTATCATATTGATATTTGGAGCTGCTTGCCAACAAGGAAGTCCGGTTGAACTTAAAGGTAATGTTGTTTATGTTCATTCATACTGTACCTACCGTCTAAATATGCCTCTTCACTTAGGTACCTACCAATTTGGGTTTTTGTAACGTGTAGGATCTAGCACCTTTAAAACCCGCTATATGTACCAGCGACTAGCTTTTTGGCTCACTTTATCACAGCCGTCATGCTGTCGTATTTCACAAAATACCTCTACTTAAATTGAAGTGTTTAGAGCCTTGTTAGAGCAATCACTTTTGAGTAGAATAGTAATTCTCTCTTTCAACTAGAATGTATTTTCAGGTTCTTTAGGCCGGATAGTCATGCTAGTTTTATTCTTAGCTCTCATGTGTCTCTACACATCGTACTCGGCTAATATTGTAGCTCTGCTGCAGTCCAGCTCATCGCAGATCAAGACATTGGACGACCTTCTGCATTCCAGAATCGGCTTCGGAGTACATGATACTGTCTTCAATCGGTATTACTTTTCGGTAAGCATCTTGTAGGATTTAGGTACCTATACGTATATAGAGGTCAAAAAAGTCAGGGGTTCTCCACTAAATCAGCATGGATTTAAATAGCTGGATAAATAGGTCGGTACCCTGATAACTTTCATGTAGGTAGCTATAGATAAAAGGTCTTGTGTGCTAAAATTTTGATCTTTTGTAGACTGCAACAGAACCAGTAAGAAAAGCGATTTATGAGAAGAAAATAGCACCACCTGGAGTGGAACCTCGCTTCATGACGATGGAAGAGGGTGTCAAAAGAATGCGGAGGGTAAAAAATTTACAAATTCTAAGTTTTCTACAATGCTATTTCACTTTGAGTTTAGATCGTAGCTCATCATCATCTAATGAGTTCCTTTCCCCTTATATAGGGTTTGTTTGCATTCCACATGGAGACCGGAGTGGGGTACAAATTCGTTGGGAAATTATTTGAAGAAGGAGAGAAATGTGGCTTGAAGGAGATACAGTATTTACAAGTTATAGACCCCTGGCTAGCAGTGAGAAAGAACACTCCATACAAAGAGATGTTCAAAATTGGGTATGTCATATTTCCCCCCTCTGTTTGGAGAAGTTCACATTCTTTCTGTCGATTTTCATCCATTTGTTCTGATTGTAATATACAATTTCTTTAAAAATGGAACATGAAAAATAATGTTGGACTAGGGACATTTCCAATTTTCACACGCTAAATATGTTTCCAGAATGAAACGCATTCAAGAGCATGGACTCCAAGGCAGAGAGAATAGATTGCTGTACGAAAAACGTCCGAAATGCTCGGGAAGAGAGTCTAATTTCGTATCAGTCAGCATGGTGGATTGCTATCCGGCGTTTCTCGTTCTGTCTTACGGAGCACTTGTAGCCTCGTGCATTACTATTTTGGAAAATCTTTCCTTGCGAAGACATGAGCTCAAGCAGAAGATCCGCTGTATTTAATAAAAGACAGTCCTCTATGTAGAAGAGTAAATGAGCTGTCATAATTTTGTCTTGGTATCCTCCAAATGATGGTGGAGGTGTGGTAACCCACTTGGGATAGGGGTTGAAAGTTTTGAAGTACCGAAAGCGAAGTTTTGTAAAACTTGATAAAGTGGAAATTATTTTATTGTGTATTGAGTGATTCATTAATAATCATATTAGACGTAAGTAGGCACAAACGAATTCAGTTTCATTTCTTGAAGATCTAAGTTTATTGACGCTAACTCCAGTAGCCAAGCAGTCTCCAGCACATCATTATTTCCCCGTTAAGACTTGAGGAACCGGAATCGATTACTTGCACCACCCAGCACGCAGGTAGGTGGCCACTGACCAGCGAAATGGCAATTACGTACTCAGAGAAATTACTAAATTGGGCGTTTGCACATTGGTCGACACAGACACCTAGGTAGGTACACGATACTGAATGATATCAAAACAAAATTGCACACAGTGTGCAAGCGTCTAGTACCAAATGTATGACATTAACTATCATGTAGGTAGGTACCTAGGTGTCGTCGTCGTGTCGGTGGTAGTATGAAAACAGCCATTCCCTAAGGGCAATTAAGATAGCCAAGTGGCGCGAGTCGGACTAAATGAATGTCTGTCTACTGCGATCAACTTTACTATAATATGATCTGTCTATGTCTAAATCTTACCGGTTTCAGTAAACATTTTTGTGTTCTAAAGTCTAGGTATAATGAGGAGTAATGGAAAAAAATCCCTTTGTGGTAGGTACCTATTTACCGAAGAATAGAATATGCTTTGGTTTAGTCTCAGAATAAGTTTAGATTATCATCATTATAGGAAGAAGCGGCTGGGTAGCAGCTTCTTCCTATAATGATGATATAGATCAAATTATGTTACTTGCCTAAGTATATTTTCATAAAGAAAACTCCCATGAATTCAAAATACAGTGTGTGCTTTGTTGGATAATGATCATTTAAGTTGGTATCTGTGATTTTAATCCAATGATAAGATAATAACCACAATAATTTTAAAGTGGAACTGATAATGACGTTAATATCTAAATATCTACCTACCCATTTGGAAGTACTTATGTAGCTCTATCTAGGTAAAAATTTGTTTGCGAATTAATTCCGGAAAGTGCTTTGTTTGTGCTATGGATGTGAAAATCGTTTTGTTTTTAGTTTGTGCTTTTATGGGGGAATGTGCTGGTAAGTCAAGTCTACTGCTCATAATTCGTCGTAAGATTCTTCCAATCGTACTGTAAATCTTGTAGATGACTTTTCAGTAGGTAATAAATCCTCGCGACTTCTGATGAAGCAGGATGGATAGTCCCCTTATTTCCACCTCAGGGAACGTAAAGAATCTGTGATAGGTATATACCTACTTACATAGTGTATGTTATCTTCCATAACTTCATGTAGTAAACTCGAAATAAAAGTGGGGCATTCCCCAAAAACTAACTTGAAAAAGTTAGCATCTCCCAATGAACACCCTAATGTTTCTTCTGAAAAATAGGGGAGGCCTATATCTCATGCAGTAAACTTCGTCAGGTGGTTTATAATAATGATCAATGGCCTGGTGTAAATTCGCATTCAAGCACTTGAATAAGTACCTACCATGAGATCTTTGTGCATTATAGAGAATGGGAATATTAGGTTCCATATTTGAGGCATTTTTTCTATGAATCAGCGCAGCAACTACGATGCTACGCCTGCAGTTTCTCATCCTCGGACTCTGACCAGTCGTGCCTGACCATCACTGATACCACCAACATTGTGGAATGTCCGTTCACCTATTGCACGATATTCAGACAGGAGTTTGTGGTAAGAAGCTAAACAATTTTTTATCAACTATTTTTAGTCTCTACCTAATAATAAGTAGGTAGGCCTAGTTACCTATGTATCCTTTGATTTGATTTATACATCGCCAGAGGCCAGATTTAACCCATGCCTCGATGTCCGGGATGCTGGTTAGTAGTGCCTAGGACATTTTTTTAAACGGACAGAATTATCTCTACCTAGGTAGCAGCTTTTTACTTAGGTACCTAGTAAAAACAGACAGTATCTACCTACTAAAACCTATTCAGCCCATTAGATATGCATGAGAAGGGGACCGTAAAAAATTCCAAGAACCAACCAAACCAAAGAGAGAAGAGCCTTGGAAAAGAAAATTGCTTGCATAAAATATTCAGGCGTTGAGTTGAGACATAGCTTTTCTATGCATTGTGCATTATCTTCGATCAACTATACCCTGCATTATATAAAACACGAAACCAAGATAAAGAAAAAATTAAACTTCTATTGAAATGGAATATATTAAGAATAGTTTAGGTAGTTACTAATTTTTTTCTACTCATCCTAAGGTGCCCCGATAGACCAGTATAATCCGACACATTAGGCAGCCTTTGAACTGCCTAGAACTGTCATTATAGCTAGCTCAGAGGGACCAGATAAACTTGGAACTTGTGCAGTCAGTGGCCAGGGGTAACAAACTGCTTGTGTTCCATTTTTCAGGATCCCCGGGGTGTGGTAGCCAGTTTCACGCGAGGCTGCGAGAGTGCACCTGACTTCCTCAACCATGAGATCACAGACCCCACGTTTAGAACCTTCTACAGAGCCTGTACCAACGACCTTTGCAATATTGGTAAATTCGTTAGGAAAAGTAGATCTATAATTTTGTAGGGTACATAAGTGATAGTCATCGAGGGAATTTTTAATTTCAGGTAACGGCATAGAATCAATAACTGGCGGTAGTCTATCACCGACTCCGGAATACAATGGACTAAACTTGCTGGTCCCTGGCACGGGCGGCGGTGCTGCTCACATTACGATTAGCTTATTACTGATTTTTGTAAGCTTTGTTGTGGCTCTTTTGTAAATATAAAATGAGTCAATATTTTTTGTCGTTTCCTTCGATTGAGCTAAAAAAGTACTCTGTGATTGAGCTCAAGAAATAGTAAAGTCAGTTTGAATAGTATTGGCCTTGCTTGACCGATTTATGGTTTGAAGAAAGTGATCCTAGATTAAAAATAATAGCTAAGGGCGGCTTGCACCAGAATCACTAAACGTGTTTAACAGCTAAATAGATTTAAATCTGACGTATTTATATGACTTGACAACTCGCTAAATTCTATTTAATAGTTAAACGCGTTTAGCGATTCTGGTGCAAGCCGCCCTAAATATTAATAGTTTTTAATAATATTACCTACTCTACTCACATGTAAAACATAAACCGAAACAATTAAGTAAGCAAACTGATAGTCTGCTGCAAAAACCATCACGAATTGGCTTTCGGTGGAGGAAGAAGAGCTTCTTGTTTATGTAAGTAGCGTTGAGATATCTGTTGTCATGGTAATAAAATGCATTACAATAAAGTTATGTAATTTGCATCATTATCGTGAGCATATTTGCATTGAGATTATCATTTATATTTCAGCTAAAGATTGAAACGCTAGGAATCCAAGAAAAATAAGATTTTCCGAACGCAATTCTTCTGAACTCTTCTGAACTTTTGACAGTTCGTTTTCGTAAGTCGCAAAATGTCAAATCCGTTCTGTATTGTTGAGGTTAGGATTTCTTTAGAATAATAAAAATGTGATAAAATAACATAAATCATCAGTTTAACTGGTTTACAACCAACCATGACAACATCCCCTACCAAGACCAAGCAGAAGCTATCGCTTCGGAAGAGGCTGTTCGTCAAAAAATCTCCAAAAGTGGGGTGCTATGTCGACACTGATTCTAACGATGAATTCAACCAGTCTTCATCGCGGCCGATATCTCCAGCGGATCCTTTCTTGGCACATAGTGCTAACTACTCTGACGTCAACGCTGAAGTAGGTGATAGTCCTCGAATCTGCAGCGCTGAACCCATTTATAACAACGCAAGTCACAGCGCTGACCACACACTAAACGACGATGAAAACAATCCTAAATGCTGCCGAACCTTCTTCAGGCGATCTCGTCCTAAAAGCCTAGTTGACAACCACCCTCCCAAAGAAGAAACACACTCCAGAGACTGTAGTCCATGCAATAATTCAAATAGTTTGAGCGACCAAACCATATCTTGTTCACAGTCGAAATCTGAAGAGATACCGAAGGCTACAATAAAGTTCCCTAAAAACGATGATCCTAGAAAGTGTTTTGAACACTCAGGTTCGTTTGAAGGTATTAAAACTAAAAATAAACTGTTTGTAAAACGTTTATCAGCTGATCATTTGATATCAACTGAATGCAAGCCTTTATACCGCTCGTCCTCTCCTGAAAGTGATAGAAGCAGTTCCCTAGATCGTAAAAGAAGGTAAGTTTTTATTCTGCTAGTTATCATGTTGGTCTATGTAAATTGTTTGTTAAAACATGGTGATGTCTGCTTGCTAGGACTAAGTCTACAATAGCACGGTCATCGTCGCGTGCTGGGAGCACCGACAGCTTGGCGCGCAACTCTCTGCTTGCTGCTCAGGTCTTGAGACTCATACCCACACAGGAGGCTCGGGAAAGGTGATTGTTACTATCATAAGATTTGCTTTATTGTATAAACATGGCTTATGATTTTGGTGACTTCGTTTATGGATTCAGTAAATGTAACCGTAACTTGGTTGCACATGCTCATATTGCATCAGCTTTGATTTAAATTGTGGAAAAGTATTTATGTAATATGACACCTATTTGTATACACTTCTACTTTAATATTACTTTTATATACAGGGATGACAACCATGCCTATAACTAACCAGAAGTCTAGTTCATGTATGGTATCCCTCATCTGTCTGAATGATTTAAATCATAGTAATAAAATAAATAGAATGATAACTGGAACCGGTGATGTGGTGGGCAAATAATTTTTGAAATAGGTATTGTTTATATATAAATATTAGATTAGTTGTAATTTTCTTTGTGAATAAAATTAGAAGTTATAAAAAGAAGTCTAAACTGCTTAAATTCGGATCAGGTGGGCTATCAGGCTTGTTCCATTGCATCCATTTCGTCTCACTGCTGAACATGTAAGGAGCATAAACTTTACAGAAACTATCTCTATGGAAGGTTGGCATCCCATTCATTACTTGGAGCAGCGGAGTTAGAGCATGTGTTCCCTGATCGGGAAGTTAAAATATTTGTTGGCACTTGGAATATGAATGGACAAGCCCCACCAAAGTAAGATTCACTATTTTTTATACTACTACTAAATAATGGAACAACATGAATTATTTCAACATGTTATTAAATGTTATATAACATTTTAACACCAATAAAACTGATAAGTGTAACAATAGTAGAGTTAAAACTTTAACCTCTTTGGTAACAGTCTAATTGAGACAAAATTGTGTAAACTCCGGAAGAACTGGCAAGGTACCTAGTACTTACCTGGTCTGCCTACTTACTTGGGACCTATCTTAAAATGTAGTACCTAATCATTATTTTTTATCGACAGAGAGCTAGCAGATTTTATATTCCCAAATCAAGTGCAACATGTGCCAGATATATTTGCAATCGGAACACAAGAGTCATTTTCTGAACGAACGGAATGGGAGATTACCATTCAAGAAGTTTTGGGACCATCACATCTTTTACTACATTCTTATTACTTAGGTAAGTTTAATTTTTAACCCTTCCATTTCAAAACAGGAGTTTTATTAGTTTGAGGCCTCCAAGGTCTAATGATGACCAGCAATGGTGATAAGGAGTTATGGAGATGTTTAAATTTTTTTTAAATCAATGAATTTGCTTTACTTATGTGATTTTTGCGTTTTAACAATGAAAAAAAAGTCAAATCCTTTTTTTTTTTCGTGTTTTTAATGGTAGAAAAAGCCCTTTCCGATTTGAAAAGATCAAAAGATACTATTGATTTCAGGCACAATCCACCTCGTAGTATTTATCCGAAGAGACCTCATTTGGTTCTGTTCTCTCCCTGAAGATGCATCCCTATCAGTCAGACCTGGTACCGCATTTCGGACCAAAGGCGCCGTGGCGATATCATTTGCACTATTCGGCTCCACATTTCTATTCGTGACTGCACACCTTACTGCGCATCAGGAAAAGGTCAAAGAAAGAGTTTCGGATATCAAAAGGATTATCAGATCTATAGATCTGCCGAAGAACTTGCCTTGCCGGCATAAAAGTAAAGGTATTTCAATTGTATTGTTTTTCGTTACCTATCCTATCTTATCCTTCCTACTAATATTATAAATCCGAAAGTTTGGATGTTTAGATGTTTGGATGTTTGTGTTTCAATCACGTCCAAACTACTGAACCAACTTGGATGAAAGTTGGCATATCTAAGTTCGTAACCTGGATTGACACATAGGCTACTTTTTATCCCGAATAATTAACAGGATCTACAGGATAAAATGAACGAAAAGGATTAGCAGCGCCAATTGGCAAGAGGATTTCATTGTCATGTCATGTCACGTCAGTTTGACAGGGCGTAGTACTACCTCTTTGATCTAACGATTAGCGCTTGACATTCCAGTACGAGTTCGGTGTAATAAGGTGTAATGTCAAGTTTCACAAAGTATCCGCTCTATAATGTAGACGGAAACTGTAGACGCGTACGAAGTCGCGGGTAACTACTAGTGTAAGAATAAAATTCAGCAACAACATGACACCGACCAATATAATAGTAGGTGTACAACAAGGAACGATAAAAATGTACTTTGATAATGGTTTCGAATAAAAGCAATTTAAATAAGAGTTACATATATCACACTCCTACATAATGTAGGGGCAGTCAGCTTAGGAAGTTGATTATTATGTTAGAATTTTCAAATTAAATAAAAAATAATATTTATGGCATTTTCACACAACGCCCTCTAGTCCCAAACTAACCAAATTATTTAGCAATGGCACGAATATTATATTATATTAATTATTCATAAATATTTTTAGGAGAGTAAATATTTCTAAACTGATTTCAGATGTAACAAGCAATTTTGACTACGTATTCTGGTGCGGAGACTTAAATTTTAGACTTGGTGAACCAAGAGCGGCTGTGATGCGATGGATTGAGCAAACTAAGGTAAATAAAGTACTTACTACAATGGTTCATACAAAATTCATAAAAACTAGATATAAAGAGCAGTTTTTTTTTAATTTACTTGGTTGATAATCACTACTCAAAAACCTCATTATATGAATATTGTTTTATTTTTACTGAAGCATGGCGTAAGTTGCGATAAATTTTTCGAGGAATAAGACAATCCTTCTGTACTACGTCGATCACGAGAACTCGCTTTTATGATTAAAAAGTTGATGTAGACTAACGACCGTAAGTACAGTACGCGCAACAGATCTTTATCCCTCTGATAAGTGCAACAAACGATTGCGCATGTATTGTTGTGCGCAGATACTACAGAGGGACAAAGATCCGTTGTGAGTACTAGGTATACTCCCTATGCGAATCAAACAATGCAATTATTTACTTTAAAGTTATTTCTCTACGAATAAAAATGAACCTTTTATTTTTATTTGTAGTTTCCTCTACCCCACAACTTACCTCACGGCCTCCTACACGCGGATCAGTTGACCGCGGTGTTAGAAGACGGTGCTGCCTTCAGGGACTTCAGAGAAGCCCCTATTACCTTTCCCCCTACTTATAAGGTGAGTAAGAATTTATTTGCAAATATAAAACTTCACAAAAAAACCGATCATCTTATAAACAAGAAAATAACACTATCCCAGACTAATCACCTGTCTTAAAAACCCGCATTCAAATCGTAGGCCTACTTTCAGATCTACCGAGGGCATAGTCACACAAACAGACAGACAAACAATGCCGTCATTCTTACCTTCAGTTTTTCGATCGGTGGTTAAAAAAAGAAGATACCAGTGCATATTTCCTATATTCACAGTAAAGGTTTTATTTGTCACAGTATGATCCCGGTAGCCAACAATTTGATACCTCGAGTAAGCAGAGAGCGCCTGCATATACAGACCGAATACTATTCAAAGCGAAATGTATGTCTGGAAACTCTTCCGCTTTTGCTGGTAAGTTCAAATTAGTATTTAATCGGTCTAATACCTAATTGAATTAATGCAATGCCACATCCTAATATACAGAAGTAACCGCTGAACATCAAGTGCCTGTCTACCTGACACTTTTGTTCTCATGACGCAATTCAGTTATTGTAAAAACTGCTCTATCGCTTTGAGATTAAGTTTATAATTGCAGGATTGCGTCGAATCAGCTCCGTGCCAATAGCCACCGGCGTGAAATGCCTCGCGTACAATTCGGTGCAATCGATATGTACAAGCGATCACAAACCGGTTTGGGCACTTTTCTCCACGACCTTACGGCCTGGGACTGATGTGTGAGTAAATCCTGATAATAGTACAAATCTTCATTTTTATGAATGCTAGTTTAGGTAGGTACAATCTTATAGGTTCCGGAACTCCATGCTATTACGGTGTAAATTTGCCAAAGGGGATTTTGAGACTCATTGTCTCAAGATCCCCTTGATTTCAAATTTTTCTAAATCAAGGGAATTTTGAGACCGAAAGTGTCAAAATCCCCTTAAGGGGGAAAACTCAAAGGGAATTTTGAGACTAACCCATACAGTCAGCAAGTCGTTAAACGTTTTAAGCTCGGTGGCTCATAGATGTATGTTTTTTTATTTATTATTTTACTCTTACAAAATAGTTATAGATCAACTTAAATATTGTACCCTAAAACCACAATAAGGTTTGTGTGGGTACTCACAATCGTCGTGCATGTTCATAATACGTAGCTAGGTACACATAGACGACTCCAGTGAGTAGGTTCCGAGAACGTTTGACAATTGACAACAGAATGTTCACCAAGACAAGACGCTAGGTGTAGCATAATAGGTACCTGCTAACTGTGAACGAGGTGAATGTGAACGAATGTGAAGGAGGGAAAGATCCCTCGTTCACATACATATTTTCAATCAGGGAGTAACATTATATATGAATAGGCATTTAAAATTGCTTGGTTTTGTATTGAATACTAGACCCGCGACTTCGTACGCGAGTACCGTTTCCGTGTACATTATATTATCTGTGCGTGTACCGAGCGGATACTTCTTTGAGAAACTTGACATTACACCGAACCCGTACTCGAATGTCAAACGCTAGTCGTTAGACCAAAGAGGTAGTACTACGTCCTGTCAAACTGACGTGACATGACATGACATCATCCTCTTGCTAAATTGGTGCTGCTAATCCCGTTCGTTCATTTTATCCTGTAGATCCTGTTAATATGGATAATTTTATGTAGTTTTGTCATAAACGTATCATTTCAGAGTGCCGTTAGCAGCCGGTCTGTTCAATCGTGAGGTGTACCTCGAAGGCATCAAGCGAAGACACGCATTGCTCGACCACGCTCCTGGCACTTCAGCGGTATGCACACTACAATAATAATACTTCAAAGAAATACATCTTCCCTTGCTACCAATAAACCAGCTTAGGCTCGGAATACTCACATCGTGTTTTGTCTCTTGATCGAATTTGAAACTTTCAATACTAGACAAAAACGTGGTAAAATTCAGAGCTATCCGGGGTTTATTGGGAACAAGGCGAGTTATAAGGCGGCTACACATGGTTTTTTGGGTTCTCTTGTCAAATGTATGAGCGTCATTGATTGATGCGCCAACACACCTGAAAACAGTAGATGTGAACTCTCTTTGCATTTGGAGACGAAACGTAGGGTAGATATAGGTGCACATACTAAAATTATGAATTCGTTAATGCGACCATAATAGTCCCCGACACAGCAATGTGTAGCCGGTTTAAGTTTCTGAATGAAAACTGCCCATGGTCAGGTCTTACAGGCCTTTAGAATAATGTTTTAGCATGAATCAAAATATCAAGTGGGCCGTCTACTTTTTCCGTCTCTACTTCTCATATACAAAATACATTCATTTTTGGATGAGCATGGTTTTATTGTCATTGAAGTCTATCATTTAGAAGGGTCTAAAAAATATGTTCTAAAACTATGACATGGCTTTCAAAATTCATTTTCTTATAGTTTATTTTTTAGTATCATGCTTTCTTTGTATTGTGATGTTTTTTTATGTTATTTATTTTCATATTTTGCTATGATTTATTGTTGTAGTTGTGATTTTGTTTTATTTGTGTTGTATTCAAATAATAAGTAATGATGACTAAACTATAAAAAAAAAATTTGAAGCTCAGTTGAAGCTGTTTCTTTCATAAATTATGATTTACTTCGGTTGATTTCGAAGTAGGTACCTAGTTTAGTCTTTTACTTATTATAAATTAATATAAAATTATTGTTTATTATGTTTATGTGTGTCCAAAGATTAGATTTACGTTGCTTATATTATTTAAATACCTATATTTTTTTATTACAGAGCGTATTGAAAAGACTACTTAAGTGACGTGCTATATTTGCTTACTTTAAAAGGCAAAACGGCCATTTAAAGCATAGAAAAGACAAAAAAGTTCCATAGCTTTTTGGCATAAGTATTAATTTATTTTGTTATTATATTTATTTTTTGTGTACGTACTTATTTAGTTATATAGTTTGCTCACTGTGTTAAAAAGACAGATCTAGTCAATAACAACAAAAATAACTAATAGTAGAAAATTGAAATAATTTATTTTTACAACGGATATTATAGTGTTTATTATAACTTTAAATTATTGTATTAATCATAGCGTTGCCGCCGTATTTAAGCTTGTTTAACTTCGTGTTAGTTATCATGCGTTTTATGCTTGCGGTTTTCTTGTTTTACTGCATTTAAAAACAATATAACGTCTGATTAACTAATAGGTCGTTATCATGCGATAAGAATAGAGGCGGTTAGTATTACACGCTTTTTAGTGCAGCAGCCTAAATCCCGAGTTTTGTGATGTTTGCTTTATTATAACGTTTTGGCTTGTCCATGAATGCCCTTCCTTAGACATCCCTAAAGTATCTTTAGCTACTAAGAAAGTATCAAAAGATCTGAGGGAGGTCTACCGTGGGGATTATTTTATTATAAATTATGTTCATTGGGATTGAAGTTAATCCGCCATTTTGTTTAAAATTTGATATAATTTGTAGAAAATCATGTTTATCACCTAATGTTTTAATAAGAAAGTAGTATACATGAATACCAAAGTGTAGTTCGTCGAGCTTTTACTCTTAAAATAAAATACTACATTTTTATACCGGGTTCCTACATAAAATGAATATTAGTTAGTTTATTGTTCAGATAACTCCACTCAGCGCATCCACTAGGTCGGAATCGAAGCGTACACAACGTACAACGCGTCGTCGGTATTTACAGTGTATATGTGAAAATATTCCAATCATGCACGCTGTACCATAGAAATCAATACAAAGCAACAAATCCTTTGGGTCCGTACACTCTGATTCCGGCACAGTGGGCGCGTAGCTTTACATGTAAACTATCATTTTTTACACGAACGGACAATCATAAAGTGCATTAAGTAGCAGACAGATAAGTTTAATTTGCAAATAATTCATCTCGTTTAATTCAATAAAACGACTGCCTTATAGGCTCACTTCTACGTCAGTATACGTTTTACTATAAATTTGGTCGTACATTAAGTTATTTCGACCATTAATATATCTGGCGTGAGGTTTGAAAAACGGTGAATAGAAAACATATTAGGTGAATGTTATGAACATTAGAAATATAACTTTAAACGCTGTGATTTTATTTCATTCTAGTCTGAATATCATTCCATTGATTTGAAAATCATGCGCAATGTCGAATCGAATAAAGTTTTTTCCAAAGATGTGTTATAGTAAAGAAATCATTCGTCCATTTAGTGTTTCATGAAGTTTATGTTTGAGGTTTTTTTGTTTTGAGGATTGAAAAAAAATTGATTCGACGTGTAACTCTGAAAAAATTTGGTTTTAAACCTGCCCCAAATAAAAGTAAGAACTTCGGGCAAAAATAATAAATTAAATAAATTGTAACAATATTTCCTGCTTAATTAGGGAAACTAACTACAAAAGGAAACAAACAAAGTTTACAGAACAAAATTATTAAAATTTATTAAAAAAAAAATAAGTGTTATACACAAAATATGTCTAATTGGTAATAACTTAGAGATAATGCTAATCCTTACTATAAGACACAAGATAATGGTATTAAATTGGAGTTTAAGTAGTAATTTGAAGTTAATAAGTGAATAAGGGTCGAGGTGCACGTCTGGTCTCTGCCGCAGTTCAAACTGAGGTTTGCCTAACGAAACATTGAATACGTGAGGAGTAGACCGTCCTGAGCCTATGGCGAACGTTTGGACCCCAAGACGAATGTAGTTCTTGAGTAATTTCCCCCGCCGTGCTAACTAACCTGTAGTAATGGCTAACCGCTGGAGGTAAACTGTATTTCAAGGGAGTTGGGAATACGTTCTCGAGTCTCCGCGGTTTCTTATCGCTGTGGAGCCCCGGCCAGCTCGTTGGCTGCACCAAGAAGACTGATCGCAACCTGACAGCCTCTCTTGAGGCCTTTATGTCGGGATGAACTCAAAAATCTGGTGGACAATCGTTTGCGATGCCGCCCTGTTCACAACTCCTTTTTACGGTGTGATCCGTGTATGCAGATAAAGCGCAACTCTTTGTGCTGGAAGCTGGTAACATGGATCGCACGCAGCGATATAGGTACCAATCGAAAAGTTGCGGACGCGCAGAACTTTCGCTTCTCAATTTCGTAAACGAACCACAATAAAATCCCTTCAGATTTCAATTTACTTGGGAAGAACAGTTATAATTTTATAGAAAATATCAAGGTAGTTCTTGTTCGCTCGTTAAAATTTTAAAGTTTTCCAACCAATCCTCTGACTCTATCCCTCCAATACAGCTCTCTCCTTCTTTCTTTCTTCTTTAGAGACTGGACACCATCAATCAATATCTATGACCTGCTTGCTTCAAGCAAAGTTTGATCGTTCTGTCAAGTCGATTTGACAGATGGATGACTGTTTTCAGAGTAACAGAATTTGCTAAAGAACCAAGAAAAGATACGTACGAACGCACAAACTGACCAGATTTCAATAAATAATATGACTACGAAAGTGGAATCGAGTTACGAATGCTTGATAAGATAAAAACGTTTGCTTCATCAGAGCTTATTTGCAAAGACATAAGTTTCGCCTATCTATGGTGGGGTTGCCAACACGAAAAACTATAAAATAATGATACTATCTCGATGAAAGGAACTTTGAAAATATCTCCCGCGAGATTCAAAGTAGGTACATTTACGAGGAAATTACTATGATTTTTTTTAACGTGTACATTTAAGGAAATATGCTAAAAATCGAAGGTTACAAAATAAATATTTTCTTACCTAAAAGAATATAATTTTAACTATAAAAACTAGGCACAAAACACTGCCGTCTAAACTAACGCTTTATTCAATGTAGTTTCGCTTATATTTCTGTAGTAATTAGTTCTAACGTTAGTCAGACAAATTATACTTATTGGTATTAAACATAATTTAATGGCGGCACTTATTTATACGACCTAGGATTGATTAACCTACCTACCTTGTAGTAATTCTGGTTTATAAAAAGTTACGTAATTAGTTGGGTGTTTTCACTGCCGTCCGCTAATTTGGAAACTATAAACGATAGGAACACAGTTCCAAGACAGATCGATAGAGAATTTTGGCATTTAAAAGTGAAATTTGACCAAATGTTACTTAACGGCGTTTTAGCTAGCGGGCGGCAGAATAGGCCTTCTTTCGTTGCATCGGACTAAAAAAACCCGTTAATAAGTATAACACATCACTGGTCAATAAACTTGTCTTGTATTAAATTTGAAATAACTAGAATAGAGCTACAAAATACTAACACATCGGTCTTCCATTCATAAAATAATGAAATATTGTAAATATGAGTAGATCTAGCGAGGCGAACAAATATAGTATTTTTATACTTCCCTATTTTAAAAGTCACAAAACTTTCGATATTGGCTATATTCAAATTCAAATTGTTTATTTAACATAGACATTACCATTACAGAGGTCCAAGGCGATATTATTCTGTCTAGAGTCTAATCCTCTTTAAACATCTTCAAGGGTTTTGATGACGAAATCTACAAATTCACCATAAATTTTTACCGTGCCTGGGTAACAATAGTGAGCCCATTTCATAGACTTCACTCTAGTTTACTAAATCACATAGCGACTAACTGTAAATAACACATGTTTGCACTAATTCATGAATGTCCAATTTGATTTCTTATTTTTGTCAGATACTGAAGAAACTTATCCCGCTCTGGTTGCAAGGAACTCCTACAGAATATTTCTCATAGTACAGTATGTATCGTAATTGCGGGCCAACCGCGAACTTAAGAAATCCAACATCGTAGTCCATACAAAAATCATATTTTTTTAAACTTTTTAATACCAATTTTGGATCACCACTCACAAACTCACAGCTGCACGTAATATAAAAACTACTTGACATTTGAGCTCACCTGTAACTTCCCTAATTTTGTAAAGTATTTTGAACCCATGCTAGTTGCCTATGCTATTAACTTCATAGTTTTCGCCCGCAGTTATGAAACGTACTGTATTATTTTGCTGGCCATTTTTACCCTGCGTTCTATTTTTGAATGGATGCATTGTTTATAGCCACTTGTTCCTTGATACCAACGGATGTTGATTTGTTTGAACTCAATAGCGCACACTTGGCTCGCCTCGCTAGGCTTTATACAATCAGCCACAAACTTTTATTCTATTTTCTTTCACTTCAATCATCCTGTTCAACTAAATTAAATCCACCATTTTTATAGCTTTGTTTAATAAACCGTCTGAAGTTGAAATTCCAAGTCCAACTGAATAAAATAAGTGTTATCTGGTCAGGAAAACAGTAAGTACATACCTAGCTAAAACCAAAATTATTATTAAGTAAGGTCACATTTATTCATCTGAATTATTCAGCTTCCATGTTTGAATACGTATTTAGCTTTCAATCATGAAAAATCTTCAATTTTGGAATAAATATTTGCCAAAATTAATTTAGCGTGGTAAGTTAATTGTTATTAAATATGGTACTTAATTGTCTATTTCTTTTAAGTACTTAACCTAAATTAATTCTGCGTGCTTCATGCATATTATTCCTTGTTACGGCTTTGTTTGCTTACTTTTATCTGCAGTACTTTAGTAGTTTAAAATCGCACAATTAATGTAACCCATCTTATATTTTCAAAATGTATTACTGTACATAATCAAATATTTACACTGTTGTATTATTTAGGAACTTTAATGTACTTGTGTACTGATATAGTTGAGGCTGCTGAAGAAACTTTAAACTTTTGAAAGTACTATTTTTAGGCAACTGGTCTGGTGCGGTGGTACCACCCATAATCTCTGCCTGTTATGAACATTGATGTTAGTTTCCAAAAAAAATGGGTACTTATCACAATTTTTGGGACTTACATTGACTGTCGAAGATGCCAAAAACATTTAAATTAATCAGCATCACTTATTTAAAAACCATTTACACCTTTTGGTAAAATCATAGTTAAAATAAATTACATTATTGTGCATAACAGATTTGAGGCAATGAGTGACACAAGGGTTTACTATTTCTTAGTTATTTTGGTAATAAAGATAAGCTGGTGGTATTTATCAACCGGGCTCGATAAAATCACAAGATAACTGCATAGGTACTTGTTTATATGATTAGTAATACCTACCGATTCATTTAGTAAGAACTGTTACAATGGTTGCGATAGTTATAATTGATGATGATATTGTTTTTAAAAGTTCCATGTATGTAGTTTAATGTAATAGCTATCGATTCTGTTGTCGCATTTTTCTAAACTAACCTAATTTGACAGCACTAAAAATGTTGCCGTCCCTTTCTCATAAACTGAAACGACAAAGACGGCTATAATTTTAGCGCTGTCAAATTAGGTTAGTTTAGAAAAATGCAACAACAGAATCGATAGCATTGTATGTAGTGCATAAAACGACATAGATATAATTTGAGGAAACTGTACATTCGGATTAATTTCGCCATAGTCACACATGGTAACATTGGTTTTAAAAACTTCTCACCAATGTCAAGCTTTTAATTTTTTTTTTATAATTCTGGCGACTATACCATACTTATTTAGGTTTCTCTGTAGACAGTGGATGACGACAAAAGGCTACATAGAGACAGATATATTTTTCTACTGCGATACCAAATTGCTAACTTCAGAGATACCTAGATAAATAAGGCAGTTACCTTGTGATAAAGGGATAGTTCACCGGGAATTGTCAACGCGAAAGTGTTTTTCCTAGTCCATGTTTATAGAATAAGTTGAACAGATGTTATGCTAAATATAGTTAACTTTCCTCTCTAACTTGTTTCATTTACACATTGCCTATTGGAAGTTAAATTCAGGGTTTTTTAGTTTAAAAATTTTAGATGAAAGATTTTACCCTAGCTTTTGCCACCGTAGAGGATTATTGTCTTGTCATTGCCTTATAATAGAGTACAGAGGCAATGCACTACATTCAAAAAAGTCAAATATGAAATATTTCAACATAATTTATTAAATAAACATTCAAATCTCACATGCATACCGCACACTACTGTGATTTCCTGGCTCCCCATCAGAAAAGTAGGGGAGTACCTACTAAATCTAAGTACGTAGAGTAGGTTCGCGCAAATCTTCATGAGCCCTCCTGAACGTTGGCGCATGAGCGCTGTTCCCTACTACAATCTACTACTATACTTTTAGTACCTATTGTAGTTTGTACTATTATTTCTTCTGTGGCGCGAATTACAAGAAACATTTTGCTGTCATTTTTAACCCCTGACGCAAAAACGACGGGGTGTTATTAGTTTGACGTGTGTGTGTGTGTCTGAGGCAACGTAGCTCCCGAACAAATGAACCGATTTTGATTTTTTTTCTAAGGTGAATTAGTCGGGAGTGTTCTTAGCTATGTTTGATGAAAATCGGTCCAAGATTCGGGGGTTTTTTTTAATTTTTAATTTAATTACGTGTTACCCAATCCAGCCAGTTAGTTCGAAGGTTGCACATTATTGTACTGCCACTCAACACAAGCTTTTCCCTTCACACCGTTTACAACGACATTCGACCAACGCTCGTAGAACTTGGATTCCCTGTCTTTGCCGATGTAGAATGTCTCTTCGTCTTCAACTTGCACGCTGACTGTGAAGTATTCACCACCTAAAATTAAAAGCGCATAGTTTTCGATATTTTATTTTTCAGTTGATAAATGTTCAGTCCGATCCAATAACAGACTCGTGGTGGAATTTTGCTTAAATTTCAAGTCAACTCAAGTAAATTTGCGTTTTTAACTACGATTTTTTTAACATTAAAAATCCGTACTTGTGTGTCGATTGAAAAGTAAACTAGCAGTGTACAAGCGGTCATGGAAATTTTGCTTTTGGTAAATCTGTTAGATGTTGTTTTGTTTACAGTGAGTTTACACTTACCAGCTCTGAAAGAGAACGCGTAGTCTTTCGGCAGTATTTGGTTCTCTCCGTGCTGGTACAGTTGAAAGTCGCAGCCGTCAACTGGGACCACCGTTGCGTGATCGGATTGCCGACACAGGTAGCCGATTGTAATACTATAGAATATAATACTTAGTTTTCGACAAAAGATACTTGAATACGAATTTGAGTAGTTACCTATAAATGAATCTGATTCTGAGAAAATTGCCTATCGTGAATCAAAATTTGATCGTGAATCGGGTGGTATGGTGGTTACCTGTTAAATAGGTATGTTGAGTAGTAATGAAAATAACGCAGAAGCGCGACGCCGATTTGGTTATGGCCGCAAAAGAGAAGTAAGTTTTCAAAGGCAAAGACACTATGAAAATTTGCCACATCTGTGAGGATGTAAGTACTTACTGTGACATAATGACGGGCTGTGAAACCGAGCCTACAGCCATGCAGTCTCCATTCTCGAGGAAAATGAAATGGAGCACATAACGGTGGAAGTTACGCCAATCTCTGTATTTTCCTGAAAACAATAGACTAGATTAGAATGTTATTCATTGCAAAAAAGGGAACAAAAATTTGTTGTGAAATTAATTTTGAAATATCTGACAATCGTCGTGTTACGCCAACCTATTCGAGACACTGCGCCTGCGCGTCCGCGACAGTTTAGACTGCCAGACTTTGCAGCGTCACCCTTACGATATGATTGAGATTTTCCGATTTATTGTTGGTTACACCAGTTAAACCCAGATTTGTCTTACAAAGGCTACGAGCAGATAACCCGTTATGTGCTCGTAGTACAAAGGGCATAGGACCTGCATCTTGATCACCATCATCATCATTAGGCCAACTTACCAAAACTGTGGTCTCTCACACAAGGCATCATCACATTGTGTTCTTTTCCATCAACCGTGATTGTTCCTTTCAGTGATCCCATTTGCTCGTAATGACTTTGGTGGAACCTTAAATTAGACACTGAGATGAGTTGACTTACTACTTATGATTGGACGTTTGTAAGCTTGACTATTAAGTGAGGGCTAATAAGACTATCGGCTGATTTGAAATCAGAGATGTAGGCTTGATTTCTGCTGTAGATTTTTTATACGACTAAACGATGAAACAAGCCGATGGCCCACCTGATGTTAAGCGGTAACCACTAACGGTAACGATGCATTGCCTCACTGAGCACGTCCACTGAAGACGTGCCCTGAGATGCATTGCACTGCGCCCATCACTCTGAGACATAAAGGAACACAATAATCCAAGTATCACTGCTTGGCGGGCGAATGTTTTCATGATGTAATATTTTGTTTTGCTTTCTGTGCGGTGATAATAAAATTCTTTCAGCCTACATTTCATCCTTTTTAGGGCATCCTATAATTTACGGTACTAATAGCAAAAGTTCCCGAAACATATCGACCGCGTAGGACTCGACTGTCCTCTAGATACAGCAGGAGTGCGTTAATAGGGTTATTTTTTAAAACATAATTTGCGAATCTTTCCTTACTTCTTTTGTAGCTTGAAGAAATCCCTCGACCAGTTCTCGCGTGCCAGGTCCTTAGCCAAGCAGTGTGGTGACATCTGATAATCGTAGTTAAAGGGAGACCAAAGTGCACTCCAGATCAAATCGGCTTCTACCTTCACTGTCTTTGCAGGGTTCGTTCGGGATCTAGCAAAAATAAAATAGATTTTTGAACGAGAGTATGTTTGAATTGACAGTGTGCATGTGCTGTGTATTGTAACGCCTTTGTGTTTACCATAAAAACCTAAGCGCTTCCCCCCAAGAGGCTGAACATCCGCTAAAACCGTTTCAATCAGCATTCACATAGCGTAGCGCCTGAATTCGCCTCTACAGGAGCCTTTACATCGTTTATGAGTTAGAGGGAAAAGAAACAAGAAGAAACAAAGGGTAGAAAGTCACAGGTAGGTACCGATTTGAAAGTTTAGATGTTTGTATTTCAATCACGCTGCAAGTATTGGTCCGATTTGGCTGAAACTTGGAATATATACCTACCTGAATTAACATAATATAGATACTCTTTATCCCGAAAAATGAAAGGGACGCGAACGAAGCCGCGGGCGGACGCCAGTATTTTTATAATCTGCAAAGTTCCGGTTCGATGGTCGTAGGTATAATCTCGTGCCAGATTTTAAACATTATAAGCATAGCTGAGAGAGCTATGAATCCTTATGAATGCATGCTGTCATGCATGGCATGTTATTTAAAACTAAGGCTATCCTATCCTATCCTATTCTACTAATATTATAAATGCGAAAGTTTAGATGTTTGGATGTTTAGATGTTTGGATGTTTGTGTTTCAATCACGTCTAAACTACTGAACCAACTTGGATGAAACTTGGCATATATCTAGTTCGTAACCTGGATTGACACATAGGTTACTTTTTATCTCGAATAATTAACAGGATCTACAGGATAAAATGAACGAAAAGGATTAGCAGCGTCAATTGGCAAGAGGATTTCATTGTCATGTCATGTCACGTCAGTTTGACAGGGCGTAGTACTACCTCTTTGGTCTAACAACTAGCGTTTGACATTCCAGTAGATACGAGTTCGGTGTAATGAGGTGTAATGTCAAGTTTCTCAAAGTATCCGCTCGGTACACGCACAATAATGTACACGGAAACTGTAGACGCGTACGAAGTCGCGGGTAACTGCTAGTGTTTAAATATCTCTTACTTCATTTCCCCATGATAAGTGACCTTCCAAGCCCGCATAGGCATGAAGTTGTCAATACGTATGCCTTGGACCTTGTACTCTCCAATCTCGCCGTTTACTTGCACCAAACGTGTGTCTGGTAAGCTTGGGGTTAGATAAACATCATCTCCATTGAGCTATAAAGGTAAACAGATGCTCTGTTATTTATAAACTCGATATAAGCTTGAACTAGTTACACTGTGTTTTGTCTTTTGCATTGACATGCAGATTCAAATTCGATCGAAAGAGACAAAATACGGTGTCATAGGCATAGGCGGTGAAATATGTCACATCCTTCCGTGCTGTGGGTCGTGGGTTCGATCCCCACTGAGAACAAACATTTGTTCGTGGAAACATAGATGTTGGTTCTATGTCTGGGCGTTATTATGTATTATAAGTATGTATTTACAAAAAATAAGTAGGTATATAAGTATTCTGTCAGCCATCTAGTTCCCATATCACAAGCTTTGCTTAGTTTGGGACTAGAAGGCGTTGTGTGTAGAGTCCATGAATATTTATTTATGTTTTTCACAATGCCTAATTTGTTATCCAATCATGACAAAATTAACAGGACAGTGTGATAACCATATGTTACATAAAGTAACACACGTGAATATATATTTATCGCAAGATTTATTGCAATATGACTTTTTTACAATACGATTAGATTAGGAGTGGGACTACTGGAATTAGCTTGCAGGACCATTGCTTTGCAATGCGATAGTGGATCGTATTACAAGAGATTAAAGTATGTTTTCGCGACGAAGGTGAGAAAGGATAAAATTAAATAAGTTCACCAATGTAGGCACGGTAGGCATTCTCTTTGTATTCGGATTTCTTTAAACTTACAACGTAGCCCTCAAAATCCAGAGGCACATCCGAACATTTAGCACATGCCCACATTTTCAAGTAAGTTTCAATATTCAGTAGTTAGATAGCGGTACAAACCTTTATGTACATAAACGCGTCGACGGTTTGTTTCGGTCTGCGAGCTAGCCCGCAGATAACAGCGGTCCCATCTGTCGATATACCATTGTAGTACACTGCGTCGACACCCTGAAAAACATAAGAATCACAGAGTTTCGGAGAGAGAGAGAAACTCATAAGAAAATAGTTACTTTACAATTCAACATAGTTGTGGTAGAAGGGCTCTTTGTGAAATAGTTTTATGGGGAAGTAATGGTGCTCGCATTGCATGGGTATTAGGTAGGTACATACACGGTGAACGTGAGGTAATGTAATGGTAATAGGCATATTAGATAGCCGCTCAACATCGGCGGTTAGGAACGCTGAGTACGCTGGAGTCACATTTATGATATAAATGAACTTATTGTCTTAGGTTGGTCTTTCATATAAAAATGTAACTTGCATGAGCGTGGTCCCCGAAATCGAACTTTTTTTCCATAAGAGCGTCTTCTTCGTGTATGTGAATGGTTCCATCGTCGCTCCTTCCAATATCCACAGCATAAGCTCTTCTGACTCTTGTGGTCCACTACAATAAGGTTCAAATTGTATTAGAACAGATTTCGAAATGACTGCATTATCCTTCATATCCTAAGCGTGAAAGCTTGAATGAATCCCATCTAAGTAAAGCAAATTTAACTAAACAGATTTTGATGGAATTCGACCTAAACTTAATAAGTAAGTAATGAAAGTTTTATAAAACTTACCTCTCTCACAAATAAAACCAGATACATAAACACATATTTGAACCAATAATACTTATTTTTCTGTTGATAAACTCCAAAAATAGGCGGTTTATGAGACCTATTTATAAATCTAAACACTAGAACTAAACTAAGCGGAATTATAACCGAAATAAGTAAGGTTAACATTATTTCTATGAATATTCGAATAGACTGAGTAGAACGACATTGGCTAACCAAAGAACGATTTCACGATTATGGACCTGTTATAAAGATAGCTTATCACTTTCATTGATATCGTCTGTGATTATAAGTTTAATTGGTTTTACTATTAATCTCTTTGGAGAAAAAGAGTACACTGGAATGTAAACTTTGCTGATTAGATTTAAAGATGATATTGCATTGACTTTACGCATTACGAAATATATATTAGATGCACCCGTTTTTATCTCATTTACTATTGAACTCTATGTCGTTTGGTTTATAGAATATATTCCACAGACAAAATTATTTTCTAAAACAAGTGCAAGCTTCATGTGGAAAAATAAGAATTTTTATCGGGTCTTATAAACGGTAAAAATGAAAATCTTACTGAAATATTTATTTTTAATTAGAACAAGCTATTTTGCCTGCCGAACTCTGGACAATTTACAGAACTAACTTCATATTAACTGCATGATAATCATTATTTTAGCTAACATACGTTTCTCGATTTTATATTAGAAAGAGTTAGAAACGGTTATAAAAGTCAGCTAGCTTTTACATCAAGTAATTATAATGGGGTAAAATATAAGGTATAATTTAAGCCTCAGCCTTTGCAAGCAAATGTTTGTGAACGCATTCTTCTTTGTTGATGAGATGAGTGGTCTTGTTCACGAGCTGCATCAGACTGTTGAGGTTATCTGACCATTCGTTGAGACGGTCTGACGCGTCCATGTTCAAACTGTAACGAGAGGTTACGTAGTTAGGATGTAATAATTATATATATTCAGGGATATTTCACACAACACCTTCTAGTCCAAATAGTCCTCTAAGCAAATACCATTATTTGCTTGTAAAGAAATAAATACTCTTGTGGTCTGAGATAGCCAAGTTAGACCATCAAAGGTTCCTTTATAACTACTGCCATATTATTATGCAATTTCAGCAATAATGGTGGTGATACTGTTGCAATTTTCTAAACTAACCTAATTTGACAGCGCTAAAATTATATCATTTTTATGAGAACGGGATGGCAACATATTTAGTGCTGTCAAATTAGGTTGGTTTAGAAAAATGCAAGAACGGAACTGACACCAATATCCAACAGTTTTACTATGTCTATTGTCTAGAACTTACCTAAAGTGAACAACGCCCGCTGGCCTGTCGATCTTAGCTCGCACCACGCTGCTTACAACGAGCGCGCTCAGAGCATCTTCCGTCTCTGTTTCGCTCAAGCCAAGAAGTTCGCTCATTCGCTTCACTGTGATCCGCGTGTAGTACATTGACATTATGCGGATATTCTGGAAGAAACACCATCTTTTAGAACTGTATTACAATACTTACTACGATTTAATTATTGCGCATCGGAAGATTTTGCGTTTCCGAATAAAGCCGACCAAAAGCCGAAAAGAGGAACCACCGACGCTACTCTACTTGATTCTACTCTATGTATGCCTTATTAGAATTTATTATTCAATGACAGCGAGACCAGACCAGTTTGTGGAACTCTCAAATCAATCTTCTTTCTACCAATGCAATAAACCATAGCAAAGACTATAGAACTTACATGTTCCACAACTCGATTCTTCAAATCATTCCAGCGCTCCACGCCTTTCTCTTCAGAAGGTTTGAAGTATGGAGTGTCACGGAGCATTTTCTCATATGTGGAACAGAGTAAGTTCCATCTGATGATCTCTGGATTGATGAATAGTCCCAGCAACTGTCTAAAAGTGTAAATTAATGTAAGAAACCATTTTTAACCGACTTAAAAAAAGGAGGAGGTTCTCAATTCGGTTGTATGTTTTTTTTTTTATTTTTTTTTTTATTTTTTTTAATGTTTGTTACCTCAGAACTCCGTCATTTATGAACCGATTTCAAAAATTCTTTTTTCATCTGAAAGGATATACTTCCAGATTGGTCCCATTTTATTTTCATCAAAATCGGTTGAGTAGTTTGGGTTATAAATAGAAATAACTGAAAAAAATATGCCCGGCGCGGCGCAGCGCCTACTATTTTACTGCTAGCAACGATGCAATATGCCAAGTTGCGGCGTAGCGCCTACCATTTTACTGCTAGCAACGATGGACCCTTTGTGGTGCACACCTAAATTTTTACATTTTTCTAAATTTGTCAATAAACCCAGTTTGTACATTCAAACCGCATTTAATTGGAGAAAAGCAAAAACCCACCAGTTGTTCCTCTAAAGAATCAACACCAACCACGTGCACGAAATTGCGTATTTTGCTTTCCTGTGACTTTTATGTGGTGTTTATAGTGACTAGAACATTCCCAATGAACTGTCATCATCATCATCATCATCTGATGATGAAGCTGGTAGTCGAATTGAAGTCGGTTTTCCAGTTTTTTAACTTATAAATTATTTACACACATTCTTTTGATAGAATCTTTAATTAATTTATGTATGTAGGTAATAATCAGAGATGAGATGAGTGTCCGGATAAAAACTTATTAAGGTTGTTGCTCGTGGTCAGCTAGGTATAGCAATGACACTAGATGTCCAAATTGTCCCAGTTTAACGTATTTTATCGTTTTTATAAATGAAAATAAGTGTATTATCACATATTAATATATATTCCGCTTATAGTGAATTATTTTTATGTACCCAGCTATATTTCAGGTTTTTTAGGTCTAAAAAGCACTCGAATTTGTGAGAATTCGCAATTCCATATCGCAGCCATTCGCAAAAATCTATTCACGCACACAGACAAGGACTTTGTTTTATTCAAACTATGCGCTAATTTCAACTATTTCAGAATCTGAAGTTTGGCTCAGGGGCTAGGACTTTCGCTTAGAGATCTACGCTACCGAGTTCGATTCCCTGCAAATGTATAGAATCTTTTTTCTTTTCTTTACTTTTAGATATATTTTTTATTTATAATAATTTTGTAAGCCAAGTAAGAGAAAGAGTAAGTAAGAAAGGATGTGTTCGTTTGTTTTTCTAAAAATAAAAACAATTTATTGGATGAAGTTCATTTTTATTATTTATAAAGATATTTACAGATTTTTACTTACAAAGAAAATTACGACTGATAATACACATGAAACCAATGAGCCATCTGCAGACCGTTGCACAATACTTATTTATAGGTACCTACCTACTACCAATTTGTTTATATAATATCCTGATTCTAATTAAAAAAATTGTTCTGATTCCGTATAGTTATAGTTTATAGTGCTTCTATTATTTCTGATGTTCTTTGTCTGAATATTGTTTTAGCCTGTTTTTGTTCACCGCCGATGGGGTTTGCCTATCCAAGCCTATTTCTCATGTCGTTGGAGGTTGGAGTTGATCCTGCTCTGGCTAGCACTTTCGGTTACTGTGTATCCTTCTAAGAACAACTTCAGACAATATGAGCATATGCAGTTTATAAAATATCACTAGCTTCAGTAACATATACTGACTCCGTTGCGCTATATTTCCAATACGGTGACTTGGGGAAAGGCACCCGATCAAGTAGCATTTCTTCATTGCTGAAATTGCCGTAGTTTACCCTAAATCTGCAAAACAAAACATTTTTTTATAAAAATGTCTTACTAAATTTTTCGTAAATTTTACGATAAAAAATATAAGTAGGTAAGTAATCTAAACCAACCTGCTAGAAGTTGTATTTTTTTATTTATTTGCAAACTATCGCACGCGGAATGTAAAGCATTTTAAAAAGTAAAACAGTAGGTAACTAGGTAAGTACATCATACATACCATCAGGACTAACTCCTAAAAAGTCAATTTTTTTGTCAATATAGGTAGTCCTGGGTCGTTACAGTTTTCTTCACTTTTTTTCGAACGGTTTTCGCGACTCCGATTCATTGTGATTTCTCGTTAGAACGTCGCTTTTGTATAAAAACCTCTTCACATAGTTGTGGCAGGGTGTGGTCGCTTTTCTTTTACATAGGTATCTGTAATAAAGCCAAAATTAAGCATAGGCTTAGGTAGGGTAGGGGTACATTTAGATCACTGGCATTGTGCACATAAATTTTCCGAGAAGAAAAATTCATTGGTGCACTACCGGATTTGATCCCACTACCTAAGGATCGGAAAGTCTGTTTTTTTTTGCACCATAGGTACTTCATTTCGACTGCAACAAATCAAAGAGGTTGTATAGGTTTTAGGTACCCATACCTAACTAAGTTGAAATCGCATTTATCTACGGTATTATTATGAAATGTACCTATACCTACCTATTACAACAATAATGAGTACTTGGCGTACATAAACTTATGGTTACTGGCAAGGTAGGAGGGCAAGGTGGTGCGGTCGAAGCCCATTGCGTTGTTGGTCTGAGCAGATCCGCACCACACTCAACACATCCGTCTTTACTACAATGCACTGCAATTAGAATAAACGGGATATATAAACTAACCTTTTAATTTGTTCATGAAATCATTTCATTTGTCCATGACTTCGTTTGCAATTTTTCTTGGGACCAGAGTAGGTGTACCTTTTGATGATTTTTGTATTAATTTTCGAAATTCGTGACTCCATGGTTTCTACACATTGACTATGTAAATAATACTTCATATTATTAATCAATGAAGTAGAAAGGGCACTCTTTTTTCACAGTCCTAAGAAAACACAAAAATTCATGGTAATCAAGAATGAGCGGAATGACATTACCTACGTATTTGACAATTTTGACATATTGTGCGGAAATTATGCGCAGCGCAGCGAAATGAGTTCAGTGAGGCCATGCCTTGCCAATATGCTATTCCTGAAATCATTTATCAACGTAATATTTTTAATATATATCTTAAAATCATTTTAATAAATATACATTATGATCCACTTCTAAAATAATTCATAAGTACATAATGTTTTTTTAGAGCAACTTTTTCTTACTTGTTCGATCTTATTTGTACCGTAGTTGTTTTCAGAGCATGTAGGTCTGCTCTGAAAAGAACTACGAAGCTTGCATTTTGAAGGCATATTTTAATAATTTTTATGTACAATATTTTCCCCTACAAAATGTAGTTTCTACCTAATAATATCAGGTATAGGTAGATTATTCGTAATTTAATTTTCTCCCATAATTTATTCAAAAATCATAAACTGGCAGCACTCTATTTCCTATCCTATAGTTTGATTTTTATGGTATCAAAGGTAGGTACATTTCATGTATTTGGAGACAAGCAAATTATGAGAGAGAAGACAGGAGAAGATAGAGGAAGACAGACAAGATCGAGAAGATCGGCAACAGCTCATAGTCCGCGAGCTGGCAATGTCGCAGCAACACAACCGTACATTGTCAGATGAGCGTACGACATTATCTGTGTTCACTCACACATTGTTAATTTTTAACTAAAATTTCGATTTTAGTTTAGCTATTTATCGACTGTATTTTTCAAATAAATATGATATACAGCAAGTAAAAACCAATATCAAAGGCAACAACAGTTATTTTAATTCAAAATTATATTCTCTTCGCCCATGCATGGAAAAATCCGTGTAGAAAAATTTGTATGAAAATCGTTCCGCCTTAACTTACTATTGGTGAAATCAATATTAATTTATTAGCCCAAAAGCATAGCATACTCAGAAATGTCTATAGATTTTGCACTCTTACACAGCATTGTTAGGTACTGCACAATGTTGTGGGGTAAGACAACTAGTGTGTACTGGGTTTAAATGATATTCCACGGCACCGCGACAACGGCTAATAGCACTTTCATATCCTTTGTGCTTTGGAGAGCACATTTACCTGTCTATCCCGACTTTAGCAGTCACAAATCCTGACAAAGTGACTACGTGTGTGAGTACTAGAAACCTTGTGCACAAAGTCAACAACTACAAAGTCGGCGGATTTTGGAAATTGTAAAGTAAGCCGTTTCGCAATGGAGCTCCGTCAAGATCCGCCGACTGTATTGTACTCATAAACTTACTTATATTCTGGGAGTTTTTCCAACTCCTTATCCAAATTAACTCTGTGCGTGAGGTCAGACTGCTCATTGTCGTATGGAGCGAGAATCAGGAATACAATACTGCCGACTAGCGCATCAGTTCCCGCGTCTTGGCCTAAAGCGCGGAAGTGACGGCATACAGATAGATAGGCGCTGTTGTGCTGGTCCACAGCTATCATTAGACGGTAGAACTTTTCTTTTAGCTCCTGCAAGGTAAGGTTTATCATAAAATCACCATACTTTTAATCAAGCTACACGCTAAGCTACAAAGGTCATATATAACTTCTGCGGGTGGGTAACTGACTGAGAAGTAAAAGGTGTTAGTTTCATTTGTCACACCAATGATTATATTCATTAGGTAAGGGTAGCCTAACGATTGAATACCTAGACTTCAACAAGATAGATATGATGCAATTGAAAACTGCATGCCCCTTCACTGCATTGATGCAAAGATTTTTTCAAATTTTTTCTTGTTATATTTCATTTTACTTTGAACTAATTAAAGTAGTGGGGCATGCAGTTTTAGGTTAAACGATTTCTACAAGTGAACTTAAGCCGAATGTCAAAGAATTTACATTTGAAGTGTTCTATGGGGAACTTACCTTAGTATTCTCATCCTCAAAGAATTTAGTATTGATTTTTTTTGATATAATCTGAGTGCGAACATAATCCTTGATCGCCAGGCATAGTCTCATTTGCTCCAAGATCAGTTCAACTTTCTCTCTCTTGTCCATTGACCCATAAGTCTCCACTTGAAGTTCTTGAATAATCTTTGCAGCTTCGGCTACATTATTCTCATCCTCCCTCATTTTAGCTAAGATATGGGTCAATCTTGCCCTCTCAACTTCAACATAGATTTTTCCTTCAGTGATTGTTCTAAGGGTTTCAATAAGCTTGATCTTTGTTTCTTTGTCAGGTGTTTTATCAACATAAGTGTAGCATTCTTGCACCATTTTGACAACAGCTTGTTTTAGTTGGGACCTGTAAGTAAAGAAAACTTTAGTACTAGAGGTATACATTTTTCTATATCACATAATGTTGGATAATCATATATAAATAATTTATTTTCCATCAAAGGTACAAATAATTTGTTGTAATTAATTGTATCTCTTTCTAAGTTTGCTATCAGTTCCACAACCTGGTATCACCCATTGCTGGGTATAAACCTTCTTAAGTTTATGCCATCAGTTTAAACAGACCATTTTTTTGTATGAATTTCTCACCTTCTCTTGGCCAGCAACACAATATGGTCATTCAAAGCCGACCAGTTTTTAGCCTCATAGAATATCTGCACAATTGCAACTAAAATTCTAGCCGTCGAGACCATGTCTGCACCCTGAAATACAATAAAAACTTACATCATTCAATTAGGTACTAAAAGCTTATATTTTACACACAGTAAGAGAGAAGCGAGGAGTTTGGGGCTACTCGAAAGCTAGCCATTTGGAGCCTCAAGTAAATATACAAACATTGAATACAACTAATCAATCTGAAATATAAGCGACTGTATAATCCTCCATAAGTTGGTAGTTCTTTGGTAATCTTGAAAGTTTGTGATTCCATAACATATCCCATTGTATCATATGAAATGACTTGCACAATGTATGAGCACTATGTTGCTTACCGTCCTGGTTTGTTTTTCAAGTGCCAACATCTGGTCAATGGCTTCTTGAATTCTTCCCTCTGATGCCCATGATTTCCACATAGGGATCTTCTCATCACAAGTGGTACTGTAGTCCACCTGAAACGGGATATAAATGAACCTCTAATAAATTTCAAATCACACCCATTAGAGCATTTTTGTTTAGCTGAATCACCCCTTATTTAGAACCTCAATCGTAAAATAAATAAAGGGTGAGAGGAGAGGAAGGAAATGAATTAAATAAAGGGTGAGAGGAGAGGAAGGAAATGAATTGAATAACAATATGGATTTTAAGGACCGGCCTTGGGCTTCCCTAAGGATCTGTGAAGTCATTCAAAATGTGTCTTGTGACGGAGTGTCTGCAAACATTGATAAACGGCTCGTACTTACTTCCATTTTTACGATTTTCCCACTGGAATCCAGGCTACCGATGTCACCGTTCGTCGTCATTTTCCTAAACGAACACCAATAATCAGTTGTAATAGCAAGTTACAGTGTGAATAGATAGATTTATTTATTAGAAATTCTACTTACCTACTCTTTATTCTTTACTTTGACGAAGAGAATATAATTTCAAAATTACACTATTTTGCAAACTCACGCACGGACAACACCAGACAACACACGCACATTCTTTTTTTTATTTTTTTTATTTTGGTCTGACGCTGGATACTAGTCTTTTTGCCAAGTTTTTTCAGCATAGAAATTATATAGTATTTATTCACGTCGTCGTTTCTTTCGCACGACATTTCGATTCCGGAATTCCGGATGCCATGTAGTCTAGCTTATGGTTCATACTGAAGATAATAATTATGTGATATGATAACTACTGTGGTACTTTTTACCGAGCCATAAATAGAATAACGAATTGGAACGCTCGCTCTGTAATGTTATTTTATTTTAATAAAGAATTTGATAACTGATAAGACTGATATGATAAGTTTTATAGCCTGTTAGTAGAGAGAATGAATGAGGACATTCTAATCCAACTCACTTGAAGTGAGTCATAGACCTTTTCCTGTACTCATTCACTCACTTGTTTTTCTCATCTCATTTTCATTCCATTCCATTCTTTTCTTTTGTGTTTGTGTGAGTGAGTGCAAATATGGCGTAGTTGTGTCGTTTGAGTTATTTTTACATTTTGTAATGTAAATTGTGTTACTTTGACGCTAATCTCATGAGATTTCAGCTATAAAAGTTAGGCTTACTTTAGTTTTTCGTTTGGGTTAATGTGACGCGCAGTGAGACACCACACTGCTAGCCCAATTTCCTTTGTTGTATTCTCCAACATATGTTGGACTACTTTCTTTTTCTATAAAATTAGCTCGTTATCGCTAGAAGTATGAGCTCGTCGAGGAATTTCGATGATATAGAGATAATTCGCTGCAGGGGAACAAGAAGTCATTCAGCCCAAGGTCTTGCGCCCACTGTGTCGAGCCCTGCAATGAAAATACCACTTCCTCCTCGGATGTGGATTACGGGTAAATATTTGCATTTTCGTTATCATAATCACTCGACTTCGTGGTCATTTAGTTCTCTCACACGTAAAATGACCTGATTTTTATCACTACCTACATGTGCTACATAGATACCTGCCCCGAGGCCGTTACTAGTTCATGAATTCATTGATTTGGAACAAGAATCGAACATCGACGAAGTAATTAGGTAATTGATTATTTGTCAGAGTTCTAAAAAATAATGTAACCCAACCTACTTTGTTCTATACCACAGCAAAAACCTTATTGGAAAAAAAACCATATTTTTCAAACATAGTTATTTTGGGTCCCCTCAATGCCAGAATTTTATAAGACCAATTTTGCCTTCTCTGAAATCTGGTACCTACATACACCTAGGTATTCAAAAGGTTAGGTAGGTACCTACCTACTGTTTGACATTGCAGGAATGTATTTGTTGAGACTTGCAATCATGTGAAACATGTTGAAACAACAAGCTTTTTTTATTTAATCTTTGAATGGCTCATAATTCACAGTGTCATTTGATTAATTTGTAGATATTGAAGATGAATCATCGGATGAAGTTAGTGGTAATGTGAATGATGAAGGCGTTATGCATGAGCGACCCAGAGTGAGATCACGATTCCGACACCACAAACCAAGGTCCAGCAGTGTGCCTATTGGCATATTCTGGGACATCGAGAATTGTCAGGTAAAGAAACTCCAATACATTTGAGTTTTTTTAGAGCTGCTGAGGACAAGTAATATTTATGAATTCATTTGTTATCTGTAAAGTCTTTTATTTTCAACTATGACTATACAATTGATGTGATAATCTGTAGCTCTTCTATGAGAAAGCCCATGCAGCCAGAAGCTTAGGGTACAGTAGGGGTTTCTGCTTCTTTGTAATACTAATTTTCATGAATAATTCAAGCTGGACATGTAATTTGCAGGTGCCTCGAGGTTGTTCAGCCATAGATGTAGTAGCAGCTATCCGTGCCAAATTCTTACCTGGACGCAGGGAGGCAGATTTTGTGGTTGTGTGCGATGTACGGAAAGAGGTTGCCTATAGACTTCAGGAATTAAATGATGCTCAAGTAAGTAAAAAATAAACATAATTAAAAAAAAATGTGAAGTTTACCAAAGTAAAGCATTGGAGGTTTGGTGATTGTGTCAACATTATGTAATTGTTATTACCTACTAGTATAAACAATATTATCTGGTAACAGTAGCAACCACTTCAACAACATTTTAGTATTTGTTGTATGTTGATATTAATGATATCAATTTGTTTATTTTTTTGCATGTTAGTATGAACTTGCAATCTACCCCATCTTTTCGAAGGGGTTCATAATTCATAGTTTATTTATTTATAACAGATATATCAGTTACATGTAGTGGTAGGGGTTGCTAAAATGTTCAATACTTTGTGATGAACGAAAATCTCATTGGAAACTTGTATCATTCTCCATTCCTGTTTTGACTGTTTTCTAAGACTAGCAAAAACGCTTTTATTCAATCAAATCGTAAGGATCACTTTGAATTGACTTCTATAAGTATGAGGTCTATTACAACAAGATAGGGACTATTAAGATTATTTTGACAAAATAACTTGTGAAGTTTTATGTTTGTTGACAGATAAGTCTGATACATGTGTGTGGAACTCAAAAGAATGCAGCTGATGAAAAATTGAGACAATGTATGCGAAGATTTGGCGAACTGCATACAGCCCCAGCCGCCTTACTCCTGATCTCAGGCGATATTAACTTTGCCGCTGACCTCAGTGACTTTAGACATAGGTATTGATTCTGTAATACATTATTCATTCATATCCTTGAAGATATACACTGCAGACAGCTTTGTATGCATGATAAGACTTTGATAGCAACTTGATATTCACAGTAAAACAATTGGGTTTTTTAATATGAGAAACGAAACCACAGTATAAAATGTACAGTAAAATGATTCACCTAAAAGGGATTATCATGAAAATTGATAATTTTTGTGACCATGTCATCAAAATCATTTTGATTGACCATTTTCAAGAACAATAAGTACTTTGAGGAAACTACAACAGTAACTACATATGTTGCTACTACTGAAAAATAACGTTGTTTAAATTTTTGAACACTTAATTTTTATCCTAAATGTCTTAAAACGTATGCTTATTCACTAGGAAAAATATGGAAGTAATATTGGTGCATAAACAGAACACATCATCCGCCCTAATCGCGTGTGCAACTTCGCATTATTCTTACAATCAACTGACGGCCTCACTCCCAAGGAATCCAAAGGTATATTACATCTACTGACATCTCAGACTACAAATTTTTGAATACTCTCAATTTTCATCCAAATCAAAGTAGTAGTTTCAGCGTGATTGAAGCACAAACATCTAAACGTTGACATTTATAATATTAGAAGGATTCTGGGCGCCGCCGTAGTTCAATATAAGATACACTTGTTGTGCAAATATTTTCTTGCTAAGTTCGAAGTACTTGAAGTTACTGGCGCTTAGTGCACTAGCAAAGATTTCAACTGTGGGAATAAAGAATAGTCAATATTATCAGAAAACGCACCTGTTTATACAAAAATCTTCGTAAACCATCCAGGTCAGATTTTCAGGTGTGGTTTACGCAAGTACTGACTTCACACATTGTTATCGAACACGATAGTAGCAATATCTGTAAACAAAAACCTTGCTATTGTGTTACGTACGATATATACACAATGGCAGATTGCGTACAAACGATACTATTTGACTTCTGGATATTTGGTTATCGCAAGCTCAGAATAAAATAAATATTGTTTGCAACATCACCTGGGCATACATAAACTGTTTTGAAATGTAAACAAAATCTTATTTACATTAATCTTCTTTACATTGAGATTTAAATTATTTTAATTTAAATCATTTAAATTAATTTAGTTTTAAAATGTTGAATATAAAGTAGTATCTGTATTTAAATAAAACATCATTTTCAAAGATGATTAGGTAGGTATATGTCAACATGCCATGATCGATAAATAATTACGACAATCTCATCAGCAGATGTTCGCTTTCACTGTGCATCTGTTATTGAAACCTCAGCTAGAAACTAACTAATAAACTGAAAATTTAGCAATCTCTAGGTCCTAGAAATAAAAAAATTGCAAAGAATTTTCTTTTGTTATTATTATTAAACGACTGCGTAAATATTTTTTCAACAGTCTCTTAGCCAGTCAAACGATGATGATGAAGAACCCACGTGTGAGATGGAAGTTACGAATTTACCGTTCAACCAGCCATCGGAAAAAATAAAAATACGATTGAAAAGACTCTCCGATAACTGTGGAGGGAAGGTGCTTCGAATCGTAGCTAATAAGGCCACATTACGGTTTCCGACGCCAGACCATGCTTCTAGGTAAGAATAATCTAATGGTCTCATATTGTGGCATTTAAAACGTCTCAAAATGCCGTAAGGTTAGATTTAAAACTTTAGAGTTATTTTGGAATACGGGCCAAGGATTCCCACTGTCGCAGGTCGTACCTAAGTGTTAGAAATTACTAGGACAACATAACCAGCCATTACCTAATTGTTTTTATTCATGCGCAAACGTTGACGCGCTGCGAGTATCGAACCCGCTCTAAGATCTCGGCTAGTTGCGCTTCACGGACTCCAGACCATATTCCAGAATTTTTTTATCAACGATTTCGCTGTAAATATATTTTCATTAAATGTACTCTTAGCACTTCGAGGGATAATTAGGGCAGTCTCGATCAATACAATCACGTTCACACTACGGCAATTAAACTGTCATTCTAACACTATTGACCTAGATTTGGAAGGGACATCAATATTAGCCGTAATAGTCTTCTAGCTGCAGCAAAACTGCGTTGAATGAAATGCAGTGCTTTTCGTAAAAAAATTACCTGAATTATGCTTTTTAGCTGTTGGTTGGTTTTTGACAAATAAAAAACAATTACTTACCCCTACGAAATGTTTATCATACGTTTTTATAATTTTTGTGTTTAGGCATGATTTCTGAACGCTGTTTTATTATGAACGCGTCTTTGAAATTTTCTAAAAGAGGGTAGTTAGTGAAACTGTACAGTTTGAATGAACTCTGATGCTTTTCTGGTCCATCTTTTGTCAACCGCCATAGTTTTTTTTCTATATTTTCACCTGATTCGTTAATTTACAAGTTCAAACGGCCATTGCACATCCAGACGCAAGCAAGGACACGGTGACTTTCATTTTATCAAAAGTGTAACGGTTTTTTTTTTACATTATACTGTGAAATTATTCAAATAATTAATGGTTTTGGGTGTGATAACTTAGTTCAAAATGTTACTAGCGAGGTGAGAATTTATTGTAATATTTGTAATTTAGCTAGATTTCTATAATTTTCTTTAGTCACTGTTCATGACATCATGTCGTGTCTTGAAATATCTGAGATTATTACAGTATTTAGATTAAAATCACATTGGTAATCGCAGCGTTTCGTAAATTGAGTACCGCTAACCGCGATACGAGAAATCGGGTCATCACAACTGCGCACTTACTTATATTATCATTTTTATTCGTGTTAGCATTGTTAACCAAATCAAACTGTGTTTAAATTGGCGTAAATAATCTTATTTGTTCTAAAAAGTAGGCTCCGTATCATTTCGAACACGCAGAAAGTCGTTAAACTCTCAATCAGCTTTTCCGACAATTCGAACAGCTGATCTGTTTTTAGTTGTTACCCCATTATGGAAAAAAAAACTCATCCGTTTCTAACGGTAAAGTCGTACATTTCTTGTAGGTAAAAAAATGCACTAGTTATTTGATACAAAGCGGTCAAACGTAAAATGACGCAGTTCATAATTTCGTTAACTTTCCACGATATAAAAAAGAAAGCTGAAATTCGAGACCAGGAAAATAGCGTGAAAAATTCAAATATTTGTAACGGGTCTCGGGATGAATCATCAGTAACGGTTAGGTAGCTGACAACAATGTTTTCAGTTTGATCTTTCTTGCATCATGTTGGTTTTATTTTATTTATTTCATGCCTTGTTCTAACACGCGTTGTAGGTAGGTACACAAAGATATCCGGAGATATTCGAATGTTTTATGTAAGTACAATATCAATGTTTACGTAAATAATTTAATGATTGTTTTTGTCCTGGGCTTCATTTCCCGCAGGATTTTATGTCTTCTAGATAAAGGCATCGAGTTCGGTGCCCTAAAAAATAACAAAAGAAACACTCACTATTAATTTTATCGTGACTGTGGCTAGGATAGGCTAGAGATAAAAAATGTGTAACAGCTGTTTAGCGTTACAAATGCGTTTGCAACACTGAAACAGCTGACTAGAAATGCATACGAGAGATTGGTATCGATTCTGTTGTTGCATTTTTCTGCAGCAACAGAACGTAACGGCAGACAGCACTGTCTGCCGTTACGTTTAGTTAGTTTACTGAAAACATCGCTTTCTTAGGCTCGTATTCTGCTAAAGAAATCATTACTCAAGCATAGATTTGTGATTCTCAAAAGATCTATCTCACCTGATGTTAAGTAACGACGCGGTCGACGATGTAGCACGCTTACCTAGAAGATACCTATTCACTCGTCTCTTGAAAACATCCAAACTATTACTTTAACTCCTCTATTTCATTTAGGGCTATGAAACGTATGGATGGAGAGGATGTTTTTGGACGTAAAATAAACACCCGGTACGCTCGAGGCATTCAACCGACGTACTCTAGCGATGAGGGATATAGCACCACGCCTCCTACAATCCCACCGAGGCCAAACTTCGTGCAGCCACATCAGCCACATCAGGCACTTCAGGTATGAACGTATTGCTATGAACAAGTACGTAGAATAAGTATGTGGTACGCACCAGTATTCAAACGATTTAATCGAGTGATGAGGGATATAGTACCGCCCCGCGTACTTCATCATCAGCCAGTACTGTAGAAATCTCGGTTTATTTCATCATTTCATCTTTATATTTTTTCACTGTTCTTGAGTAGCAGAGATCTTAAAATCTATAAGTACATCCAAATATTCAAGCTTTTTCTTATTTATTAATTAGTAGGGAGGATGGTTTCAGAATCAGAACACAATTTTATATGAAATTACAATAAAAATGATGTTTTAGGTGCGAGAACCGCCCTTATCGGGAGGCGTGAACAATGCCGCTCAAGAATGGGCGCTGGCGTTACAACAACTGCCGACTTGCACTCCACCGCCGCTTGACTTCTGCCCGCCGCCCGCGCCTAAACCTAGACAGATCAGGGGCACCCATGGTAAGTCTCAGTATTACTTTAGGCTGCAGCCACACTTTCCATCAGGAGTGCTGGCACACAAACGCTTAATAAAATACCTCTTCAACTTGCTGATTCTGTGAGATTCTGTGACCTTGGTTCTTCTACGGATTTTCTCGTTTCGGATTCGCAATACGGTTTTCCATGCACGAACGAGATAACGAATTATGTAACTGATTGTACTAAAGGCGGTAGTATAAAGTTTCTTCATATTACAGTCTAGTTGCAGACTTGTAATTCGATACTTCAGCGTTTTATTTTATTGGTTTTCGAAACATAAGAATCGAGCAGCTCTCAGTTTTTGTATGGAGAAAAATCATCCGCTTGGGGCGCTTACAAAACATCTCGCATGTCGCTTTTCGATATTCATTTCGATCAACGAAACTAAACTCTGCTACTAAATTCCACGGGATCTGACTTCAGGCGGTCCAGAAACATACCAGAGACCACAAACTTAACTGTGTTTTATGTCGACAGGCTCTGTGAATTTAGATCAATCGGGCTGCTCATCAAGCAACAGCGGCGACGACAGCCGCCTTCGCGCAGTCTCGCCGTGGAACTCCTCGAGTTTCAGCGAGCAGAGCGAGGGCGACGAATCTACTGCAGAGCTCACCGTCGGAAATCTACCTCCTATTGAACCCGCTGTTCTACAGGTAAATCTCATTACCAAATACAGGGTTGAACATCAAACTAATGCAGAAAAAGTCACAAGTCAAGTATTTAGTAGTAGTGAGTGGCTCTTTGACATAAAATAAAGGTGCTCAATGTTTAAATAATACTAAAGGGTCTGGGGCAAAAATCTATAGAGCCCAGGTCCCGATTTTTTTAAACTCGCATTAATGAAACTTTCTTTGTTACAATGTACTTGTAACGTAGTTTTAATATACGTAATAATTTTATTAAAAAGCAACGGGAATACTTAGTTATTCGACATCCAAACTTCGTCAAAAAACAAAGATTGTCTGCCATATTACTTTATGGTCTGCCAGAAAATGGTATTTTTCGATGACTTAATTGACAGTTTGTATTTGTTTGACTTACTAGCTTTTACCTGCGGCTTTTCTCGAAGTTTGTGATAAGTAACATCATATATACCATCGCTTGTTACGTTTGTTTGGTATACCTACCTACTCAAACATAATAGCAAACGATAGTAGTGGTGTGAGTGAATGAATTGCATTTTATTTAGGTATGAGTACAAGTCAGGGTATAATAAAAAAATAAACACAAACAAAACTCTAAAATAACTAATATGTCGATATTAGTTCTTCTACGGAGTTCCTCGATTCGGGTTTTATCACATATTGAAACATCCATCATAGCTCTCTATAGTTCGCTGAGCGTCTGAGATGGACGCTACAATGACACAAAGGGTACGTCCTCCGTGGAGTGGACTTGTTTCGTCATTCGTCTCATGAAAATAAAATAAAATAGCACAAACATACCTGAATTGGGGCTATCCACAATGACACAGCTTCAACAATATTAACTGGTTGAGCCTGCACCTACAATCTTCTCCTTCTAGGGTCTAAACATATTGTTGATACACCGTTCTCATACTTCTTATCGGTATTTTCCATATTTTTATCGGTTAAAAATCCGGAAAATCAATGAAAGAAAAGCCAGATAAAAAGTATAAATGCGTGCGCTTTTCAAGTTCTATCAGAACTCCCGCAAAAACTATAGAGGGACGTTCTTTTTTTAAAAAAAGTTTTTCTTGGCCTGTTGCGATTGGGAAGAGGTGATTGAAAAAGAAGGTTTTACCTAATCTAAATAATACTTCATGTTTATTTTATTAGCTATACCTACCTAGGTAAGTACCTATGTAGGTGCTTACCGAACAAAAAATATATTTTATTTTATTTAGCCTACCTACCTACCTCAAGAAAAAAAATATTTTTTTATTTCGGAGTTCATCTGCCTAGTGAGTCAGCGAACTGTCCAAAGAGTCTTTAGACTTTTCTAACCTTATATTATGAAGGAAAAAAAAGATGTCACAGTCCCGTTTTCTTGTCGTGTCATCAAAAGAATGACTTTATATTGCATTTTTATAATTCCCGCTGCAATAGAGATTTCGATAGAACAAATAACTACTTAAAAATAACAAAACTAATTTATAGCCATATTATATTGATGCGAGTGGAGACCTGCATTGCCCCATGGCCTTTGGCATCAAGTTCTGGAATCAATTAATGCATGAATTAGAACTGTTTCTATCAAAGTCAAAAGTTTCTTTATTCAATAAAATCACAAGGATCATTTAATTTTAGTCATTCGATTTAGATCAGTCATTTAGATCATATCGATTAGTTAAGAGGTGGACGTTGAGACAGCTACACAGCTTATAACTTTTGCAGTCTCATCGTTTTACCTTGTAATTTGATCTATGTACCCTGTTCTTCATAAATTACATTTGAATTATGTTTGAATTTTTTTGACCAAGGGCCGACTTTATCAAATATTCTTGTTAGTCGTAAAATCTATCATATACTCAAAGTTTTGTGTTTGTCTTCTCAGGAAATGCTAACGAATCTGTTCAACGAACACGTACCAGTAATCCGAGTGTCGGTATGGGCGGCAAGCGACGGCCCTCTCGCCACTGTTGTTCTTCGCTCCGAGTGGGATGCAAGACTGGCTATCGCACGTGTGCATAAGAAACGACTAGACCACCACTGGGCAGGTATGTTTTTTTCTCATCTGCCAGATCTTTTAATAAGATATTTAGTGAAGTGCAGGGCTGTACTCCAGTCAGTTTAGTTAGCACCATTTAGATTCAGATTTTTTCATTTGGCTCTAGTATATCTCGGCGCTTTGTCTTTTTTGTGTATTTGGCTCCAACAGCTTTACAGCCACGTATGTGACGTCACAGCTCTGCAATACTACTTATATTCTGTGGCAGTACCAGGTTTCTCCTTTACGTGACTTGTTTCGCTCACTGTTCACTAAGTACGAACGAACGTAAACAAACATAGGTGTACTATGATTTTACTTCTCGCTTACAACTGTTAAATGTCCATCTTTACTTGTTGATGTAATATTCCTCAGGCACTTTAGATTTCTCAAAAAGGTATTCAGCACATGCTCATATGGAATGAATCATGGACAAACGAAATAAGATCTAAAATTAAATAAATAAATAAATATTCATGGACATTTCACACGACGCCCTCTAGTCCCAAACTAAGCAAAGCTTGTAATATGGGAACTAGATGCTGATACAATACTTATATACTTTTTTTTTTGTAAATACATACTTATAATACATAGTAACACCCAGACATAGAACAAACATCTATGATTATAATATATATATGATTATATTATTATTATGATTATATAATTATAGTATTATCATCATCAGGTCGCAGACTCGAGCTATCTCTCGGCCGTCCATCGCCTGCTCCGAATCTAGACATACTCCGCGCCCGTCTTCGTGCCATCCTACTAGACCAGAGGGGCCATGCGTTACCTCTACTGCGCCTGCGCGACGCCTACGCCAGCCGCCATTGCTGCGCGCTGACCACCTCCGATATCGCCAAAGTAAAGGACACGGTGATAATACATGAAGGTAATTTTTTTTATGAATAATAAGTTTATTTAGTAATTCAGAACTAGGGTCGCACTAACTTTACTTCTAAGCGTGAGTGAATCCGTCTCAAACGTTGTTGTATGTGAAATGGTCGGGTGTTTTCTCTATTTCGTAGTTCTATTATTTTTCCTGTTGATGGGACCACGAGTGATAATTTCCTGTGGTCCCATTTCTTTCTGTTGTTTTAATTTCTTCATGTTTACAGGTTTACACACAAAGAAATACCACATTCTATCGATAGTAAATTCAGCGCTTATTTTTAGCTTGTCACGCAATTTTGTATTTTTTGTAGAATGTAATCTCTGAACAATGATTGTATTCATAATAACTTTTATTAACAAGCACTGTTATATCTCATTGTAATAAAACCTAAGAGTTTTGATGAGAATAAATAAATAAATATTCTTGGACTTTACACACAACACCCTCTAGTCCCAAACTAAGCATAGCTTGTGATATGGGAACTAAATGGCTGATAGAATACTTATATACTTATTTTTTTATTTTTTTTTGTAAATACATACTTATAATACATAGTAACACCCAGACATAGAACAAACATCTATGTTTTCCACGCACAAATGTTTGTTCTTAGTGGGGATCGAACCCACGACCCACACACACATACACACACACACGGAAGGCAGAGCTATTACTGACTGAGCTGTCACGCCTGTCAAAGTCAAAGAATAAATGTCTTTAAACCTAAATTAGTGATTTGACCATTTACGAAAGTTATTCATGTTCAGGTTTCGGTCGCATGGTCCAACTGGTCGACCTAACCCCAGTTTCCAGCAGTGAGATGGAAGAAGCTCCGTGGAAATGTCACATGCACACATCATTGGGCATGGGCCAGGAAGACGGCAGTCGCATTCTACAGCCTGTGTTTATGGAAGTAGCGTTTTTGGCCCGTAACACTCATATACTGCTCGAGAACCACGGGGGAATCCTGCCTTTACTAAGGTTAGTTCATATTTCAGATTCAGTATTCTGCCAATTTTACAATTTTGTCTTACATTGTATGTTGGATAGACAAAGTTTTATGTAGTTAGCCTAGTAAGTAAGTAGTCGCAACGAATCTTTGTGAAGTATCGCCTTGCCATCCGAAATATCATGGTTGTGAGATTCACACATCACTCTGCATGGTTAAATTACGGGCTATATCTTATCTGTTTCTACTTTTGAAACTGTACACACAAAATCTTCCTCACCATCAGATATTGCACATATTTTTTTATTTGCAATGAAAACTGAATATCCTGCGAAAACCAAATCTTCGCATTGTTCATTCTGATTAATAAGGTGGGAGCTACAGATGAAATTGTAAAGATTTGTTATTTTTTGTTCATAGTTTTGTCGAATGCTACGAAGCTACCTTCGCGCCGTTATTCCCGGATCCTCACTGCGGCGTGCCTCTGGAACTATTGCTACGAAACGCGCCTAATATCGAGGTCAAAGACTTACCGTCAAGGCATCTCACTTGGCGTACGGATAACAACGATTCACTGCCGTCTTGTAGTCAGAGTAAGTAGTTTACTTCTTCTTTTTCTTTTATTTCTCGCTGTTCAGTGGCTAGGGCTGGTTTACTTCCATACTCATTCATGTGATGGGTAACGTCAAACTACCTTCGGTCTAAAGTTTGACGTTTTTCGTAATGAAATGGTGGTTCCTTTGTATAGTAGTTCAATGGTTTTAGCAAATAGTCATCTAGTTATCTAGATAGGCAAAGATTTTTGATATTAATTTATGTATTTTCAGCCAACCCCCGTTCAACTGCAGGTTAAATGCCTTCCCATTTTTCTTCCAGTTTTCTCTCCCTTACTAAATTGGGCCAGTCTGGCAGATGTAAACAACAAATTTATTTTGTTTTTAGGTGAAAGTTCGAGGACAAGTGGAGATCGTGAAAGGCCACGCACAGCGCCTGTTTTGGAACCAATCCTAACTTTATTCGAACGCGAACTGATTGATTTATTACGCACAACGCCGAAATGCTCGATACCTTTCAGCAAGTAAGTGTGAATTACTATTATAATTCGCAACAAACAAGTTATCCTCTGTGAATCTTGTCATAAAGCTGCGTAGGGTCTACTTATAAAAACAATAGCCTGAGATACTTGAAAAGTTACTAAGTTGAAATGTCACTGTAACTTCAGCATTTAAGTATGTAGCTTTGTAAGAAGGACCGTACAAAAAAACGGTAGAAACCAGGTTGTAGTAACTTGCCCGTTCTTCTAGGCTCTAGTTGCGACGAACTGGCACCTAAAGCCACCTAGTAAATAAGGCTATTCTTGAAAATGATCCTTGTGATTTTCCTGAATAAAAGATCTTTGTCTACGCAGCCTCACTATGCCGTTTGAAGAAAAGGTTTCTATCACTTTATTTTTTGTGTTGCGAGTGGACAGTCGAGGTGTCCACAGAATGACTTATATTATTATGGTTCACCAAGCACATACCCAGTAAAGAGGAAGTATTTGCCTTCCAATTTCGAAACTAATAAATGTGTTGCTTAACTATGCGACTCGCTCTCACCTAGCTGCAATGCCTATAACGCCATCTCCTTCAATCGTTACTTGACATTGAGACGACCAATCGGAGCACAGCGAGCGACATTTGCGCTAAGCGAAATTGTGGTTGAACAAAATAAATGACATTTCCTCTACTGGGTATGTGCTTGATGTTATGGTTTGAACAAGCGAGTGTAGTAAACATTTATCAAATGTACACCTATGATTCAAATAACTATCTTAGTTACTAATGGTATCTCAGTGGTATTAACTGGTATTTTAATTACAGACTGATCCCAGCATTTCATCATCACTTCGGCCGTCAGTGCAGAGTCGCCGATTACGGCTTCACAAAGTTACCTGATCTCCTCGCTGCTTTGGGCAATACTATTGTTGTAAGTGCATTTTAACAAATCCTTATCTACTTATTTAATCATCATCATCTACCGTTCTCATTCTGATCTTTTCCAAGAGCTCAGTTTTTAGCTTTTCTTATTCTGTGTTACTAACTACATTTCGAAGATCGTCGCCACAACTTGCTGAAAGAAATCTGAGTGTAAAAGACCTCCCTCCATCAGTCCATCAATCGGGTGGAAGGCTGATCCAATCTGCCTGCGCCCAAGTGAATTTTTCGTTTGTTGTCTGCGATACTAATGCTTGACTTTACCAGTAGTGCTATAGAAATATTTTTTCTCTTGACACTACCGATAGTGTCACGGGTAAATAACCCACAAATTGTTCCCAGGTTCTTGGCTCAGGCTCGTCGCGAGTCATAACAATATCTAGCGCCGCCCAAAGCCGTCGTTGGACGTCCGATCTAGTTAAAATTCTAAAGGGCCAGCCCGGCCGATCTATTTCACCTCACCATATACCTCCGCTCTACGAAGCTACGTTCGGTCGAATGTTCTCGCCGGTTGATTACGGCGTGTGTACTTTATCAGAGTTGATGGGAATGGTGACCCCGCAGACGATCACTAGGGCGGCTGACGGCACTATTGCTCTGCCGCGACGTGAGCCTACGCCGGAAGAAAGGGCGCGAACTGTGCAGTTTGCTATGGAGGTAACTTACTATTTACTACTGACTGCCTAAGGTATCAGATCAACATTGTTTCAGTTCTAGACGACTGCTGAAAATAAACATCCCCATTCATTTTCAGACAGAATGATATTGTTTTGTTTTTACTATAGATAGTAGCTATAAATGAACTGTTAGGTGTAGTGTAGATGTACACTACAGCCAACGGTTCACAGCTAGCTTTGTTTTTGGTGGTTTGTGTCAGATGTGTGTAAGTATGCAGTTATTTCTAATCAAACGGCACGATCTATGATATTTTTTTTATCATTGCAAAAAAATTGCTTCGGCTTGATAGCTGATTTCGCGGAGACTTCAAAGCCCGCACTCTAGTATAACTCTTGAAACTCGACGTTTTTATCAAACTAACCAAATAATTCCATTCACAGACTGTAGAACTCCTCTGCTACACGCCAAACTTACGCATGGAATTCTCTCGCTTCGTGCCCGCATACCACGCTCACTTCGGCCGACAACTGCGAGTCGCCCACTACGGCTGCGTGAAACTCGTCGATCTATTAGAACTGATTCCCGAAGCCGTGTCCATCTGTGCCGACCTTGGTGGAGAGAGAGGCGTGAAGTTGACTAGTAAGGCGGCGAGGCCGGTGGTCGCTCAGCGGCTGCGAGCGCTGGGTTCAACTCCGCTGCAAGCGCTGCCTGTGCAATATGCTAGCCAATTCGGCGCTCCACCACAGGTATTCTATCTCGGTTTATCTGTAATGAGCTTAGTAAAGAAAACTGGCTATCCACTAAGACCACGAGGCCAAACTTTTTTGAAACCAGGCATTGCAGAGAAACTTTGCAGCAGTTCGCTCACCGAATCAAGTAAACCGACCGTGATGCTATCTTTATATTCCTGTCATACTTCCAGCCGGACATGCTCGATGTATCAACCCTGGAGGAGCTGATCTACGCAGTAGGCGGCTTCATCGAAGGGGGGATGGTCATAGCGCCGGGTAATGCGTGGCGCTGGATCGGAACCGCGCTCAGCGCATGCGCGGCGTTATGCGGAGATCGGAGCGTCGCGCGCGGTTCCACCAGCGAATACTTCACTGCTGCTTACCGTCGGTTCACGTCCACCTTACCCGATCTACCACAACTTATAGGTATCTATGCTATTATTATAGCGCCGTGGTTTAGTGGGTGCAACTCCGGCTTCCGATCTCAAGGTCGTGCACCTATATTTTTCAATTCGAAAACAACGTATGAAACCCCTCGGCTTAGTCAATTCCGCACGTATCAAATATCTTTCGTGTCCACCAATATTTATTTTATACAATATTTTGTAACAGTGGCGGGGATCATTCGCATTGAAGACACGAGGGTGATTCTAACCCCGGCCTGGCGCACGATTTGGCGGCTCGCTCAGATATTCGCCGATAGCAGTTTGCCACTCACACCAATGGAAGTCTACTTGGAGTATACAAACCGGTTTGAGCCGGTCTTCCCGGGAACTGAAAATGGTAAGAAAACAAGTAATTAAATTAAAAATAAAAAAAATCAAAGTCAGGGGGACTTTGATACCCATGTTTAGGGATGATGATGACGAGTATGTAAGGGTTTCAATGTACTCTCTAATCTTAAAGTCATGTCATTTTGCAGGCTTTGACGGAGTTTCTAATTTCTTGCGTCAATACAGCGAGATATTCACTAACACTGGCAGCGGCAGGTTCGCTCTATGCAATGGAATAGTGGTTCCGAGGGTCAGAGACATCCCCACAATTCACGAGGACTACTCTGTGCACGACACTCCGCCCGGACAGAAGGTAACAAACAAGGCATTTGAGCCCGTAGTCTAAGTTTTAATTTTTTGATTAGCAAAAGTTATTCGCATTTTTTGTATAAAGAAAAATATACTTAGGCACATTGATACAACGGAAATTGGATTTAAATATTCCCGCAACTATACTTTATCCTATTTATTCTTTGGTTTCAGGGTTCTCGTGTGTTTGATTCTCCAAAGCATAGCATTTGGTGCTCTCCGCCGGCCAGCGCTTTACCCGCTCCCAACGCATTGTTGACTTTTGAGAAACGTAAGTTATACTTTATTATGTTACTTATAGAATATTCTCTAGTGTAATATAAATTTACCTAATTATTTATAACTTTTGTTTTTAAACCAATAGGTCGCACTCGCTTAGCGGCGCAGTTCGATGCACCGTAACAATCCCACCTGTGCCACAACGAAAGCATTCCTCTTATATTTAGACGCGTGCGTTTGATTTATGCCGACCAAAACCATCTAAGGATTTAACCCAGGGTCGCAACGAATTTTAGACTAAAAGTGTCCTAAATATTGTGATGTATGTAACAATAATGTTTTAGATCGTGTATATTTTTGTGTGTTTTATTTAGGTTTAAGGTGTTCTCAGCATTCGTTAGATGTTATTGTGCATTACAAACATGATTTTTCAACCACTATATAGAATTTTCATCTCGTGTATACGATACAAATACATCGACGTCAAATTCTTGATGTTTTAGAAATACGTTTTCTTGTAAATTTATCTTACAACTTGACAAATTAAATTACTTTATTAGCCTATGTAAGTAAAACATTTATTAGTCTTCTCATACACGTAAATGCTTGATTAGAGTGAATGAAGTTACATCAAATCTAATCAATCGTTATTTTATTTTTACATTTTGACATATGTATGTAAGTATATTTAACTAGTTTATACATGTGATGAAGGACTGATGAAAACCTCAAAATGTCAATAAAATTCTAAGAATGTTTCTATGTATCTAAGATCCGAACCGTCTCTTTTGGTATGTTATTTATCAAATCGTATGTAGGTAAACTTTTATACATTCTTAGAATGACTTACATTAAGGCGTACATATCATTACTATGGTTTGAGGCTCAAAGTTTTTAGAAATAGCGTATTAGATTAATAGTAACCCCTATAAGTTTGTTAATACCTCTAACATGTTTCGAATGCCAACTTAGAGTACAATAATAAAATGTGTTGATTTGTGTCTAATAAAGTTTATCCTATATGTGATCTCATTTTGTAATGCATGGAATATGGCCATGGTTTCATCATAAACATTATCTAATTGTTATTGTACAGACATTACTTTGTCAATCGTATTATCACTTTCGAATTTATGTACATAAATTTAGATAACATTTACATACAAAATCTATTTCTTGGAAACTGGATTTTCTGATGTATGTGCTAACTGGCCCTATGATTATAATCACAAAAATGTTGAGTCAATTAACACCTTCAAATATTTTATTATTGTTGAATCAAAATAAATGGACTAAATATTTGTTAGGATATGCTTGTGCCTCTTGTGCAATAACTTTATTTATAAAAGCTGGAGTTCCACATTAATAAAATAAATTGGATTATTGTATTTTTTAAGCTAAGAAGATTATAAAACTTAATTTAAGAGAACTAAAAGCTTGAGATTGGCTCATCTGAAATATGTTTAAAAGAGAGCCAGTTAACGTATAGTTACGATAATATATAGTTAAACAAACAAAAAAAACTTATTGAGAGCACAATAAACAGTTTTATGTTACATGGATATTTGGATTTAGAAAATAATTTTATGATTGTAAAAATTGTATTGTCGACCAATACAGTGTCTAATCAGGGGGTCGATTCTAGACCGATAGACATTTTATCACGATAGAAATATATCCCAAGAACTGTCAAAACTCCATAGATTTTGACAGTTTTTGGGAGATATATCTATCGTGATAAAAAAGTCTATCGGTCTAGAATCGCCCCCCAGTTTTCAACTACTATTATATGCTTCAAAACTCAATAGCAAGTGGTTCAAAAAAATGGTTACCCACTATGTACTTAGAATACATGGGCTTAGTATGAAAGGCATTCTAGCTCTGTTAGTTTCGTACCAATAAAATAATGCCGTGAATGAGACGTTCGTTATTTCTTATGATCTGTAAATTATCCGATATATTTAAATTTTATTGTAAACAAGTATGTATGTACTGTACATAAAATCTCGCAACAAAATATTGGTACAAAATGCACATAATTATTGTTGCCTAATGTAGTATCTAATCTACTAGCATTAGGTGTATCTAAAATATTTAAATTAATGTGGAACTTAAGTTAATTTGTAATGATCATGATTAATTATGGATTATTTATATTATTTTTCACATAAAATTGTAAGCAGGCCCTTGCATATTTTGTGTTTGAAATTGTTTAATTGCATTGTTTTGTATTTTGTAAACACTGCCAGTCAGCATTTATCCAAATTGGCGATCACAAGTATCACCTTGTTTAGAATTCTCTTATTGTTTTTATATTTTGACCATTACAAGTTATTTTGATGCTGATTTTGAAAACAGCAATATTCAAGATTAGCATAAAACTGTCCACTCAATGTAACAATATTAGTTAAGTTTTTTAAAATTGGATTCTTTAAGACTGTAGCAGATATATTTAAGTAATTTTTAAGTTATTTTACTTATATGTGACCAATAATTTTATTACCATAAGATAGAAGTAAGTATCTTTGCAAAGAAAGTACAGTAAGTGAAGATGGCTAAGATTAGTATTATTTTTTCTACATCTTCGTAATTCTGTGATCATTTGTATCTTGTTGTAGTTATTTCAATCAATATAAGTGTGGAAGTAGTATCTTGTCAGTATTGCATGAAAATGAATGTAGTGTTCGAGAATAAATGTTATTTTTTTGAATAATAGTTGTGTATATATTTTGGTGTCCGATCTATTCTTCACTGGAGGTTTCTTGATCTTTCTCAGAAATTTATATTGGAAAATTGCAAGTATTAGGAATCCAGTTCTCACTGTTCTGCACCTTAAAAACATATGTATGTCATTCCCAGCATACACTTAAGAACTTCTTGTTGCCATTTAGCAAAAAGAATATCTTAGAAATGTATGACTGAGATCAGCCCAGTCTACTTTCTGTTACCAGGCAGTTTAGACACATAATTTTGTTAAAGGAATAAGCAGAAGCATGGTATGGTATGCGAAAGATGTGGACTAAAGAAAGTTTTAATTAAAACAAATAATAAATAATTTATTGAATTTATTGCAATGACATTTTTAACTACTTAATTGAGGAAACAAAGGCTAGCTGATAAGAATCATTCACTTGGTCTGGTCTGAGAGGGGACCATAACGTCTCTCCCAAATCATGCGATGTTTCTGTTTCATGTAAGCCTTTCTAGCATCGGCGTAGCCTCCGAGGTCACCATCTGATATGAAAGAAAATAACTGCATTAGAAAACCTACAACAGAACCCTGAGTATACTTTGTTGCCATAAGTAAACAAATGTTATTTAGAGGGATAAAAAACATTAGAAATAGTATTAGAACTCACACTTTATAAACCAAGCTTCCTCAGCAGTTTTATATTTATCAATGAGAGGTTTGCAAGCAGTCATATGATCGGGACTCTCATACATCACACAATCTTCAAAGCGCTGACGCAGGATATTCAGAATTTCATTGTCTACAAGCCTGAAACAAAAAGAACAGATAGGAGACCGTTCTCGTTAAAAAACTAAGTGATCGAAACCAAAAGCTCTATCTAACCTATCACGTTTGAACTGGCTGTTGGCTTCGAAGTCACAGACGACATCGTCCTCGTAGCATTGATCGATAGTCGGTACCCGGCGGAACTTCTGGTGGTACCACGGATATTTTTTCTGGTTCGGTACAACCACCTTCTCTGCAGTGAAAAAATTACGATTAGATGTTTGCTTACATAACAGTACGAAGCTGAAACTAGGTTTTAGTACCAACCTCGAAACCAAGTTACTGGTGCATCAACTGTGTTATACATAGCTCGGGCAAACGCCCGCAGCAAGTTATCGTCAGGTGGACAATTATCTTCTTGAGCCATCTTTACTGCGAGTTTTGTGCTGCGAGTGAAGTAAAAGTAAACACACTAAACACCAGACAGAAATAAAAATAAAGTCGTTTTGATCTACCTACTCCTCCCTTCTTCTTCTAAAAAAGTTATTTGACTGTTTAATAATTTAATTTGACGTTTGACAATGACAGCGAAGACAATTAGACAGTTGACAATGACATAATTACCTCACCCTCACCGCCATTTTTTTCTAGGGTTCCGAACCAAAAAAAATGGTAAAACTGAATGAAACGAAACAACGAAACATGAACCAGACCTTTCGCGTTTTTGAAGGTTATTTTTTTTCGTGGACGAAGTCGCGGGTAACTGCTAGTGAATTAATAAATAGCGCCTATCACGAATTATGAAGTTTGTGCCATGAGTATCAATCAAGTGCTAATAATATTGTAAAAATGAATTAAAAATATGTATGTACCTAGGTAGCTTATAAATTGATTTATTGTTTCTTTTTCCTCTGCACTCTAGTTTTTTATAATAAAGACCACAGAAAGTTGATCTTTATTAGGTAGGTACCGTAGAGTAGGTACTATCGTTTCGACGTAGGTAGGTACCTACTGTATATTTTTCCATACGACACGGGAAACGCAGAAAAAAAAATAAGACTGTCTAACCGAGACGCGTTCCCTTCAAGAATCCTTACGGGGCTCTCAGCGAGAGAGCCGACTCGCGCTTGACCGGAAGTTAGTTAGATGGAATATTAAATTGCTGCGGGTTCGATTCCCACATAAGACGATAAAAAATATTCTTTGGGATAAGCTTAAGATAAGTAAATAGATGTTTGGTCCTTTGGTTTCTATAGTTCTAGTATTAGAAGAGGCGGGTAAGTAGGTACTTACTTAGTTCTTTGCCCCACACCTCACGCCTAAGCTCAAAATAACGAATAGTAGGTACACAGTTACTGTGTAGGTACCTACTATTCGTTATTTTGAGCTTAAGTAGTATTCCCACAGTAGGTAGGTACTTACTAGCGCTGGAATCTTAAAGGTCTCTGCAGCTCAATGTGCGCTTGTTGTTTGAGCCAAGAACTAGAGTTCAAATTCAAATTCAAATTCTTTATTAACTAATAAAATAACATTACAGAATGCTCCAAGGCGTTATTCTATTTTAAAACTAAGTTGAGCGTTAAAAATATTTACATTTATAAAAAAAAAATTCGAACGAGCGAAGCGAGCGTAGTGTCAACTTTGGCGAACCGGTGTTGTTGTGTGTTTGTATGTAGGTATAATGTTTGTTAGAGCATAACTTACGAACCGCTTCCAATCTGTAAGTATAATAAAAATTGAACGGTCGACTGGTCTACTATAGTTTACTGGTAGGATTATAAGCTAAACCTGTCAAGGGATTGTAAAGTTACCTAAACGGGAGTAAAAATAAATAAAACCATACAAAAAAATAAAATGGGTTGTTACATGATAAGTAGAGCTTTGTCATTCCACAACTGGTACTTATTTATTTTGTAGATTTTATAAGCCAGAGTAGGTTGTGTAGTTGGATTTCTTGGTTTAATGACATTGTCGTTCAGGTAAAAGGTAAAACTGATAATTAGCTAGATCGCGGTACTGATAGGGTTTGCAAAGTTAACTCGACCAATGTAAAAAAACAATATTTTCTTTTTTGGGTATATCACGTGATCTACTTACTTAAAAGTAGTAGTTTGCCCCGAAACTACTACTGTAGGTAAGTAGACACACTATACTATTTTATTTTACTTACCATTCAAGAACAGATTTAAATTTATCAATCATGTTTGTCCGTATAGATGACAATGAGATAAGGAGGCTTTTACATTGAACAAGCGGTCATTGAGCGATGGGCGGGCGGGAGCCTAGGGCGGGGGCACGCATGCGCCATTGAACTACATTCGGGTTGCTAGTCACAACAAAGAGGAATCTTAGGATTGTGTTATTGTGTAATGTTTCATTAGAATTTAATAAAATAAGCAAACTAATCGGACTGTGTCGAAAAACATTGCCAGTCCACTAGTAGCAGGAGCTTTAAGATTAGAGCTTTCTCTACCGCCGATTTAAGTTTGAGTTAAATAATCGGATTGTTAACAAAGCCGCAGTAATCCAGCAGTGCCGAGAAAGCTCGCCAGGAGCTTGCAACCCAGATGTTTCTGTCAAATTCCGGTTTCGGTAGTCAGTGTGTGAGGAAACGTGTATGATCCGCGGCGCGGCGGAGTGCGGCATAATGGTGGTTCGGGCCTCTGAGTCAGTAGCGAGGCACGCGTGCTAGCGGCCTGTCTGTTCGTGCCCATGCGAGTGCTCTGCCGGCAGGATGAAGTGGCGCGCGCGCGGATCCTCCCGCGCGAAGGACCGCGCCAACATGAGCTTCTTCATCTTCATCATATTCTTCGTGGTGTTCGGTGTGATAGTTCTTACTGAGCTGGTGCTTTTGGAACGGCCTGTGGTTCCTGGATCCGCGAGGCGCTACGGCGACGAGCTTCAGGTGAACAGACAGACTAATACCTAATAAACAACGCTTCCTTTGTTGGTACAATAAGTACTGTATTCGTTGAATAAAACGAGTTTTTGTTGACACTGCATCTATAGTTATCTTATTGCAATAGGAAACTACCTACTGACTTGTGATAGACTACATAAATACAACCGTTTGTACGATAATAAAATTAGTTACCCACTGTTTACTAATGGATTATTGGTGGTAGGTACCAAAGTTTACTAAAAACATTGATAAGTACTTATTATATTTACCTACTACCTACTATATTATCTGTGGTTAAACCTAATAATTAAAAAACAGACATTACTACGTACGAGAATACTAACTAATAAGTTACTGTTGTGCTAATAAGTATGAATGAACGAATGGTCATCACGTCATCGTCAAAATACGATCGACACAGACGACTTTGCTCTACATTACTCTACCATAACTAAGTAACTACCTAACTTCTATTTTAAATCTTTGTGTGGGTACTTGGAACGAGGGGCATTGCTATAAATAAATAATCCATCACTTCTAGAAAGGAAGTAAAAGGGCTAATTGCATACCGCTAACAAAGCGGGTATCTTCATTCGGCATAAAAACGTTTAGTTAGAATCTATAATAACTAGACATTTTTACCAAGATTTGGGGCATCACATATTAATTATACAGGATGTAACATAATGTCCCTTTAAGTCCAAAATGGGGTTAATCTACTCGTCATGGCGAACAATAATTTGTTATACGACTTTTAATATTTCGAAGTTCTTCATTCATGAAAAGAGTCTTAAAGTTTCCTTAAAAATAGCATTGCACACGTGTTAAAGTGTCTATGTGTGGGTGCGATGTGATAGGAGGGTGCGTGAGTATGTGTACTAACAGGCTGGATACATACGCAAAGTAAATAAACAAGGTTGGTCGCAAATCTCAAAGACAAAAATAAATAGAAATTTCCAACATGTTGTAGGTATTAAATTTTTGCACATGCCAATCTATTCATATGTTTGGTCTGAATAAGCCCCTTGTCGGCTTATAGGGACAATACACGTTGTACCCACAGAGTGAATTAGTACATTTTTCATAAAATTAAAAATGGTCCTACAAACAGACTTAGCGTGGCTCGACTTTTTAGTGACAATGACCCCCTTGCAAAATCCGTTGATGGCTGATTTGCAATTTAGCATCCGGTTTGTATAACCTTGACTGTGCCCGTTGAGTGGTCTCCGTGTCCTTTTATTTTTTCTGGTTCCAACGGTCAAAACTCCCTACGATTCTTATTATGTTAAGCACTACAAATTATTATAACAAATACATTCTAAAACATTAGCATTACTTAGCGCTAATTTTCATACCTAACTGATAGTACATATTTTTTATGCTTTTTTTTGTGAAGCATAAAATCGCAAACAATGAAGTTACTTGACTAGCACACTCACTCATCATATTAATATTTTCATAGTCTAACCGTGAAATTAAAACAAAAAAAGTCAAATAATTTACAACCACTAGAAAAAAAGGTTTTTTTTTTTCGAAGTTCAACCAAATTATACGATTAATAATGATCATCTCTACCCATAAGTTCATTTAATGTCGCCATTGTAGCGCCATCTTGTATCAATTTATAATCCAGCCAAAATATTGGAAGTACCTTGGTAGATACCGGCCATGAAGCGGTCATTAATCTTCATTGCTGACCTCTTTATAGTACCTACGTTCTAAAATAAAACAGCAAAAATTGTTTAAGTTACAACATAAAAGAGCTATTCATGAATCGTTACCAAAACTTTACCTATACAGTCTTTCATTTTAAATATGCTTCATTTAGACAATAAAGTCGTAAAAAAAATCAAGAGGAAGTCATAATTATGATAGGGTTTCTTAGACATTCCAATACCGTTTTGGTTTTAGTTCCAGTAAAATTGTAAAATCGGTGAAACCAGTATAACGTGAGCTTCCATTTCATAGAGTTTTTTGATATTGTACTTAGTTCAGGTAAAACTTTTATGCAGGTCGGGGCGAAGTAAGTTTTGAATATCAAACTGTTCTTAGCGTACGTCTGTCAAGAGTTTCGACGATTTTTCTAAAACCTATACTTTTAAGCTTATCATTAGATTACCATTAAAGGCACTTATCCAGAATAGGTACTTACCTACGTACCTACCGAAATTGTGTGTAATTTTTAGTAAGTAAATAATTATTTACAGAGCTGGGAAGGCAGGACAGAAACGGGGGGTGGCGATAACGGGGACCCACCACCGCCTGCGCACGCGCCGCTCGATGCGGTATGGCAGCCAGTGGCTGGTACTAAGTAAGTATATAATTATTTAAAAATATTGAGTTTTTTTATACTACCAGAGCTTTCAAATTGACAAAAAACAACAACGTGAAAACTGCTCCTGAGTTAAGAAGTTATTAGTCTGTAAGCAGCGTCTGCGTCTACGCCACAGAACAATCATTTAGTTCATCTGTCTCTTCAATCTTACCAAACAGATTATTGTTAGCCAGCATACTGGTTTTTACATGTTTTTTACGGCCTTTGTAAGTATTTGTTTTCGAGTGAGAGGTGCACTGCTAGAAGAGATAGTTCGAAAAGTTGGGTGTTAATTTCTGTCGGTAAACATCATAATATCCATGACCTAAGTTTGTGAGTTTGTTGAACCTAGAAAAACCACAAGGTATTTTCGAAGTTTACCTAGTAGCTTGGTAGTATACAAATTAGAATAGATAGAAAACTCTTTATTGATTACTTACACGGTTTTTAATAAAAATACGGAGGTTAGTTAGGAGAAAATAAATCTGCAACAGCTAAGCGATGTATTTCTTTTAAATGATTTACCAATCATAAAAATATCATTTATTCTATTTACAGCAATTTATTAACCATCGCCTCTGTAAACATCATGTACGTGTACAAATATTGTGGAAATTAAAATTCTGAAACCTGAGCAAATAAATAAATATGAAAACAATGTTTATTCGTAACGTGATGCTTAAAATCAGTTAAACACCCCCATTGGTTCTCCTTGTAGTAGATATTTGAGATGAAATGCAGTAATATTTTCCTCGCTTTTCATATTTTTCCACTAGAGCATAAAGTTTACGTTAAGTACTTATACACAAAAGTCTGATTTATTTGAATGTGAACCTTTATCGATGACGATAAAGTTATTATGAAATCTCAGTCTTACACATTATTATAACCAGGTCTATTTATTAATGGTCCTATGTATTTTACCTCTATAACTGTTCTGGTTAAGTACTAGTTACCTAGCTTGAATAACAAAATGAAAACTTAACAATTACCCTGTTACTGAGAATTGTATGCTTGCAATGTTACCCTCTAAGTCGAAATTAGGAGTACATATCTAGAATCTCGCGCTAATAAACACAGTCACAGATTTTTATCGATCTTTCGACACAATAATTAAACCATTTGCCTTTTTCTCATTGTTTGTTGGCTCTCACTTGTTTTATTTTTAATTATGAGTAGCTATCGTAATAAAAAAATAAAGTAAAACCATAGGATTTGTCTTATGGTTTACTTTTTTTATTATTATAAATAAATAAATAAATATGCATGGACATTTCACACGACGCCCTCTAGTCCCAAACTAAGCAAAGCTTGTAATAAAGCTTGTAAGCTTGTTTTATATTATACAATTTTTATTATTTCGTTTATTATATATTTTTATTTTATTAATACATTATTATATTATTTATACAAGGAGCTTCTTTATTTAAGTAAGTATTAGATCCGCGTACCATATGGGATAGTTATGGACACTTGCCAGGAAGTTGCAGAATTTTATGAGTGCAAACATAATATTTGTCAAATATTGGCGTAATGAGAGACAAATAATTCTTTAGTATAAGAGCTCAAAGTAATTTAAACCTGTCTGAAATAAATTCAGTGTTTCATCAAAAATCAATCAATTTCAATCAAAGCGCTGATGTTTAAAAATACTCGCAATACCTATCCATAAACTTTCTAATATGTTTTTGCTCAGAAAACGTCGCAACTTTCTGCAATAATTAGGTGTAATAAATAATAACAAAGTTTGGAATAAAGCTAAACTACCCTAGTTTAATCCTAAAATTGCTTTCGTTTGAGATACGTTTTATTTAGCTTGTTCTCAGACTGACATGTTTGCGAGCCCCTATGTATGAGGGTTGAGGGTTGTGAATAAATAGCTGCTACAAGAGTTCTTTTTTTAAACCGACTTTGAAAACTAAAGTAATTCCCATTTCAGTGCATTATTTTCATAAAATGTACACAGAGTAGGTACTCAGGAATACTTGTAGTTGGTTCGATTTTGATAGGGTTTCATTGCTCTGTTGAGAATAAGCTCGAGGTAGATAATACATAAGTGTCATAATGCACCTACCTGAAAGGTGTTTATCGACTAATACAGTATTTTCAATATTTACAAAATACACATGAAATAGTTGAGGTATCTATAATCCTTTGCAAACGATTTATAGATAGTTGAACTGATCCAAATCAGTATCAATCGGAAGCGTACCAAAGACACTGGCTGCATTGCCGCACTGAATAGTAATGCTGATACGCTGGACCAGATACTCACCAGCCTTCGAGTCACGCGTCGTCGCTTCGACCAAACGCCCTGTCAGAATTTTGAGAATATTTTTTGTGTATTATTAGCTTAAAACGTGCACATTTAAATTATCTCCGGAATTTATTTATTTATTTTTATTTGTTGTTTGTCTTAGCGAGTTATCTTTAGATGTACCCAATCTATCTAGAGGGAAGTAGGAAGTATGGTTTCAGTGTGCACTGTCTATTTGATGAAATTCACGTTGCATCGGTCGATAGACGATAGATATTTGTTGAGTCAGGAACTACGAGTAACTACAATATTCAGTCGATCAAAGTCAACTGAACGCCATGTAGGTTTATTAGGTTGTAGATGTGGGTCAAGTAGATGGAATACAGACAAATAATTAATTACATTTGTGGTCGTTTTAACCACAAATGCGCGTATTTTATAAAATTATATAATTATGTGGCTACGCATCTAAATGAATCATCTTTTTTTTTTTATCTCTAAACAGCACCCGTTGTATACTAATTACGTGCCATAAAGTATTTCTATTCACCTATTTTCTGCGATCTTTTAAAAACTTCGTGCACACCCGTATGTTAGTACCTTTTTAACAGTTTAATTATCATATTTTATCGGTAGCTCGTGTTTGCATAAATTATTGCGAATGCTGTTCATTAGAGTATGTAACCACGACTGCTGATAGTGGTTACATGGTTTTAAAAGGAAAAAAAAAACAAACAAAACTGTGCCAGTAACTGACGATTTGACGTTTTATCGTAATGCTGAGCCTTGATTAATATTTATGCGGAGAAATAAATGTTTTCATAGAATTGGTATTCAGGCCTTATTTTAAAAAAGTAGGTTATCTTTCATTTTGATTTGAATGTACAAAATTAGAATATAACATTATTTTACAAAAAAAGGAATAGTAGCTACTGAGGAATTTTTTCAGACCGATAATAATAAATAAATATTCAAGGATATTTCACACAACGCCCTCTAGTCCCAAACTAAGCAAAGCTTGTATTATGGGAACTAAATGGCTGATAGAAAACATGTATACTTGTTTTTGTAAATACATACCTACTTATAATACATACCCAGACATAGAACAAACATCTATGTTTGCCACACACAAATGCTTGTTCTTGGTGGGGATCAAAGCCACGACCCACAGCTCGGAAGGCAGAGCTATTACCGACTGAGCTGTGACGCCGGTCATAAGTTGGTACTTATCGATTTAAAGGAAGAAAAGTATTCACTAAATTCGGTTAATCATACAAATTGCCTCACAAAATTTAAATCCGTTGTTCGTGAGTCAAGACAATCAAGGGTAGTACCAAATTAGCAATGTAATTGTTATTCCTTACGCTGGCGCTAGAGGCGTACTGAAACAAATCGATAAAACAAGTGCCCAAGGGCTTTCCAAGGGATTCTTGTAAGTACATCGCATAATGGACCGAAGTACTCGCAGGCTCGTATGTACATCGTGACCTCTGTATATTTTGACATATTTTTGGTAGTAAATAGACCTATAAGTTTTCTATAAAAATTTGTACTCAAATGTATGCTTGAAATAGTTTTGAGTACGAGTTTTTATTGCGATACGACCGTCTAAATACGACGAAGTCCACTATAAAAAAAACAAAAGAAAAGACTTTTGTTAGCGCTAGCACGTGAAATACAAGAAAAGAGAGGTAGACATTCTCTCTACAAACACACACATCACGGGTCCGTATTCACGAACAATGCTCAAGCTTTTCGCTGATAGGTGTCAAAATGCCTGAGCTCTCAACAAAAAAATTACCATGTATCAATCAACTTGGAGTCGTATAATAACGAACATAATCTGTGATAAAATATCGTAGCACTCTCTATGTATAATTCGTAGCGCAAATGCTACGTCTTAGCACTTCCGTACTTTCATATTTGGTAAATCTCGATGTTTTTGTGTGTTGAGTGAGATGAAGGGAACCACCCGAGTGTAGTGGGTTTGATGACTGTTCACCCGATGGAGAGCACTCGCGTCCAAACCACTTGATGGCTGTCGTGTGTGATGTTAACGAGGGAAAATTTTCAATCGTACCCCTTTCGCTTATGAAAATTTCACGAAAAAGTAGTTTATGTATTTGTTACGAAATTATCTTTAATGCTATTAATTTTTGAAGGGCCTTTTATTGCCCTCACCAGAAATTATCGAATAACGTAGTACTTACTTATACTTGTTTTTATGGTATTCCTCACCCTGGATCTAGTTGTTATAGCCGATTCCATATTTTATCTAAATTACTCCCTAGCATTCGTAAAAAATTGACAAAAAAAACATAACTTTTTATGATGATGAATACTTTTATGTAGGTACCTATTTCGTAGAAAATATTATTTACCACATTTTCTTTTAGACTCGACTTTCTGTCTATCATGATCAGTGGTGCCAAGTCAGTGTGTAGATATTTTCCGATAACGTTCTTCCTCAGTATCATAAGTTTATCAGATGGGATGTCAGCCAGCTTACGAGCAGCATCGTCACGTAAGCCACGTTAGGGCGAGACTAGAGATCTTTCGTGACTTTGTTCATCTTTAACTTAATTTGCTATTTACTTTTATCGACTCGTTGCATGCAATATAACGAAGACTTCTTTTAAAACCATATTATAAAATATTTAATTATCTAGAAGACAAACAAGCTTGGGACGAACATTCTCCAATTAAAACAATAAAAAATTAAAAATAATTATCATAATAAACCTAATTATACAAAACCTTATGACGATTCAAAGTGATTTGTGAGATTTTATTGAATAAAAGCATTTTGACTTTGCACATGAAATCATAAACGTGATTTTGCAACGATTTGGTATGATTTTTCCCCCGAAATCCTCCTACGTTGTATCAGATTACGGCGTAGCCATATAAAACTGCAAAACCATTTGGAAGGATTTCTAGGTGTGAATTTGTTTATACGATTTCGTTTTCTCGTTGAACGCTAGTCGTTTATTGTAGCAGTTTATTGGCAAACATACTTATATTAATTTGTTCTATTAATGTTCCTACTAATGTTGTCAAAGTATAGGCCAAGTAACTGTTGAGGGCTGCATATTGGATGTGTGCGAACAAAACCTAATAATAAAAACACGTAAAGAAAACGCAAAATGCCTCCAGCGCTGCATGGAGCTTAATAAATAATGGCTTTCCCGTCAGCTGCCCTTAGAACACTCATTCATATTTTATCCAAAACGGTATATCTTTGTTAGTACGTAACAAGAAGACAAGAAACAGATACATTTTCCAATTACGAAGGTTCTATGGAGCTCACACGCTTTTTTCTGTGAGTATCGCATTTCAGTCAGTTAGTGTGCGTCACTGAGGTGAAGTGAGACTTTTCGACTTTTCTTCAAATTACTTTTTCAAAGAAATGTAGAGCCATTTTTTCTTCTTCTCTTATATATGGCCTCTGTCCGCCATTTCGACAGACAATTTTGCCAGTGTCAAGTGGATTATTTGCAATAAGTTAAGTCGAGTCATCCTAAATAGTGAACAGTGAACTTGACTCAAGCATTGATTTTTTGACACCTTTCAATAAACATCTGTTGAATTTTATTTATTTTTTTTGTATTTATACAATTCAAAAAAAAGTCTCAAGCCAAAAAAGCGTTATTCAATAAAATCACAAAAGAGCATTTACAATCTAGAATGATGGAACAGAACTAAATAATGTAACATATCGATGACCCACCCGATGTAATGTGGTAACTTTTTTAATGTTTGTTACCTCAGAACTGCGTCATTTATGAACCGATTTCAAAAATTCTTTTTTTATCTGGAAAGATATACTTTCAGGTTGGTTCCATTTAATTTTCATCAAAGTCAGCTGGTGAATCGGCTGATGAAGCTGGTAGTCGAATTGAAGTCGTTTTGTCTATTCTTTTAAACTTATAAATTATTACATTATACCACGTCCTTGAGTAAATAAACATTCTACATGAGACTCTGCCCTATTTAATCCTGAAAAGCCATCATACACCGACAAAGTTTCGTCGCTGTAAGTAGTTTTAAATTAAAAAGATTCAGCCGCTCGCAGTTGGCTGGAATTTAATTAGTGTCTCGGAATGTGAATTAAACTCCTTGATGGAGGTTCTCGCTTATGTCAGGCCGCCTGGCGCACTCCTCACTTTAGGAATGAAGCTACAAGTACATAAACTGCCACGAGAGACGTCGTGGTTAGCGTACCTACGTTGCACGCAAAGCGTCGTGTTATAGCCATTTGGTACTCCTATGCTATGCAAATACGTATTTGAATTTTGTTCCCAGCTCGCTCAGTCGTAAAACTACAAGATAAGGGTTACGCGATAGAAGAGATGCGCCTGTCGGTTCATAAAAACTGTAGCATCCAGCGCTGTGCAAAATTGAATTACTATTGCGTTTGAGGAAGAGTACCTGTTTATTTAGATATAAATAAATAAATATTCATGAATATTTCCCATAACGCCCTCTAGTCCCTAAGAAATTAAGCAAAGCTTGTAACTAGATGTATTCACGAAGTGAGTCTTCTATATGAGCAGTATATATATTATTCTGTGGTGAAGCTATGACAAGAAATTGCTTCGCCTGCTCCGCGGCTGCCGCACAATTAATGTTCTGGAATAAACTTTCTTGAAGCTATTAAATTTTGTTTACTTACTTATTCATTTCATTGCTTTTTTGTTCGCTTCGACTTTGATAACACTGATAAAATAGCAAACCATGTCTGTTTATAACATTTTTTGAGGAAGTTATGTTAGAACTGCGGTTTATTATTATATTGCAATTAAAATACACTCGAGAGCAATGATTCCGGGTCACTTAAAGAATGTTAAAAATCTCGGAAACTAAAAATGATAGGTTAATGCAATAAATTGTATTTAATAGACAATGTAATACTCCTTAAATGAAAGTAAAAAAATATGAGTCACCATACATTTTATTAACACAAAATTACATAAAGAAAAAAACTGCTGATCTCTCCTTAAAACAAAAATAGGAAACATGAAATTTTTGAACTTTATTACGATTTGACTTGAATTTTAATACTTCGTATTGCCTCCTCGTGCTTCCATTACTGCGTTTACGCGGTTTGGCATGCTGTACACCAAGTTCCTTATACGATTTTGGGGAATATTCTCCCATTCCTCTGTGAGAGCAATTTTGAGCTCACGAAGCGTGATTGGGGGAGGGTTTCGTTGTTTTACGCATCTGCCTAGCTCGTCCCAAGCATGCTCGATCGGGTTGATATCCGGGCTGCGCGCTGGCCACTCCATACGAGTAATGTTCATCTCTTGAAGGTAGTCATTCACAATCCTACCTGTATGAGGTCGGGCATTGTCATGCATAAATATAGCATCCTCACCTAAATTGACCATAAATGGACCAACATGATCATTGAGGATTTCTTCCACATATCTTACGCTAGTTAAAGAGCCGTTTTCTATGATCACCAGCTCTGTGCGACTTTCAGAAGAAATTCCGGCCCACACAAGTACAGACCCACCACCGTAGGCTACTTTTTCTTCGATGCATGCTTGCTTGAATCTTTCCCCTGGTCTTCGATACACTCTGTGTCTTCCATCGTGCTTGTAGAGCATAAATTTTGATTCGTCGGAGAACATAACTTTTGACCAATCTTCAATACTCCAATTTACGTGGCTCTGGGCATATCTTAGTCTTGAAATACGATGCCCACGCTCCAGTTTAGGGCCGTTTGCAGGTCTAAGGGGTTTTAAGTTAGATTCAGCAAGCCGACGTCTTACTGTCCATGCACTTGGGTTACTTCCTCCGAGGCGTCGAAACTGATTTGTGAGTTCAGTTCCTGTGAGAAAGCGATTTCGAAGCATGGTGTTCACCAAGTATCGGTCTTCTCGTGCTGTGGTACACCTGGTTCTGCCCGTTCCTGGTCTGCGTAGGTTAGAACCAGTTTCTTCGTAACGTCGGAGAACTCTTTGTACTGTTGACAGCGACACACCGACAGTCCTGGCTGTATCGCGCTGACTCCGGCCGGTTTCCAGCATTGTAAGTATTCTGGTGCATTCTTCAGGCGTAAGCGACATAATTTCAGCTTGAATAATGAATATAGAGCACTATCAACATGGTTTATATACCCACATAAATGACAGATTACAAACAAAAGCAAAACCAAATGCTGTAATTTCGTAGTTCCATCTTCGAAAGTGGCCCTTTTTCAAATTTGATTTTTTTAAGATATAACTTTACAATAACTAAGAAGTTTTAATACCTTCATTTAAGGAGTATTACATTGTCTATTAAATACAATTTATTGCATTAACCTATCATTTTTAGTTTCCGAGATTTTTAACATTCTTTAAGTGACCCGGAATCATTGCTCTCGCGTGTATATCCTTATTTGTTCTTTTGTGACCCTACACAAACGAATAAATAAGGATATATCGATATATTCTAAATGATCCTTGTGATTTTATTGAATAAAGAAATTTCGACTTTGACTTTATATACTATTGAAGTGATTATTTTGTGGTTATTCAATAAAATTAAAAACAGTGTTAAAGGGGCTGGGAGTAGTGGGTTAACTCCCACTCAGTGACTTTTTTACCGTTTATTTTCTTAATTTATTAAATCCCCGGGTATAAAAAATCTACTCTCCTCTCGCAGACAAGTCTTCCCACTTAGTGGGACAACGTTCAATCCTCAAGGGGCACTGTTCGATGCACAGTTTCTGTATGGGAACATTGGAAACTAGTCACGCTGATTATCCTATCCGACCTTTACTTTGAATAAATAAACAGGGTTTATTCTGATGAGAAAACTTCGCGAGTTATATAGTATTAGTTATAAACTAGGTAAGTATCATTTTATTAATCATTTTATGAACGTGACAAGTGACCAAAGGGCTGGCGCTTACCTTGGACAGAGAATTAGTATTGCCATACAAAGAGGTAACGTTGCCAGCCTTTTGGGCACCCTGCCTGCAGTCGGTGATTTGAACTCTGTTTTCTATCTCTAGCATTTAGAATTCAGAGTTCATTTTAATATTTTTTTTTTTGTTAAAAAAGCTATTTTCTTATTAGTATTTGTATATAGGTAGTTATTGTTTTGATCAATAAAATACGCAATTTGAAATCTTAATATCAATAATATATTTTAATTAATATTTCATTCATATTAACTAGGTTATTATGAATTAAATTATTTTGGGGCCTGTTCTAGGTATAACTTGGACGGAGGAATAAAATAGACTAACAAAACTAATCGGATCTCTTTCGATTCGATCTTTTACAGTGATCTTTCCGAAAAGTTACGAAATTGATACCGGCAAAACAATTTGCTATATCTATTTCGGTAATTACATTCACTTCTTTTATCCGAAAATATCCATAACTCGTCTAATCCTTGACCCGGCTCCAGGAATTTCTCTAATAATCATAATATCGAGAGTTGTATTGGAAAAAGGCTCCCAACGCTGAGACATTGGAGTTTGGTGAAGCGTTGGAACAACATAGTATTGTTATTCATTGTGTGAGATTGGTCTTTACTTTGAACCGGTAAGGTTTCTTGACGTCCACAAATAGGAAATAAGCCGAAGCTATAAGAAGTATCAAATTAGGAAGGTAGTATTACGTAATATCTTTTTATTTTGTAGTCGCAAATAAACGATTCTCACGAACGAACTCGTGTGGTAGATGAAAAAATGTAACAATGAGCGAATGTGATTTTTTTCTATTAAAATGATAAAGGCCAGCAAGTAGTCCTGTAAAGTGATATACGATTTTAGTTTAAGATTTCACTTTAGCGTCCTCGATGAGTTTATAACTAGAACACTTTATCTAAAGTTTAGAAAGTTAAGTATACTAAACTCACAGAACTTTTTAGCCGGACGAAACTTATCTAGTTATTTATTCTGCTTCAGAGGGTCAACTTATGCAAAGTTTCAAGGTTTTTATAGAATTTGAATAATTTTTTTCTTCTTTTAACCTTAACCTGTACCGTACTGTTTAATACTTAACCTGTGTCGGGGTCGCAGGTACCTATATTTTCTAGTCTATTTCTAGATTTTTTCCCAAAAAAACACCTTAAGTATAAAAATTACTCAAGTTAAATTATGTGGATTACACATACAAATTAATATTCTTCTTGCAATAAATAACACAATACGAAACACCCATTCCTTTATTTTGCTACACAATATCTACGAGATTTTATATGACTGCGAGTAGCTCTACAATTCAGAAACAAATAAATTGAGTTGAAACTTTTTTGTTTGATTGTACTACCACTGAATAAAGAATATTACTTACCTACTCTATTATGCTTTTAAAGTAAGAAAAGAAAGGACAGAGTAGTACCGCTTAGGTGTGCTAAGCACGTCTGTCGAAGACGTCAAGCTGAAACCCATTTGGTACAGCCACCTACAACTTAGCCCTACCTAATTTAGGTTATCCTCTTTATTTTGCTGACAGATTTCGTACCTTGCACCCTAGCATTATGAATCATATTTCATCAGCAAAATATTTTTCTTCCACTCAACACTTGCGGAAATCTAAAACTGTGGTTCATGCTCCACATCTTATGACATTACCTAGTTTCTCAATGGTTTGTGTTCTATATTTCAAGAATCTCTTGAGCTCTATTTCTTGTCTTTGTTGGTTTAAAGTTTCTACAGTAAGGTATTTGTGTCGGTGACATTAATTTATGTGAAATTATTAACTGCACATCAAAAAAATTAACGTCCACGTAATTTTTTGGTAATTCTAACTAGTTTAGCACCAGTTATATGATTGTGCTATAAATACATCAGGTTCTCTGTAAAATATTGCAAAAAATGAAAATAAAACATCGAATCAAGATGATTTTTTTATCTTAGTTCACAGCAGAGTTTCAGAATGCTGAATAAAAACATTGCTTCCACATCAAAAAAACATTGCGTATCAAGAAATATTTGTAGCATTTGATGCATTCAACGTAAAAACATCTTGTTTTTGATTTTGACTTTTAATCTTTGACCTACCGTCACAAAGCCTCTTGACTCTCACGTGGTCATGTCTGCCATACCTACACTAGACTAGAGTACAAGCCAAAAGTGTAATAGTATCTAATAGAGTTCTTGAGTGGACTCAGGGATGAGTGGACGTATATGAGTTTTTGGCGGGATACTTCGCTAAAATTCAGATAATTATGAGCTAAGAATTAAAATGAATAAGATGAAAGGGCAAATATCACAGATATCTTGCCGCGCGCTCGTTGGTATTGCAATGAATTAGGTATGATAATTCGTTTATAGTTCTGTTTTTACTGAACTTACAACATTCGAACATTCAAGGAATTGATTCTATTAATATATTATGCAATTTTGTTGCGAGATTGCTGGATTTTATTTTATTTGGTGCATATTTTGATGCGCAACCAGTATTTTTGATAGGGCACTAGTATATATTATTTTGTTCGAAAAAGCAGTGGTTTCTGATTTATCAAGCCCAAAGATCTTTTATCTAATCAAAGTTTTATCGGAAGTCTAGGTAGTCCTGTTTATAACAAAGAGGTATATACCAGAAATCCCCGTAATACACGTAGCTAATAATTATTCCTATTGCATATAAGCCAGTATAAGGCACTGCTAATTTGTAATCGAAACGCGAGACCTCTATCGTCTACCATATTAAAACAATGAAACCACATTGTAACTAAAAAAGTGCAAAAACAATTTGAATATCGCATTTTCTGTGGTTTATGTTATCATGCCAACTAGTATCAGATAAAAGCTGTGTTGTAACGCGCTGATGTGATAAAACCACAAATTTGTGCTTTTAATGATACAAGTACGGGTAGTACCTACTAAGCAAGGAAGAATTTAGTAAAAATTGCAACCAACAAAGTCACAAACTATGAGTAAATAATTTAGTTCTCGATTATACATTTTTTTAATTCAAAAAGGTATTGTTACAGATTATAATTTGAATTTGATCGCTAGTTAAGTAATGCTGGATAAGAGGTTTTCTGTACCATTGAAATTTAAGGGGTGTTGAAAATGAACCTTCGTTCGTTCGTATAAAGTTAGTGGCCAACTCTGGTGACAGAGTTTTTAGACCGCCTGAACCTTCGATCAACTATGCCTGAACTTGAAAAATTAAATTAAATTTTTATGAACCTTTGATCGCACCTTTGTTTGCTATTATGGGTTGGATAATTTTACCATGTAAAAAGAACATTTACTTACATTCTGTACAAAAATGTTATGCCACGACCAGACGTGGTCGCGGTTGCGGCATAATGGTGTGGTTGGCAATCACTTTAAAAGCATCCCTGGAACATAAAACATGCATATTTTTGAAATATTCTAAGTAAACAAGAAGGAATTTCAGCTACGCATCTACAGTGTAAGGCAGTATCGTCGCGTTATTTTTAATGATTTTTGCGCGTAAAATGGCGTTTAACAAAGCATAGATTTGACAAAATCGTTGTGACATTTGAGGATACCTTTTTTAGTCTTTTTTTACCATAAAACCCGCTTAGTCAGCACCGCTTGGCTCCACACGTACCTATAATAAAGAAAATTAATCCTCTTGTCGTAACAGTCGTCAACCATGTTGGATTGCCATAGAGTATTGTTAGTTCGACTATTATATTTAGCATAGGGTCTCATTTTGTACGCAACACCGTATGTATGTATACATAGGTATAGTCTATGTAAATAGTAAGGTAGTTACAGTCAGCGATTAATAAATTGAGCTTAATAAATTCATTTCTATTATTGAAGTTAGTAAAAAGATATAAAAATACCTCTTTGATCTAAATCTAGTTGAGACGGCTAAGTATAGGTAATTTTAGCGCTGTTAAAAATGTAACAACGCAATCGGCACCAATTATTATAAATTTTTTTATTAATTATTTTACTTAGTTTGGGACTAGAGGGCGTTGTGTGTAAAGGTGTATTCGTCCAAGGTGTAAAGTCCATGAATATTTATTTATGTTGCTGAATGTACTATCGGCAAAATTTCCGCCTTACCACTTTTGAAACTGTTTCGCTTGCAAGCAGTTAGCTACCTGAGCCCGCCTTTTTCTTTTGTCTTCTTATTTTAACCAACCAGAGACCTAAACATCTATTTATTTTTATGACGGCCCATTGTTTTCATAACTTTTACACCCGAAATAGTTTGCTTCTATTGGTATTCAAAAATTAACGGCTAGTCAGTTCACAGAAAATGCACCCTTAAGGTGGTAAGGCAGAACTTTTGCTGATGGTACATTGTACATGTTTTGCCAAGTTATCGGCATCATGACAATCGAGTGCATCCGTTTGGCGTGAGTATCGGGTGTCACGATAAAACTAAATAATAAGTATTATGTTTTCATAGAAATGTAAAACGAACGAATTATTTTTTATCAAAAAAAATCCTGATTTTACAAGTGTGCAACTACAATAAAATATGACTGGCATAAACCTCGTAATAGCTAAATTTATTAACTATTAGTTTTTTTAATTGCATATGAACAAAGGTAGATAACGATAGGAAAACTAATACTAGGTAGTAGATAGGTACCCGTATGAATTTTGTATAAGTTTTTGAGGTAAATTGCTAAGCATAAAATATAGGTCAGTATGAATATTTTTGGGTGACTTTTTCCGTAGAGCGTTTTTCGTCTGTAGGTACGTAATTTAGAGTTTGTATGTCCATTTTCTAACCATTGCTGCAAGTATAGGTAGCATCTAGTATTTTTTCCTTTCTACACAAAATAGAACAACTATATCAATGCTTGTTTTCCCTTCTGTTTCTTAAGAAACGTCACCGTTGTTTCACGTCCGTACTTCTCCTATTTAACTGCAGATTTTCTAATGGAACGTGCTGTTTGTGTATGAGTAGAGTTGGCCTTTAAAATACCTAACTACCTACCTACCTGCTGTATGGGTGAAGGAAAACCCATAGGAAAACGTAGTTTGAAACTCATTTTTACCTCCGTCGAAAATATAAGTCCTTCCTTCTACATGTTACGCTATAGGATGAAGCATCAGTTTTTATTATGGCGTCGACAGTTTCACGAAAAAGCAAAGCGTTACAGGAATACGTCAAACGAACAATTTCCGCCCCGGCTTCAGCTGAAAGCGAAGTGTTTTCCATTTCCCTGTTTCTATTCTGTCGTGTCGTCACTACCCTCATATCTCGTCTGCCCTGAATGCGCGTCGAGCGTGAAATCACCTACTTTATCTGCTAGACAAGATTGTACAATCTTCTATATTAGATAGTACTTAAAGCAAAAGCTTGGACCACCTGTAAGTTTTCGTATGTACATAGTTGTAAACAGTTTATTCTGATAATTTCATCATTAAAATAGAGCTGTATTCGTTATGTCGGTATAAAAAGAACACATAATCAGTTTATAGCTAACTATAAACCGTTTGCACGGTTTCTAGATAACTCATACTGTTTCTTATGTATTTTGTCAATATCACAAAATACTCAACTCTAAGGGCGTCTTGCACCAGAACCACTAAGGGCATCTTGCACCAGAATCACTAAACGTATTTAACAGCTAAATCGATTTAAATCTGACGTATTTTTATGACTTGACAACTCGCTAAATACTATTTAAGAGTTAAACGCGTTTAGCGATTCTGGTGCAAGCCGCCCTAAACGTATTTAACAGCTAAATCGATTTAAATCTGACGTATTTGTATGACTTGACAACTCGCTAAATACTATTTAAGAGTTAAACGCGTTTAGCGATTCTAGTATGCTCGGTTTCAAAAGATTCAATGACCTTTACTTTACTATTTATAAACAGTTCAACCGATCCCAGATGTCAACATTTTTATTTATAGTCACTTACACCATAGGCCTTTATTTATTGTAAAATGGTAGTGTATCAGAGTTTCATTGCGCGGCAACAGAAGATCGACTGCGGAGCGTTGCCATATCACCGCGCAATGTAATCCGGGTATTATTTTGCTACCGTTATGATACAATTGGGACCGTTATTTTTTTTCGTACCGATCCTCTCGATGAGTAAAGCGCATCACACACGGTGAAGATAATATAAAATATATATTATCTTAGAGCATATTTTAGAATATCGCTCACCATAGAAATCCTATGAACCATCACACACGACGAAGTTAATTTATATTTAATCTTCAGTATCTTAAGATACCGAGCGAATACGCAAATATGGAAATATATATTTCGTATCTTAATATGTTATCTTAAGATACGAAATATACACATCTTAATATAAATACATGGTGTTTTTGTGTCGGGCTATGTGCGGACGCAGCGCGGGGTGCTCCGGGAAGGGAGAGGAGAGGGGTAACTTCGCAAGAAAGCTGTTGCCTTCTCTGTCTACCTAAGCTAGTTACTACGCTGTCGCCCGCCATACGGTCGTTATATTATACAGAATGTTATACGGAATGTGCTATTGCAATCTGCATTTCACATTCTATATCAGAATCATCGTCTGAGGAGCTGTCTAACAAATCAAGAAGTAAGGCAGTATCACTCATAGTCAATCACCCTGTATATAGAACTCTAACAAGGAATACGTGTGGCACCAACGCAGACTCGTAAGGAAATGAACAGGTTTTTTAATATTTTCGTATCTTAGCCGTGTGTGATAACCTAAGATAATATAATATTTTATATTAGGGCATCTTAAGATAAAATATTATTTTATCTTCACCGTGTGTGATGCGCTTAAGATCTACATTTTGTCAGTCGTCCTTGGACAACTGTGAAACTTGACATACCATCCACAGCCATGCGCGAACATTACCTAATGTTTTTTTCTTATGTATAATATGAATGTATAGAACTTGAACTTATTTGATTGATAAACAGTCCCACATAATGTTTAATATGATTCACACTGTCAAGTTCATGTGCAGTCCATATTAAATTCATAAGCTCTCGAGCGGTATTTTCAAACGATATCTTGCAATATCCGTCCACTTATCACATTTTTAGATAAAGCTTTAAAAATATACTATTTATCTATCGTTTTAAAATTACAGTTGAATCTACAGTTATGCGCGGACATAACATACAAATATTTTACATAACAATAAAGTAGTTTTAGAGTGGCATGGCAATAACCCGAATAAATAGGTCAATCTAATCGTCGCGTCCCGTGCATTGCAAATAATAGCGATGGAAGTCGGCACTGACCGGATATTCTCATATAGGTAGATCTTTTACGTTTCTATTACACGGGAAGATGTCTTCTCAGTTTTCTAATAGAATGCTGTCTTGCTACATTATAATCAGGCCTCTTTGCATCTAATCCAGATGATTTATACAGCGTCAGAAATTACTTTTTAACCATGCCCCTATGAATAGCCATTTTGTACTGCTAGAGTAACACCCACTCTGTAGTATTTGTATAAAATAGAGTAATCTTTTACGTCTCGTAAATAACAGTGACGTTGCTTGTTAGAGTTAGGTCACTCTAATTAGAGTGCGCTAGAACTGTTTTTTGTCAGTCAATTGGCATAATTCGCGCATCCTACCATTCTTTCATTATACGGGCGTTTTCTCTAAATAAAACAATTTTAGAGTTTTACGACTCTTCGCATATTTTTTGTTTTTTATTACTTTCGAACTAAACCTTCTAAGCTTTCCTGACTTTTTATTGCGTTTGATGAAATACTTTCCCTGTGTTTGAATAACAATTTTACGGCCATTATAGGTTAAACGAAAACCTTGCGTAAACGTTTTAAAAAGAAGATTAAAGGTATTTTCATAGCAGAGAACTGGTCTAAAAAATCCTTAGGCTTGGTCTGTTTGATCTGCCTCGACCAAAATTAGCTAAGTGTGTTTATTTATTCTCTTTCAGGTTCCGATTTTACGTGTACTCCGCATACGTAGAGCGCCGCACGGTATCCGCAATTAGAGTTATAGCAGCGACGAAGACCCGAGGACCGGACCCCGTCGTATGTCGCCTGTGGTTGCCTGACAACCGCACCCTCACGCTCAAAGCCAGAGTCAAGGTAATCCTTGCGTCCCTAATATGACTGTTATTATAAAGGGGATCAGTTTGTAGACCGCAACGCCTGCTTGCCGCACTAGAGTCACAGAGAAATCACTCATAGTACTCCGCACGCACGCAGAGTGAGGCGAATGTCATTTGTTTATCTATTCTAGTCGAATAATATGTTGTAATCAAGAATTCTAGTATCTGCATTCAGTTTTATGTCATTCGTTTATCATATAATTTGAAAAGACTTGATGAAGGGTAATGACGAGCTCGGCTGACGATGAGGGTGGTACTTTTACACCTAAGAAAAACAAATGTAGGAGAATTTTTTATAACTTCAAAAGGATAGGTATATACTCAATGCAACTAAGCAATCATCATTTGAGATATAGTTAGACTGCGTTTCTAATTATAAATAATAAATAAATAAATATTCTTGGACTTCACACACAACACCCTCTAGTCCCAAACTAAGCAAAGCTTGTAATATGGGAACTAGATGGCTGATAGAATACTTAAATACTTTTTGTGCAAAATGATTGGTTGCATCCAGAGAACAGGTATAATGTAGAGCGTGGTAGAGTGATCTGAAACCTTGAATATACCATCATGTAGAAAACAAAGTTTTTCGGTTATCCACCTATTTATGCAGGGATAGCTAGGTAGGTAAATATGCCTGCATAATATAGGTAGCAAAATGTACGTTAGCTAGCTGCTGCAGCTTTTCGACTCTAGACTTCTAGAGGTTTTGAATTTGTTATCGCTTAGGCTGGGGCCAAACGAGCGTAATTTTGTGAGTCGTGAGTCGCAGAATTTCGTTCGCAGAAATTCTGCTGCATTTGGTTTCATACAAAAGTCCTGTTTCATTCACACGGCGGCGACGCAAAATGAGTTGTCTGCCGACTCACACGCATTATTCGGACCGAATTGAGTTTGCGGGGGGCGAGGGGGCCGACGCGGGCCGGGCAAAGCGTCAGTCAGGTACATTTTGCACGACACAAACATCCGCTTAAACGTTCGATAGTAACTGAATAAAATGCGCTCGTCTGGCATCCCAACAGAATTTCTGCCAGGCAGAATTTCTGCGAACGAAATTCTGCGACTCACGACTCACAAAATTCCGCTCGTTTGGCCCCAGCCTTAGGTCATCGTAATGTGACGCGAATTTTAACCTTGCATAAAATAAAGTTTCGTATATCATAATAACAATTAATCAAGTTACGCTATCTAGTTGCTTATTGAAAACCAAAGCTTCAGATTTAGATTGTGAAAGTAATAACTATGATGGTAGGTAGGTATCTATTGAAGTACTAATGCGGGTTGTGATAGTGGATCATCATAGTAAGGTTACTCGGAAACCATACCACAGATAATATTATACTATGTAGTAGGTATCTACTTAATAAATGAGGGTTAGTAGTAATAGGTACGTAAGATACGAAGTATCGATTTTAAGATCGAGTAGGGAATTGCTTCGGGCTAATTGGGGTTAGTTTCGCTGCATGCTATATTTTATGGATCAGCAAGAAACTTAACGTAAAAAATTAATAATTTATTTTATTTTTATTTTATGTGGAAAACAAACAGCTTATTAAATAAGAGTATAAACAGAGGAAGTATAGCACGAAAAAGCCTAAAAGAATTTTCATTTATAGTAATTATAATGCTCACATTTATAATCACTAGGCACTGACACATATTTGAAATAAATGAAATACATTGAAAATGTTACGCTCTAATAAGGAGTAAGTAGGTACATAGTTTTTATTGACTTTTCCCACGTCCTTTTCGTAGAATAAAGTTTTTGAAGCACTACGGTATGGGTGGAGCACTACAAGGCCTCAAAAACCACAGACTAGAAATGAGGAGTTTAATATTAAGTAAGGGAATTTGATCATTTATGATAAACATTTCTATTTACACCATCCGTAGTAAGATACTTCCGGCGTGGCATGTAGGTCATTCCCGTATGGATAGGTCACGCTGTGAACACGGTCAGGCAGAATAATTCCGGTTCGTGGAAACCGCTGAGCACAGGTGCCTAGGGATTAGGCGTTTCCATACTGTCCTACACGATACATGAATATCGATTAAGTATGTCCCATGTCTGAATTTTTATAATTCTCTTTCATTGAAGCGTTACTAAGTTGAAATGGCATTATACGGAACATCTGCATTTATGTTTATTTCTTTGTAAGAAGGATTATACAAAATACCCTGTGAACCAGGTCGTAGTTTCTTACCCGTTCTTTTAGGCTCTGGTCCCTAAAAACCGGCACCTAGAATCACCTTATTTGTACCTTGTACCTAAGATAATTCTAAATGATCCTAGTGATTTAACTGGATAAAACATAATTGAGTTTTATTTTAGTATCGCCGCCGGTAAGATTAATTCTTCGCAGATTTCGTGCATAGGTGTCGTGTCGGTGAAAGAGAAAACTGCCATTATTGGTTTGGCTTTTTAGTGAAATACCTGTCTGTATTCGGTTGAATGATCAAATAAGGTAAGGTACTTATACTGAGCTCATTCGACGTTTCCATTTAAGAGACCTTGAGGCACCTGTTGAATTTTCTTTTGCTAACAGCTGTAATATTTCGTTTGCATTTACGATTCTATTTATTCAGACAACTGGAGGGTATATTATTTGCTGAAAGTTAGAAATCACTTTCTCTTACTACCATAATTTTATTCTAGGCGATTCGAGAGAACTGGAACCTCAAATACAGTGCCACATACGTGCTATGCCTCCTCCGTGACTCCGGAGTGAAGCCCCAGGAGACAGTGGGTGCATCGGTGTCGGTGCTCGCCGCCGCCTCCGTGGGGAAATTACCCTCCAACCTCCTTACAGTGCTGGACACGGAACCTAAAACAGGAATTGAAGTAAGATATACTTTTATTAAGTAAACCGGCTTTATTATAACAATTACTAATCAGTTTGTCTTGATCTCAAAATCTCGTTGAATTTGGTTTCTAGATTACACACATTTTTTTATTGAACTTGATTTGATAGAGCTCCAAACGACTTAGAAGTTACTAGAACGGGGTGTATTTTCTTATTATCATCACATAATTATATAGATCTCCTCCATTAAAATTGTAGAATTGATGATTTTAGGCCTTTTCTATCTTCTCGACTCCCACGATCTTAACAATGTCATCGATCCATCGGGTGGGGACCGTCCTGTACTTCGCTATCCGGTTTGTGGTCACTATTGTTTTTTTCTCTATTCTTGCTATATATTTTAACAGTTGTAGACCCTTATTTTATGCGATGTTGGTTAACCTAAGGTCGCCGAACAAGCGCAGATAGCATCTACGTATAAATTAATATTTCATTGCTACGGCATATTCTGGGCGCTCGACTTTAGGGCGTCGTTTACACACCACCGGTTTTATTGTCGCGACTATTTGCATTCACCCTTTGTGCGCAAACGATACCGATTGTAATACCCAGTGTAGGTATACTTTTTTCCGACAATTCTTTGTTGAAATGATGCCACTTTTCTTTTTGTAACAAGTTAAAGGTACTCTGTGGGTATAAATGTAACATCTGCTGGTTTTATTTGTTGTTTTCGTTTATCTGGGCATCTTGAAGGTGATTTTGTATTTTTTTTATGTTTTTTAATAAAAGAGTCTTTGATTCTTAGATAGACCATTCAGAGCATTGAAAAAAAGCGTCAAGAAATTAATTTCTCAAAGAATTCGTACCGTTGCTTGTAGATTGTTTCTGAAAGGGAATAATATTGTGTTCAATACAGTTCCAGTTCATTTGGTATGGCTTATGTGTGTGTACTCGTATGTGTAGGTAATGTAATAATGTTATCAGCGTGAGATGCGGGTCGTATATCCAAATGATGATCCAATAAATAATGTTTTGTATCATGTAGAGTTGCTGTTCGTATTGTTTTGGCAATAACTAGAAAAGAATCCAAATTTTTTTAAAAATAAATGTATTTTTATACATTTATTTATTATGATAGGTCTAAGGATTCGCAAAAAAACTATATTAGTAGGATTATAACAGGTTGTTACTAGGTTGTTAAGAACCCATGATTTAATTTGTCTTTACGATGTATTTTTGTTTGGATAAGGATAACTGATTTTAACATTGGGCTAAAATCGTAATACATGAAAAGAAATGCAATTTTTTATTTGATAATTAAACAATTTCTCTCTTAATTTTCAGGATACTCTACACGTCTGCGTCAAGCCATTCCACTTCTCATACTCTCGCAGTGATTGGCTGGTAGAGTGGTTTGAATTGAACCGACTACTCGGTGTGAGCCATTTCTACATGTACAATCAATCGCTCAGCGCCCCAGCGGGTTGCCTCTTAGACTACTATATGAAACAAGGCCTTATCACACTGCTGCCTTGGAAATTGCCTATACTATCGAAGGTGGAGATTAGGTAAGATCTTATTGACAAAGAGATAAGCCTCGATTTTGCAAGAATGTTCAAACAGCTAAGTATACAATAATTAAATTTGACTGCTGTAGGTACACTCTTGCAAATCGAATAAAATGAGATGTTGAAAGATTTAGTTTACTTACAAAAATACCGACAACAAAAAGATGTATCTTGAATGTTGAAATAGTATCCATTGGAGGTAGACTCAATATGACCTTATACCTGATTCATCTAAATTGAGTGAACCACTACCTACGCATCGATTGTTTAATATAAAGAATGACGTGATATGAAAGATAACAATAAAACCGGACAGCGCAATACTGACGTGTGGTCTCGCCCGACAATTTAACCCACACAACAATATTATACTAAGACCGGCCACACAAGTAATCCGCAATATTTTATCTAAACTTTTCTTTTTATATGGCACTCTTTTCTGTACTCTCTTTATGCATGCTCAAAGAAATTGCCTCGTATTCTGCTCAAGCATAGATTTGAGTAGAAATTCTCACAAAACCGTCAGTACATCTATGATCTATGTCCGGATCAGTAAATGCGAACCTTTCAGAAAATGGTTTAAAAATTAGATAAGTGAGTGAGCTTGTAAGTCTATTTTTTCGATTTGTATTAATAGAATAGGGCATTCATACCTTTATTAAAAACAATGATGAATTAAATGGCCAAATAAATAAAATTAAACTTCTACAATGTATTTTCAGGACTGAAGGTCAATTTGCAGCCTTCAACGATTGCCTATACCGGTCGATGCGAAACGCCGGCTGGCTGCTTGTCATAGATGTGGACGAGGTGGTCCTGCCGAGGAAGGAGCGAGCTATTCCTGCCATGCTGACAGCTCTGCGCGCGTCCTACACCCCACCTTCTAAAGCACCGTCTGCATTTTTGTTTAGAAATGCGTTCTTTTATTTACCGTGGGAGGTAAGCTATAGAGGTGATATTCTTCTCTAATACAGCGATCTTGCAAAGCAACTGCTGTATTGTATTACTCCAAATTGAGTTATTTTGTTCATGGAAAAAAAGCTACTTTTGCTTATTTTACAAAAACTGTCAGAAATTGCGTTAAACAGTACCAGTAGGTACAGAATTTGAGCTTCTGGCGACGATTTCCACGTCCGCTTTTAGCAAGACTGTCATCTCAAATTTTTAGAAAAGACATTTGTTTACCAAACGCCTAAACTTTGACACGATTTTTATAATACATCTATTTTGTTTTTTGCCCTGCACAAAGATGACTAGGATGCAACAGACTGATAATTATAATGATTATTATTCATAGGATGACACTGAAGTGAGCGCACCGCTGACGACGGCGCGGAAAACGCGGCGATGGGCGACGCCCCACGCGCTCAAGAATCGCAGTAAATACGCGCTACGGCCGCGAGACGCGGTCGAGCTCGGCAACCACTTCATATGGGAGCTAGCACCCGGCGCTAGCTCTGTGGGAGTGCCTACCGACCGAGCCTTGCTACATCACTATAGGGTACGTATTCAAAACGCTCAGGAGTCGCAGTACATACGCGCTGCGGCCGTGAGACGCTATCGAGCTCGGCAATCTGCCACAAAGTCAAAGTCAAAAGTTTTTTATTCAATTATAAAATAAAAATTATGGCGTATTTACATCAAATTCTCTGTATTTTCCAGATCGCATGTGAATACGGTGGTATGAACTGTCTAACAGTGCCATCAACAGTGGACAGAACTGCTCACAGGTGGTCGGACGAATTGTTGAAACGCGTTGACAAAGAGAAGAAAATATTAGACGCAGCGTGCCTAACGTAAACTAATTTTCCACAAATACTAAGATCGTGCAGTAAAAATTAGGTTTACCAAAAAAAACAAAATGGACGTTCGAACGTAAGCTGACCTAATCATGCAGTAGAATACTGAATACCTTGTATATTTTTTTATTTCCAGGGAAAATAAACAGTCCTATAATAATTATGACTAATCTAGAGTCATAACTATGGACCACAAGAGTTTTCGCTTACCGAAACTACACAATTCATTGAATATTCTCACAGATCTAGAGTTCTTGTTCTAAGGAAATGTCTATCAGTCATGTCTCAATGTCTCAATTTATACACACTAATGTTTTCCTAACCTTCACACTGTTTTGATGATAAGAGATAGACCAATATAAATTGAGATGCCAGCTCTTTCTTGCTCTTTCACACCAGTGTCTTTACAGCTTTATCATGGAACACTTTTTAAGGGATAGAGTGCTAATCTGTAATGCTTGACAAACATACAGCTGGCAAATTTAAAAACGTGACATTTCGAAAGTGTGTTGTAGGCGTTGTAGTTCAGTTCAACAGAGGAAATATAATAAACTAATGCAAGTGGTTGTACAATAAATTCTTGCGTGAAATCTCGTCTAGATTGGACGTTTTTTGACATCATCTCTCCTTTTGTATATGGCTCCAAGGCCAAAGTGTCTGAGTCACTAACATCTGGTGACTGCTACTAGTAAATCAGTATATTTCCGACAATATCTAGATGTATTTTATTTGTTGGATTTATTTAGTAACTTTAAAATTACTGCAGGGATTGCTTTGCACACTGTGCAATTACATTATTTTTGTACAAATAAGTATCTTCGTGCTGTCAAATTATTTTTAAATTTTGTGTTATTATAATGTAAGAGTTTGCATTTATTGTAAAAATAGTTATTAGTACATTACAAGTACCTACATAAAATGTATAAAGGTAGCAAATCAATAATTTTATTCCAAAGCAAGTACCTTAAAGTAAGTCACTTTATACACAAACAACTTTTCGCAACATATACTAAATTAACACAAAATTGTTGATGCCCCAATAATAGCTAAATAATATCATCTAACTTATTAAATCAAAAGGACCACCTATTTACTAAGTTGTTTATGTTTTAGTTTTAAAATCACATAAGTACAATTCTGAATGTATTGATTATATCAGATTAGAACATTAACTTGTCTAAGAAGTAGGCATGCGATAAATATAACGCATGAATGTGCCTCTAATAACCCCCTCTTTTATCCCACCTCGAGGATTATGGTAGACAACCGTGACTAAAAAATATAGTTTTATTTGTTGTAATGTGCTACAAGGTACAAATTGTTCTAAGTGGGATGTCTACCGTGCATAATTGATTACCAGTCATGACATGGTGAACCTACTTTATTTAATAAATGTGCCATTTATGTGTTGATGTCATTATTTGCTCAATAAATTGAACTAAAATTGTCAGTATTAAACTCATTTAATTAAGTGAACATAATTTTTCACAGTGTATATTTTACAAGACAAGATTTATTAAAATTAAAACATCCATAATAGGTAAAATACAGTCGTGCTAATTACATAATACACTAAGTATATTAAAATTAAAATGAAATTAATAAAAATACATTATTAATTTATAAAAATGTAGGTTAGTGAAACTATTGAAACCCTTCATAATTTCACTTACTTATAGCATTTATAAAAAGGTTGGTCTGAAATGTTATTTTGGGCATGATTGTGCCCGAAATAACATTTAATAAAAATAAAATAATATCATACACCATAAATAACGTATAATATTTTATGCTATTTTTGATTGTTGTTTAAGTATCGGACTGTACATAAAATACCTAGAATAAGAGACGCTATGTAAATAACCTTATATATGATCTTGTATAATTTTCAGAGCAAAAACCAGGTAAAGTTAAATGTCGTAGAAACTTTTGGCTGGTCAAGTTTCTTTAAATGAAAAACATATCAATGCATTGGCTTTGCTCTACCGTGTCTAAAAAACTGCTTCCATTATGCCTTTTGCTAAGGCTAAGTAGACCATATTGATAGCACGGTGGTCAAAAAATATGGATAAAATATACCTACTATGTCAACTAAACCAAAACACGTACCTACCTGCCTAAACGTGATTTTCGAAAGTCGATATTCTTGAGACATTCTTCTTCGTTTAGCATACAATAATTATATCATGCAGCGCAATAGCGCTATTTACACTTATTTACATATGGATACATGTATAAAATGTAGAGAGACCATATCTGCACATTTCAAAAGTATTATTCCGGACTCATATTCAAATACTAGTGCCTAGTTGAGATTCAAGCATAGATTTTTGACAGATTTTCACTGATATGTGTCGAAATATATATGCCTGAGTTTTGATTCAGATTTGAGCATTCTTTCTGAATACGGGTCTAAGGTCTGTATTCGCATTTACTGCTCAAGCACTGATCCGTGTTAGATGTATGATGTTCGTATAATACAAAATATAGTTTACGTGAACTTTGTAGTTCGTCTACATATGAGCGCGTAATTTCAAGTCCGCGAATCAGCATAATTTTTTTTCTGGGGCTAAATATTCCCTAATAAATGTAAGCTCGCTTATGACTATTTTATAAGTAACGTAAATACTTGCATATTTTGACAATGCAAGGTATAATTAAAAGATTAGGTAGGTAGGAAATAAAGTGTGTATTACGGTCCGCCATCCGGCCATAATTTGTGACTGAATTGGAACTTTTTATCAATCTAGCTATGAAACAGTTGCATTCTTAAACTTGTTCCACTTAGCACTGTGGATGAAAGAACAATGTGTTTTTACCCTAAAGCACGTTTTGCATCTAGTAGACCTAGATTTTCCATGACTTTGGGTTCAAAATGATACACTAAAATCAGCAATGAGCACTTTGCTTTTAAACTCATACGTGCAGAGTACAAAAATAATTTTCCATGGTGATGCTATAACCTTTAGTTTCAGGAAAGCTCTTTACAAACTTTAGGTGTTTTATGCACTTGAATTTGGTAAGACACATCTTATGGCAGATGCACATTCTAATTTGCACGCAGTAAGTAGACCAACTTAGAAAACCCGTTATAAAACAATGCTCAGCTCAAGACAAAACTTAAGCGAATATGTAGATATTTTGACAGATTTTCATTAGTATCTGTCGAAAAATCTATGTTTGATTGAGTATCGGTTAAATATTCAGCATTGTTTCTGAATAAGGGGTCTCCCTGACTCTCTATAACAGACCAGAGGTTATAATTAAGCACTCTAGAAATAATAGAGCTGATTGAGATAAAATCAGAATAATAAATGGGCTAATGCACTTATTTTGCTAATAGTAGATAATACTATACTAATTATACAAAATTACTCTTACCGGCAAACATTTCAGTGGCAAAATAATATTTTATGTCTATATTTTATCTGTGATGTCTATTTTAGAAAGTTGTATATGTTCGATGAATAAATGATTTGTTAGTCGAATGTTATTTAATCTTTTTTAAATAAAAGGACATTGACCTAAAAAAGTCTTTGATTCATTTGTAAGTACACTTGGGTACTTCATTCTTTCGTAGCTATCTGTCTTCCTACCAAATAACTCTATAATCACTTCTCTACTAATAGCTAAGGGTTCTTAAGTGAGTTTTCCAGTTAAGGAAATCAGTAACAAGATAATACCTACCGTTACAGTCAACGCTGTAAATAAATGATAGCGAGAAAAAGTATAGATTTTTTTGTGACGGAAAATTTGCTTCTTTTTACTTTTACACCCGATATCAAAACCCTATCTTAAAAGTAGTATAATTATGATCAAAAACTATGATTAGAAAAAATAATGATTTTTTTAACACCGATGGCTGTAGACAGTAGGTAATGTCGGTCTAAGTACCTAACCTACCAACCTAATTTGCAGTAACTTTGAAAATTAGGGCTTGAATATTAATTGAAGCGACTCTACTTTACTTCAGAGAAGAGGGCTTGTTCTGGTACCTTTGGGATTTGAATATCTAAATTTGGTCGTCGTGACTTGGCCTACTCATGTTTTCATTATTCATTCATTTTTTAAAAGAAGTGTCTTTTATGCTAGGTGTTACAGCCGTTAGTTTTTTTGCAAATTTAATTTATTATACCTGTTACAACTTAAAAGCAAACGGCAGAGTTTTATATAACATCCATATCGTAAGTCTAGTAGGCGAGTAGAATAATATTAGGGCATTAGGTAGGTACGAGTACCCAATGAGCTTTTTCTATGCTATTCTGCTCCGAGGGTTCTACGCGGGCTCTACGAAGTTATGTTTCGTAGAGACCTCTACGAACCATGGCGACTGTGAAAGTTCTACGAGCTTAAAATTCATACCGCTAGATGGCAGAAGCTGTAATAAATAAATCAGGATTATTAAATCCTGAATTTCTTATATTGTCGTAGCAAGAATATTCCTTGAGTCGTTGATGGCAGCTTCTTTGACCACCTATTCGAATTCAATAAAAATTTACATAGATACCTCACTTTTGGAAAACCATATTCTCTGCAGTTAGTTTACCTAGGCAATAAAAAAAGTAATTTGATTCCTGCGCACATAAGTACCTATCTACCTATTTACTTTAGGTATTTATCTGCCTACTCAAATCGCGTGTCTACGTTTACATGGTTCTGAACTTTTCAAGAATCTCAGACAATCCCCAGAGATTTGCAAGAGATTTCTACCATACGTGGGGATTACAGCCGTGAACCTATTTCATTTCTTTTTATAAGCAGCAAGCCTTTCGTTTTCCTTATCACAATATAACTTCATGTCTTCGTTTGCCTGTCGCTTACCCTTTTAACGGCGAATAAATACAGGTGCTTTGTTGTTTTAACCTATAATTCCTGGTAGGTTTATAATTTATATTTTGGCGGCGTCACAAATCACGGTAGATAAGGGCCGCCATTGCGCAACGACCCGACGTATGACTAATGTGCTCAATTAACTCGAGGAACCTTCGGACCCCATCCCTGTTTACTTTTTCACCAACTTAGATGATACTCAAATATTTGTCGTCCACTGGTAATTTGTCCCGTATCACAAAAGTTAAGGACACTACTGTGCTCGCTATTTAGAATCTGTTAAGAACCTTTTGTGTAGGCAAAGGGTTCAACCGAGCAAAGTTACGTAACTTGTCCACAGTAGAATAATTTTGTTAGGTAAGTACTTAAGTAGGTACGAGAGTAACAAGAATTCAGCGATACAAAGCCAACAAATCTTCCGTTGAATTGCGTAAGAATAACTTGGAGATTGTTTTGAAACGTTTTACCTATTCAACAATAAAAACATAATAAAACTTTTATAGTCACTTTGTGTATCTGAAGAAGCTTTTCCATCGACTTTAAGCACATTTTCTTTTAGCTTAGATCAACTAGGTATTATAAATAAGTTTTCAAATACGTCAGGTACCTATTTAGGTAATATAAATACTTTTGAAAGACATTATCTAGGCTAGGTGCCTTAATCGACCACAGGATACATTGTACTGCATGATACATCAAAATAAAGGCTTGTTCTTCACAGATATAATCAAGATTAGATAACTAGGTGTAAGTAGAAACCAGTAAGTAGTTTAGTGAAGTACCTAATGTCACTTCGATTCATCTAAATGTTTGATCATACAACTCTATCTCAGACATTCCGGAGCAAGTATTTCGTTTTCGAGTCACTATAAATAACTGAAAGTACGGCAAGTGCCGTTTAAAACTACTCCTGGCTGCTGAAGAGCTTACTTCCGTTTCCTGAAGTGACTATAATAAATACGGCCTGTGATTTTACTTCGCTGTGCGCGAACGAAGAAATTTACATAAATCTTATTTCACAACTTCTTTCCCTTTGAAAGCGTTTGTTTATTTGCAAATAAACTGATTTGCAATACGGTACAACTACCTACTTAGTTATTGAAAAGGAAAATAAAGACGTTGAAATTTATTTTCAGATTATGTAAGTACCTAATGTAGAGTATAGAGTTACGTTTAGTTTTAGTTCATTCCCCAGCCCCCGTATTCCAATCTTTTGCTGTCAAGTTATATTTCACTGCCCAGTGTAATTTCTTCACAAAATCATACCACGTGATCATTCTTTTTAGACACTTGACAGCAAAATATGCGCGAAAACAAATTAAATGACATCATTGTCACTATTTAGTCACAGAATAACTATGAGTTAGTATGAACTGACCATGATTTAAAACTTTGCAGTTCAACTTTGCAGTTCAACTGAGATTGGAATACCCCTGCAGTAGGTTACACATGCTATGAATTTAGGTTTACTCTTTACCTCGACAAAGTTAGGTCCGTTTTTTACTCGCTAACCAACCTTGTGGCTAGATAACTGGATTCACAAACGAGAAATTGTTGTGTAAAAATTACAGAGAAGATATCCTAGGTAGGTAAAGTAAAAACCACGGAGCAGAAAAAACTTTTAAAAATAGAATTGCTAACGTTTTTGCAAAAGTTTAGGCAAACAAAAGTAATAAAATAATATTCAAAATAAACATTACTTTGACAGCTACTCAATCCCCTGTCAGTACATATCAGGCTGTAGGAAAAGAATTTATAAAACTCCTATTTACTGAACCCATTTGCTTCTTGATCAAAGCCATTCAAAATCACGGTTCGCTAGTTGTGACAGCCAAATGCCGCTTGGGGTGGCTAATCCTTTGAGCTATGCCATGCACTTTTGGTTCTTTGCCAGATAACTTTTTTAATTCTTTACTAAGATAGATGCCCAACTCCTACCACCTACTATGGATATTATTTAATTCTAGATTACTTAGTTTAAGTTTTATTTCTCGGTATCATGGATACTTTACTTGTTAATAAAAACAGAAACTTAATTTTAACCTGTAAGTAAAACGTCTTTGATTTTGTGATATTGCTAAAAAAACCGTTACATATCACCAAAAAGAGCAATGTCTGGTCTACTTACCGTGCATAGAAGCCTAAGTATATCATTGAATGCTGTCTTTTGAAGTCTTAGTAGAAACTCCAAGACCAGCCAATTTTATTTGATGCACAGTAATCTTACATCATAACGGGTGTAAAAATATGTAAAGGCGTCATTGCTGTAAAAGATTTATGTTGGCAGCCGCTCAAAACCGAGAATACATATCTACTGCCAATTCTACGATTGGCCGGAGTGCCTGAGGACAGACGGGCAGACCTCGGTATAGCAATGTTTTACTGACCCTAATCCGAAAAACTGAGCACGTTATTATTTTGTGTCATTGTATTAGTGGCTTTTTCCTGGTCACGTTGCACTCCTTCTGGCGTTATTTTACTTTATTTTCCTTGACAGTCGATATATTTAACCACTGCTAAAGACGATCGAAGTATTAATTTGAAATAGGCCTGTACTTGCAAAACTATTAGATTGTTGCAAAAATTTTATCTCGACCCATAAAGAAGTCTCAAATTTATGGTACGCCATAACTGGAGCATATAAATTAATAAATACTACACGTAAATGAGATATCTGGCTATTTCCAAAAAAATATCTACCATTTCAGTTCATTTAAGTTCACAGAGCGCAAAGAGAAATATATAAGCGTGAAAATACATTGAGCTAGCAGAAAAGCTAATATTATTTCACCTGCGCCCAGTTTGTGCCAGTTAACAAACCATCTGCGACATTTTTGCGACAATCATTCGAAAAACTCAGATTGACTGTCTGTTATTTGTCAGCTTTCATAATAAGGTTTAAGTAAAATGGTATTTTATTAATGAGGTAATTGTTTCGGACTAAGCTAGCTATGTCTTGGAGTTGATGTTTTAAAGTTTCATTGTATTCGTATCTTATTTAGCTGAGAAACTACGAGTAAGAACTAATTGTAGATTGAGTTTCATTTAGGAGGCGTCTTGAAACTAGGTGAATAAATCTAGTTTGTTATATTTTTATCGACATTTTGAAATAAAAAGCCTTTCCTTTCATGTTATCTAATTTTTTCTCTCAATTCCTAATAAAAGTTCTCTTATCAATACGAGATTCCTTAACTCATTACGGTTCTCATTCCGCTACTAATTAGGTACCTACTACGAATATTGCCATGACAATCTTAATTGGAGAACTTGGCATGTTTGATTCATAAAAACAAAGAAAGGAAACGTAACGAGACCAGCGCCACCAGCGGGAGCAATAAGCGGCCAACTCGCTGAGGCTGTACTCATGAAACTTCGACCATAACGGAGGCCTTATGCGATTAAAGTAATATTCCTACAGGACAAGTTCCCTGCACCCGCTCCGCACGTTAGTAATGTGTACTACATTCCTCTAAACTACTTGCTAAGCGTCGCTTGCGAAGAATTCTTACTAAGATTGCATTTTGTTGGATGTTCGGATCGCGTGGTATGCGGAAACATTTTATTTGTACCTATTACTGAAACATTTCATTCAAAGAAGATTCCTTCTTTCTTTACAATCCGTTTATAAAAGCAAAGCACTACGAAAACTTTGTTTTATATTTCTTCTAAATTAAAAAATCAAAAAACTAATTGTAATTGGCATCGTGTAAATTATCTAATCGCTCGGACTACTAATTAGGTACTGTTGTATGAAACAAGTTGACCCGAACCCAAAAATAAAATCGTGAATATGAGCTCCGCTCCCGAATCTCAGTTTCAAACATTCGGGTCCGCCGCAGCGTACTAAAAAGATCCCTTTACGGCATTCCTAAGTAGATTGGCTTGTAAATGAAGGTTATACAGGTACCTGCTAAAATATCAGCGCAATTTGACAACGCAACCCGTTTCAGTCAAACGCTCCACAATGCGGAACGAGTGAAATGTTGCCAATAAAAAAAGGTCAAACGAATGGCCTTAGGCTCGGTAAGGCTCGGTTTTCAATATCTCACGGCTCTCGGCGGCAGGTAGCGGGTAACCTGTCGAATACATCCTCATTTCGCCCGTCAATCGCGACTTTCCGATCCGTACAAGTTCAAAACCATAACCTTTGTACTGTTCTACCCGTAGCTTAATCTACCAAGTAATTAAAACAAGAACGGGATTGTTTGGAAGCGGGTACGGGCACAGTATACCGTTTTCACAGAGAAACAGTGCCCGTTTCAATCTCGTAGTTACCTAGGTAGGTACATCGGATAAATTAAAGCAATGTCAGAAGAGCGAGTACCTACCGAGATCACGATGATATTCTACCTCTATTGGATTACCTAGTTGAGTTCATCTTGGCCGCTCCATATTCTCACGAGACATTCACGCGAGAATCTCCGGAGATTCTCAGCGAGAACTGTAGCGAGAACTTCTTTGGGTACACACTCTCACAAAGTTCTCAAATAGTTCTCACTACAGTTCTCGCGCTCGATGACGATGGACGCAGAAGTAACCGCTGCGACAAGTTTATTGTTATGCGCATTCGCATATTATAATTATGCGTATGTATTTATTATGCGTACTTTATTTTTGTACCCTCTGTAGCTTGCAAATAACGAATTTTTTTTGGTTTTTAAGTCATCAATGGGTACTCCCATCAATTCACTGAGACAACACCACGCATCATGGATTTTTAGTTTATTTTTATAGTCTTTTAAATTTGTATTCCATAGCACGGGTTCCGCTTGGAAATATTCTAAAAATTTCAACTCAAGTTCGTTTGTCCAAGTTACGCTCATATTGACGCCACGTGGTACACAACATACATTGAGGTACACAACATACAACCGTTCAAGTCGGCGGCTCGCGTGCTACTGAGAAACATGCGAGTGTGGAGTCAATACACGTTCTCGCCTTTTCTCACGTTCTCGCGCTCCTTTGTCTCGCGCCAAAATACCGACAAAAAGTGGAGAAAGGCCGGAGAACTACGCGAGAACTTGAGAAGAATACGAGAATCGGTTCCACATTCACGTTTCTCGCGTTCTCGCGAGATTCTCTTGAGAATGTGGACTTTGTAGCTACATTTTTATTTTTATTTACTGTCTCTATCTATTTACTGGCAACTTGTCTTCATTTATTAAGTATATATATAAGTTTGACGTGTCTGTGTGTGTTTGTGTGTATCTGTGTGTGTGTGTATGTTTTGTGTGTGTGGGTGTGTTTTGTGTGTGTGTGTGTGTGTGTGTGTGTGTGGGGCAACGTAGCTCCCAAACGGATGAACCGATTTTGATTTTTTTTTTTTTTGTTTGAAAGGTGTATTAGTCGGGAGTGTTCTTAGCTATGTTTGATAAAAACCGGTCCAGAAATCGGGGTTTTTTAAATTTTTAATTTAGTTACTTGTATATCTTGTAAATGTTGAAATGTGCGAGCGAGAAGTTGTTTAACGTTACCCGTTTGCATTGCGTGTACCGAATGTAGACTCTGAAGGTGAATTAATTCCCATGTCTGGTAGGAACATCTCCACAAAGGGTGTGTAAATCAATGGTGTGTCTTAATTTAGATGTATCGGTTATGGCGCAACTTGCAACGGACACAATATCGGACTGACTGGGCAGAAGGTTCCCTCGCCAATGAAACATTGCCAAGCTGTAGTGTTCACATATGATAGATTCTTGAAAATATAGCAGTAATAGCTTACGATCTGTCATGTGTAGATACACATCAAATACTTAGTTATTATAAAATGTGGGAATGTAGATAGATAAAAACTTTATTGCACACTCAAAGGAAAGAAATTACATACCAGAAAGAAACATAAGAAATAGAGTTTACAATGGGTGGCCTTATCACTATAAGCGATCTGTTCTAGACAAATTTTGAGAAAGAGAGATAATTTTTTTTGACTATACTAATATTTGTAAATATAATGCTTGGACATGCTTCTCTCTTGAAGTCTTTGAGGATTTCGATCAGCAAGAGTTATTTTACTTATCTCTTTATTTTACTATATTTGTAAATCATTAAAATCCCTTACGGTAAAAACAAAATCAATACCTAGTTGAACGTTTTCTAATTGCATAACAATTCTTCGAAAACGCTGAATGTTGTCAAATGCAATACCAACCCAAACAAAAGAATTTAATTAAAATTCTGTGCACACATACCGAAATGTTTAGTTTTCCAATTATAAAAGTACTACATTACACACATATTATACGATAGTATAATTAGTGCTTGCAGCTACCCCGTTTGCCAGGATTTTCGCACACATTAATATTACTATGGAAGCATTTTTTTTTTTTTTTTTTTTTCCACATATGCTATCTGCAATCGGCTATTTAGCCATAATCAGATTGGTTCTTGTATTGGTGTTTTAAGGTGTAACTCCAGCGAGTAACACCATTCAGTATTCAGAACAGTCTACGTTCTCTGGTCTAGGTCGAGTATTTGCCATCTTTTGAGGCGTTTCACGTTTTCTTGTGTGTTAAGTAGGTTTCTAGCTAGTTCATTTGAGTGGTGTTCAAGTCTTTCCTTATATTTTATGCTGTATCTGGCGACTTCCTCTTTAACAGTAGGCATTTCCAGGTATTCATGTATTTCTGAGTTTCTTACAAACCAGTGTGCGCTCGAGATTGTTCGAAGAGCAATGTTTTGGAATCTTTGCAGAATTTCGACATTGGAGTTGCTAGCTGAGCCCCAGAGTTCAATTCCATAGGTCCAAATGGGTTTTATGATTACTTTGTAGACGAGTAATTTGTTGCTTAAGGATAGCTGAGATTGGCGGCCTAGTAACCAAGATAGCCCCTTGTATTGTATGGTGGCTTCTGTTTTTTTAGCTTTAACGTGGTTAGCCCAAGTTAATCTTCTATCAAGGTGTAGTCCCAGGTACTTTACAGTGTTATGACTTGGTAGCGGTTTATTTTCCATATATATAGGTGGGCAGTCGCCTTTTCGGAGTGTGTATGTTACTTGTGTAGATTTAGTTACGCTAGGCTTGATTCTCCATTTTTTTAGCCATTCGTCTATTTTGTTAATCTGTTCTTGTAGTTTAAGTGAAGCCATGTGTGGGTCCTTGTCGCTTGCTAGACATGCCGTATCATCAGCGTATGTTGCTGTTACAACATCTTCTGTTTCAGGCAGATCCGCTGTATATATTGAGTAAAGGACCGGGCCAAGCACCGACCCTTGTGGGACTGAGGCAGTGACATTATGCAGGTTTGAGAGATCTTCTTCGTATTTCACTTGGAATCGTCTTTGGTCTAAGTAGGATTTTAGGATCATGTAGAATGAGTTTGGTAGGAGGGTTTTTAGTTTGAATAGTAGTCCTTTGTGCCACACTTTGTCGAATGCTTGTTGAATGTCTAGAAATACTGCTGAGCAATACTCTTTTTTTTCAAGTGACTGTCTAATTTTGTGCACTACCCGATGCACTTGTTCTACAGTAGCATGTTTCTCTCTGAATCCGAACTGATGGTTAGGTATGACTTTGTTCTCTGTTAACACTGGTTTAAGTCTCACTAAAAATATCTTTTCAAATAATTTGGAGAGTATTGGGAGAAGGCTAATGGGTCTATATGAGCTAGGTTCCGTTGGTGGTTTCCCCGGTTTTGCAATCATGCAGATTTGTGATATTTTCCACAGCTTTGGAAAGTAGTGTATTCTAAGAATGGCATTGAATAGCATTGTTATGAACACTATGGCTTTTTTGGGCAGTCGTTTCAGAATTTCGCCTGTTATTAGGTCGAATCCGGGAGCTTTTTTATTTTCTAGGTAACGGATTGTTCTTATCAATTCCCTTGGGGTGACAAGTGTAGGTGGTGGAGATAATTGTTGATCGCTATTGATAATTGTATTTATTTCTTCTTCAAACATCGTCATGGATGACTCGTTTGGTGTAAAGACTTTGCTAAGGTGTTTAGCGAAAAGTTCGGCTTTCTCGCTTCCGCTTCTAGTCCACGGTTCATTTGCATTTTGTCTTATAGGTGGCACGTGGATTTGTGGTCTTTTGAAATCTTTCGTTATTTTCCACAAAGAGTAGTTATCTTTTTTGTGAGTTGATAGTGTTGATAGTTTTTGCTGAAAGGTGGTGTTTTGGTTTTCTTTTATTATTTCTTTTAATTCCCTTGAGATTCTGTGGTATTCCGTCCTATCAGCATCAGATCGACTTAAGTGCAGTATCCTTCGCTGTTTTCGTTTTTCTGAGAGTTTATTGCGTATTTCTAGTGGAATGTTGTTTCTTTGACTGGTGTAGGATAGTGACGGAGTGGCACGCCAAGCGGCTACTTGTATAAGGTTTGTTATCTTAAAGGTTGCTTCATCAATATCTTCTTCCGTTTTTAGTGGGATTTTTAATACTACTTTTTCTTCTAGGTACTCAGCAAAAGCTACCCAGTCAGTTTTATGGTTATATAATGTTGATTTTGGTGGTCTTTGTATTGCTGTAACACTAAAAGTTGCTATGATAGGAGTGTGATCCGACATACTGTCAAGTGACGATTGTACATCAAAGTAAATATCAGACAGGCCTTTTACGACAAAGAAGTCTAGCAAGTCGGGTATTCTGTTTGGGTCGGTTGGCCAATATGTTGGTTCACCGGTTCCTAATGTTGTGAGTTTAAGTTTATCTACGCTATTTTTTAATTCTCGGCCCTTTGTGGTTATCAGTCTTGATCCCCAGTGCGTGTGTTTACAATTCCAATCTCCACCAGCTATGAATCTGTTCTCCAGGCTGCCGAAGTAGCGATCAAATATATGTTGTTTTGGTTTGTGTTTTGGGGGGCAATAGACAGCGCTTACATTAATGGGTCCCATATTGTTTTCGTTTATTGTGATAGTGGTGGCTTGCATCCAGTCTTCACGGAACTCACTGTGAATGTTATGTTTAATATTGCTTTTTATAATCACTGCAGACCCCCCGTGTGAAGTCGTATCAGGATGGTTTGTATTATATACGCAATAGTTGTCTATTTTGAAATCTTTGTGGTCATTAAGGTGTGTTTCCGATATTAGGGCTATATCTACTTTGTTGACGTTAAGTAGTATTTCCAGTTCTTGTTTATTTGGTGCTAGACCATTGATATTCCAGGTGGCTATCCGTAAGGACATCATTGTGGAAGCTTGCTAATGAGTGTCATGATGAGGTTCATCAGTGTGCTAAGCTGTGATATTAGCTGGTCAATTCTTTCAGTTTGTTTTATCATAAGTTCTTCTAGGTTGTATCTATTTTCATATTTGTTTTCTATTCTAAATTCTTTAGAATGTGTTCTTTGTGACTTTTGGTCATCGTTATTTTTTGCTTTAGTTCTTTGAGGCTCTGTACAGTCGTCATTGTATTTTGTCTGTGATCTTTGCCACTGTGGTTGTTCATAGTTATCTCTCTGGTATGTTGTTTTTGTCTCTGTAAGGTCTACTACTTGACCTGTTTTGTTTGTCATATTTTTTAATGCTTCGCTATATAGTTCTAGGCTTTCCTGCACAGTTTTATGCCTGCTTTTTTGTTGGGTGGTACTAGGAGTTATTGTCGCCTCTTTAGTAGTTTTCCTTTCCGCGGCAGCGGGTCGCAGGTCTTTAGTTCTGAAGGTTGCTATGGAAGCATAAACAAATTATTAGGAATGTACACTAGCGCACAATACCGATATGTTATATCAATTGCTTGAACAATAATATCTTCGTCATCGACGCAGTGTGAAAGCGTCTAGTACTATGTCTTAGATTAGCTCCCCGCTATAATAATGTAGGTATCGTGTCGTTGTCAGTGTGAGAACAACCATTTTGTGATTGGCCGAGCGAGCGAAGCGAGCCAAGCGTCTTTGCTTTAAGTCTGGCCTTGCTTTCCTCTGTAAGATTTCTATCAGTGGAATCAGCGTTATAACTACTAGGTAGGGATTGGTGGAACACCTGGGACCACCAACTCATAACAAAACTAGAGTTTAGTAACTGTAAATAAATCTTGTGATTGTTTGCTGTCTGTATTTTACAAACAGCATACAATCTTAACTGCTTGTCGATGTGCTAAAGACGAACGCTGAATAGAGGGAAGCATTCAGGTTATCCGATTCGATTTGCAATAGCTCTCGAGACTAATCCATTTGAACGGCTCCATGTAGGAATCTGTGTATCGAAGTCCGTCAGATTCATCCAAATCGACTTGCTACGAGAATCGCTACGAGAATAGGCACTTTCAAGCATTGCATCTTCTGTAAGCAATATCGTCAATTCGATACTCAGCCAACTAGGAATCTCTCTATAGACATACTTATCAAAACACATTCCGAAATTTCGATGTAATAATGTTTTCAAGGGTATTTGCACGAGAAAACATAAATACCAGACGCTACAAAGGAAAGATACTCTCTATGGGATAAATGGAGATGCCTAGATATGTATACGAAAACCCTCTTTACACATATGAATAACACCCTCGTTTACCTGCAAAACGATATTGAAAATCGGGAGAGGCGATCCGTTTTACCTTTTTTTTTATTATTGAAACGTTTCACTTGTTCCGCATTATTGACTGTTCTAAATAATAAAAAAATATTGAAGCTATTTTTCAGCACCATCGTACTCAACTTTCCTGATGGACATGCGAACATGCGATGATGATCGTATTTTTGTGCAAAATGACAAAAGAGATACCGCACCGAGGGATTGTATTAATAACCACCATAATTTGGGTAATCTGTGCACGTGTCTCGCGTGAGTAACGTGATTCATCTGAATAACTTTCATTTGGTTGGGATTTGGCGTGCTCGGTGACTTTCATCAACATAAGGACAGAAAACGAGGATTCAACTTACTATTAGCGGCGTATAAAAGCAGACGCGTATTGGTTTTCCAGAAAGGAGTAAAATTTTGCGTCTGAGAACGTAAAAGGCAGGTATTTTCTAATAAACACACCTCCGGCCTCTGTTTTACTGTCATGGAAATTGCCAGCTCTTTTCCCTCCGTTATTAATAACTTCGTAAATATTGATTCTGGATGGACGGAACTTCAGAAGACCCGCCACAAAGGTACTCAATATTTCACATAGCGCCACGAGTGGCGTCGGACTACGAATGTAATTTATCCGCATTTGACACGATGCGATGATAAATGACCTAGATTTTCATAGATTCAACACTGAATTCATGTTCTTCATGACAATGCATAATTTTTTTGTTATTGGTAATATAAGTTTTTTCGCCATTATTTTTAAGAGCTGTGGATTTTGTTACTCAATAAAATAAAATAAAATTGGTAAAATCTCAGTATACTCACTTTCTACTATTTCAATAAATATAAAGACTTTTAAGATGTTCAAAGCCAAGACATGTAAAGAAACTAGACGAGTTGGCTGGGACAAATGTATGAAAAATAGTCAGCCCAAATGTGTGTTCAAGTAAGCGAGCTAAACGAGCCCATAGTATTTAGCGGAGGTCGGTGTAGTACCGACAGGCTGTAGGTGGTAGTAATTGCGCCGGTGGATGGCGGTGCACCGGAGTGCGACATCAGTAATTGCTCGGCGGGGGGCAGTGACAGTAGCCTGATGAATGGAGCCAGTGGAAAATCCACTAGCGGAAAAACTCAGAGACATTTCTGTTAATTAAAACTGAAGTTGGAACCTGATCTTGTTGCTTGTAACTACTTTTCTAAAAAGCTCTCAGAGCCAAAGCTAAGTAATTAGGTAACTCGATGTAAATCTTTGTATCATGTTTTCTTTTCTAAGAAAGAGTCGTATTAGTTTTTTAATCAAATCTGATAAAATATATATATATATATACTACATTTCTGCATTTTAATTTTACCTATAGCAGAATCAAAATCTTATCCAATGGATGGATCCATTAACATGCATGAGTAGATTCAACAAAAGCACTCACTCTACCAAAACCGGTTGCTAAAAGTATTGTTATTCAAAGACTCGATGTTCAGTATGATTGCAAAAATAAGATAATCTTCTGAGAGCTTGCATCCTCACATCCTCAGGCTGACGTACCTGCCCGGCCGCGTTTGGGGTCAGACTTGGTAGTTTATTTGTGAAAATCGAATAATGCTCTCCATATACCCGATACATTACCTACGGGCGCGGAGCTAACCACGCGAAGGGTCCATGACTAATAATTTATTACTGGCTTGGCTCTCATGGATGTATCTCTTCGAGCTTGAAACGCCAGTATTTAGGTACCTATACGTTATTCGGGCTTGTTATCAGGGAACCGAAACGAGGTTTAATTTTCACTCTAATTTTGTATTCTGGCTTTGTTGAATTGAATGTTTGTGGTATGCACGTGCCTAAATATAATCGGAATCGGTATTTACTCGATTGTACCTGCAATCTGTAATATTAAATTAGTGTTAATCTGGTGAATTAGTGCAATAAAACCTTATTTCACTTTGGTTTCACAGAAGCGTATTCGCTTCTGTGAAACAAAACAAAACAACATAACAAAATACTATTAGGTTTTTCTATTTTCTTGCCTATTTCCAGTACAATTTTGGGACACCAGAAAGTTTCCATCTACAAATCCTTCGAGACTAACCGTATATCTCTCAGCAACAGTGTTTGTTAAATGGTCCTGAACATGTATCTACCTACACTTTAATTTGTTATGCGAACAAGAAATTGTATCGTACACATTATTCTTGTTATGTTACAAACTTTTCAAGAGCTTTAATAATTTGTTTCTTGTTTTTGTTTTAATTTGTAAACATAAACATTGCCTCGTCATTAAGAAAGTAATTTATTAAATCAACAACATACATAAGATAAAATAAAGAGTAATATTTATAATAGGTCAAATATTATCAGTGACACATTAACATTCACTACGTTACGCTTCGGTTCGTTTACTTTATCTGTGCCTCAGACAGAAGTAAAGTAGAGAGATATACATTCTACACACACACACATAATATATATACTTGTAGCTAGTCGACTAGAACATTTGAGAGCAATGGACGTATCAGTGTGCTATGCACACTTCCACTTCCTATTGTTTGTTTCACTCAACCATGCCCTGGTAAGAATTTAATCACGTTTTTGTTCAGTGCCAACACCGAGCTCTAAAGTAGAAATGATTGCGTTCCCTTTTGCGATGTCTCCACTTTATTGGTTTTTCATTCATTTCTTCGATGTATTTTTGTACCTGGAAACAAAGCCCATTATTAGAAACGTAGTAGTGTTTTTGCTTTACTGTAGTGTCAGCCAATCTTGTTGTGGTAAAAAAGTTTATCTTTTAATTACAATCAGTGCTAATTGCTATTAACCCTAGTTTGTTTTGAGTTTTTATTTTATTTTGTCTATAATATCGACTTCAGAAGTTCTAAAAATATTAGTATTGTTTTTTAAAGTATTTTTATTTTGTCTATATCGACTTTAGATTACACTTATTGAACTTACAGGTATGCACCTGTTCGGGGTCATCCTATAAATTATTAGATGGCAATGAAATACCTGCTATTGCTCTTGGAACCAGTTTGGGACATCTGTCTGACGTATGTATTCTATTGACCTTCAATATGCTTATACTTATTATACTTGGATGCGAAAAATATCTGCCGAATCGTGCAGAATCGTTGACAAAAAAATGCATAGATTTGAGGAGAGATTTTCAAAGAAAACTGACATCGAATCTTTGCTCGGGTGTCGATTTGGGCTATCACCTTTCTCTCTAAAATAGGATGTATAAATACTAAGTATATCTATGAAATTACTATCAAATCCAAATACAATGTTTTATTGACAAAAAATACTCGTACCTATACATCGTATTACTAATGAGCATACAAAACTTTGTTCATTCAGTATTGAAATAAGTACAGCATCGGCAGGCAAACAATATCATGACACAAGCTGAACACACTTGTACCCTATATGCAGGGTACAAGGCTGCTCTCTGTGAACCACTCAGTGGCCCGCGCCGTACAATGGGCGCTGCAAGCCGGCTACCGGCACATCGACACTGCGTCCTTATACCGAGTGGAAGACGAGGTCGGCCTGGGCATCCGAAACTACCTCGCGACACAAGACACGAGAAACAATGTTTATGTCACCACTAAGGTAAGGCATACGCTAGCATGAGTTATTTTATATCTCTTAGACGATATACAATGAACGAAATAATAAATTTAAGAAATAATCGCAAAATGCCTCAGACGAATCTCAAGAATCATGAGAAAGCTGGGGTTAAAGGTTAATCTACGATAAGTCCAAACAAATCATCTCAATCAAAATTATTAACTTTACTCGTAGTATAAAGCTTTTCGTTTTTAGTATTAAGTTTAAAAAAACTTGATACTCTTTATCTTGACACACACACACACACACACACACTCACACACACACAGACACGTCAAACTTATAACACCCCGTCGTTTTTGCGTCAGGGGTTAATTACATGTAGATACGCTACATAGTTGAGGATTTAAGGAGAAGGCCGGAAATATCTGTATTTTAACTGCATATATTCAGTCAAAGCTGCTCGTCTATAAACTAATAAATAAATATGATGATATTTGCAGCATGGAGTGGTTAAGTCGACTTACAAACTGATGCTAACTGATGGTGTTGATCCATCGGGTCGATAAAACGACGCATTTGCCAGTTCAGTCAGTCTGGACAAAACAGCTTACCAGCTGACGGAAGCCGGGCCTTTGAGTGGAATGGAAATTAATATGAAAGTTTCATCGCGTGGTGTGGTCGATCACCGGTATTTCATTATATATTTGAAACGTTTCTCTACAATGAATTTTTAATAATGATTTATTAAGTCATTATACATACAATTTATACGGCACCCGCAGGTTATTCCATCAACTAATATATTGATTTATGTTTTTTATTTACTTTCTACATGTACAGAACAATGACAGAGTATCAGCAAGCTCCGCAACTAATTTGTCTCTCACATCAAGTCTACGTGGGTTTGTATGAAAGTGCGCACATAATATACGTGACATGCAGCCCCGTTGAAAAAACATGATTCATATCATCAACTTAGTTGTGGAGACAAAAGTTGCTCGTGCTCTCAAAGCAAGCCGACGGCGGCAGCATCGTTCACGAGCGACTTGGATGCCCCAGAAGCATTTTTGTATTATTTTTGTTATTATTATAAACCTTACATTCGATGCATGTGAAACCAGAGCGCTCCGACCAACTAGAGTAGTTTTTATACAAAATTATATACTCGTGTTATTTCTTCCAGTTGTGGATCGAGTACTACGATCGAGGCGAGGTTCCAGAGGCGTTGAGAAGGTCACTGAAGGAGTTGCAACTTGAATATGTGGATCTCTACTTGATGCACTACCCTTTCGCATATAATGTAAGTTTACCTACCGTTCTAACCGAACGGTGGACACAATAGGATAATAAATAAATAAATTGTTATTCGTCAGAGTCAAGAGGTCAACCGTCTGACTTATGAAAAAATCGTTAATCATTAGCCACCTCTCAACTGAATGCTTTATTAATAATAATTAATAATGCTTTACGACGCTTAACTTTTCTTCTTTGTTGAAATTTTCTTGATCATTTGCTTATATACGTCTCTTAACTTTTGGAGGCAATTCTAGGTAAGACTGCTAAACTTTTGAGTATTATTCGACTGTGATTTTATTTCATAGCGGCTCTAAAACATATATTGTCATTATCACTTGCACACCAACAAAAAGAGATGGCGTCAGATTTATTGATTGTTTTTTATTGGAGCCCTTAGTGATCAGAATGTACAAAGATGTAACAAGTAATTAAATTAAAAATCCCCCGAAACTTGGACCGATTTTCATCAAACATAGCTAAGAACACTCCTGACTAATTCACATTTGAAACAAAAAAAAAAACAAAATCAAAATCGGTTCATCCGTTTGGGAGCAACGTTGCCTCAGACAGACACACACAAACCAACACACACAGACACGTCAAACTTATAACACCCCGTCGTTTTTGCGTCGGGGGTTAAAAATACGACTTTATTGTTTGCAGAAAGATGGTTCCGTGAGTCTGACGGATTATCTCACAACTTGGAAAGGAATGGAAGACGCCAAGGAACTGAACCTGACTCGATCCATAGGAGTATCAAACTTTAACTTAACCCAGATGAAAAGGCTCTGGAAAAACTCCAAAATAAAGCCTGCGGTTCTGCAAACTGAGGTTAGTGTTTTCGAGTGGAGAAAGCTTATAGCTCGGTCCAAGTTAAGTCGCAGAGGGCTTAGAACGAGTTTTGATGTATAAAACCGGTGTGAAACGTCTGACGCCCAGCACACCAGTGTGTGCGCTGATTGGTATGGAAATACTGAGCGGATCTTTAAGAAGCTTGATGGGCTCGGTGTAAACAAAGCTTCTTAAAAAATCTTCTGACCAGCACACTGGTTTGCTGGGCGTCGGACGTTTCACACTGGTTTTATACACCAAAACTCGTACTAGGCCCTCAGGTAGTAGGAATGTAGGTTGATATAAAGTGTGAACACAGTGACGGTATTCAGAGAAGTATTTATTATATTGTAAATCTCGAATTAACCCGGTTGTAAAATATTTCCCGACACTAACAGGAAAATGCTCGCAGTAAAATTATTGATGCTTCTTTATTTTAATTGGAGAGGACGAATTATCTGAGCTTTTTTATCGCAATTATTATTGTAAAAATGTTTTCTTTTTCAATACAATGGAACATTATTATCAACTCTTCATAAAGACACAGCTAGACTAAATATATTTTTAAATAATAACTTATTTTATTTATCTCAGTTAGTGCTAAAAAATGGGTAAAAAGTGACATTCTTATTATATATATTCAGCTTAAATATATAGATCTTCAAGAAGAAGGATTCTGAGTATTTTCTATCCACCAACTTCCCAGTGATTTCATCATCAAATGGGCTACCTGATACCACACCCCACGTTTCGTGTTCTGGTTAGTGGTCGCCTTTCTACATCATGAAGGTAAAATAATGTAGGCACATATTGTGATAACACCTTTTCTTACAGGTAAATCCAACAATAACTGAAAACGAGTTAATAAACTGGTGCCAGAAGAAAGTTATTGTTGTGATGGCTTACACGCCCTTTGGGGCGATTCTTGGTCGGAAAAGTGATGCACCACCGCCCAGAGCTGACGATCCATTTCTGCAGCACTTGGCTAGCAAGTACAAGAAAAGTGTACCACAGATACTACTGAGATATCTGGTATGTACATCCAGTAGATGGAAAAAAATCTAAATCAAAAATCTTTAAAATCACAAGGATCATTTAGAGATTATTGAAAATACGTAGATGTGAAAATAATCTCCAGGCAAAACGACAGAAACAAGAACTGAATGGACACAGTGTCCTCACAGAACACATCCTCAATGGACATACTGTGTGAGGTAATGCGGTTAATGTAGTCAGAGGTACAGGCATAGGTATAATTTAGACCTAGATCTGTGGGTAAAAATACCCCCTAAATATCAGATGACCTATAAAAATATTTTTGGGGATATCAAACGGAGGTCAAAGGATGAGCGTTTCACTGGAAGGACCATAGTGGAATTTTAGGTTTCTGAGCACCTCAATATTTAGTAGAAGTTCTCAAACAATTGTAAAACTGAACCGGTAATTTGTAAAAGTTACGAATCAAAAGTTATAAGCATTTTAAAGTGGTCCCTCGGTTCCACACATGCAATGCTGGGTTCCAAGGATCTAATCATTATTCACATGTTCTTTCACTGTCTATATTTAGTAGAAGATTTGTAAAAAAAAACTACTTAATTTCAGCCCTTCTTCTTCTTGCAGAGAGACGAAAACACGATAACAAAATGGTCCCTCAGTTCTACATTGACGAAAATGTTTTTGCGGTTTTACAAAAAAACTAACTGGAATTTTAAGTTTCTGAATCAGTCAATATTTAGTAGAAGTGCTCATACAATTTGTAAAATCAATCAGTAATTTGTAAAACTTACCAATCAAAAGTTATAAGCATTTTAATGTGGACTTTCGGTTGAACACTTTCCAAAACGCAAAAGTAACTTTACAAAAAAACTATAAAACTTAGAGACGTGTAATATAGCTTATCATTTAGTAAAAATTTTTACTAAATATCTACATACAGCAATGAACAATAGACAGAGCCATTATCGAAATATAGCAATTTTAGTTTCCGGCATAGAGATGCAGCCGCGGGGTGACCACACGGATTAAATTTTCGGGACAGGGAACAGCATGACAGCCGCGCGACGCGACGATTCCACTCTCTGCTGATGCGGGTGTGACTCAATGAAGTCAGCGTTGGTACTCTAAGTACCTATTCATCCATTGTATTTTCAATAGGTGAGTAAAAAAAATCCGAAGATTGTCAAATAAATATAAGATCATACGAAAACGGAACGTCAGCGGAAAATCAATACTATTTATACTTAGGTGCTTACCTATCACACTACTCAAACAACTTCGAGAGGGCTTTCGCTGCCCAGTTCAACAATAGAATCTACAAGGTGCTTACCTAAAAAGAACAATCGCTAGGAAAACTTCAATAACCACTATCCCACTTACTATTATAAATGTCAACAAAGTTTGGATGTTTGTGTTTCAATCACGTCAAAACCACTGAACCAACTTGAATGAAACTTGGCATATATTTAGTTCTTAACCTGGATTGACATATAGGCTACTTTTTATCCCGAATAATTAACAGGATCTACAGGATAAAATGAACGAAAAGGATTAGCAGCGCCAATTGGCAAGAGGATTTCATTGTCATGTCATGTCACGTCAGTTTGACAGGGCGTAGTACTACCTCTTTGGTCTAACAACTAGCGTTTGACATTCCAGTAGGTACGAGTTCGGTGTAATGAGGTGTAATGTCAAGTTTCTCAAAGAAGTATCCGCTCGGTACACACACAGATAATATAATGTACACGGAAACTGTAGACGCGTACGAAGTCGCGGGTAACTGCTAGTATATTAAGGCTACGAACTATAATATAATAATATATGCCAAGTTCCATCCAAGTTGGTTCGTAGTTTTGACGTGATTGAAACACAAACATCTAAACTTTAGCATTTATAATATTACTAGCAGTTACCCGAGACTTCGTCCACAAAAAAAATAAAAAAAAGTAGCCGATGTGTTTGATCCAGGTTACGAACTATAATATATTCCAAGTTTCATCCAAATCGGACCAGTAAGTAGTAACAGCGTGATTGAAACACAAACATCCAAACTTTGACATTTATAATAGTAGTGGGATAGTGGTTATTGAAGTTTTCCTAGCGATTGTTCTTTTTAGGTAAGCACCTTGTAGATTCTATTGTTGAACTGGGCAGCAAAAGCCCTCTCGAAGTTGTTTGAGTAGTGTGATAGGTAAGCACCTAAGTATAAATAGTATTGATTTTCCGCTGACGTTCCGTTTTCGTATGATCTTATATTTATTTGACAATCTTCGGATTTTTTTTACTCACCTATTGAAAATACAATGGATGAATAGGTACTTAGAGTACCAACGCTGACTTCATTGAGTCACACCCGCATCAGCAGAGAGTGGAATCGTCGCGTCGCGCGGCTGTCATGCTGTTCCCTGTCCCGAAAATTTAAGCCGTGTGGTCACCCCGCGGCTGCATCTCTATGCCGGAAACTAAAATTGCTATATTTCGATAATGGCTCTGTCTATTGTTCATTGCTGTATGTAGATATTTAGTAAAAAATTTTACTAAATGATAAGCTATATTACACGTCTCTAAGTTTTATAGTTTTTTTGTAAAGTTACTTTTGCGTTTTGGAAAGTGTTCAACCGAAAGTCCACATTAAAATGCTTATAACTTTTGATTGGTAAGTTTTACAAATTACTGATTGATTTTACAAATTGTATGAGCACTTCTACTAAATATTGACTGATTCAGAAACTTAAAATTCCAGTTAGTTTTTTTGTGAAACCGCAAAAACATTTTCGTCAATGTAGAACTGAGGGACCACTTTGTTATCGTGTTTTCGTCTCTCTGCAAGAAGAAGAAGGGCTGAAATTAAGTAGTTTTTTTTTACAAATCTTCTACTAAATATAGACAGTGAAAGAAGATGTGAATACTGATTAGATCCTTGGAACCCAGCATTGCATGTGTGGAACCGAGGGACCACTTTAAAATGCTTATAACTTTTGATTCGTAACTTTTACAAATTACCGGTTCAGTTTTACAATTGTTTGAGAACTTCTACTAAATATTGAGGTGCTCAGAAACCTAAAATTCCACTATGGTCCCTCCGTTGAAACGCTCATGTCAAAGGCACGTCCAAATGTTACAGCAAATGGCAGACTACAGTTTAAATGAGATGGCAGATTTAATCCTACGTTATTCAAAATATAATCCCATTACATCTGCTGACAGTTCGCCAGTTTTGATTCGTGTAATAAGATTTCTCTGAATATCTTTGATTGGTGATACCCGCTATTTAAATGTCATTGATTCATCTGATTCCTGAGTCTGGAATCAAAAATATTTGTTTTTTGTCATTTAGATAAAATACCTAGGTATAATAAGATTTTCATCAGAAGCAGTCTAGAAAAGTCAACTGCTGGATATTTTCTTCATAGGTTACCGTTATTGCAAGTACGTTTATTCAGCAATTTAGCCGAATCCAGTGGTATGGAATCCGGAACCAATCTGTATACGATAATATTTGTAAAAACCTACACCATTATTACATTTAATAACTTGGAATAACGGCAAAGTGAACCGTTATTATGGTAATGAAATGAATAATAAAAGTATCGAGCGAGCATTGTTTTATAAAACAGAAAATTAACACAGTCAATATCCTTTGTTTCAGCTAGATCGCAACTTGATTCCAATAGCACGGTCAATGAATAAAGATCGAATAGAAGAGAACATAGATGTCTTCGATTTCAGTCTCACGGCTGAGGAAGTACAGCAGATTTCACTGTTCAACAAAAACTATAGATTGCGAACAAATACTTACGTCAAGTTTTATAGACATCCAAACTTCCCGTTTGAGAAGAAGGATGTGACAGACGCAGAGATCCAGCACGCTATTGACAGTATTGTAGAGAACTAAAAAAAATACTAAACTTGTATGCTAAGTAGCTAGATTTCTATAAAATGTTGTTTTGATTTTTTTTTAACAAAACATATCTTTATTTGTTCAAAATAATAACTATATACAAAATACTATATTGATTATAATAAATATAAATATATTATAAATGTTTTGATTATAACAAAAGCACTGGAAAAGGCGTAGCAATCTACGGCTTTTCTGCCGATAGATTTTAACAAAGTGATGAGTATTTTTAGTTTATAATCTACTTTTTAAATTACACTTAAAACCAAGAGCGCCTATTTATTTAATTATGCTTTTGAATTTGCTGCTTTCAAAAGGGTCACCCGTCAAATATGTCAAAGCATTTCGACTTTGTAAATCAAATCTAGAAGTAAAACAACCACATCCATACTTTCATCCATGCGTTACTGCTGTTGTATATTGTACAATCGAGTGGATGCGTAAATAGCTTATTGGACCGAGCCATAAAAGTGACGTCATAATGTACTTAGCAAAAACAACTGCCTTGCCAGTTATTTTTGGTGTAGAACTTGACAAAAAATAACCAGTAACTTTAGAATTTATATTATATTTATGTTTAACCTTTGACGTGCCAGAGCTATTGGACCTGTTAGGATACCTCAGTCAGTGTAGCCTAAATTACTCATCTAACATTTATTTGATTTAATCCTGTTTAATCATAATTTGAAAAATACATGGTCTGAAAACTCTGTTTTAATTTTCAAATGTAGAATTTTTACATCCTGGATTACGTAATAATATTGACGCATAAAACCATCGTTTATCCAAATTCAACTTGTTGGATTTCCGTAAGTACACTGATTTCATGGAAATTAATTTTGCTTCCACCCGCCAGCTTGGAGCTTCAAATCAACCGAATGAAGCGAGCGTTTCCAATAATTAAATAGCTACCTAGCCTATCTCAAAGGAGTTGTGTTAGCCGTTTTAATCTCTTTAGTATTATGTAATTGAATTCTTTTAACCGCGCGGGTATAAAGGGAACGCTGCGTCTTTTATCTAAGCCTCGAGGATTTCGGATCACCTAATTGATTCGAGCCAGGCTTTGTTGCTCCTTACAGTATAAGCCGATACCTCAATTTGTATATGCGGTGGATCTGGTACACTTTAACCGAAGCTAAATTGAACGCTCTTTGTGTTTTGAAATAATTTTGGTTAGACAATTAATGAGTTTTCTAATGTTAATCGTAAAAGATTAAACTGATACAGTATACTTAAAAACATTTTTAAACCGTTGGATTAGAAATCATTAAATAACGAAGCCTATAGCTTTAAGTGCCATTAAATGAAACTGTCCTAAAATTATTGCCACTTAGCGCAAAGCCATTCTACGAGCCAGTATTTTTATTTCAGAAAAACAAGCAGGAAGCTTTTTTTATATCGCACAAAGGATCCTATTTACATATTAAATTTAAATGAACACCAGTTTCCAACTAGCTACTCGTTTATTCCGCCAATGCATACAATTTTGCGTCGAGCCTAGAATAGATGGAATGAATATTTAGTTTCTATGGATAAGGTTATGTTTTTGCTGTGTGTAAATGACCAATTTCAGCGGGTTATGTCAGGCATTATGAAATATTATGACTCGGCTGCGGCCTAGCGGTCGATCATCAAACAACGAGTTTGGTACTCGCTCTGTAACGGGCACACTAGTTGTGAAGCGCCTAATTATTCCGGCTTTATCGGCGAACGCATCGTTGTTTAGTTTTTTGTGAGTTGTATATTTATGAGAAAAGTTAAGGGGAGGTTCGGTTGGTCCTAACATAAATTAAGTGCGGTGACACGGACTAATTGGCGTCATTATGCGAGGATGGGCCGGCCGGAGGCAGCGCGGCGCGGCGCGTCGTCGACGTCGACGCTGCCAGCCCCGCCTGCGCCGAGGACTGCTCTTTTCAGTATCGTTGCTTAATTAAACAAAGGTGAATTCATTTATCATCCTCTAATTACAAAAGGCGTATGATTAGCCGATTATTAGTTGAGTTCAAGATAATTCGCCTGTCGTGAATTCTGTGCGCGTAATTTAGTCGTTGTGCCTTTTTGGTGGGGATTAATTAGCGTTCTTGTGAACGGCGGGGTAGTTAGGAGCGATCAGATTTTCTCAGGTAAATAAATGGTGTGGTGAGCAATGGCAAGGGGTAGAGGCGGGAGGGGGGGGGAGGAGTTAATGGCCCACACGGGTGTGTGTATAAATGTGCGAGATCAGCGCGCGACTGCGACCGCCGCGGCGCTGCTAAACAGATATGTAGCGCGGTCCTCGTCGACTAATTACGGCTTCAATCTAATCTGAACCTTTGGATAAAAATCCCTTACAATGATCTCCTACTCATAGATAAACCACTTTTGCTAAAACCCATGAATATAACATGATTACAAAATACAATGTAGAATTTAGTACTTTTATCTAAATATCTGTGCCGTAGCTCTAAGTACTTTTCAACTGAGAAGCAGTTTTGGAACTTCATTAATATGTAACCAGAATTCTGTGTTACTTCGTTATACTGTAAATAGTGTTTTTATTTAAAGTTCACTTTATATAAAGCGAATTAAACAGAATGAAAGTCAAAGCCAAATTACTTTTGTATTATCAAGATGTCCGGAGTTTTAATCACAAAAGAGACACTATTACTTTTATGATGGCAAAGGCACGTTTGCCGTTGTCTTGGTATGTCAACTACTCAAAATTCAGGAAGCCTTTTGTTGTCGAGGCTTCTATTCAAGATTCGCAAGACAGTGGATGGCGGTGATGTCAGTTGGAATATTAACAAGGGACGAGACGGCGGGCGACGCCTCTTGACAATCCTTTAAGCACAACACTATGTTAGTAGGTACTTACTGTGCAGGACTGGCCTTCCGACGGAAACAACGACGGATATGTCAATATTACCACCTGCGATAAAATTGACTTTACAGCGGGTATTAGAGATGGAATATCTTCCTTTTGAAACTGAAGATAATTTTATTCACAAAGAAAATTATGACTAATAAAGTATTTACAATATTTATAATATGTACACAATACACATGAAGCAGTTGAGCTATCTACACACCGTTGCAAACGATTTATAGATAGCTCAACTGATCCAAATCAGTACCAATCGGAAGCGTGCCCAAGACACTGGCTGCATTGCCGCGCTGAATAGCAATGCTGATTCGCTGGCCCAGATAATCACCAGCCCTCGGGTCACGCGTCGCTGCGACTAGACGCCCTATATATATATATACTATATATATACTATAACTGAAGACAGTTATAGTACCCGTTGCTAATTAATTTAATCTTGAAAAATCTATTCATACAATTTATATTACGTTTTGCTATCCAACTATCGATAGGGATATTTGGTAGGGTTCTACCTTTGTAAAGGAAAGTAAAGGAATCTGGTAATGATAAGTTGCCCGCAGTTGACCCTTGTCCTAAAACGAAGAACATCTGTCTCACTGCGAGTGCCTGAAAATGGCACCTAGGCACACTCGACCCAAATTGAATTACTTGTTCAAGCCAAAAATCCAGACCAGAAGCAAATTGTGGACGCTAATCTCTAGGCATTTTATGTCTGGTATGTTCAATGTTTCGTAGTCCCAAAACGCTTAAACAAATTATAAAACACATCACATAACTTTATAAACTTTATTAATATTCTGGGCCAAATACCTAGAGTAATATGGTACAAAGTGGAATGTTTTTTCTGTTTAAAAATCCTTATTGCTTCAATGAATTTTGAATAAAATAAAAAGCCAACCAGCAGGCAATACGCCTTCTATGTAAAATGGAATTATTGTGGAGGCAGAGACACAACAGGCTTATGCGCCCTCATGAATTTATAACATACGTCTTCTTACACTAAGAAGATACAAAAGCACGTAAGTACCTACATTTCTGTATGCAATGTACGTAGGTATGTATAGAAACTTGTAAATAAAGTTGGTTCTCTTGAGCCCAAAAGCTAGGATTGTAACATAAATCCATCCTTTTAAGTTAGATCACGTTCAACAAATGTTTGCCAATCGAACACACGAGACCTAATAGAAAGACAAACGTATCGAAGCTTCGACTTTCATTATTAATTTCTTAAGATTATATTTACGTGGTTAATTAGTTTATATAGTAAATAATGTATGAATTAATATTACTCGTCGAATCAATAATGGCATAGATTTTCCGAGCTTTTTAAATCATAGTTTGACTTTGAAGTGCATTAAACTAGTTCTCCACACTACAAACCTATCTGCATTACAAAGTGCAAGTGGAAATAGTTTGACGGCGCGTGTCTTCTCGGAGTAAGGTAGCTAACAGTGAGAATAAAGCTATTCGGGAAACAGAATAAATCTTGTTTGTCTAAATAGAGTTCCGTGATAGGTAGCGAGGCGTGCGATGCGATTCGCGGATGGTAAGTTGATAACAAAAACTGGGAATTTATGCGACCAACTTTGTTTGAGCTATGATTGAAAACAAGTACAGTGAATGGTGGACATGCTATTTTTATTTTTTGATGGTCAACAATGTGATTATAATAGTGACCACACTAAAACTCTGCTCAACTACTTTTGTAATTTAACTTAATTGCTATTTGCTAGCAATTTGGTTTATCATTTCTGTATACACAAATAGTTCAAATTCCTACCTAATTTTGATGACAGCCAAGAAAAACTTTTGTGGTTATTCGGCAACTACAAATAAAGCAGCCCCGGTATGCCAATCTTTTGCTGTCATGTTATATTTCACTGCCCAGTGTAATTTCTTCAGGTGATCATTCTTTTTAGACACTTGACAGCAAAATATGCGCGAAAACACATCAAATGACGTCATAATGTCACTATTTAGTCACAGAATAACTATGAGTTAGTATGAACTGACCATGATTTAAAACTTTGCAGTTTAACTTTGCAGTTCAACTTTGATTGGCATACCCCTGCTGGCATTGTATAATAATAATTAATTTCTAACATGATAAAAATATTTTTCTATTTTTTTCTACGAGAAAGTGAACTTTGAAATTCGAAATCCATGTCAAAAGTCGGAACATAAAGTTGGTAGAGCTGCTTTGAATCGCGAAATAAATCTTGTCTCGTGTAAATAAAGTCCCGCTGCGGGAAGCGAGGCGTGCAATGTACATCGAATAGCGTCAATCGGCGGCGCATTCGGCGCTGACTGCGTCGATTTGCGCGCGTGTGGGAAACCAGTCTTTGTATTCCGGGCGCTTCTATTCTGTGATTCTATGGTTAAATTGTTAGTTTGCGACCGTTCGGAAACTTGTGTGTTGCAATTTAATTCAAATGGAGTGCATGAAATGCAACATGCTTTGGCATGCTTCTCGAATTGTAATTTTTTGGCATTGGTGTTTTATGCTTGGGAAAGCCATGCATTCTGTATCACGATGCTAGTTTTAGGGTTAGAGGACTTCTTAAATAGAAATATATAGCAAAATGAATACCCTACCTATTTTGGGTTCAAACTGGTATACTTATAGCGAAAAGAGCGACCTACCATAGCGTGAAAATATGTAAAACGTTTTCCAACAAAAGTTATTATAATTATTCCAAAAATAACTTGCGCACACATACATTTTTCTCGTTTGAGATGACAACAGATTTATCAGACCTTTTAGCTAGTAGAGTTTTAGTAGACCGATATTAATAATAGGATTAAAATAAACAAACCTTAGCTATTTACATTCAACTCAAACAGCAAAACGTTAGTTTTCAATAAAAATGAAATATCTTTAAGTGTCTTTTAGTAACTAGCTAATTAAAGCTTCCACTAAGTAGTATTTTCATATTATCTAGATATTACTGCTTTGTATAAACAGACAGAAGTGGCAATAAAATCAGTATGATATCGCGCTACGCTGAATTTCACTAGCTCTACCACGGTCGATTATTTTGATATTTTATGCTGTCGATATTCAACCTGGCTTTTGGGTTGGAATTGGCAAAAAACATCTGCTTGGATCTAGATAGATGATGGGTAAGGTATACATGAAAACACAGAATTAGGTAAGCATTTTAATTTTGACGTTCCTTTGTATGTAAATTCATACCTATACCTATACTGCGCAATGCTATCTGGCGGAAAATCAATGCTCTAACGAATCCACCAAATCAATTTGTTTAAAATCAGTTGACCATTGCATTCTGCAAAACGTTAACACGAAAAGCTTTAAAACCAGATTCACGCGGGAAATAAAAATATTTCACAAAACTCTATGTTTATTCATTTGCATCGGCACTTGGTTTTTTTTTAAGTTGTAACTTTGTTGCGAATACAATGCGCAGCCTATTTATTCTTGTCTAAAATGCATGTAAACGGTCTGCAGTACGTTTCAAAGCGTTGGCATTGCCAATAGCGTTTTATTGTAGTACAGGTCTGCACTCAAGCTTAGTGCCTCGCGGGATTGGGCTGAATGACTCGATGGAGGTAAAATTTGATTTTTAAAACAACTACTGAGACCCAGTCCAACGAGATTGGAACAATCCTAAAGTATAAAAAATGGAAGCGCGAAATTATAACTTACAAAATATAAACAAAATAATAGAGCGTTGCTCTACAATAACTCTATTTCTTTTAATTTTCTTAAAAGAAATAGAGTTACAGGTTCTAACAGGTTTAGTATACAAACCAAAAATAAAACAAGTTTTAGTTTTTTCTTTCATGTTTAAAAAACAGAATTAAAATGTTAGTGGGTCCTTTAGTGTGTCTCTGTTCAGGGCCGCTCGTCTCACCGCCCTACTGACTCGCGACACGCTCTGAAGTGCAGAACTGTGCCAGAATCCGTGCACTACATGCATTCTTTACGATTGACAGACTTTTCGCTTTAGCTCTCACTATAAATTTGTTTCTAGCGGACAATATTTCCGCAAGTTATAGTAAAAACTGCAAGGATGGTACTCTGCAGTATTTTTATTAAACTGGTAATTATTATGAAAGTGGAACTCGGTATTTTCGCAATCATAGCGCTGTATCGCAAGTGGAGCGCAGCTTGCGTTCGATTTAAATCCAATTACGTGCAAGAGTCGATTTAAGCTGAATTAGCAATTTGCATAAAAGAAGCGAAAATTCCGATCTCATTCGGGCAATGTGAAACAAAAGCGACTTAGATACAACTAGCATATAGCCGGAGGAAAACTCCTTGTGGCATTGTCATCGCAAATCTTGTTTGGCTCGTAATTGTTTCAATACTACAAAGTGTTTTTGGCTTTTCAAAGATATTTGAAGTAAACCAAAAATTGCCTTCTTTGCTGTTCCTAAGATTGTTATTTTTTTAAGTTATACTCCGTTTCTTAGTAAGCATTACCTTAAGTTAGGCACTCTAAGTTCGCTGTCAATTACGAGATGACAATATTTAATATGGCTTTTATAATTAAAATGGTTGCTAAACCGACAAAAGAGGATTAGCCGCTGTGAGTTTAGACCCTACCTACAACTATTCAATATTCATGGAGCGACAACGGGGTGGTCGTTAAGCTCAACCGACCTCACAACTAAATGTACTCGAAATCAACTCGGCGCAAGTAATTTGCACACATTTTCGAGAACAGGTTTGCAGAATTTTAAAGTGTTTATCTTGGTTTGGGTAGTGTTGGGAATAGCAAATTGGAAAATGCATGTTATTCTTGACTTTTCAATTGTTTTAGATTGTATTTTATAAATGTAGCTGAAGTTCTGAAACAAGCTTTCTCTGTAAAATTCTCATGCAGTGTTTGTTTAGGATCCAAGTTTTACATTTTACAGCAATGCTAAGGTAAGATAACTTAACTCCTTTGACATTTTCCAGCCATTACCTAAGTTTAAATTTCAAAATTGCATATTATTTTCTTTTAAAGCTCGAATAATTATAACATAATACTATGGGCATTAAGTCCTCCTAGCACTACTTATTTGTGTGAAATTTTAAAATAAATAAATAAAATAAGGCCATGCCAGACCAACTGTGCCATAGTTCTCAATGTGCACTGCGCTATGCTAATGCGCTCGCTGTGTGAAATCATCTGGAAATACTACGATATGCTACGAACACGCTCATCTTAAAACCGGTTACGAATAGCTGGGATATAAGTTTTTTTATAGGTATTTACACTACGTTTATATTATTTTCAGTCACGTTTTCGCAAGAGCTCAAAATAACGTAAAAAAAACTACGTGCAAATATTTGTGAACTAAGTTTTTTATTGAAATTCATAGTACTAAAAGTTAAAAGCACTCAGTGCGACCGCATATAGCAGTTCTTACGCTGTAGTACAGCGATTGCCTGATAATAGTCCACCGACGCCCGTTCCCGGCACACGTGACTAACACACTCTAATGGTGAATCTATTAGAAAGCTTATTTTGTGAAGTGCTAAGTTCTAAACTATAGTAATTTCTCGACCACCAAATTATATGTGTAAATCATGTGGTTATTATTTTGTTCGCGTGCTGCCACTTTTTCAATTTTAGTTTTTTTCATCTTAATAATTTATTAGGTAGCTAAGCAAAGTTCAGAGGTTGGTTTTTTTATTTAGCTAAGCCCCTGCCCGTTTCAAGCTTCATCGTCCGTCGCCCACTCGGTCCTTCCATTAATTAATGTTTGCTTCAATTATAACGCTCGGAAACATAAAAATACCCTTGTTTAACAAAGTTTACTCGTAAAGAGGAAACTTTAACGAGTTCTCGTGAGATTCGACGTGTTCGTCAGAACACCTCTCAGCTGCAGAATTGCAGAAGCTACGAAAATCAATAGCGCGTCAACAAAAACTCTTTCAGAGCTGCTTTATTCCTGTGGGCTTTTCACTTTAAAGTTTGTTACAAATTCTTCAGCGCTGTTCTAAGTAAAAAGTTAGTTTCCTATATTTTTTGTGAATCTACGAGTACAGCAAGTTCTGTGTATGGTGGTGCATAGATATTGTACCTCGCGCTTGTTTCGATAATGCATTTTCAATTACTTAGCATGCCGCTGTTTGGATGCTACGCTAGAATATATCTAAGTATTTTAAGAAAATGAATGGAAAGGTTTTGAATTTCTATTGCAATCAATTTACAATGAATCTTTTATATAAATGCTTGCATACCTATATTATTTTGTAATGATTTTAGCATATTCAATTTGTAGAAAGAAAATTGAATTAGTTTGAAAATGTATTTGACTAGCTAGACAAATGGAATGTCGCTCGTTTCAAAGACACAAGGGGTTTGCCACCCTGTAATGAGCGGAATTCTATGTACCTACTAGGCAAAAGGTGAGGATGTGCTAACCACATTGTTTGGCCTCTAATTACCTCTGACTGAGTAGGGTGTTCTTTACTATGACGTATATTACTTACTATTAATAATTATGCAGGTATTTGGATCTCAAAAAAAATAACGTTGAGTTATTTTTGTCTTAAAATAACGTATTATTAAAAGTGGAAAGTTTTCAAGATAAAGAGGTTTTATTTTTAGTTTTTTTATTTCATTGCCAGCAAAGTATTCTCGCGCAGACTATCGTAAATCAAAAGATTCAAACTTTTGTTCTGTTTTTTTTTTAGTTGCAGTGAGGTGCAGGTTGTAATTGCCGGTCCTTGTGGGAAGGCTGTGCCGCAACTGTAATTACTAGAGCCCATTGTATGTACAGTACAACACAACACAGAAGCTCCAACACCTGTAATATATGCACTCTATAATAAGTTTATCTATAGAGTCCGGGTCATAAGTTACCAAATGTTTACCAAGTGCACTAATTAAGTATATACAAATCGCTTGAGTATCAAACGAGAGTAGTTTGGATTTTATTTTGTTGATGTTCGAAAAGTGAAAATCGATAAACTCGCAGTTTGTGTATGGAGAAAAGTCGTTTGCAAATTTCCCGTTAGAGGCGCTTATCGGGTGCATACAAAATATCACGCAAGTCGAGTTTCGATACTCGACACAAACAACAAAATAATGTACCAATCGTTTATTGTTCGTTATCAATTTTAGTTCTTTGTACAGCAAAAGCAAGTCGCATCCTTAAAATACTGCCTAAAACAACACTGCTAGGTTACAGAACCTCTGAATTGTGCCATTATATACTCGTAGAACCTATTGTTAGTATATGTACACCCTCTAATTGCTACACACAACGGAAACACTGATGGAGGTCGTTTATCCTAAGCTTTGTATCTATGCACTTTTTATTGACTAACAAGGATTTGAAGTTTTGAATTGGATTTACGTAGCGTTCGGGTTAGATTGAGCTTTTACCTGAATGTGTTTTTGTCAGAGCAAAGATTGAAAAAGGCTGTCACTGCGAATTATGTTGTACTTAAATAATTTCAAAGCATCTAGAATACGTAGTACCTTTATTTATTCTGTGCTTGTATTCAATTATAAAATTCTAAGATGAGCTGAATGCTAGTTGGCATTCTGTTCCAACTAACCTTTGAGTAGTGTGGAGAAGATGATTGTGCTTTCAAGAGTTATTTAAAAATGTGCTTAGACCCAGAGATCAATTTTACTAAGTGCGTGAATATTTGTAGTCAAAAGCAGCAACGACTTTTGCTCGTTTTATACAGTTTTATGACATCTTTTAGAGATTTACGGCTCTTTTGCGTTATTGCGTACTAGTACCACTGTTTTTATAGTTCTTAGTTGTTTTTTAATTGAGATTGGTTACCATAGTCACCAAATCGCAATAGCTTACGATTATACAATGTAAAAATTTTTTAACATCAAAACATCTTGGAACATTGTGTTCTACCTTCTGATTTTTCTGACGCCCTGTACAAATATTAGAAAATAAATACATAAATAGTTTGTAACGGTGTGTAGATAACTCAACCGCATCATGTGTATTTCGTATATATTATAAATAGAGTAAATATAAAACACTTTTACGGTATCGCTCTAAATAGAAAATGTATTGTACCTATGTTTTGTACTACACAAAAGTTGGGTCCACATTCATAGATAGAGAGATAACGCTTTATGGTGGACCAAACAAAGTATAATCTAATCGGATACAATAGTAAACTAAAACTATTCCTGCCCTTTATGACTTTACCTTCTATTCACTGGACGTGGTTATTAACATATTTTAGAAATATACATTACTTAGTTAGAAATAGGTACTACATCCTGCAAGTTTGATACGATACAAATACGCATTCGTCACGATCCAGTCGCGATGCAGTAGCAATATGGTCACTAAATGTCAACCTTTGTCATGCCTCACGCGATTCTTTTTGTAGTGCTTTCACAGCGATTTTATTGAGTCGCGATGCAGCCACTGACGCCTAGATATACTTTTAAATACGATGCATAGTCATCGATACAAGTAGGTACTACGTGAACATTTCCAAACGTAATTGCATCCTTGAAAAAGTCGTAGTTTCTATCCGCTTATTTATCGCGATATTTTAGCTATCAAATAAGTAATCTCAAGAATGATAAACAGATCTTAGAATACAGCTGGAAGCGGCTTATTGAAGCGATGGCAAATAATGGCAACCGCAAAACGATACTCCACGTTGTCATGTGAAGCCGGGGCGGTACCAAAATGGAAATTAGGTTAAGATAAACGAAGTCGAGTTCGTGTTCGGTTCAAAGATAAAACGATAATAGGTCGGACCACAATTTCAGAAATACCACGATACGAGTATGCTGATTTTAATTGAAAGTTACGCAACTAAACATTGATTGATGTTCGTCCATTCATCCCGGATTGAACGCAGGGCGTTTGCACATTGCTGGACATCGACACCAATACGATACCGATTATGTTAGTGGTTCGAACAAAATGTCGTCAGCGCCGACACGGAGTGAAAGCTACAAAATATATGACATATCTGACGATATAGTGTAATTGTCGTGTCGTTGGCAGTGTCAAAACAGCCATAGACAAAGCTTTTAACAAGCTACACAGTCATTAGTCGAACCACCTTTGCGGAATGATTGATAGTAAATGTTATTTACTGTACTAACGATTGGTGCCAAGACATGTTCTCACAGATAATCTCATCAAAATACCATTTTCGGAGCAATGTTTAACGCATTAGGTATAGTTATTATATGTATATGGGTATTTTGTTTGTAGAACTTCTTTTTATATTCCACTAAAATAAATCCCAAGCGAATATAAACTACGTTTGAACGTTGTAAATAAAGTTACTATGCAAAATTCAAGATCATTTTTTTCGAAAACATGTCGGTTTCTTTTAATATGAGTATCTTTCCCGGTATCTCTGTTAACAACGTTTCATTGAATCAACTCCAATCAAATTCCTTTTCGACCCGAAAGAACTCAGCAGTAGGTATATGTTGAAAACATGATCATCATCATCATGGTTTCTCTAACTGTCTCTCCGAAGCTTTTCAGTATGAACGGTTTTTTCCATACCATATTTTTTAGATTTTATGTGTTTTTAAAAATATACATAATATTCGAATGTTTATGAGTAGATCGAGATACTACCTACTGCTACTTTCATACAAAGTATTTTACGTCAATCTCAAGCATTTCCAAATATGGGCCAATATTATTAAATTCCATACGCCAAGTTGAGCATTTCCAATGTTACAATACACTGCTCTGAATGGTTCGACAAACAATCGCCTTGAAACAGGCTCTGCTGATTGCAAATTGTGCTTACAATCGAATACAGATTTAAGCGAGTTCGCTCCTAAGTTAATACACGAACGAAAAATTGACCTTAGCTAGACATTTTTTATAAATTTATAGCTCTTTAAATAAAATGTAGGAAGACAAAGAGGAAAAACTCATACCTTGTAAAAAATTAACGAGGTCGAAATTACAGTTGATTAGCAAAGTAAAATAAATTTTATATAAAATCACAAGCTTTTCTTATGTGAGGGAAGAACATTTTTTTATCACAGTTAGATAGGTGTATAAGTTCTTACGTAAGGCTTCTACGTTGTTTTTATAATTGTCTCGATAATATTAGTATCCAAATACATTTAGGTATATATAAATGTTTTTGGATACTTGGATACTTTATTTACGATGCCTATAGGCATACGTAAATGAAGTGGTTTGTTTTGAACATAGAACGCTTAGAAAATATTGTCCACTGTCAAATCAATACTCTCTTGTTTGTTACAGTATACACACACAAGTGAGTCAAGCGGAGTTCAGAGCTTGAAAGAATTCCAATCGCAACATTCGCAACGCAACACAACTGCAGTAAAACGCTGTAGGTGTACATATTTATGTTTATATGAGTTATGTAAACTTCCCGCTAGGGCCGCTTCTCAAAACTCTTTTCTATGCAAAATATAGTTTACGTGAACTTCGTAATACGTAAAACGTACACACTACGCATGCAAAACAGATAAAAAACTTGACGCTATTGAATTATCGAAGGAAGAATATTCTATGGAGATTATGGAGAACAATAAATGGTCTGAACGATTTTTTACGCTGACTGTACATGGTTATGCAAAGTGATACCCATGGAACAATGGTAGCATATGAACATGAATAGCAATGCTTGCATTGACAGAAATGATGTTTGATTGCACGCCGGCCCTCGTGATCGCATGCAACTATGTATTAGCCTATTACAATACAGCGAGTGATCTGAATTGAGACGTAGGTAACCTATTTGTACCAAGCAATAAGCTATTTTGGTACCACTGGAACTGGTAGTAGTCTTGTCATTGTACAATTTTCAATGTTTATTTTAGACCCCTTGCAGAAAGTTGAAAGCTTCTTTTGTTTGTATTTAATTATAGTTAGTGAATACTTCCGGATTCTCGTCTCATTAAGATTTCAAAATGGTCGAAAACTTCGTAAAAGTGAATGGGTATAATCTCAGGCTCTGGCGCAAAGCCGACCATTGATTCATCAACAAATGGCGCCGTCAGAATATTGTGGTAATGTTAGGCTGCGGTTCCACTATAGTCTAGGTGATAGATGGCTACTGGTTGTCGGCTAGCAGACTCTGAGGTGCGAATCGGAGTCTGCTTGCGTGACGCGTCGTTGGCGCTGCGCTGACTAAAATCAACCTGTGCACGTACTTTATTGCAAATTAGTTGCTTAATGAATAAGTCAGTGTGCAAAACGCCCCAAACTGCGTAACCAGTACAATCGCTCTGCCTAAACTATATTGGGAGGCAAACAATCAGCCGCGTACTATTCGCCTAATCAGACCGCAGCCTAATGTGACCAGTCGAGTGGAAAAGCGCGATCGTCGACTGCCTTCAATATTCATGAGCCGGCTCAGACGACGGAGCCCTGAACCCGAAGTAAGTGGCCCTGAAGGCCGAAAACAGGGAAATTAAACGTTACCTTAGTACATATCTATTTATTTTTAAACCCTCGTTGGGATGAGATACAGGGCCTACTTATAAACATTGGCTTCTCTTACAGATTAAAAAAACCAGTAGATATTTTATGATGTCATTGACAATGTTTCTCTAAGGCTATGACTAGACATCAACCAACAGGGATGACTGTCTGTGAGTTCAATTCTCGAAGCATGCGGTGTATGCTTGTATAAGCTTACAATGGCTAGCAAGCTTGTATACAAATATAATCTCTGAATACCTAAGTAATATTAAAGCGATATTGATAAAGGAATTCCAATCCATCGGACTGAATAATTCGTTTCAATCGAATCAATCTGGGCATAATTAATTTGGTGGTCAACCATAGCTTAAGATATATTACCTGAGTCCTCAGCCTCTTCAGCTTTATCCATAAGAAAAACGCAGTTATGTTTTTGTCGAATAGAAAATAAAGTGCGTAAAAATACATCGAATCGGGAGACGGGTGGCTACACTTGACTACGAGTGCTCTCAAATAATCAAAGCCAAAATTATTACGTTACAATATTAATAACTTGGCTCTTCCCACAACACTCTGTAAGTATGTAAGCGATTCCAGGAAACTTGAATTTCGTCAAAACATCTCATTTATCAATAGACAGTGCGTGTACTTCATCAGGATCCAATTTGTGTCGTTCGCATTCCCCTAATTAATTTCACCTTCCACACGTGTAGATATTATTGAGATTTTGACAAAACATTTCCGCAGTTATATACCTTATCGACACAGTGTTTAGGTCGACATTTACATTTTATTCAATAACTAAGTAAGCGATCTTATTCTAAGAGACGATTATTCGCGATGTAGAGATTAAACGGGATGTAATTTTCCAATACCTAAGATAACAAAAACAAGACGAGAGAGGAACATTTTCAAGAACATTTACAGAGTTCAGATAAATAACAGAAATGGAAACTGTTATGTCTGTGTGTAATTACAGTTTTGATTACAATTTGGCAAAGAGAAATTCAACGACCCAAATCTCTGTTTTGTTTTCAAATGCCAAGCATACAAGATTAATTATGTTGATATTTCTTTGTCATCCTAACGGACACTTAAAATGAGTACCTACCTAGAGAGCATCACTAATTGGCTCCAAAAATAGGTACTATGGTAGTACTTACGCCACCGTCTTTTTGATTGTGTATATCCTCTCCATCCAAAGATTGTCTGGAAGAGATCGCTTTTAGCGATAAGGCCGCCCATTGTACATTAGCTTTAATTCTTGTGTCCTGTTTCTTCTTTGTGTATAATAGAGTGTTTACCTATCTATCTATTTTACAGATGATTTTACAGATGATATAGAGCTCTATTTATATAGGTACTACGACCTATAAATAGAGCTCCTTGTACGACCTATAAAGGCTCTGAAGCTTTTACTTCCACGCATGATACGCACGAACAATATCTCTTAAAAATTATAATGAAGGCGCGAAAACGCGTGGCAGAGAACATTTACTGTTTTCACACTGCTGCGACATCTACTTACATACGATATCGACGGAGAGCTAATCTCATACATTTAGTACTTGATGCTTTTACGCCCCGTGTCGACACCGTGTTCGAGCCACTGACATGTCGTTATCGGCCAGTGTGCAAACGCCTTAAGATGCATGAAACATGGCGAATGAACACTACGGAGGTGCTCTGAGTAATTACTCCCTCCACCAATTACCCACCCCAAACCTCTGGAAACAACCACGCGATTTAACAATGAACTATACGGAAACTTCACCAAGTGCCTACCTGCATTAATTTAACTTGTAACAACTTTGCAGTTTTATCTAGACCCAGATAAAATTGTTGGAACTTGTGTAATTAAAATTATTCCTTCGTGGTAAGTACTAGTATCTATGTAGATACCTACAAGTATACAAAGTGCAGAGATACACCTTCATATCTAAATAAAAAAATTACATAGCATAAAAATATTTCACCAAGGAGGTATTTACATTTCAAGGTATTTTAACACAATAAACGAATTGCATACCTATATTTATGTAAACAAAAGAAAAACAAAAAGTAAGTAAATACCCAATTATGTACTAAAAATTGCGCTTCATAAGGTTCATGTCACGGTTCATGAAAGTCTAGACCTAAGCTAAGCCTGTAAGGGCTAGGTATATAATTATTATTTGTGTTTCTACAGTAGTTACGATTACTTTTTTGCCTTTATCCAGATCGTATTGGTTTTATTTCTTTCTTTTCCATTACTGGATTGAATATAAGTTAGGTTAACACTCTCGGGACGCAGCGCAATCTCCTCGACTTGTCACAAGCAATTCAATTGCAAATGCAGTGCGCTGATGTTGGACATAGGAAACCTACCTATGCCGCATAACTTTGCACAACTTTATATTCTAAAAAAAAACAATTTATGTTTTAGACTAAGATTTTTTTTAACTATTAATGCTTATTTTGTTCAAAAGACCAGTCAGATCGACTTGTGCCTTTAAAAAATATTTTACATGGCTACCATAAGCTGTGTGGTACCATGAAGTTAGGTTAGGTAATGTTTATCATCATCTACGTCTATAAAATCAATTTTACTGATGTAGGTACTACGAAAATTGCGCGTTAAAAATTTTCAGACAATATTTACAAATAAGAGGGTAGCTTCTCAGAACTATGTCTTTGATCAGGTTTTCAATGTATCACTACAGTCACCGCCATACACATTTTCGTGATATTCCGTTGCACACATTTTCACTAGGAAATATCAAAGAACACTGATAAAAAGTGCTTGAAACAAAGTCTTTGTTCCAAACAGTTTTTTTATTTCTGTGTTTAAAAAACCACAAAAGCATGTGCGAAAAATCTATTCCACTTCCATTGTACGGCGTTTGTCCAATCCAAAGCCGTTTGCACGTGAATTCTCGTCGATGTGAGCACGGTTTAGTCCAGTCTGGTATGTAGGTATGTGAAACTACATATGGCCTTCATAATATCAATTGAAAATGGTTTGGATTGACTTTGAAGTGTAAATAAAGTCATTGTGTTTTATCTGTTGTAAATATTCCAGCCGTAAAACTACTAAAATATTAACTGATTTTTAAAAAGATTGGGAGTGACTATCTGTTTTGTGCTTTTGGTTGATTCTTTTTGGCGCCTATCAACCTTATATGTTATATGTACCTTACCTACATATAGGTATAGACTATACAAAGTTCATAACTTACAGTGATAGAAACGTACAGATTTAAATGTCACATAATAAACGCGGAACAGTTGCGGGACAACAACTCCGCTCTAGTCTGCACATTCTGCTACCACTCGCTACTCAACCAATGGAGGAGGTCAGCTTCTCATTATATGAAACTATTTCAAAACTAAAACCCGTTATTACATTTTGAGTGTACATCTTTACAAGTGACAATCTTTTATGATTGATAAACAGCATTGAAATGAAGAAATTATCGAAGACGGAGCGTTTTGCTCTCATGGAACATTCCAAGCATTCTTTAGATGTAATTTATCAATTAAAATTTTAAAATTTTACAATTTTTACTCTCAAACTTGACAGTTTTTTTTCCAAGTACTTAACCCTACCTAAGGAATCTAACGAAAAACGCATCACAAAACTGTTTCATTTCCATCAAAATCACAATTTTCTTTGGTTCACATTGTCCGATTCACTTGGAACCGGGCTGCCTTCCAAACGTTCCATAAGTCCTATTCACGTGGGGGTGAAAGGTGAAGCGTAATGCCTGGGCGCCGCGCTGGCAACCGGGCAACCGCACTGATTACCGCAACTGTGTCGTGACCACTGCTTACTAACCTGGCTGGCACGCGCCAACGTTTTATTGCGATGCAGACAATACCTGCCGATTGACAATGAATGTGATTTGTCAAATTGTCCGATGAGTTTGTAACTTGGTTGAAGAAGATTAGATTTATTTGCTGTCTTACATTGCTGGACTAATACGATATTTTGTAAATATATTTTTTGCTTATGACGCCATGAGATGAGCCTTACAGATTTGATTCTTAGTAATAACCAATAGGGTTTTACAGCCACTAGCATAAATAAATAAAATAAATAAATAAATATTCACGGACATTTTACACGACGCCCTCTAGTCCCAAACTAAGCAAAGCTTGTAATATGGGAACTAGATGCTGATAGAATACTTATATACTTTTTTTTTTTTGGTAAATACATACTTATAATACATAATAATACATACATAAATACATAATACATAATAGCATAATTTCATATTACGAGTATTTTTATCGGTATTCACGTGATTTTATAATACCGTAGTAACTTGCGTGCTATATTGATCAGATAGTTTATTGCGACAATTATAACGCGTACATTTTGCATGTATCGGGTTAAATGGCTTCAGCAAATATTTCATCTATTTAGGGACCCAAATATGATTTTGTCGAACAAGCATTCCACATTACTCGTGACTAAGCCGGCAATTTTCAATTATACACCGGCTTACGTGAGGCCGGAACTAATTGTTTAAAGGTGATAGAGGAGCAGACACGAGAATGTGTTTAGGCGTTATTGTCCCAGTAACAGGTTTCGCAAATTAATCGGATTTCCCACATATATCACGTCTTTCCGCAGGAAGGCTCCGCTGCAATCTCAGGTTACTGTTTATGTTTACACCTCAATAGCCGGCATTGTACGTGACGTGATTGGAGATTAATTACTACAATGCCTGTTAAATGTTGCTAATTATGTATCCTGCTCGGTACGCACAGTCCGTCGCATCGGGTTTGCGTATCAAGATGATCAAGAGAATATCAATGCATTGCCAGGGTTGTGTCTCATTATGCACTGTACACAGCCCTACTGAGATAGCTTTCCTCCCAAATTATTGACAAGGTACTTAAATGGCCTTTAATTTTGTCATCATTTGTATGAGTGATGTTGATGTGGGATAAGGTAAGTACTGCGTAACACACCACAAGTTCTCAATGATGCCTATAGGTTTCATAACAGCAAAAAAATATTTACAGTTACGAGGTGTTCGCAAAAAAATCCGTAAAAGCTCGCACCGTTCCTATTGATTCCGGTGTTGCCAATTCGTTAGAGGCAGTTTTTGGGTCCAATAAGTTTGGTAAGACGGAGCCCGGATCTATAACAATACAATAAATTGTTTGTATTGGCGGCCGCCGGCTGCGTGTAATGTGCGTTAGACCGCTGAGTTTATTTCGACACTCGATGGCGCAAGGTGAGAAACGTCCCACTCCCGTCGAAAAGTATAGTGGGACCACGTAACATTGAAATAAAGTAACGCAATTCTAGTTTTTTTTATTAACACGTCATAGATAAAACTTTGTAAGTACAGTACGCACAACGGATCTTTATAAAGATCCGTTGTGCTCACCTAACTTCAAAGTGCAATAAACGATTTTGCATGTAGCTGTTTTGCGGAAAAATTTGCTTACCTCCAATTAGATCCAAAAAATCGGTTCTACGCAGATATTTCAGAGAGACAAAGATCCGTTGTCACACACTGCGTCTACGACTGAAATGACAGCTCAATCGTCAATGCTTCACTCCATGCTGTTAATTTGGTTGACAGCATTTGCAACGTATCTCATGAACACATGCCTACAAGTTTGTCAAAGAAACGTTGCTAGGGAGTTGGAACACTGTATTAAGCACATTGTTGAAAGGCAATAAGCAGCACGTCGTAAAAACCCCTGTCTCGTACGTACACGCCTTGGGCCCACTCACTCTGTCCCTTTGAAGATGTTCGTGTTGTTTTTAAAACTGTTTCATTACGCTTTTTACTTGGGTGGCTCACGTACTGAATGTACTCGTAATTGATTTAATCTTATTGTTTTTATATTCGTTTTCTTTATCTTAAAACTTTTATAGGAATTCAAAGTAAGAACATAACTACGTCTACAACGGATTAGCTCCAATTTTATTAGATAGGTACTTTAAAATAAACGATGCTAATTCTCTTTTGCATAATTTCCGAGTACGTTTGTCATCTGTACCACTTTGCAATAAGTAGCTTTCTAAACATTTGCAGAGCGCGACTACGGTACCACAAAAACGATACGATATGCCAATATATCACTCGAACACACCTGAACTGTAATAACGAAGAATAATAGCAATTGTTTTGCGCCAGTTTTTATGGCCTCTTCATTCAATTACACCGTTCCATATATTACATGTACCTACGGTTACATTCAATAGACACTTAAATTACTGCAGTTTGATTAATTTGTTCGAAGCTCAGAAATAAATTATTTGGTATATCCGCGGAACCGATAGAAATTAATTATAAAGTAAAAGTATAACATAATTATGGAAATCTTTCTCAGTGGACAAACGATGTTATCGGGTTTCATTTTCTTTTTGAAGAACATTTTAAAGCTTTTCTAAAATAATTAACAGTAGAAACTTTGTCAAGAAAAGACAGAAACGTGATGTTGAGCAAGATGTTGACGTCAGCTCTCGTATTCCAATCTTTTGCTGCCAAGTTATATTTCACTGCCCAGTGTAATTTCTTCAGGTCACGTGGTACAATTTTGTACCACGTGATCATTCTTTTTAGACACTTGACAGCAAAATATACGCGAAAACAAATTAAATGACATCATAATGTCACCATTTAGTCACAGAATAACTATGAGTTAGTATGAACTGACCATGATTTAAAACTTTGCAGTTCAACTTTGCAGTTCAACTGAGATTGGAATACCCCTGCAGGTAGTTGCGTTTCTGTTCCAACAATCTATTGAAATTAGACTTTTCAACATTTGTACAGCTTTTGTTGTTGCTTGGTCTTTCTTGCGTCAGTCTAGTTTGTTTTTAGCAAAGCTTGCAACAAAAAGCGTAACATATAAACGTAAGTTTTATGTACGATCCTGTTTCAAAAACCGTTTTTCTTTTTTATATAAAAAATAGTAGTTTTTATTTATCATCTCTTTTTATCTTTTGTACCACGAGATCAAAGACGCAAGCGGAAGCTTACTCTAACATAGAGATGTTAACAGAAAGACAGAAACATTACCCACCCTCTGTAAACTTGTGACATAAACGGATGACAAAGTAACGTCACAAACGACCTACAAAAGGTACTCTTGAATACTTATATGACGTCATAATGAAATAAACCAGCCATGTGTCTCGGATCAAACACTATTTCGCCACGAATTGTGCCCGAGCGGTCAACCGTCCGTCGGGTCCACGTCGGGTGCTCCCATGTCATGGGGACAGGTCGGCACGCCAGCCCGGACATTTTATTGTTTGCCACGCATCCCTTCGTTTCAATTTACTTCAGAATCTCGTAGTCGTGCTGATAAAGCGCTCTGTACATTCTTGTTTTGTTCAGAGGTTTTAAAACTATTTTAACTGGTTAGTGTTAAATATTTTGGTTTTGTTTGTTTCTTATACCTATAGTAATATATTTTCGATTTTTATTATTTATTTTATAATTTTTATATGGATAACATTTTCACATCCACATCATAATCATAAGAGGTATATCAAAATGCTGTTTTGATATACCTCTAATAATTGAAATAAAATAACAAAACATCATTTTGATGAGTACCTACTTAATGTACTTATCAGTATTGCGAGTAGCTATATTATGTAAAAGTAAGAAGATACATTAGTTATTGCATTTATTTATGAAACACTCGTGTTTGACTCTCGATTTTCCATTCAAATTCGCGTCCATCAGCGCTGTACGAAGATATGTTCCATTCGCCGGAGCCGAACACCGAGAAAATTGTTCCTTTACGCATTTAACAAGCCGAAATCATCCACTCGCAATTCTGATAAAGGAAATTTTGAACGTTGGAAGCTTTGTTCGCTAAAATTATTTTCAATTTACGAAGGATCAATATCGTGATACCTTTGCAAAATGCTTACTCTAGTGAAGGAAAACAGAATGTGATTTTCTACTTTAGATAAAACTTGATTTGATTGTTGGATCGCTTCCGTAATTTCATTTATCAGTAAATAAAATATAGACTAAATAAATTATTCGGTTTCTTGAAAATTGCTGAACATTGTTTTAGTGTTCTAGAGATATGAATTTTAAAATAGACACGAACATGAGTAAATAACATAAAAGGAAACAAACAACTTCCAGCCCACAGGTAATGAAACCCCGAAGGAGCGCGGTGCCTGCAGTGCTTTTGATAACGGACCCATCACGCAAATTTTATTCGCTTCGCGAGTCAAAAAAACTCATTTATAATTTAAAACCTTATCATGCTATCAAACAAACCCTCGCAATAAGCACAATTTATTCATTTACATTCCCAAATAAAGACAGATGGCGATGGTAATTTCGTGGAAAATATCTGACAAAATGTAAATCTGGCTCGTTACATTCATAATACTTCTTTGCGTATACTTAGGAATAAACCGTTTTTAAAACGTAAGTACCTAGTGAATCTAGTTTTATTTTAACTTATTTATCATAATAGGTGATAACATAATAATATTTACTAGCATTTAGCTAAACCACAAGGTTTATAGGGATAATACTACTAGACAAAAAGACTAACAGACAATAGTGTTATGATTGATTATAGTTTCATTGTTATTATGTCATTTACTAAGGCCACAAAACGCTGTGTCTAAAGCAATGCCAGGTTTATGGTTTAAAAATAAACGTGCATAAGTTTTGCATAAGTCTTTTGTAGAGTCCAAACACAAAACTGCGAATAGACGCGATGCGAATTCACAACGCAGATGCGATTTCGTGCGGCAAGACATATTCCTTTCACGGTTCGGCGCTCGCAGTCTGAGTTTTGTTTTATTGATTTACGAAAAGTAATTCGCAAACTTTATATGCAGCAAAATAGTTTTCGATTGACCAAACAAAACTTGCGACTCAAATCAATAAAATAAAATTCAGATTATTGGCTCGGGTGATGAATTCCGTATCAATTCGTAATTTCTTGCAACGCGTCGTGTGAGCTCGTATATTTCTACGATATGACGTTGCACCTTAGTTTTGTATTTGTACTCATACATAAAGTAAAGTAAAAAGTACATTTTAAAAGTATGTTTGATACATAGAATAATAGAGTCACTGAGTTGTGGTAGAGTAGATTATACTCCCGACTGTACGTGTACACGTATAACGTATATTGTGTGTATCTATATTTTAAGTAACCTTTTGATACCACCCATTAATTTAGCTACTTTGAAGTTTGAACCTACGACATTTGAACTAATTGCCTTGGGCTTAGTGAAAGGAGACTTCCCACTTACTTTCTAATAATATCTACTGATACACAGGTAAAGTATGATAACTAATAGGTACCTACATCAAAATAAGTAAGGTATTGTGGGTGTGTTGTTTTGCGCATTAATTTGCTACGTGAACATAAATATTTTAATAATAAAAAACATAAAATAATCCATTATTAAATCCTACATGGCACACTCTCTATACGTGTGAGCTCGTGATTCACAGTAACTTTGAGAAAAAAAGAAACGTTTATTCCATCCAGTTCGATTATTTAGGACAGAAATTAGCCAAATTGTTAGGCTGATTAATGGAATATTTTGGATACACAGATGTAATAGCTACATGGCTTGGCCGTGGTTCGGATCAGAGACGCTCGTAATTCTTCTAAAGTCTAGTACGTATACGTATCTAGTAGTAATATTTATTTATTTATTTTATATGCACTGGTTACAATACTTACTAGTTTCGAATGTGTTCCAATCTCAATTGTAATTTAAAAACATCTATTAATTTAATTGTAATTTAAAAAATGTTTAAAATCGCAACCCAACCCAGATGAAACTCTATTTTCTGGGTAACACCGTCATATTTCGCTAACCATCAGTTATAAATATTTTCAACTTGTCAAAAGCAACAATATTTTTTAGAAATATTTTTATTTGACAGATAGCGTTACTCAGAGAAGTCAGAGATGATGAATTCGGCCATCACTGTTACTTGTTCGTTGACCACAAATAATATAAATCATTATTTTCTACGAAATAGAACATCATCGAAGTTGACATTCTACGATCATCTAGAGATTATAAAACTAATCAAAATGTATGAGATTGACAGTTGACAAGTCCGTATGGTTGAGATTCGTCGGGCAACGCACTTTTGAAGTTACAACTTTGATAAGTCACCAGACTATTCCTTTACGTAGGCCGGTCCGCCTCTACTTTAAACTTCTCGAAAACAAGGAAATAAATATTTTAACCTAAAAAATAGTATTAATCGGAGTTGGTCAAACCCGGCCTTAGTCAATATAGAATATAGAATATTTTAAAGAATGTTTATTAATTGGCTTCGAGCTTCAAAACCGTTTCAGCGTTCCTATTGATAATTTTCGTATAAACATGAAAGACAATTCGTCGTAAACCGTCCCTCAGTTTTACAGATAATTTTCATAATAAAACATCCCTTCTCTGGGGTACTTTGCTGTAAATCAAGTTTTCCGGCCACCCTTTCAATTTCCTGACCGCAACGAACTCTGTATTAACTGTTTGCTAAGCTGCGGTTCCGTTCAAATGAGATTTTCATTAGACGTACAAACAAACTTCAGGGGTTATATTTTTACTGCAATGATTAGATTTGACGATAACTGAATTTATCTATACTTACATTATATGATAATTTTTTATTACAAGTATTTTTCAAAATGAAAGCTTGATATGTTTCTGCTACTAATAACTCGGATGTTTTCAATTCGTGGCCCTCTATTCGTGGCCCTCTTTCCTGATATCCTCTTCAAACAGTCGTTTGACCACACCATTAGTAGGTCCCTACATTTGTATTTGAATAAAAAACCCAAAAACGTTGCAAAAAATAAATGTAAACTCTAAAGCTTACATATTTATTTTATCAAGACATTTAGTTAGTCTGGACCTCATTTTGTCTCGCTTCATCTGCCCTAGTTTAATTTTATATCCGTGCTCGCTAATTGGTAGTCCAACAAATTTAAACACTTTGAAATGGGTAGAAGGTTTGCCGATTTGAACTTGGGTCATTTTGTTTTTTTTTATTAATATTGGCAAGGCCACCACTCTATCAGCTACCATGTACCAAAATAGAAGAAATATCAACTGTTTTTGTTGTATAAAAGGTTTGCAATCACATTTATAATATTACACATAGTTATTTAGGCGATGCATGTTATTGTATCGACATTATGGTATACAACAGGCAATAAAATGTTACCGTCTAAACAGTGCTAAAATCTAAATATTATAACTATGGCTTAATGTGACCTAAATTACTAATTACTAGGCATTTGAATTTGAAATTTAAAGCAGGATCATTGATGGTGTATGCGATTGTTAATTTATAACTAGTAATATGGTTTTGTATTACTTAGTTCAAAACTCAACATAGCTATAAAATAATAAAATTATATCATATCATATAATATATAATTTCGTTGATCGTTAGAAACAGTTGTATAAATCTCACTAAAGCATTCACAACTAATCCATACTCAGTATTATCGACTTTCTTAATTATTAATCTACCAATGAGATGTAATCGAGTAGGTAAATAATTTGAAATGCAATTGAATAACAAAACTACGTCACAGTAAAGTAAAATGTTTTTGAAAAACAGAAATTGAATTGACTAGTTGTAAAAGCAAATATCTAACGTCTGTAGTTAGTAAATTCGAATTGACAAGTAAGCTCCTAGACGCTTCAAAGAGCTTACGAACTTATTACGCCAGTATCTCAGAAGGTAGTGGAAACTGAGATTAATTCAGGAGATAGGAACATTACTATCTCAAGATGAACTCTAAAATCTTTATAAGGAAACACCTAAATCTTGAGCGACCATACTAAATATTTAAACTTGGCTGAATTGACTTTTCAAAAAACTAACTGGACAGATAGACTACAATAAAACATTACCTATTTAATAAATTTCTCAAAGTATTCTGTAGTCATTATGACGTTCAGTCCATAATTTGCCTTTTATTTGTGTACACGAAATTGTTGAATAAATCTTCTATCTAATGAGTTTACAAAACCATAGTGTGTATCGGGCAGCAGTGACACTTTTATTAGGAAACATAAAAGGGCCTACACCGAGGTGGCGACGGGCCATTACGTCCACTCGCTCGACTGAGTGCTTAATGCAGGATAATGGACTCTCTCACTATTAATTTTGCCGTTTTTGTTTGGGAAAAAACATAAACAAGTATCCGTTGGCCATTTTGCCGTATGGAAATTGGAATATTGTTTGTTGCTTGGTGGTTTTATGTAATTTGTATACAACTATAATAGATGGGTCTAGCCGATGGCCCACCTGATGTTTAGATGTTAGCTTAACAACGTTATACCGTTGCATTGCTTCACTGAGCACGACCAGTGTGGACGTGCGAGTGATCAAAAAATTAAAAGTTTATTTTTATCGTTTATTCAAATACAAGGGCAGGCAATTGACTTATTGTATCCAATTGACTTGAAAATTGACGGGATTTTGTAAATCCCGCTGCTGCTCTTTTATCTCAAGTTCTGTCAGTATAGATTTGCAAGCAAATAAAATATGAGGTAGGTACTAGGCCAAGTTTACCAAATAAGAAAAACAAACAAAAAATATATACCGACAGCAGAATAGATTTTCAAACAAGTTGAAACAATCGTTTATTTTTCTAGTTACGTTTGGTAAAAGCAATAGTCGTAAACTAAATTGCTTTATGAACACGAGCGCACTCAAATATTGGTGGAACGTGGTCTCAGGGATACCACACGAGATTTACGCCGTTGCATTAGAAATATGGATTAACAGACTGTAAGCCGTATTCGTACTCTTCAATTACTTTCAATCTTAGAAGTAAAGTGCTTTAAATCTCTTCGAAATAATAACGAGTCAATATTCAAAAGCAAATTGATCTTAAACAACTTCAACAGTTCTCAAGGAAGGGACGGCAATAATGATTTCCTTAGCGTTTCCCAGTACGCTTCCGATGGTGGGAGAGTCCATTAATTCATCGGAAACATTGACGATGATCGTTCATATCGAGTGCGATTAGATTTTACGATTGAGGGAGATAAATTGCCTGAAATACACGAAGCGTGGCGCGACGGACCAACAAATTATTATCGTCGTGGGAGCACGAAATATCGGCTGGCACGTCGCTAGCCGCGACCTACCAGATATAGCTACGTACAAGTATATGCCTGGGCCTGGACGGAGTGTGGGTATGCCAAACGAATATCACGCCGTTCGCCCTGAAAACTGGACCATGCTTCATGACTATGATATTTCTCAAAGCCGATCTAGTATACGGTTTGTCGCCTGGAATTTAGATACGATAATGCTCGCATATAGTGAAAAGTTACTGATATTATTCTCCGTGAATTGTTCATGGTTCTATGCTTTATTTTCCTTACAATTCGAGGTTCGAAATATTCATATCTGAAAACGGTTCAGTGACAAAGAAATATTACTGAGCCTCTCTCATTGATATTCTCATTTCTCAGTTATGACATCTGTCAAATTCACGCATAATATTGTTGAGCCCTTGACCGTCGTTAACTTCCTCAGTCAGCGAACATTATTCAAAGCGGTTCGCGTTTTAATGGCTCCTTGCGTTTATTGATTTCGACAACATTTCGCTTTGGAAAAACTGAATTTTTCATGTCATTGGAAAAATTGCGCTGAAATTACTCAGAAAACTGAGTTTACCTTTTAAAAGCTGTACGAAGTCAAATGTTACCGTACGGAAAAAAACACCGTGAAAAAAGGTAAGTCTATTTGAACGCGCTAATGTCACGGACTGGTACTGCGAATTCAGCCAAGGTAAGTTTTGTTTTTATTTCGATATTTTCTTTCAGGTTGCTTTCAGGTTTCATTTGTAAACGGGAACTTATACATAACAACCCAACATAGTCCATCAATGATACGATCGTACCATCGCGTTGCTCTGTCATTATTATGGTGGAATTAACTTATAATAGTGTCACTTATCTCAGATAATTTCTTAACTGTTTTTAATCTAATAACTCTTAGTTACCATAGTTAATTCGCTTGTTCGCATGTTCGTGTGCAATTCAATTAGCGTCGTTCCCTGTCAGAAGGAATATTGGTGTATAAATGGCGAAGGCTGGCATTGTCACCGCCGCGGTATATCATCGGTGTGCGGAAATTCAAAGGGCGCTCGGAAGTACTTGATTTATGAGAGCGACCGCATGTATGGCCGAGTATTAAAAATTTCATAAAAATATTCTTTATGAATTACGCGCATTGTGTCGGATGCTAAATTACGAATTCATTTCTCAAACAACGCTCATCGCTGGGTCTAGATAGATAGATAGATAAAAACTTTATTGCACACACAGAAAAAAGAAATTACAGAAAGAGATAAACATAAAAATAGAGAGTACAATGGGCGGCCTTATCGCTAAAAGCGATCTCTTCCAGACAACCTTTCATACATAAAAACACGTAGCAGAACGTAAGCTCGTTAAAATTTCTCAGAAACCTGATCCAATTATCGGCACATCGTTTAGGCGGAGATAAATTACTTTATTAAATTGTGTTGGCTACTTAAATTGCTTAGTGGAGTACGTTCTACGAGATAAGATTCTTGGTAATAAAGCTAATTTTCGGAGGGCGGCTGGAGTGAAGTTCACTTCATTTGTTAAACATTTTGTTGATATAGTACCTAACTACCCTCCTTTGGTCAGCCCAGCGTGCATACTACGTCGGTACTTTGTGAATAATTTGGGCAGAGCGCGCGCTGCGCGGGTGGGGACAGCGTAGGATTTAGGTACACTTCCGAGCAACTCGATAGTACGCCTCACTGGCGGTCGTCATTGTGCCCCAAATATATCATCTACACGATCATCTATACGAATTCAATATAAAGGTTAGTTCCCTTTGTCTATAGGGTTCAGTTTGACATTGCGCCGGAACCAACCAAAAATCAGACCACTGCAATGTTAGCATCATGCTTAACGGCAGAAATGTAAACGGCCGTGCTAGTACTTTCCCAGACGGACTTTCTCAAAGAGCTTTACTGTTGGAAAAAGCTTTATCGATACTCTACCGTAATAGTAGAGCTTTTCTTCCTGAAAAATCTTGCTATGTTATCAAATCTAAACACAATCTATTGTTCTATATCCAGTGTCTCACAGTTTTATTTAAATGACCGAGGGCGGTAACGTGCGATAGAGCCACGGGTCAGTGAGGCGCACTATCATGTTGCTCGTAAGTGTACCCGAAGGCGAATAGGGGCGCTCCTAGGATTTAATGGTGAACATGTCTGCTCGATAGAGATATTCACATTCCGTGCATAACTTCGACCTTGATTAGCTTTTGAATAATAATTAGGGTATTAAAAATTATTTATAATCCTTCCACCAAACTATGACATGGCATTGATAGAGGTTACTCAGGTAACCTCATTTCGGTCAAGTGGATTCAGGGTCAATGGCCTTGGTCATCTGAACTAAGTTTTTTTAGTTTTTATCAAACTACGCTGAGCAAAATGAAGGATACTATGTGGTAAATGCTATTTTATCTAAGAACCTAAATACTACACTTCACTTTTGAAAAGTGACCTTGTTGTGCTTGTCTGTTGGTTATTTTTTCAATGGTCTACTGAAACTATTTTGGCTTTAGCTTTGTTTTGCCAATGACGTTTAAAAACCAGCGTGATTGATCCCCTTGGATGAAACTACCGAATACGAGAGGCCGAGTGGAATAATATAATTGACTACCGCAGTACCGGGAAACTCTTTGGGCAGATGGTGAACTAAACCTCAAGCAATGCGGATTCTATTCGTATTCCCAGGACAAATGTTTATATCCTCACTCATATTTGCTCCGAATTCAGCTAGTACTAAGTTTACTAGTTACTGGGTTCTTAGTAACCCAATAAGCAGAAATATACAAATTGAAGTTGATAGGTACATATTTACGGTGCCTACTAATATCATTTAGGTATGTAAAATTTACAGCAACATGTTTATTTTCTCTCTTCAAAATTTAACTCAAAATATGCGTATCTGTATTTATTTTTTGAAGCAAAATATTAATTTACATAGTTCAGAATTGAGGTTTCGCTAAATTATGTTGGCTGTGAATTTCATACTTCAATAAAAACTTCAGTAAGTATGTATGTAACATGTATTTTTGTAGATCGTACATAAACAATCAAATTGTTGATACACACTATTTTAATATTTATTAAACGAGTGCACAGTGAAGAAAACTTCTGTAGAAAATATTTTTCGTAACAAAATATTAATTTTCATAACTGAAATACATTTCTCAGAACTCCGGTAGGTATAGTTTTGAATTTCATTTCTCTAGAGAGACGTCAAGGTGTAACATTGTTATTGCGGATGTCACATTTCAACAATCCAGATTGTACACATTCACTCGTATAACATAAAGCAAGCAAAACCGACTGCTCTAGCTAGGTTTATATTATAAAACTGTTAGAGAGTATAAAACTAATTAAAAATGTACATAAATTACTTATGTACATGATAATCTGCGATAATTCCATTCCAGTTTTGACGTTTTCTGTACTCTAAAACCAGTAATCAAATTATTTAAAAAAAAACCCGACTTTGATATCCATAATGAGGGAGTTGTGAAAAAATATGTAATCCGCCATTTTGTGGCGGTGGCCATCTTGGCCCCGATTTTCATCAAACATAGCTAAGAACACTCCCGAGACTCCTGACTAATTTTCACCTTTCAAACAAAAAAACAAAATCAAAATTGGTTCATTCGTTCGGGAGCTACGTTGCCTCAGACACACACACAACACAGACACGTCAATCTTATACCACCCCGTCGTTTTTGCGTCGGGGATTAATAAGTATTATAAAATATCAACTAAGCTAAAGAGCTTGAACATTGTAGGTACCTACTTTATATTATATCGGAAGCTTTTCCATTCTTACGAGCTCAGGGTTTGTTTGTTAGGTATGTGTTTTTGAATAACAAAATAAGGGTGCCTCTGTTTTGATAGGACTGCAACTTTTTTATTGATAAGTACCTAAAGTTAGTAAGGCGCTACGCAGGGCTACTCTGTAGCTCTTGTGTTTCGGCAACATGGCAATCTGCAACTTAGTTATTTAGGAACTTCATAATACTGTAGTAACTGTAGCGACTGAAAAAAAAACCTTCAACTTTTTACAAAGAAATGTTCTCAGTTGCGACACCTAAAGTTGTTCAGTCTGGTTTGTAAAAAAATATGATATACAAAATAGAAGCAGTATATAAACACTAAAATAAGAATAAGTAAGTTGATTATAATTTTGCCGCTCAGCTTCCCTCTAATCGGAAATTGATGCCTCTGCTATAAAGCTACTCTGTGACTGCAGCATATTTTAGTATTATAAAATATGTAAAATCGTTTTGACGCTAGCCTTGTGGAAGGTGGGGTTGCTAAATCTCTGTTCTATAAATATTCAGTTTATGAACACTCAAGCTTGAGAAGGCACTGATTTGCACTAAACGGAAACGATTCACATTTTTTAATGAAGATTCTAGTCTTTTTGGAATAAATAAACAAAAGTTACACGATGAGAGTTTTTCGCACATTTTCTGTATAAGATAAATAGATGAACCTATAGAACAATTAATTGAGGTATATTTGTTAATTAGCGTAGCAATCTCTTTTTAAAGCACTGACTACGTGTAATCAGCCTTTATAAAACGATATTTATACTGAAATATTTTTAGAATCTGAACGTAGGAGTACTTTTGTGCATAAAATTTCTTTGACTAAAACCAGTTCGGTGCGTCAACGCTCAACATTTACCTACTGCGCTAATTTAAACTATGATATCTAGCACATACATGTTTGGATAGTTGAGGGTTCTCGCTCTAAACATGCTTCGTTACGTCCATTATGTTCACGACAAACTCATAACTTCACGTACTGCTTACATATTTATGACCCTTGTAGTGAAAATATTTGTGTAAGATACACACAGATAATAGTTTGAAAAGATCTTGCCGAGCGCATGTTAGACTCGCGCACTGGTACACTCAGCAACATAAGTTGATTAACAATTTAAGATTGTTCAACTGTATTTTGAAAGCTTTTGACTACTTGTTTGTTTTGTAACTTTTGCAAGTATGGTAGATTATTATATTAATTTCAATAATATTTTGCGTCTGTATTTACTTGGAAATTAAAAGTTAATCGGCTTATGTTGCTGACTGTGCCTGCATTAACAAACATTGTTTTTTTAACTGCTGTTTATTCTTTTAAAAGTAACAGTCTTATACAGACGGACGTGCAGATAGATGGCGGCGTGTTGGTGTAGGCTTAAAATAAAGGCAGCCCAAATAGCACCCCACGGAACCCTGATAAAAACGCAAAAGGACGAGTAAACCTTGCGCAATGAGATTACGGTATTGTGATTTTAAACAAAATTGTCCTGTCATATAACATTTTTCAAATGCACGTATGAAAACTTTTCTCGCAAAAATAAATGCGTGTAATGAGTGATTGTGAAACCGTCCAAAAAACGGGTTAGTTTCAGCAACCCTGTGTTGCTAGAACACTACGTTCTAGCAACGGGGATGAATTGGAACCAATTATTTAACGACATTACTCGTACCGTAAGCTATTTTTCTATTATTACGTCCATGAAGATCATTATCTTAATGTGTATTTTTAATTTCCATTCATTTACCAGTAAAGGTGGCTTGCACCAGAATCGCTAAACGCGTTTAACACTTAAATAGTATTTAGCGAGTTGTCAAGTCATACAAATACGTCAGATTTAAATCGATTTAGCTGTTAAATACGTTTAATGATTCTGGTGCAAGACGCCCTAAAAGTTTGAAATTCAATTTAAACTACGAACCAGTAACAATAGAGCAGGTACTGCATAGTAATTGTACCTCATGTTACGCACCTTCGTATAATGAGATCCCGTACACAGGTAAATAGGACTCAGATTTGTATCTCGATTTGCATAGTTTAAGGGTAAAACATACAGGGCTACATAGTTACATACCTACCAAAGTTTGTCCCATAACTCTCAACCGATGTCGACGAGCAAATAAGTAACTTCCAAGTTTGAGGCAAACACTATTAACTGTTTAGTAGTTTAAGAAACGGTCTCAATTTACCCTTAGCATAATCTAGTTTACGCTTAATCAAAATTCCGGGTCGAGCTCAATATGGATAAGAGGTAGACACTATGCAGTATAATGGGCTTGTACTTTGGTAGGTTCACACCTATGTATAAATTATTAAGTACCTACCATATCCACATGTCTACCTACACAAATTATACTCATACAGGTATGGAATATTTAATATTATATGACTAGTACGTGAACATACGCGCAAGGGATGTCTGAAGTTGGCTCGCCTATATCGCGCTTATGTTGGGGATTATATAAATATTCAACTCAATAACATGGTGCAAAACACACCATTGAGTAGCGAGTTTGCGTTGAGTGAACCTAATTTTACCGCTGGAAAGCTGGACAACAGTTAATTTGTTTCGAATTAGTTGTGAACTGTAAATGCGAATGCCAGACAAACGCGAATAGCTTAATCTGGTTTTAATTACTCGATTCAACAGATTATATTATTCATTTACGAGTACGCGTTTAGCATCGCTGAGGAGAACACGTATCGCTTGCGCTCCTACATTTCTACAGCTGCAGTACAGCATTCTCGCCTCTAACTCGCCTTGCGCAGTGCTTATAGTGGAGTGCATACAAGACCAAGAAAGTGACTCATAAATTGCAAGGAGCAACGCGCGCTTGCGCGCATTGAAGGTAGAACCGGTTCGTTATTCTACAGCCGCTGCGCGCCGCCGTGTTAACTTGCTAGTCATCGCCACTACGACAAAGCACCGAACGCAATTTGTTATTTCGTTTGCGCAGGTACTACTATAACTTCTAGAAAATGGTTAACAACTGCGCGGCTTGTACGAAGGTCATTAAAGCCAATCTACAGATCAAGTGCTCGAAATGCACTAGTACTTTTCATCCTATATGCGTTGATTTGTCAGAAACAAGAAAGTTGTCAGAGGAAATTAAACTTCGCTGGCTCTGTCCTATGTGCCAATCAAAAGTACCGAAGCACGACAACACGAACACCCCAGTTCGATCGTCTGTCACTTACAATGACGATTGCGTGAATAATGTAACTACTCGCGATGCATCTCGGAAGGTAACTGCACTAGTTAGCCCCCCGATAGCTATAACTGACCCTGACTCATTGAGTGCTTTGGCAACAGAAATTAGGCTTCTTCGAGAGGATGTTGGTGAAATAAAGTCACGGATGCAGTCACTCACGGATCATATCACCAAAACCAACACAAGACTCGATGTGTACGAGAAAAACTTGGCACTCACTCAAGACCGGCTACAAGTTCTTGAAGAAAATGCTTCCGTTATTGTTTCATTACAAAGCGCTATCACATTTCTCCGCACACAGGAAAGATCCCGAGCACAAACACATTTAAAGAATGAGGTGGAGATAACAGGTATAAATGAAACTCCCAATGAAAACCCCATACACATAGTAAGAGTGATCTCGCAGAAAATAGGTGTATCTATTGACGACAAAGACCTGGACTTCGTAATGCGTGCTGGTCCTATACGTCGGAAAGAGGCCCGCTCATCTACGGGCAACTCCACGGACAATCTCCCTCGCCCATTGGTACTCAGGTTCTTGCGTCGACACCAACGTGACGAATTTCTCAAAGTAGGAAAGTGTAAGCGAAATCTTACCTGTGCTGACATTGATGTACCTGGAGCCGGTCGAAATATCTACTTCAACGAGCGTCTCACTCAGGAAAATCGACAGTTATTTCGTTCAGCCCGTCATCGTTGCAAAGGAGCTGGATATAAATACTGTTGGACCAAAAATGGTACCGTCCACGTCCGTAAGCAGGACGGAAGCCAGGCAATCCCTATCAAGACTATGGAAGACCTACTTGACCACGTCAACTCCACGTTTGACGAATGATCTGTCCTGTTGCTATCATTGTAAAATCTTGGAAACAAATACTCCTCACGAAAAATGCACTTATATGAACTCACTATTCTTATCCTTGTTCTATTTTTATAACTACTTATTTTTAATAATAACGTTAGGCATCAATATTGGTCATGCAATCATAAATCAGCACAATGGGCGGCCCACCCCGCTCATCTCACACTATACACAATACACACTAGACAATACACATCGTAATCAAATCAACTACTCAACACCATCACATAATATACCCACACGCACACACACACACAATTTCAAGCACAACCATTCTTACAACTATCACCGATTAGCTGGCTTAAGTGTCAACACTTTCATCGTCCCGCATTTATTTTACAACACACACAAATATTTTCACCAATTTCTGACCTACCTATATGGCTTTAGTTAGTGTTGCAAATGATATTGACGAAACCATATCAATAAACTGTCATTCTTTCGAGACTTTGGAATCATGTAAGAGCTTCTTTATATCTGAGTCGTATAACTTTACAATTTTATCACTAAACATAAGGAGCATACAGCGTAATTTTGATGATTTCTCTGTGGCACTAAATCGTCTTGGCAACAACGTCGACGTTATTGTTTGACGGAGTGCTGGTTGACTGAGACTTCGGTGATTAACCTACTGCCAGGGTATAAATCCTATCGCTCTTGCGCTCAGCTAAATAAGAACGGTGGGGTCGTTGTCTATGTCAGGAACTCTCATGCGTCTGCGGCAACTGATCCAAAGCTGAACGACGCGGACTCTGTCCTCATAAGTGTAAATGACAATATAAAAATCTTGGGCATATACCGGTCCCCATCTACTTCATCACTCGATTCTTTCGTGAACTCTTTGGACTCGTTGCTGCATGCAATGGGTAACACTTCTTCCTTGATTGTCGCCGGCGATTTGAATATTGACATATGCAGTACACTTGGTGACTCTGACTACCTTTGTCTTATGGCATCACATGGCCTTCTTCCAGCTATCACCAAACCAACTAGAGGCAAAGCATGCCTTGATCACATTTTCATTAAGTCGGGCAGCAAATCGTCAGGTCTTGTATGTGAGACATCCATTACCGACCACTTTTTAGTCTTAGCTGGGCTTTGTCTTACAAAACAACAAACTCGATCTAAGCCCCACTGGCGCCTAAAAACAAACATAGAGGCAGTTGCATCCGATTTGGCTGAGACTGACTGGTCTGCTGTTAGTAACGATAAAGACATCCAGAGTGCCGTCTCAACGTTCTACGCAATAATCAATGAAAGCCTAGAAAATCACACTCGGAAGGTAAAGGTAGGTCGCAAAATGGTGAACATCAAGCCCTGGATAACGCCAGGCCTGATCAGATGTATGAGGCATCGAGATAAACTACACCGGGATTGCCGAGCCTGTCCTGGCGACATCGTTCAGTGGAAAATTTACACCAGATACAGGAATCATTGCAACAACCTACTGCGTAGAATTAAGGCCCAGTACAACAGTAGTCTAATTAATGAAAGCAAAAACGATCCAAAAAAACTCTGGAGATGTATAAAGAATATTTGTCAAACGTCTTGCCACAGCGATGGCGCCGCCGAGCTGCTGAAATCGTGCCATAATGTGGACTCATCACTCGACCACTGCAACCAGCACTTTGTTACGGTGGGTGAAAGACTTGCGGACGACATTCTCGGCCGATTACAGGAAACCGAGGAATCTTTGGTAAAATCTCATAGGCCTCGTTCTTCAATTGCACATTCCCTGTTCTTTTATCCAACAGACGAGAGTGAAATAATTAGAATTATCCTTAACCTAAAACTTGATAGCTCCCCGGGACTAGACAACATTACAGTATCTCTACTTAGGAAATCTATCCCCTCCATCGTAGTTCCTCTTACTCATATCTTTAACTTAAGCTTACAAACTGGTGTTTTTCCCGATCAATGGAAGACAGCAGCTGTGTCACCCATTTTCAAAAGTGGATCTAAAGATCTTCCAGACAACTACAGGCCGATAGCGTTGTTAAGCATTCTTTCGAAAATCTTGGAAAAAATAGTAAGTGCTCGCTTGGTCCCATTCTTAGAAAAGAATAATCTAATCTCTGATAGGCAATACGGCTTCAGGAAAAGCAGGTCAACCGATGAGGCGGTGTCACTTCTGGCTAATTCTATATCAACGCAAGTTGAAAAGGGTAAATGTTGCATAGGAGTCTTCATTGATCTGGCTAAGGCGTTTGACACCGTCTCGATCGGTCTGCTTCTAAAGAAACTACGATCTTTCGGAATTCGAGGAGTCGCCCATGATTGGTTTAGGACATACCTAACAAACCGCAGACAGTGCGTTAATTTATGTAACCAGCTAAGTGCACAATGTCCCATTAATTTCGGAGTCCCGCAGGGTAGTGTTTTGGGTCCAACCCTGTTTAACTTATATATAAACGACATTCTGGAGATATCCCTGCCTGACACTGAAATTGTTGCGTACGCCGATGACACGGCACTTCTTTTTTACGGCGATACCTGGGAGAACGTGTATGCATTTGCCGAGAAGGGTATGTCAATTATAGAGAAAGCTTTGAGCAACAATTTGCTAACCATGAACATTAAAAAGACAAAACACTTAGCCTTCTCCAAGACTGTTGTAGGTAGTCCCCCATCATCACTGACTCTTCGTATGCACTCCTGTTCCATGGTTGGAGATCCTCCTTATCGCTGCCTATGTAACGCTATTGACCGTACGCCTACGATAAAGTACCTAGGAATAACACTAGATGAAAATCTTTCTTACAAATCTCACTTGGTTGTCTTGTCCGGTCGGGTAAGGAGACTCATCTACATTATGAAAACTCTTCGGGATTGCTCCCCCAGGGATATTTTAAGATCAGTTTATGTTTCGCTCTGTCAATCGATCATTCAGTACTGTATTTCCGTGTGGGGCAGTGCTGGTAAAAGCTACTTTATTCAGTTGGAGAGGGCCCAACGGGCACTCATCAAGGTTTCCCTGAAGAAACATTTCCGTTTTCCTACGGATGACCTCTATAAAGAGTTTCAGGTCCTTCGGGTCCGACAACTTTTCATCTTAAGCGCAAGTATTATGACACACAAAAGCATTAAGTCGCGTCCGGACTATGAGGATTTGATGGCTAGGCGCTCTTATAGAATTCCGCTTCCACGTACACAATCGCTTATGGCAAGACGCAGTCCAGCCTTCTCGCTTCCCCATACGTACAACAAAGTATGTAAACTATGCGACATTAAAAATAGCTCCACTTTCACATGCAAGAAAATTCTAGAGAAATGGCTTCTTACTCTTTGTTACAGCGACACAGAAGACCTTATTTAAGCTATGCTACCTTACATATACACGTACTACACACTTCCTTCACACATTCATTCACTCTCCACTCACAAACAACACAACACACACACACATACACACACACACACACACACACACACATACACACACACACACACATACACACACACCCATGCCCCTACAGAACGGAATATTGCATTACTAATGATTGCTTTAGTTTTAAGTAGGTTCTTAGTTTAATATGTTACAAAATTTTATTAAAAAATCTATAATTTTATTGTAAAAGCAAGCAACGTGCACTTTCTCCTCTTGTTCTCTTGTCAGGAACTTCACACTTGGTACTTGTACTCTAGAAGTCCAAAATACAAGCTCAACGCTTAGTTTGGCCTTCGCCGGTAAACCTAAGTAAGATTTATTTGTACCTGCCTTTGTTGCTACCTATGTTTTATTTCTAACTAGTGTTTTGGTAAATAAACTATTATTATTATTATTATTATTTGGAAAAGCACAATAATGTACACAAGCAACTTAAAATGAACTGGGAAGTCAGACTTTGCTATCGATTCTGTAGTCGCATTTTTCTAAACTAACCTAATTTGACAGCACTAAAAATGTTGCCTTCCCTTTTTTATAAACTGAAACGACAAAGACAGCTTTAATTTTAGCGCTGTCAAATTAGGTTAGTTTAGAAAAATGCAACAACAGAATCGATAGCACTGGGACTGAAATGGATTGATACTCAAAAAAGCCAAGATATGTGAGCAAAGTGTCAAAAATGTAGTACTTGGAGAGAGGCAGCGCAGCGCGGTGGCGCTTAAAATTTCAAGAGCTGGGCGCGGGCACCTCCACTGGAGTATCACGAGTTCATAAATTAGTTACTTTACGAGGGAAAGGTCGCGCCCCAAAGCGTTGGCGTTGGTCCCGTGTATAATTTTCATTTAAACACACGCAGGCATAGGTCCTCGCAGTAAATCAGGTCCTCTGTCCACCGGCCTTCGGTGGCGCGGCGAGTCGCGCGGTGACGCGCGCGCCGCCATGCCATCCACCTCGCAACAATGTAAAGACATTTCCATTGTACCGTAATAGGGCATTGTTTGTGACGTAAATTTTACTGCTGAATATGCAAATTTCATTTTGCGTCGACCTACAGGAAGAAATATTGCAAAAGTTTTTGCGAAAAATTAAAATCACGAATCGTGGACAAGTTTTAATAACGATCGTTACAGTTTCGGAATATTTTTATTGCTTTGCTCAAACGAGTTGTAGTTAACAGTTATTTTAAGACGACTCTCATATTTTATGCAAACACTTTATTTCCGTTTACACTGCCTGCCATATTGTGTTGCCTTCGATGCCTAAATTGGTTGAAATTAAATTTGCTATTTGTCTACTTAAGAAAATGGTAATTGGTTGATGTTGGTAGTACTACGCTTATCATTACCAACATTAACTAATACTCATTTGAATAATGTTACTTTCTCATAAATATTCATAGAAAGGAGTGTCAGAGCACATTGTCTTGTGACAGGTGACAGTGTCACATTCAAACAACATTCACATTAACATTTGAGATCAAAGTTCTAGAGAACCTGAAAAAACTTAGAATCATTTCTTTAAATAATTCATTTGATATGTAGGAAAGATTCAGTTACATGACTACTTGTTTTAATATATCCAGGGCTCGTTAAAAAAAATGCGTGCCTAATTATAGTATTTATTTATTCCTATTATTTAACCAACCTACCCACTTACAGGCGTGCACCCAAGTAATGACTAAATAAACATTTTACCTACTTTGTGCATGAGTCGGCCTCATAACGAATTTGGGTGGTGAAATGAAGGTGTATTAAATAGTTTCTGTACATAAAAAACTGAAGATGGAAAGAGTAGAAGACTGAACTTTAGGAGAGACGTCCAGCAAAGGTTTGATAATAGGTAAATGATGAATCATTATTATTCATTTTCAAAGTGATTCAGCACTGTCATTGACTGAACTGTATTTGACAGTTTGCTCGGTCAAGCACGTCATGCTACCAAAAAGACATGTGTTTTTATGGCTTGCTGACGTCACGCACGAAATTCAACCATCAAAGTTGAAACTTCAAAAATACGACTTACGAATGGTAGCCATGTGAAGTTGGGCATTTGTTTTGTAGTTATAAAAGTAAGGCTAAACTCTTACTTCTCTGTTCTATGGCTAAACTCATAAATAATTCTCCGAGTTTCAATGTACTTCGTTCTACATTTTACAAACTATCAGTTATCGCGCAATTAACGTGTCTGTGTCTGCTTCAAAATTGTATTTTTGTCGCACAAATCTAATTAGGGCTATAATGAGACTCATGACAAAATGAAACACGATGAAGTTTGTAGCAAGAAAAATAATAATTAATAATTTTTTATATACTTACCTACTTAATCTTTTTAACCAATTAATTCAAACAAGTATTGTATGTCAATCTGATCGTATTATAACCATGAGCTTATTTCATGTTTATAAGCCGTATTTCATTCTATACAATAACAAATTAAAGAAAGCACCGCAACATCTCATAAAAAATTCCTCCCTCATCTATTAGTCCAATAAACCACTACGCGAAACTCATTAACTCAGAATAAGATATATCTCATTATACTGAACGTGTACTACAAAAAACTATACAAAATATTCGCTACTGACATTCCAGTTCCACTGCGTGGTCGTCATGAGTACTGTGGGCGGCCTCGTGCAAAGTAGCCACATATCACGCAGTGTAACTTAAAACAAGAAAATGAACTTTCGTGTATCGTTTTGCGTAGTAGAGCCTCAGAAGCAGTACCCAATCTCGTTACCTACAAATAAAAAGCTTTTTCAGGAGCCGGCCTCGGGCGTTAATATTTGAAGCATGGCGGGAGATGCCTAATGTGTTATTAGCCCCGGAACCATGAGACTTCTCACCGGAAGATTCGGTTACATGGAACACCGATCACAAATTCAGATAGTAAGTAATTACTTCTGGCTTTAGTATGAATAAATAACTGCATAGCTCGTCACAAAAGTATTCTATCAGATAAAGTGAAACGAAAAGACTCAGGAAAACGATAGCCTTCACAATGTGCATATAGACAGACAAACTTTTACTTGCTACCAAAACACAGTTAATAAATTAAAACAAACACCAAACAAGAAAGTTTTGAAAAAAGACAAAATAGTTAGTTATTATGGTGAATAATGTAAATATGTGTGCTACGGCCACATTTCAAGGACCAAACATTAAACAAACAAACATTAAAGGTATTGCTGATCAATGTTTATTTATTACATCCAATAGTTAATGTATGATTTGATTTAATACATGGTTTTGAAACTAGAATTGCTAGATAACATACCTACTGGCTGCCAGTGTTGTTTTGTATACTATTACACCTAGAACGACAAAAAAGAAAAATGTCTATATTTCCATGATCGGCTAAAAATGGCATCGCTGCCTTTGAGCTAATCATTCAGGTGCACTACATTGAAAGCGGGCGCATCGCATGCGAGCGCAAAAATAAACCTATTTCCCAAGGCATGCGGGTGCTACACAGCTTACTATATTGAAATACAGCTGGATAACTTTATACAACTACATGGCGAAAATAGCTAGGGTTGTTTCGAAAATTGTTAACATATGTAATTTAATCGTCTTGAATAGATTTAAATACGTTACGGTTTTAGCTACCTTTCAATTTTATACACTTAGCTACTTAGATAATTATTTTTCTTATATTGAATACTAGAACATTACACTTAAAAACACTACACAAAAATAAACATTAATACAAATAGGTAACCTTCCAACTAACAATGATCTTTATCATTTCGATCACAATACAATTTACTTCATCTCGATTCAATTTACAATAACACATGTTTATCTAGAACCGTCTACTACGAGCGTAGCAGCTATCTACGGCGTAGGCGTTTCGTAGCGTATGAACCAGTTATCCAACTTTAGCTATCGCTTCGTCCTCAAAGTGAGCCAGATGTGTTTTTCGCGCTGTGCGGCGGCTGCAGCGGATATGCACGTGACATTTATTACTTCCCGCAAATGTTGCGGCCGCATTAAGTTTTCGCAGCGTACTTAGTTTTTATGCGGTAACCATTTAGTTCCGTATACAAATGCACTAGGCGAGGTCTACAAAGAAACCTAGAGTTTATCTCTTATCTGTCGGGACTGCAGTATGCAGAGTTGGTGGTGGTATAAATATGTTTCTATGGTTCAGTTTTGTGGCTAAAACAGTACGTTTTTTACACAATTAGTGGTACCAGAAAATGTCGTAGTGAAACGTGGCGTGGAGACAGTAGGGGTATTCCAATCTCAGTTAGTTCAACTGAGATTGGAATACCCCTACTGTCTGCAAAGTTGAACTGCAAAGATTTATATCATGGTCAGTTCATACTAACTCATAGTTATTCTGTGACTAAATAGTGACATTATGATGTCATTTCATTTTTTTTCGCGCATGTTTTGCTGTCAAGTGTCTAAAAAAATGATCACGTGGTACAAAATTGTACCACGTGACCTGAAGAAGTTACACTGAAATATAACTTGACAGCAAAAGATTGGAATACGGGGGCAGGACAGTTTTGTGATGAGAAATTGTCATGGAAGATATTAATACACTACTCTACTTTACTGCACTACTCTACCATACTCAGCATATCTGGTCAAGCTGGTTCCAATATTAAAAACTTTTCTTAGTTTAGGTCTCGACGGTGATGTATGTAATATCCATTTATTAACAAAAAGTAATAGAGAAACCCAGAACAAGCAAATAACCCAATTGATGTTAGGAGGCTACCACTGCCTAAAATAATACATACCTCACAAAAAAGCAGATGGCCCACCTGATGTTACACCTATAATAATACACATCTCACGAAGCACGTCTACAAATCATATTGATGCAAATGCATGTTTATTTTAGCTACAAATTCAGTTTTAAGGCAATAGTGTAACAGTGTGCCTCTGAGTAAATACGCCTAGTATTTACATTGCCAACATACTGTTATTAGTGTAGGTAGGCGTCCGCATTGAATAGATATTATTGTGGTCACGTTTTACTAATATTTGACTGTCCCTAAATCGCGTCGACGCCTATAATCGTATTTGTTGTTTTAAGTTAGATAATAGATTTTTGTTTATTCTTTGCGTATTTAGTGAACATGTTTTTGGAACAATATGCTAAACCTGTTTGTTCAGTCAATAAGTACGTGCTTTGTTGAAATACTATTGCTATTTGGAAAGGATTCTCTATTGTGTCAATATTTGTTTTAATAGAGACGAATGAAACGAAAGTAATGACACGACTGTATCTCCAGGCACCGTCGATATTTTCTCAGATCTCTTGGTATCTAGTACCTACCCAAGATATGTGGATGTCTAAGAGGGTTTGTCAGAGGCGCGTCCGAACATTACATTTGGTACATGCCCACTTTTTACAGCGGTTTGGATTCCATACGTGACAGGTTGTAAGCCCGTCGAATATTAGATTAGTTAGGAATTGGGTAAATGTTTTTTTTTATTAAGTTATGAATTTACAAACGTACCTACACAACAAGCGAGGTAGAATGACGTTAATTATTTTTATAGTTGATATTTTTTGTATCTATTTTGTATAATTTTGCATTTTTTTTGCATAACGAGGTTACACCATCACTTATCTATGTTACAATCTAAAGTAATAAACTCACTTATCAAAAAGTTTCCCTAAGTCATAAAACAAAGTTAATTTAAGTTTTGATCGTTAAGTTTAGTGAGGCATAGAACTATGTAAGAGCATTAAGTGAGGTCGCCAAACAGGAGTCGCTAAAGCCTTTACCAAATTGTGAGATTATTTGGCTCACGCAGGGTACTTATCGTATTTACCGCGACCTGAGCAGACTCCACAAAATTATAAACAAGGATTCATACGAACAGTTCGAGTTACATCGCGCGGCAACACCGCAGCGCATCCCGTCTATGAGTGGTCATTGCTACGCAGTGTAAATCAAAGTGTCAATTAAAATTTTTGTTTATTGTTTTGCGTAGTAGACCCTAAATTAAACACAAAACAAGGACTTCATAAAAGAAATTACGATTTAGTAGAGTTTGCTTATTGTAGTTTCTGGATGAGAGATAAAAATCAGTCCTTTGTCATAAGTATCTCAATAAAATCTTAGGTACTTTATCATAAGATTAACGAGAGGTGCTAAAAATTGTCTCAATGGTAATTTTTTTTCATGGAAACCTCTATATTCGACAACATGACATCACAATTCAATAAGCACGTATCTACTCGTTATACCAGCCAAGAATACGGAGACATCTTTGCTTACCAATATTATAAACGCGAAAGTTTGTATGCATGGATGTTTGTTACTCTTTCACGCAAAAACTACTGGTCCGATTTGGATGAAACTTGAAAAACATATAGCATGGATTAACACATAAGGCACTTTTTATCCTGGAAAATCCACAGGATAAAACAAGACGCAGACGAAATCGCGGGCAGAAGCTACTAATCAATAGAACTATGATTATGCTGGCTTCTCAATGAAATCTAATTCACCATTAAATTTTTCACACCTTTTTGAGTCTCCTGTTACATCTCTAATTCCGGCTTTTTACATTTTTATCGCGAACACAAAGTTCATTTCGCATATTTGACTAAAGTTATTTCATGAATAATTCTTGGGCTTTTAAAATGTACCACGGTATACAAAAGAATGTTGATTGTTGGATGATTTACGCTAAGCAAAGCTTTAAAATTGAGGTTTGAAAAGAAATATACCTACTGGTCGAAGTGCTAGTGCCGCAAAAAAAAAATCTGTTCTTTATACACCGAAAGACCACAACAGACCGAATAAACATCGCAGTATGAAGGGTAATTCCTCTAAAAATATCATAGCATATATTTAAAATAATGCTGTCATTTATTGTCTTTTTAGACATTCCAACAAAATTCCAATGATATTTTTACTAGATTTTATTATGAGAATTATCTCTTTGTATGATAGTTTTTGATTGAATTCCGACTTTTTTAATATTTAACTATTACCTACTAGATTTTTTCTTACAATATGTACAGAAACACTAAATTTTTAAATTATGTTTCGTTATTCACTTATCTTTAAATATTTCTGATCATTGTAAAAAAAAAAAAAAAAAAAAAAAAAATTACGTTACGTTTACCTTGAAACGACGGCTTTGTGTTTTAATCTAATTTATAAGGAGAGGATTTATGAGGCCTTAGAGAAAGGAAAATAGCCTCACGCAACACGTCTGCGCCGGCTCTATTGGATACGTGCCCGTGATACATCGAACGGCGATCCGCAACACGTATCCTGCCGATTTATCCTGGGACGACTCTCTGACAAAACCTGCCTCTCTGTACGCGCCACTTGTTTACATCTAATAAAATAAATAATACATTCTGTACTCGTTGTTGTCTCGCTCACAGAGATCGAACCACTCGCTCGTATTACACACCTCTGCGACTTCGAACAAAATATTCGCGTCCGTAACCTGAGTGAATGTGCTTCTATTTTTATAGTGGATAGTTCTAGATATACAAAACTGTATCATTTGTACTACCAGTTGAACTACTCAGTAGTACTGACACGGATTCAATGTACATATTTGCTTACATTTACGATGCATAAATTTTGCTTCATTTCTGCAGAAGATTTTAAACTATTTAGGTATGAGCGCAGATAAAAATTATTAATTGACACGGATTTTGCTAATGCTCGCGCCTCGATCGAGGCTTACTTGTATTCAAGCCCGAAATAAAAAGTAGAGTTTTCGACATGAATTTTCTATTTGTAATTATTAAAATTTTACCTTCATAAAGTAATGATCATATCATTATGTATTATAAAGTACAAAATTACGTAGACCTAAATCCCAAGCACTATAAAGTAAAAGTGGGATAAAAATTTTACAAGTAGCTAGTAACTGAAAACTTGACGATGCTGTTGTAAAATTTTTCGCACTTTTTGTTACATTATGTTGAATAATAAAACTAAAGTAGCATATTTTTAACAGCTAAACGTATTAGTTACTTCATAAACCCGAGTATATGAATTTTATTGTGTTTTGTAACTGCAACCCTAAATATTATGCTGCAAATTAATATTTTGAAAGAAAGAAAGAAAGAAAAAACATTTATTCTGAAAACACACACACAACAGCACAACAATATAAACTAACAATAAACTAACAAACTAACAATAAATTTTGTGTTACGAAAGACACTGACACGTTAATTAAACGACGCGCGTTCTCCGTTTTGACGGCAGTTGAAACGAAATACACGTTCATTAGCGCAGACCTAGATATCATATCACAGTCGGCACTTGATTATGAAATCGCCGTACCTCAGTGCTGCTCGAGTGATGTATCTACTTGCACAAGTACATCTGTTTTGAGTAAACGTGAACGGGACAACTGCCTTTTAGAATATTGCAATTGGATGATTGATAAAACATTGGTTCCAAAAATTAAGCGTGGCTACTTTTATTATAGTCGTGAACGAACGAGCTATGAAGCGCCGGCTGCAGTATTTTATAAAGTATGTGTCACGTTCACATAAACTATCAGCCGTGTATACTCTTGTCTAAATAATAATTAGTGCACAGTAGAGGTTTAGTAAGGTGAAAGCGGCTTTGTGGTGCAAGCTCGCATGCCTCGCGAAAACCAAGCTATAATAACTTCGCTTTGAATCCAGCTCTCTCTACTCAAACTTATTAATTCAATGGGTTTTGCTAAGCTTCATGATTTTCCAAGGCACCGTGCGTGCGAAGGATCATTATTTTAAAATTGCCTTCTTCACTCGGTTAATAAGTGGCGTGCAACATTAGTGTCGGAGCTGGCGACATGAAACAGAATCTGTGCAATGCATGCCGACTTAATCCCAGGTAATGGGCCGTAATAAAATGTAAGAGGCTAGAGGTTACGACAGACGTGCGCGCGTGACCTGTTATCTCCAGCTTTTAGTCTACTTAAGAGAACACAAATTCCGGTTTGGTCAGGAACGGTTAAAAAGTATCGAAGCAGCGAATTTTGATCAGCATGTGTGTGGAAATTAGGGTCAGTATTCAATCGATCGATTGCTCGGTGAGTGGAGTGCTTCAACGGATATGTGACTTTTCTAACTTTTTCTTTATGACGTCAGGTTTTGACAAATTAACACGTCAGTGCGAGATACGGCGCGCGCTCGCAGGCCGGGCCATCAATATCGATGCGACCACCATTACTCAATATCACTCAAGTGGAACTGCCCAATTTACAGCTACATTTAACTGATTTGATTGAATCCACCGAAAGTTATCACCCGGGGGATCTTTCCTCGTACAGTCATGCGTTTTATTTTAAACCTCTTGAGGTTGAAGAATCTTTATATTACATTTATCTCTTAAAATTTATTGGTTTACTCTGTGTTTAGTCAACTGTTGTTGGAAAAAAAACTTGACATACATATTTTAATCCCTTATTTTGAAAATATAAGGATTGTTGAAACAGCTGAATCGTAAGTATTCAGATTAAGTAGTATTACAATAATAACGTTACAAGGATAATTATCACAGTTAAGTAGGCTTTATTATAGTTTACAAGTAGTACGCGTAGGAACGGCTCGTAAGTCGGGTATATAATCGGCTCATAAAGGCTCCATACTAAATTAATGTGTTCTCGTAATCAGAACTAGATGACAAGAAAAGTAACTTTCAATAACTAAAGCAATACTGCCCCCGTATTCCAATCGTTTGCTGTCAAGTTATATTTCACTGCCCAGTGTAATTTCTTCAGGTCACGTGGTACAATTTTGTACCACGTGATCATTCTTTTTAGACATTTGACAGCAAAATATGCGGGAAACAAATTAAATGACATCAACTGACATCAAATGACAAATTAGTCACAGAATAACCATGAGCAAGTATGAACTGACCATGATTTAAAACTTTGCAGTTTAACTTTGCAGTTCAACTGAGATTGGAATACCCCTGCTGACTTCTTTGCGTGGTCTATAATACTCGCTTGCTTGGTCGATTTCATTAAAGTAGATACTAACATAAAATTATTGTAGCGTTAATTATTACTTTCCAAACTACACCACAAATATTTTAAAGTATGGTTCAATTTCCAAGACCAAGATAATACTAGCAAGCATTTACATAACCTCACATTTAAAGTCAAAGATAATACCTTCGGACTCTGTATAAATACCACTGAAAGGCCACACTCTACGACTGGGCTTTATTAAAGCTACTCGGAAATTGTGGATTGTTTTTATTGTAAACCAAAACCATCCCTTGTAGTAAATAAACCCTAAACTCAGTTTGAGCTTATTCCGTTTCCTCTTCATATTTGTTATATTTCCTATCATATTTGTTTTATTTCGCGTCCTTATATGTTATTATAACACAGTTTATTTAAGCATTACCGGCGATAGTTTCCTGGTTAGTATTTCCGCAAACGTGCGACGTACAGGAAAGTATTTAGGTGTTTGTGCATGAAAGTCGACACGACTTTGATGTATCGTCGAGCGTCGGTAGTTGGACCCTGAATATTTACGAGCTGGAAGTCAGGACGAGGCCGAGGTGCACCTCTTACCCAAGGACGGGTACACATTATTCATGAATGTCTATGTATAATGTAATTTAACATACAACTGACATAACATACACTTAACGGAATGTTTAGTATTTTCCTCACATTCTTAACCTTTTTGTTGTTTACCTTGTTTGTTTGCGATTGGAAGTTGAAAATAAATGGAGTTTCGGGCATGAATTTGTTGTTTCTAATAAAACGGTTGCGCCTACGTAAAGTATCCATAAATTGATTTCTCAAGTGCCGAATCGCGCGAATTGCTACAAAATTGTTTTTGAGAAGTTTACTAAAATTATGTATGAGTAAAAATTAAGTACATAGCTAAACGTTTATTCTAGAAAGTAAACACAAAGTAGAGTTATGACTGCAATTTATAGAAAATAGATCAATAAGAAAACAAAACCATGAGCGTTAGTCGAAAGTAGCAATACAAGAGCATAAGCTATGGAGTGACAATATAAGTTCAAACAAAGTAAAATATCAAAGGAACAAAAAATCTGTAGCAGTTTACACAATAATTAAGGAGGGAATTAAACTTAACGCTAGAGAAAAGAAGATGCAAAGAAATAAGGAAAGGAAGTAAATTACAGAGACCACAATAATTTCTCTTGTGGACATTTTGTTTTCCTTTATTGGTCATATTTATCAATGCGAACGCTCGGGGCGGAGAATAAATCGCTCGCTTATTTCAAGTGATTCTGCTATTTCTCTGCAGACGCTACTTACTTTTAAATGATGTGAAAATTAAAGTCATTTGCGAGACTTTAAAGTAAATGCAGTGTGAAAACGGCGGGCCCGAATGTAAGCCCACCAGGTGTGCAAGTACCGTTCTTGTCGATCGCTTAATTTGACATTTAGAATCGTCAAAATTCGATACTTCGTACTTGCAACTATGGATAAAACCATTTTTATCGAATTTTGACGATTCTAAATGTCAAATTAAGCGATCGACAAGAACGGTACTTGCACTGCAGTGCTCGTTTGAGCTCAGTCACATGTCACAAACCACTCACCGCGTTTTGTGAGCCTGTGCTTATAAAAAGCATCAAATTAAAATTAAAAAGGCGTTAACATCAAAGGATTACCTACTACCGCTTCTTTTTAGCAGTATTTTGCTGTTTATGTACTCTAAAAACTCTGTCTGATATCCTGAAAAAAAAGCATCATCTTGTAAAAACCTAATCTAGATACACATCTAGTAATATTCGCTTTACGAAAACTTCAAAATCGCTTCAAGCAAATAATTTCATAAACTGTTATGCTAATATCTCCATCCATTCCTGTGTAAGTAGATCTTTTTAATAGGGACTTTTCCTGCCTACTCAAAATACACTCGAGAGCAATGATTCCGGGTCACTTAAAGAATGTTAAAAATCTCGGAAACTAAAAATGATAGGTTAATGCAATAAATTGTATTTAATAGACAATGTAATACTCCTTAAATGAAAGTAAAAAAATATGAGTCACCATACATTTTATTAACACAAAATTACATAAAGAAAAAAACTGCTGATCTCTCCTTAAAACAAAAATAGGAAACATGAAATTTTTGAACTTTATTACGATTTGACTTGAATTTTAATACTTCGTATTGCCTCCTCGTGCTTCCATTACTGCGTTTACGCGGTTTGGCATGCTGTACACCAAGTTCCTTATACGATTTTGGGGAATATTCTCCCATTCCTCTGTGAGAGCAATTTTGAGCTCACGAAGCGTGATTGGGGGAGGGTTTCGTTGTTTTACGCATCTGCCTAGCTCGTCCCAAGCATGCTCGATCGGGTTGATATCCGGGCTGCGCGCTGGCCACTCCATACGAGTAATGTTCATCTCTTGAAGGTAGTCATTCACAATCCTACCTGTATGAGGTCGGGCATTGTCATGCATAAATATAGCATCCTCACCTAAATTGACCATAAATGGACCAACATGATCATTGAGGATTTCTTCCACATATCTTACGCTAGTTAAAGAGCCGTTTTCTATGATCACCAGCTCTGTGCGACTTTCAGAAGAAATTCCGGCCCACACAAGTACAGACCCACCACCGTAGGCTACTATTTCTTCGATGCATGCTTGCTTGAATCTTTCCCCTGGTCTTCGATACACTCTGTGTCTTCCATCGTGCTTGTAGAGCATAAATTTTGATTCGTCGGAGAACATAACTTTTGACCAATCTTCAATACTCCAATTTACGTGGCTCTGGGCATATCTTAGTCTTGAAATACGATGCCCACGCTCCAGTTTAGGGCCGTTTGCAGGTCTAAGGGGTTTTAAGTTAGATTCAGCAAGCCGACGTCTTACTGTCCATGCACTTGGGTTACTTCCTCCGAGGCGTCGAAACTGATTTGTGAGTTCAGTTCCTGTGAGAAAGCGATTTCGAAGCATGGTGTTCACCAAGTATCGGTCTTCTCGTGCTGTGGTACACCTGGTTCTGCCCGTTCCTGGTCTGCGTAGGTTAGAACCAGTTTCTTCGTAACGTCGGAGAACTCTTTGTACTGTTGACAGCGACACACCGACAGTCCTGGCTGTATCGCGCTGACTCCGGCCGGTTTCCAGCATTGTAAGTATTCTGGTGCATTCTTCAGGCGTAAGCGACATAATTTCAGCTTGAATAATGAATATAGAGCACTATCAACATGGTTTATATACCCACATAAATGACAGATTACAAACAAAAGCAAAACCAAATGCTGTAATTTCGTAGTTCCATCTTCGAAAGTGGCCCTTTTTCAAATTGGATTTTTTTAAGATATAACTTTACAATAACTAAGAAGTTTTAATACCTTCATTTAAGGAGTATTACATTGTCTATTAAATACAATTTATTGCATTAACCTATCATTTTTAGTTTCCGAGATTTTTAACATTCTTTAAGTGACCCGGAATCATTGCTCTCGCGTGTATATAGACATATCGTAATATTGTGAAATAACACGCCTTTTATTAGGTACATCTTCAATATTTTTCTAAGCACCGAAAACATTATCTTGACCTTCTTACACCTTTTCAGCTACCTCGCAGAGCAATCGTCGAGACATCCGCACCGTATAGAAGACCGAAAGTCGCGGGTATAATAACCGGAACCGGTAGCATAACGTCATCCCAGCCTGATTTACAAGCCTGTCTAAATAGATTGGACGTTATGAAAACCCTTTTCCCTAAACCTTGGCGTGTCAATAATTTTATCGGATAGAGGTAGAGGCTTCGGAAAGGTAACGTGGCGTTTTTCGTCTGAAATTTGCCAGCTATTTTTATCGCCATCTAAAAGTATATTGTAATACTATAGAGATGTAGCGTTGACGCATACTTTGTGTGATGTTTACTTTGTATAGTCGACAAATGATACGATATCGAATAAGAATATTTGTCGAAAACTGTAGGCAGGCTCTTGAGGTGTCTTTTGTTTTCGTAGTGTTAGACATGAAAATATAAATGTTCGTATGTGAAAACGTTTAAGTAAAATACCCTTTCTTTACCTTTTATCATAATAACGCAGAGTGTAATTGTAACACCATATTCGAATCTATGGTGAGTGGCCCCAAAAGTATAATTAGTGAGTTTACAACTTTGAACGTTCAACCCGCGTTTAACGGAATTGACGTTTGGTGTGTTGACAGCTGTCACCGTGTAAATGAGGCTTTGGGTTTGGAACAAGGTACAAGTGTGGCAAATGGCAGACTCCCTCCCAAGGATCGAATTATGAGCCAAATCGCTCTCGGGAGCCACGGTGAGCTGAGCCGGTAAATAGGGAATATAAATTTGTCTTAAACAAATTCTTCCCGTATGATGGGAGTACATCGAAGAGGAAAATTACGTATCGTGGCAGCGTATCGCACGTCTTGATTGTAATAGAGACTTAATGGAAAATTAATTTGTCAGCTTATCATAGTGGAGATAGTTTACATCTCGCGTCAGGTTTCTACATTAGGAGTGGTATCAAAGTGAAATACATAGGTACATGTATGTAACTGATTTGAATTGGATATTTTTTATAAAGAAATAAATACATAATCAGGGACATTTCACACAACACCCTCTAGTCCCAAACTAAGCAATGCTTGTAATATGGGAACCAGATGACTGATAGAATACTTATATACTTTTTTTTTGTAAATACATACTTATAATACATAGTAACACCCAGACATAGAACAAACATCTATGTTTTCCACGCACAAATGTTTGTTCTTGGTGGGGATCGAACCCACGACCCACAGCACGGAAGGCAGAGCTATTACCGACTGAGCTGTGACGCCTGTCATACACTTACACACTACATTTTCGCTGTAAAACTGAGCTAATTAAGTAAAACTGTGGCATGAAAGAACATGTTTTCTTAGTATACTCAACGACATCCGCTCTTTACCTTTGGTATAAATCTCATTGATAAATCTGAGAACGGTAAACTCGTAACTAGGTCACATTAGAAGTAACACAAAGGATTGTTCTGTACCAGCAGGGGTATGCCAATCAAAGTTGAACTGCAAAGTTGAACTGCAAAGTTTTAAATCATGGTCAGTTCATACTAACTCATAGTTATTCTGTGACTAAATAGTGACAATACGACGTCATTTGATGTGTTTTCGCGCATATTTTGCTGTCAAGTGTCTTAAAAGAATGATCACGTGGTACAAAATTGTACCACTTGACCTGAAGAAATTACACTGGGCAGTGAAATATAACTTGACAGCAAAAGATTGGCATACGGGGGCAGGAAGATTTTCAAAAGATGTTCCACAACAAACAAAACTCCAAGAAAACTTAACGATAAGATTTGGCAGTCAACATTACATTTGCGCAAATTATTATTTGTTGTAGCTACTAAATCAAATTTCGATTTACCTACAAACAAACTTGCTTGAAAGTGGGTTTAATTTAGCCACGTTGTATTGCGCTCGCGAGTATGTTTACCGGAGTGTCCGCTCAGTTTGCGAAACACGGAAGGCGCTCACCTTACACAAGCTTGCTAGTGTAGCAAAGTCAAATTTCGAAACACGAAAAAGTTGGTGTAACAACCAGTGTGCGCCGGCGGTCTTCGCCGAGGACTCGGCCACAACAAATTACTGGCAAACAACTTCGAAATAAATTAACTCTCAACTTTCAAGCGTTTTACTTTTTGTAAGACGAAAACAATTTCCTTTATGTTAGTTCACGAACGTACAGTCGTAGTAAGAATTAGTACGCTTATCAAGTGGCTGTCAATTTTAACATTTCTAATTTTTTGCACATCATTATTGAACACTTTCCGAACGCTAATTTTCTCCATAGGGTAAATGTATTTTGTCTGCTGCAGGGGTATGCCAATCAAAGTTGAACTGCAAAGTTTTAAATCATGGTCAGTTCATACTAACTCATAGTTATTCTGTGACTAAATAGTGACATTATGACGTCATTTGATGTGTTTTCGCGCATATTTTGCTGTTAAGTGTCCAAAAAGAATGGTCACGTGGTACAATTTTGTACCACGTGACCTGAAGAAATTACACTGGGCAGTGAAATATAACTTGACAGCAAAAGATTGGCATACGGGGGCTGGAAACGATAACTTGTATATTATAATATCATCAACACATTATTCCGCTTAGTTAAACGGAATAATGTGCTAAAATAACTTTACCATTCAGTGTAACTAACATTCGTTCGTTCGCTCGTTCGTACGAGTTTGTGGCCAACTCTAGTGACGGAGGACCTCCACCGGGTTTAGCTAATTTTGATGATAAATGTTCAGCTGTTATAATTTTTAAAATATCTCGTTCTTGCAGAAATGTCAAAGCACAATATCAAATGAAAATACAAAGCAGTAATTTGTATTCGGTTTTAAAACTTAGTTATAAGTATAAACGAGGACGGACATTTTTGTAAGAACCGCTGCTGCTAGGAAAATTTGTTTTTTAAGTAGGTACCTTCAAATCAAAGTAAAGCTGAAATGAGCGAAGCTTACCAAACATACCTGGGAGATAATAATATTCTGCCTACTTTTATTCGACATTCTTATTCACTTCCGCGTCTGTACAGCGTGACGTATATCTTAGGAGCTGTTTTTATAATACGCGGTTGAGTATTGTGAGTGCCTGTACTTTATTCTGAAGTGTTTGTTGTGTATGGAGAGTTTTGCTGAGCTTCTTGTAAACAGCTTTTAATTTCCTAACTTGTTCGCTAAGTGTGATGCCGTGCTTAGGAGTCCAAAACTACGTTAATGTTCAAGATTTAACCCCTGAGATTGTTCCGGTTTCGCTGCGCAAACCGACCGCTAAACTTATTTATATACGTTTATCTAAACTTAAGGTAGATATTGTTGTTTAACAAGATATTCAAAGGGTCTGGGGCAAAAATCTATGGAGCCCAGGTCCCGATTTTTTTTAACTCGCATTAATGAAACTTTCTTTGTTACAATGTACTTGTAACGTAGTTTTAATATACGTAATAATTTTATTAAAAAGCAACGGGAATACTTAGTTATTCGACATCCAAACTTCATCAAAAAACAAAGATTGTCTGCCATATTACTTTATGGTCTGCCAGAAAATGGTATTTTTCGATGACTTAATTGACAGTTTGTATTTTTTTGACTTACTAGCTTTCACCTGCGGCTTTTCTCGAAGTTTGTGATAAGTAATATCATATATACTATCGTTTGTTACGTTTGTTTGGTATACCTACCTACTCAAACATAATAGCAAACGATAGTAGTGGTGTGAGTGAATGAATTGCATTTTATTTAGGTATGAGTACAAGTCAGGGTACAATAAAAAAATAAACACAAACAAAACTCTAAAATAACTAATATGTCGATATTAGTTCTTCTACGGAGTTCCTCGATTCGGGTTTTATCACATATTGAAACATCCATCATAGCTCTGTATAGTTCGCTGAGCGTCTGAGATGGACGCGCTACAATGCCACAAAGGGTACGTCCTCCGTGGAGTGGACTTGTTTCGTCATTCGTCTCATGAAAATAAAATAAAATAGCACAAACATACCTGAATTGGGGCTATCCACAATGACACAGCTTAAACAATGTTTGAGCCTGCACCTACAATCTTCTCCTTCTAGGGTCTAAACGTATTGTTGATGCACCGTTCTCATACTTCTTATCGGTATTTTCAATATTTTTATCGGTTAAAAATCCGGAAAATCAATGAAAGAAAAGCCAGATAAAAAGTATAAATGCGTGCGCTTTTCAAGTTCTATCTATCAGAACTCCTGCAAAAACTATAGAGGGACGTTCTTTTTTTAAAAATGTTTAACTTGGCCTGTTGCGATTGGGAAGAGGTGATTGAAAAAGAAGGTTTTACCTAATCTAAAAAATACTTCATGTTTATTTTATTAGCTATACCTACCTAGGTAAGTAACTATGTAGGTGCTTACCGAACAAAAAAAATATTTTATTTTATTTAGGTACCTACCTCAAGAAAAAAAATATTTTTAGTTCGGAGTTCTTCTGCCTAGTGAGTCAGCAAACTGTCCAAAGAGTCTTTAGACTTTTCTAACCTTATATTATGAAGGAAAAAAAGATGTCACAGTCCCGTTTTCTTGTCGTGTCATCAAAATAATGACTTTATATTGCATTTTTATAATTCCCGCTGCAATAGAGCTTTTGATAGAACAAATAACTACTTAAAAATAACAAAACTAATTTATAGCCATATTATATTGATGCGAGTGGAGACCTGCATTGCCCCATGGCCTTGTTGTTTATTAAGTTATTGCTGGTAGATGTTTTGCTGTCAAGTTATCTTAGAGCGTTTTAGATTTTTTGAAAGAGCAATAATATTATTTTTTGAACTAGCGCCCAGCCCCGATCAAAAAACATACTGTTTACGTGAAAACGGACGTAAACACCAAAACACGTTTCAGGATATTTATTACTCAATCAAATGCCTATAATAACAACAACTAATTGGAAAATTGGTGATATCTGCTTAACAATGGAAAATAGTGAGTTATTTCCAGTTCGCAGTCAGTTAAGAGAATCGATAGCCACCGCGGCGTCTATATCTATTGCGGCGATACAGATTGACACTAAACTGCGGTACAATATCCCTTTATCTCGCGTAATTAGACATTCAAAACTCAATTCTCGGCCAAGAGCCCAATTTTGAGTGCAATTTACGGCTAATTAGACTCTTAAGTACAGAGGCGCTAGAGTCGCAAGGAGTTCCACAGAGGAAGTTCGGAATGGCCGCGTTAATGTCTGGCAGGGCCAGGCCGGGTGCCGACGCCGGGTGACAGGGTACTCCACGCTTACTGTAATGTGCTATAACAACCACTGTATTCCTGTCGCTGACTCAACTCGTCGCGACTCCTTGTCTTCAAACAATAACAGTGAATGGGACGCCACCCGTTTAGGCTTTATCACGCTATCTTCAAACTTGAGAAATGTGGCGGTCAACATTGCGGGTTTTGTTCACGGCTTTTATCTACTCTATACCTCCTTTCAAAAAATAAACGCGGTGAAAGCCAGATTATTTTTATAAGCACTTGTAATAGCCCTCTTTTCTTTTTGGTGCAGGTCAATGCTTCATCTTTGGACAATGTTCCTTTCTATGATATTTTTTTAAGTGTTTAAATGAGTTTAGTTAGGGTAGGTAATTAGTGTATGAATATGAAAAGCTGAAATGATGAAAAACTCTTCTCGTAAAGTTGTTTAGAAACATGTAAAATGTAACTAAATTCACGGTAAAAACTCACGTAATTCTATAAAAGTGTTGCGAAAAAAGATGAAGCTACCTACGCAACTTACGTTTTAGCGGACTTTTCTATTGCTGATTTTATAGCTACATAAGTAATTTTATGTATTTTATTTTCTCATACTTTTTTGGTTTCATATTGATATTTTTTATAATATCTAATTAGATGTCTACTTAAACTGGTGCGAGCGTACCTAAATCGTGGGCGTGGCAGGTTTATTTGTCTGACGAAAAGCGCAATTCACTGTATGTAGCGAACATCATAATGCAATTAATTCTGTCATAAGCCACAATCAAACCTCTCTAAATTAGATTTTCAGATAAAGTCCTTTGAGATTGATTCAACAATTTCAAAGCCACTCTTTACTTATTCAAATATCCGCAATTATGAGAACTGAGTAATATTTTCTCAAAATACAAGACAAAGTTATTTCGCCCCAAAATTCACTTTAGCAACATTGAAGCTAAAAGCATTCCAGGGCTTCTTAATCAACGGTCGACGAATATTAATTTAATTAGCTAAAAGTTTTTATAACAAGTAAAAGGTGGGAGCAAAAAATGCTACAGTCTTAGAAGAAACTTGATACTTAAATCGAACAGGCGTATTTTTCTTTCCTTTTACAATTATGCGGAGATGTTTTGATGTATAATGGGGGAGATAATTTCTTGTACATTAAATATACGTTAAAAATATAAGTATAAATTATATAATGTCTAAATGTATATTCATAAAGCGCCGAGCTAGATATATTACCGGAGAGTTTGCGCGGCGCTCTGACAAATGTGTATCTGTTACTGTCAAAGTGATAAATCCAGTTGGTATTAATAATTACTGGTCAGTATTATTATTAACCGCATCATTTGGATTATTTGCTTGATTATTTCATACCCCTGGCTGAATAAAGGTACCAATGCCTTTAAGAGATGTCTTCGTTTTTTTATACAACTAAATGATGGAACAAGCCGAGCTTAGTGTGTCGTTGATTAGCTATGTTAAAAACCTTGTATAATAGACCTCAGCCTATCCATTTTTAGGGAAAACTTCTTCAACATTTATCACATTAACCACGAGCATGCATGGATTATTAATCTGACCGATTAACGTGATAAATTCATCATTTTGATTGTTGGTTAGTATTAATAATTCCGGTTTATATTCATAAATACCCGATTGATCACTTTGACCGTAACATAACCTACACCATGTTAGACTAGACATCCTACTCTAGTGCAAGACATATTGAGATCATAAAATACAGTTTGTGTGTTGTATGTTATGGTTCTTAGGTTCATGAGAGAAATTGTCCCTATTTTAAAGTGTGTTCCTAAGAGTTACAAAGTCTGTCAAAAAAACCCAGTTTAAACATACCTATCTTCTTGTCATATTCATAATCTGTTTGTCATTTTCAACACAAGGACCGTTTGAACCAAGCTTTAAATTTATGTTAGAATCACAATTTGCCCTAAGACCCAGTCCAAATAAAGCTATATGTAAGATAAAATACTGTCTCTACTTGAAACTTGTCAAAAACCAGGACGGAAATATTTTTAGCTGACGAACTACATTATTCTAAGTTGGTCGAATCCGGCCTAAGATTGCAAACGCACTAAGAACAGCGGCCAAGTCAAGGCGGCCAGATTACTTCCTTTTTACAAGCTTTTACTTAACTTGCAATGTTTGTTTGTCACTTGACGACTTGGTTGCCAATTGTTGCCAATTGTTGCCATCTTGAGACCACAGTATGTATTTGAACAAGTTTATAAATAACTATAATCAAAGCAAAACAAGGCAAATTATTTGATTATATTTTTATACAGTTATGTAAAGTGCTATCTGATGAAACAGAGTCTCTTAACTGGGATCTACTACGTAAAACAATAAGCAAAAGTTCATAACTTATATTCGAAATACACTGCCCGGAAGGCTTGTGCACTGTGTGCGAGCAGGCAGATCCCCACCGTATTACCCCGCAGTATAACATAAAATTTCAGTACGAATCTTTGTCTATAATTTTGCGAAGTGGACATCCTGGGTTTAAAATATTCATTGGAGCCATCCAGTCCACAAATAAATCTGATCAGATACGTAAATACTTTTTTATTTTTGGTGAACTAAGCTGTTAAGTACATTTGATATTTTTACGATTGCACGATATTATATAAAAATTTAAAATTGATTATACTTGCTTACTTAGTTATAAATATGCATTTTATATTTGCCCGTGTAAGTATTCTATAAAATATCTTTCACTTTGAGATCAAGTTTTCTTGGTACATTTTTCAACAACCTAGTAAAATACGAGTAAGTTTTTAGTTTCATTACTTAGGCCAAATTATTAAACTCTAAAAAATCCTCAAAGAAAATTGTTATTCACTTAAAATTTACTAGCTTGATTAGAATCGAGTCAATAGAAAAAAAGTAGAGTGCTTTCTTTTTAACTAATTTAGCGAGTTCTTAAATAATTACTGAAGTTTCAGCGTATCTTCTAAGTAAATCCGAACATTTTGCCTTCACCTTTTCCTCGGCACGAACATACAAGATTACATTAGAATATTCGTGAAATATTTTGAAAGCAAACTTTTTCATTCCACAGCCTAAGAAAGAGTAAATATAATCAGCCGCACTTCCAAGTATGCAAAGTGTCGTGAGTTGAACTCGAGCCGTACACCCGATTTTGGGTAAATAAAATGTTTGCCTCCATACCTCAGAGAATACCGTGGTGGCGCCCTACTTTCCTATTTGAATACGTAATGAACAGCCTTTTTGGTAATTAAAAATAATTATAAAGGGAAAAGAATTTCCGATCTAGTAAATGCATATATTCGAAAAATGTTTTTCCGACTGCAAATAACACAGATACTGTCACTACTTTCAAATTGCATGGCAGATAAAACGGTGTAAACGTAATTGGAAGTTAGAAAATCGTTAGAAAATCGAAAAGCATGAATGCTACGCCGTAGCATGATGCTACGAGAGCTACGAACAAAACGCGTAGCTGCGCTACAAATAGATTGCAGGCTATTGTCACTCAATGATTCATGTTTGGATGCTGTAATTTGCATTTCATTTGCTAAAACCAACGGCCAAAACAATTGAATACTAACCTACGTATGTACGTTTTGGTTTAGGGATTGTTCAAACGTGGGTAGGTACTTGAATTGGACGTAATGCCCACAATTGATTGTAACAAAAAAATATTATAAAAATCGGTCATGTTCTCAAATAAAGAAATAAACGAACCCCTAAAAGCCAAATATTAATTCTTATTGGTAAAATGATAATAATAAAAAATAATTGTCACATCACATTAAAATACGAACAAAAATAACACGAACACGTATTTGGTAATAGTTCGGTAATTTATATTAATATTTTCATGGACGCTTAAATCCAGCATATGCTGCTGAATAAATTAGTAATATCATTTAGTTGTAATTAGTTTTGTATTTTCCAAACTACTTTCTGGGGCGAACGCGCTTTGACCAGTTGTAAGAATTCGTATGCATATTTAATAGAATCCAAACAATTTGATTCTCGTAAATGTGATAAACATACAAACGACATAATTGGACAATTAGTGCAAACCCGCGGTCGCGTATGTTGTACGACATTCTGTGCCGAAAGTGGTAATTATCGTCGTCACGCAAACGACAAAGAGCAATTTCACACCGACTGATACCGACACCTACACGATAGCGACATATCAGTTACTCAAACAAAATGTGTCGGTGTCGACACGGTGTAAAAGTGTCCAGTACTGCTCGTAAATACTTAACATAACCTCTCTTTCTCGATAACGTATAGGTGTCGTATCGGAGGCAGTGTGAAAACAGCTTAATTCAACCATTACTATGTATACGCACACGTTCTTCAAATAAAACCGCTGTAATTTGTTCTAACCTTGATTTTAGCTCGTATCACTAAAAATGTGTAATAGTACTGAATAGGTAAGTTTAATTTACATAAATACACTGTGTAAGGAAGTGTATTTTTGTCTGCTGCTTAAGAAACAATTGTAATACACTTACTAAGTTACAAAACATTGCCCAAAACTGACGCCAGGCCTTTCCATATGGAACAAAACAATACTTTACTTAGGGAGCCCAGCTATGACAAAATCGGCACGAATATACACATATTTGTTTGTTTATTAATGTTCAACAATGTTCAAAACAAAAGCTATTCGCGTTATTAACCGTAAAAGGGACTTATCAAAGCTATTAGGTAGGTTTTGTATTGCTACGCCTTTTTTGTTACTGTATATAAACGTATTTTGTCATTATGCTGTTACAAATGTTTAATGTAGTAATGGCTGCGTTATTGTGTTGTTTCAGAGGTCAGGAATGCCGGTACTAAATATTTGATTCCGAAATAAGATTCTCGGTTTTATTAATGCTCTATTTACATTCAGTTTATAAGAGTTATAAAAGATTCTACGGAATGGGGCACTTTGATTTGGTTTTGATTACACAAACATAAGATTTGATGGCCTGTTTTTAGCAAGTTTCACAAGTATAATTATAAAAACTAATTATTACTAGCTATTTTATTCGTAGTTTTAAACTCGTGAATCGCAGCATTTATCTACAAACTACCAAACTAAGCATCTACAAACACGTAAGCATTAAAACTTTGCCGTACTTAAATTTAAATTAGTAAAGCCAAAAACTTATCCGTTTGCCATTCAAGTCATTCAGTTCGCAACACTCCATGAGCGCACCATTATTAAGAGGATACAGTCTTTTCATAGTTAAACTTAAGCACAAACTTATTCCGCTTCACGGAGGCTCCGCTACGAAATGCAGCGCACTTCGACTCGACTTATAAATTATTCAAGTAGTGAGACACTTCAAATATAGCACACTGGCTGTGCGATATTTTGAGAACAACTGCTCTGCCATCGAGCGTTCGGCCTGGCTTCGATGCGGCCTGCCGCTTGACCCCGTTATAAACTTAGATTCTGATACTACAGGCCTTTTTTATCTCGCTTACAATACGACCACAATCGACGCCAAGCAGAAACTTGTACGAGAACTGCGCGGATCCCTGAAATAGACGTACGTATAGAACCAACTTTGAAACTTCATATCCAAGATGGAAATAATTTTGAAGTACAGTTTTATAATTCGCGATGTAATTGAGATAGTCCCTGTAGTTGTAGTGAGTGTCAGAATGCTTCAAGCGAGCCATCTGTTAGCTCTACACTTATTTCCATAATATTGTAAGACTGACTTTGGAGTTTTCAAAGTAATTTTACAAATGGAAAACTCTGACATGAAATCGATCTTTCGAGGCCAAATGCAATTTAAAGCACTAACATAATTTATCGCAGCACTAAAATAATACGCTTTATCGAATTTTACGACCGTTTGTGAGTACGACGGCCATTTCATCTTTAAATATAGCCAGTGCTGTTTCGAAATTATATCAGACAGCAAATGCATTGAATTCTATAAATGGTAACTTTGTGCTCGATCCGACATAATGTAGTTGCAAAGCCAAGGCAGACTATCACGGTTTGATATCACGTTTTGACACTACAACTTTCTGTGTATTGTTCATATCCCAACAAAGTTCCGCTTAAACGTGACCAATGGTAAATCAAACTACTTAGTTCGTCTGAGCATCAAGTGCTCGCGTCAAAACAAACATCTACCAACCTCTCGAAGTACCCCATCTATATACGTAGTAACACGACTATTGACAATGTGACCACTAAACTGTAAAACGCACCTGATGAATTACAGACAGTTTGTGTCAGGATAACACTTAATTGAACCTTCTATTTTAAAAATAAGTAAAAGTAATTACCTGACAGAGGTGTAGATACCGTCAGAATTTATTTTCGCAAATAAATATGACGCTGTGGAAAATTATCTTCTTTCCTCAAAGCTCCATTAACACATTCAGCCACAACCTTGATTTTTCACAACAGTGAAGAACAAAGATTTCGGAAGTACAAACTTGATACTTTAATCCGATCTAGGGAAAAGGGTTCTTGAGATAAACAGACGGCCAACGAAGGGATCCTACAAGGGTACGTTTTTTCTTTTGTTATAAAAATAACACGAAATCATAAAAACTTTTGCATATTGACTAAAAAGTAGTCATAAATATATTCGTTTCAATACAAGATATTTCGACACTAAATTTATACCATCATCTGGCTTTTAGTAGAAACAGCTTCTGCAAATAGTACCGAAGTGTGGTGTCACTCTATCTGCATGCATATTCATACCGAGTAACATCGTCAAAGTAACTCATTTACACAATATCTAAGATAAAGGAAATATTGAAGCTAAATTCTTGTAGACGATACAGACGGCACCGCTGGTCGTGCTGAAGAGATTCATCCCATACCACAGCTCTATGCAAAAAAGGGGATGGCAAGACTTGACGGATTATCTATAAAACCGTGCCAAATGTTGATCCACTGGACCGTGATAAGCGGAGCCGTGTATTATCCGCCTTAGCTATGGCATAGCGAGGCGGCGCGGTCGGTAGCGTTGTCACAGAATAATGACGCAAAGGCTTTATTTTAAGAACCGCTATTATCTTTCCGCTGCACGAGTTCACGCTCCGGGCTAAATTAAAATATCTCGCTAGAGTACGAACTTTAACTAAAGAAAAGTAAGGTTCGTGAAACTCGCACTAGATATGTAACAAAGTGCAAAAGTTTGTTTGCAAGCGCAAAGGTTTCAGTTTCAATTACTCAAATATGGTTTTAACGAGATTTTTCGCTAATGATTCAAAGTTGCACGTAGACTGCAAAATTATCTCGAAATTCAGCGTAGAACCTTAGGGATTTGTCTGGGACTAATGCGGGCGGTAGTGTTTCTGCGCTAACAGAAATAATGTTATTGCCATAATTAGAAGCACGTTGAGTTCCAATTAGATTTACAATTGTTCTAGAAGCCCGGATGATACTCTGACTATATAAAAACAAGTTCTAAATAAAGTGTCTCGCTACAAAGAAGTTCATAAAAGTTTCATGTTTAGCACGTCTTAACCTTTTTAGAGTTTTGCAATTTGCAGGTCGGGAAGTGTTGCGGCCCCGCAGGATTCGAGAGAAGGACAAAAGAAAGCTAAAACACGAATGATGCTTGTGAAAAGCAAAGTTACATTTTTCTCAAAAAGCTCGAAGTTGGAAGTTTAAGATTGTTCAGATTTGGACCGTTTTACGTAGCTATATGACAAAGTAGGGCAAAGTCAAGCTTGTGCGATTTATTTTATTAGTTTGTTTTTGGAGCTTCATACCCAACGGATGCCAAGGCGACCCTAATACGCTGACCATCCGTTTGTATGTCCGAATGTATTTTTTTTGACGCACTAAGGGTGTGCTGTAGGTATTTATGTATAATGTACTTTTTTCAATATTTATTTTTTATTTAATGTAATTTACGCAATTTTTTATTGAGCGCCTGTACGTAGTGATACGCTCCGGACAATTGTTGATTGAAGATGATACAAAATCTATAGTGCACGAGTCAAACGCGCACTTTTCAGATTCTTCTCTTTATTCTTATTATCACATCTTTTCAGCTAGGTAGGTTGTTTGTATTTAATTAGGCTTGCTTTTAATGATTAATTAAACAAAGATTTCTAAAATATCTCTTGGTAAAAAAATACTTCACTTTATTTTATGTTCCTTAAAAGTTTTATAGGTCTACATAAAAAGTAACTTAAAATAAATTTTACTTTCCTCATCTACATACTTTCATCCTCAAAGTTACCAAGCCAAAAGGCGAGTTGCTTTATTCTTTTTATAACTTGGAAAATCAAACAGATTAGAAATTATTATGTGCATACAGTCACGCTTCTATCACAGAAGAGGTGCTTCCTTTTTAAACCTTGTAATATTTTCAAAAGTTATTTAGTATTAACTTATCTAACAAAAGGCCATAAAAATATGTATGTCAATTCAATTTATATAAAAAGAAAATGTTCCAGAAACGTTTTATCAATTTTTATGCACTTGGACGATACATCACCAACTCATAGCTCAACATTTTGTAAATACATCATCTACTTGTCATCTGTATGAATAGTAGAATATAAATGGCTATAGTACTAAATAAAATCTGTCTATGGTTGTGCTTGTCTGGAATCGATTCCACCATTTTTGTTTTTGTTAAAAATCGAACCCGCAACCTATAACGTAGAAGGCAGAGTAACTAAGTTGTGAAGTCAGTAAACCATCGCCAATGAGTGGTTTTAATTTACATTTTTAAAGTATTTTCCTGTGTATCTAAAGCCTGTGTCGTGCATAAGGCATGTTAATGCCCGTTGCTTGGGTTACGATGATAAGGCGGACGGACGAACGCAAGTATTTTATGAATGTACACACACCTTTTTCGAGTTTAACGCCTGGAATTAGCTTTACAAGCAAAAATAACCTTTTTCTTTGTAAAATGTCTACGTATTTATATTTTACATTTTCAGTGTACGAGTAGGTACCTTTGAATAAAGTTACTGGTGTTATTTGAGTTAAGTAATAGCTTCTAATTAAAGTTGAAAGAGTAATTATTTTACATTAAAATAACTTGTATTTTTATTATAATCGCAAGACTTTACTGTGATTCTCATCAAATAGGCAGAGACCTATTTATTGTTTACCTAATTCAAAATATAAATTTATTTTTACACGGTTTTGATTATAATTTGGAATTTTACTAATCAGCTCTAGTGCTTAGTGCGATTTATTTTCAATTTCAACGTATTTTACATAATTTTAATTAAACAAGAATACTTATTAATAATTAACTTTGTTTAGTTACATTCTAATTATGAATAAATAATTTAGCTTTTTGTAGCGAATATATCTTAGCGTAACATACCCTACCTACTCGTATTCTGAAATTAGATTAGGCGTAAAAAGTACTGTGAGAATATTTTATTTCTCTTTTTAGTCTAACATGATAATTAAAAATTCATAGCAATTACGATGAGATTAACGTCAGTTTTATGTATGAATGAGGAAAAAACGAGGCATGACTGAAATACACCAAATACTTAAGTTGGTTTAGAGAAAAACAACCGCAGCGTAATGATTACACATTATAATAAATTTATTGTAAATATACCGCTATTACTGTATGAGTGAGGTAGCTACGTGTACGCAAAATCATGGTACAGCTGCTTCCTGCTTGCTACTTGTATGTAATTTAAAATATAACACATTCGTCGTCGCCCGACCTAAATTCAAGTTCTGCACGCGCATAAAATATAGCAGATGCCGCCTCAACTATTCATAATATTCTATTCAAATTAAAAATATGTACGGAATGCAGGCCGCTAAGAATCCGCATATAAAGCTTATGAATACATGCAAGTGAGTGAGGTAGGTTCTTCAGCGACCGCGGAGGACGGCTCTTGGCGCGAACTCAAGACTCTCCATCCCCCTATGTCTAGCCGGTAAATAATTGCGACTGTACCGCGCACCACTCGCCTTGACAATTATGTGCACTTTATTTGAAGGTGCTTCGCGCTTCGTATCTTGCTATACATAGGTAGGCGTTAAACGCGTTGCAGCAATTTTGTCGAGCATTGTACTTGCGTAGTCAGCAATATGCGGCTATAATGTATTCATAAGTAGGTATTTGTGGTTCAGCAGGGGTATTTCAATCTCAGTTGAACTGCAAAGTTTTAAATCATGGTCAGTTCATACTAACTCATAGTTATTATGTGAATAAATAGTGACATTATGACGTCATTTAATTTGTTTTCGCGCATATTTTGCTATCAAGTGTCTAAAAATAATGATCACGTGGTACAAAATTGTACCACGTGACCTGAAGAAATTACACTGGGCAGTGAAATATAACTTGACAGCAAAAGATTGGAATACGGGGGCAGTCGTATACAAAAGCATGTTAGAGTCCTACATTGCAATGAGCTACAAAGAATATTATAATCAAAAGTTAAAAAGAAATGTAGCTAAATAATCAAAATTTTTTAAAATAATATTTTATTAACGTTTCATCAGAAAATTTTCCTACGCATGCATTGCGCCAGCATGCTGAGTTTTAGGGTCAAACTTTGCTCGAAAAAAAAACACGAAAAGCTTTTGAGCTAAAAGTTTTATCTCTAAAACTAAAACTATTGTTCACTTAAAATTTCATATTTATTACTTTTATACTGTTTACGTAAGGTACCTAGATAGTATTTAACGTTTTTATTATCCCAAAAATTACAAAGCAAGTATTAGGATTCACACTCGAAACCACGACGCTATTATATGTTTGTTTTAGTACCTAAAAACGTACCTATTTCTTTTTGTTTTTGTGCCTAAATGCGTGTACTATGGATCTTGTTATCTGAAATAAAGAAGTTAATATAAATAATATTATAGATAAAGATTTTTGAAATCGTTTGCGTAAGCCTATCAATTAGGTAGATAGGTTAGGTACCCAAAAAGATGTTCTATGTCAAATATAAAATCAACATCTCAAAGTAAATTTAGAAAAGCAAAATTATTTGAGACTCAGTTTCAACTCAACAGAAATTAGCCTAAAATAACATTGTAGGTAGATTTATGTATATTATACAGTTCCGTTACTGACTGACTGGCGTTTAAGCTTCAGTCAAACCATAAATCCTAAAACCCAAAACGAAGGTATTTCCTGGTTTAAGGCTGTACTAAAACGGATTCTTAAGTTCAGAGAGGAAGTTAGTTTGTAACAAAATAAACTCGCGCGAACAAAGTCGTAGGCGTTCTATTACTCTTAGACAGAGTTTTAAGCTTATCAAAATGGTTTAGTTACCTGACGTAATAGCGATAAAATTTTCGGAACCGTGCTTAGACCTAACTCTACATTGAAAGTGTACATAAATATAAGTAATTAATACGTCATTTTCTAGTAACCGATGTTAAATACTGTTAAGAGTTGAACAGACAATCTATGCACATTTAAAAATATATTTTGGAAAAAAACCAACTAATAGTATCCCTGCATTCGACACATGAAGTGATACTATTGGAGGATTTTATCTTCGCACACCGCTCATCTGCCTCGCACATATCTGGTGGATATGCAGCTTTGGGCGTGGGACGTCCCGTAGTTTTGGCATTTTCATCAAACGCTTTCGTACTTCAGAAGACGTACCTAGCCGTCACAGCACTCATTACCTCGATAATACCTTATAGAGCGGACCTTTGCCATCAATTAAAGTTAATGATACTAGCTTATGCTTTACAAGAAATAGTATTAGCTTTAGAGAATAGTAATTTTCAGTAACGTTTATTTTGCGTGTATCATGTAACATACTAATAAACGGTATTTGACGACAGACATGGTGGATGCTAATGTTTGTTGTTTTGACATAATTTGCTTTACGTAACTTGGGCACGATAAGTTTACAAAAATACAGCCGAACGTCTTCGTAACCACTATGTTTTTTATATATTTCAACTCTATTGCATTACTTACTATACGCATGCCCACACGACCCGTAGGTACCTAGTGGACGGGCTCTGCGAGATTACATTATTATAGAAAGAGGTAACCGTTTGATACCAGCCCTCGTATTCCAATCTTTTGCTGTCAAGTTATATTTCACTGCCCAGTGTAATTTCTTCAGGTCACGTGGTACAATTTTGTACCACGTGATCATTCTTTTTAGACACTTATAAAATAAAATAAAAATAAGTAATAAATATAATAATTATTATTATAATATATAAAATATGCGCGAAAACAAATTAAATGACATCATAATGTCACTATTTAGTCATAGAATAACTTATGAGTTAGTATAAACTGACCATGATTTAAAACTTTGCAGTTCAACTGAAATTAGGAATACCCCTGCAGGTGGGCCATATCCACTGGTTACGTTATTTATTTTCATAAAAAATTCTTTGAAGGTAGTTTCAATAAACATCATATATACGCCTTTTTGATCTGTTATCGTTTCCGCTGAAACAGAAGACGTTATCTACGTGTATATTACGCAATAACATGTACTGTGGCATTGCTTAGTTACCACGAATATTATGATCCAGGAAATTGTCCAGAAGAGGAAAATCACAGGCACTGACTTAGTAAGGAAGCTGTAAAATACAATGTTGGAGGTTAAGATCTCTCCAGTTATAAAGAAAAGGTATAAATGCCACTAAAAAGTTAATGGTGGTGGAGCTCATTAACATGAATTCAGGTGGAGCCTTGCTCTTGCAAATTCACATTTTGTGAAAATATAGGACATTTGCAATAAAGCTTTATTCAAAATACTGACCGTTATATTACAACCGTGTATTGGAGAAACTACAAACGTACTTACTAGAATTTTAATTAAAAAATTAAGCAATTTTCATATATAACTCAATACAGAGTTGAAAATGAAGATTACTCTTGACACATTAAAATGTTTTGCAGAATTTAATGACGAACATCTCCAGGCGCTGTAAAATAAACCCTGCATATAATTTATGGTCACAGTAAAAAGGAGCGACACCCATTCCGTGGTGTTAAGGTGGTTTTACATGGGTCGGTTTCGGTCGGCGGTAAAAATCTAACAATTCAAGCAATTTTACAAGACTAATGGCCGTCTATCCTTTGTGAGAAGATTTGTTGGTGACTTGCCGCAGGATTGAAATCAATTGTGTAAACGAGCTTAAGGGTTCTACAATGTGTACGAAGGAACTCCTACTCCGCCAGTGCCACATTCATGTAGAGACCTCGCGATTTCTCCCGCGCTTCATTACACGCAGCAAAACAATCGTTTTATTCGACTGAGTTTGCGGTACTCGGTACTCCCCTCACTTGTAAAACACAATATCGTCTAGACGCATTCAGAATCCCAACGAACAATCATCACGGGAACAATTTACCGAATGTAACTAGCGTACTACTTTTATGATTCTACCATTAGTACCAGCGCCAGTAGTAATACAAAAATGTAGCCCTGATACGCCGCAATCATACTCCACACAACTCCACATCCCAAGAGTCTCATCCGTATTGTAATGTTTGCTTCTTATCCTTCGGGTTATTAAGCGTGAAACTAAATCGCCCATTCCAGATGGGACAACCGCTTTCCGAATAGAAAAAAAAACTGATCGAAATCGGTTCACTGGATCAAATACACACATTTACTTAGCGAAGTCACGGGATGTTGTCCTTCCTTAGTGGAAAAAAGGGTCACATATTTACGAAAAAGGCAATATTGTCTTTCTATAATAACTATACTATTTGATGGTTTAATCAACTAAAGGGATTTGGAGGAAGCCGAGCTCAACGCGAAGCAGGCTCATGCTCGACCGAGTTTTTTATTGAGCCTAAAAATCAAAGGGATTCGTGGACAAAGGAAACTTCAAAACCCAAATCCGGAAAGCTCGGTTCAAATACCAATTAATATCTTTATGGTTCTATATTTAGCTTTCCGAATCATTTGGATCGGACTACTAGTGTTGAATTCATTTGAGTGCTTGTGTGCTATGTAGAGTACGTTAAGCTGTTGGCTTCGACTCTAGCAGTCGCTAAGCCACGATGCAGGCCATAAAGCGGCCCAAAAAGTAAAAACTGTCTGATCGAGTGAGCTAGTGACCAACTCTCGTGACAGTTATATGCACTGTCATCGCAATAAATTGTATGAATACGTCCAGATAAGTCCATTACTCTCAGAAGTAGTAAATTCTACAAAACTATGTCGACGGTTAAAAGGCGACTTGATTTAAGCGCCATTTTGAAAACTTTACAGGAGAGCGATTTGAAAAATAAAAAAATGGAAAAAAAATAATTTCGTGGAAACTACTCATTGAATAAAAACAAATCTGCTGAATATTGAGACTTAAAGAAGGGTTCTATGATATTATGTAAGTTTTATTAATAAATTAGTTATTATAACTGAATTAGGTGTTACTTAAGACAAATTACACTAATTTCCGGTCAAGGCTAATTGGTTTAAATACAAATACAATAAATAATAGATTAAGGTTGAAAGATTTAACAGCCATAATTAAAAGAAATTGTGCAAGGCGAATTGATTTAAATCACAGGGGTATGTCTTCATGGTATGAAGCACAAGAGTTTAAGTGCAACAAATGTTTTAAGTAGATTTCAGCAGAATAATTTAAATCACAACGGATCATGTGTTAAGAAAAAGAAAACTAATTAAAAAGACAACATCAGTCTTACAATATTGACTCATATCCTTTACTTTACTTATATTTTACTATAGTTGGGTTTTAAGCTATTGCGTAAAAAAATGAAAACCTAGTCTAAGCCTACCTAATCTAATCCAAATTAGACTTCTATTTTCAACTGGATTGTTATAAGCCTACCTAATCTAATCCAAATTAGACTTCTATTTTCAACTGGATTGTTATAAGCCTACCTAATCTAATCCAAATTAGACTTTTATTTTCAACTGGATTGTTATGTAGGGGTTGTAGATCAAAGAAAACGAAATATAATTTAATAATTATGTTTTACAATCAGCTTTTATTTTTTCTTAACATCTTTTCTTAACATTACTCAGCAAGCTTGTATGTAATCTAAAATAGTTCTTAATAGTTCTTTCATTTCTCTTTCTTAAGCCTCTTAATTGTTATATTTTTGGTATGGTTAGCCTTCGTTTTTATTTTTATTAGTAATATTCCAAAATAATTTTCTATTCTGTTTCTTTTTTAATCAGCTTTTTATTCGTTTCAATGTCTTTAATTTAAAGTTTCCTCTTCGGATTCATCCTCTACGTCTGTTTCAATTAAAACATCTCTTCCATTACCGCATGGTAGGCTCAAATATTCACGATGGAAAATTTTGGGGATGACGCCTGTCTCACATAGTTTTTTTAAATCATTATGCTTAGCTTTCGTGATCGGCAATACTGACTTGTATAATTTATGGTTCATGATTTTTTGTTTAGCTGTGACTGGTATCAGCTCCGCTGGTGATCCATCTTTCATCGAGTATTTAACAGAGACATTCTGCAAAGAAGATTTTTTGAAAGTGGCAATTCGAATTTTACTTATTTTTCCTGTAAGGTTTCCTTTGAAATATTTATCGGAAAATTCTTCGAAGTTTTTGAAATCTGTGTGGTCCAGCCATTCAACATGGTATGGACAAACTTCTTTTCTAGCAACTTGGCAAATTGTCAACCATTGCGATGGAGCCCAAACTGTGGTGTTCCTGACAGAGTTTTCAATAACTGAGTGCATGCTGTCAACACTCATCTCAGTGTGACCTGGTAGTAAATAATTCAATTGAATGGTCTCGAGATTTTTTGCTTTTGACAGTGCATTATGCACTGCAGCCATTACAATCTTATTTTTATTTTGACCTGGACACGAGTCCGAGTACAGAATCAAATGTTAATTGTTCCCCGCGAATCCACAGTAGAAATGTATTTCTCCATTATAGTAGCAACTTCATTGCCTCCTCTTTTGGCGTCAGACTCTCCCCATATATAGCAATAGCCTTCTCTTGTGACATTTTCATAAAAACACAAATTATAGACTGCATACTTTCGAGTGTAGAAAAGGAGTATGCTATTGCCGTGGGGAGTATTCAAAACTTTTTGCAAATCAAATGAAGTACATAAAATTGATGGATTCTCTTTTCCTAATTCTCTATGGCAATTCAATCTCGTTTTTGAGGCATCTTTTTCTTCGAGGTGATCTTTTTTTTCTTCCAGAAATCCATTTGGATCAGTTTCAAACCGCAAGCATTTGATGCATTTATCCTTTTTAGGCACATGAAATCCAATATTAAATTCTTTATTAAATATATCTCTAAATATATTTTCGCTGACGACATCCAAAGACTGACTTGTCCTATCTTCTTTGTAAACTCTATAAACGTTCTTTATATTCCTGTACTCAACTGGTAGATACAGCCTGGTGGTGTCTTTTCTGCAGTAATGCGATGGCAGAGCTGGAAGATTCTTTATGTATTTTATTACAGACTCTCGAGTGGCATCACTTGTCTTATTTGCCGGGATTGTTTTTCCTCTACTGTCTTCTTTTGACAATCCATAACTTGCATTGGAGAGTGTGTAATAAACGTACTTCTGACTGATGTCAAGTGTCTTTAAAATAAATTTAAGGCACACTTGTCTCTCAAAAGACCTTATTTCATTATGGCATTAAAAGTAGAAAGGGCTCAACAACAGATTCATTTTTTTTTATGTGCTTGAAGCGCACTATTGGCAAACAAGTAATTATGCATAAATGGTGTAAATACCCGGCCACTTAAATTGGTTATGAAGATTATTGATTGATGTGACATGAAAGATCGACACAGGTTTTGTCAAGAAGGCTGAAGCGACTTACCTACAAATCAACGATCAGAGTAAAATGAATGAAGCGACATTTATGCAATTTTGTAATCAAGGCCAAATGCTTTAAACCCCAGTGCAAGTAAATTTTAGATTAGGTTTAAACGATTGAAAAGACGTTATTACGAAAAAGAATAAAAAGCAAATTAACTTAAATCACAACCATCTAAAATAATGCTTCATTTGAATCGGCTCAAATACATCAATAAAAAAAAAACTGAAAAATAATGTCGCTTATTTCTGTGTTATTAAAAATGATGCCAAAATTGGTCATAGACTGAAGCGCCAAAAAAATGCTCCGATTTGAGTGAAACCCGGCTCAAACGACGCAGAAAAAATAGACGAATCGAAGTACGTATATAACTCAATATCGCAAAAAATGTCGCTTAAGTCAAGTCGCCTTTTAACCGTCGATGTGATAAAAGTTTTATGATTGAAGACGGTCATGTGGCATTAATATCTCAATGCTACTATCGATTTGTGTGACCTCTTTAACTAGCGTGCAATATCATTTAAGATCCTTCAAGTAAAATTCATAGGTGCTTTACCTATTGTTTCTGGGATGAAATAAAAATGGAAATGTAACAGAATTCAGCCCGTCAAGCCTAGGCGTAAGCCTAGTAGCACAAAGGCCAAGGCAACCGTCAAGATACATACACGAATTAGTTGATGATATGATAAAGCTGGGGTCCTCATACCTGTGAGGTAGGGCCTCCCGCCCGGCTCGCAGCCTTGGCACTCAGTCCAAAGTCAGCTGCCGCCGAGAACGGTCGCGTCACGGATCTCAGCGCAACCCACTTGGACCATCCACTTCGAAGAGTGAACTTTAAAATGTCACTGAAAATTTCAATCCTTGTCCACAGTGAATTTAACACCTAAAAGTGACAGATGAAGCTTCGAAAGTTAACACTTTAAGCAAACTTTGGATTTGAGTGGTGATTTTGCGATGTGATATATTGTACTACCAACTATTCGTAAGTAAAGTTCTGTGAGTTTTTTTGTAATTGGACGCCATAGTTTGATGGATAACTCGTAAGTGCTTTGTTTTATTCCTTTTACTGATTGTAAAGCGCTTGTGCTTGTAATTTGAATTCTTTGAGAAATGCCAACATCAAAAGGATAAGGCAATATTGCGCGGCACAACAAAAAATAATAAGCGATGAGAAAGAATTGTAGCTACATTATATTTTAGGACATTTTTTTTTGAGATGCTATTCAAAAGCTTAGATGGTCGGTACAAGCATTATGATGTTAAAGTAAAGATTTTAAGTCTTATTTATTCTATGGTCTTTGTTTTTTAATATTTCTTAGAAACCACCATTGTTGTAAAAAAACGTGCTCGAAATATATTTAAAGTCTTAAATCTAAGGAACGAGGAACGCTTTAGACTTTAAAGATTTATTATCAGTTTCTTAGGGGAGCACACGTATGCGTTTTCTTATACTATAAAATAGTGTAAAAGATAGTGTGTGCTTTCCGGCGAGGTTAGAATACCGAAAACGTGTATTTTTATCGGATTGTAAGTTAATTTTCTTAATAAGATATCATTTTAGGAAAATATCAAGACCTGCAATCGGATTCCATAGATAGTTCGTAGATTTTTACATCTTACATTGTTTTCGTACACTATTGAAACACGAATACCAAAGAACCAGTTTAAGGCTGCGCTATTTTAAGAATAAGCACATTTGCGCCGTCGTCGCCGACGCCGTCTTTGAAATCCAGATCAAAACTCAGAAAGTTAAAGGTAATTTTGGGATTTTTTTAAACGAGAAAATATTTCTCTATTGTTTTTCTGGATAAGAACGAACCTCGGGACTATAATAATCTTCTGTACCTATTTGATTTTCGGTGTATTACTTGTTTTAACCATTAAAAATCAACAAAGTCGTTGCTATTATTCACAGTATACGCGTTCTTAAGCAAACGACCATTTGTATTCTAGCCGCGTCTATGGGCTTACAACTTGTCACGTATCTATGAAATGAGAGCTACTTTGGGCATGGTTTAAAACAATGTTTGCACTTACGTTTCTCAGACTAACCCGTTTCGAAGCCCTCAAGAATCTTGAGTACCTACAAAGATCTGACGGACTTTCTGCCCTGCATGAGGATTAAAAACGTGAGCCTCTTTAAGCTACGAAGGTGATGATAAATTAAATCCTTATCATTTCTCTTTATACTTGGAGAAGTAGAGTAAAAGAACGTACAGTACGAACAAATTATCTTTATCCCTCTGAAATTAGATGCAACAAACGATTACGCATGTACTGTCACGGGGAAAATTTAGCTTACCTCCAATTACCCAAAAATGGGTGTTGCGCAGTTACTTCAGCGAGACAAATATCCTATGTGACAACTAAACCAGCATACGTATCACGAGTCATCGCTGTCATATTCTAATGTGACATATCACCGATATTTCAGCAGGGGTATGCCAATCAAAGTTGAACTGCAAAGTTGAACTGCAAAGTTTTAAATTATGGTCAGTTCATACTAACTCATAGTTATTCTGTGACTAAATAGTGACATTATGACGTCATTTGATGTGTTTTCGCGCATATTTTGCTGTCAAGTGTCTAAAAAGAATGATCACGTGGTACAAAATTGTACCACGTGACCTAAAGAAATTACACTGGGCAGTGAAATATAACTTGACAGCAAAAGATTGGCATACGGGGGCAGCACAGTTGCATTTGCCATGATCACGGGTCAAACTGAAATCTTTGCAATGTTATTGGCAGCCATTTTTAGTAAAAATTATGTTCATAACCATGACAGCTAGTTTTAATAATTAACTCTTTCTATTTTTTTACTGTATGAAAATATGAAGAATCCTACTAGATATGATATTGCGACATACAATGTACGTCATACTCTACAAGGAGCGCGTAAAAAGTAGGAGAATAGCAGTAAAAAGATCCTGATGCTACATTTTACACGTAAAGCGTTGTGCAAGCACTACAACTAAATTGGAGAGTGATGGAGAGCGTGTTGTTAGTTTCTCTATAGTAAGTACGTATACCTAGTACTTGCTTCCACGTTTTTGGTACGCTACGTATATATCATGAGTATATTTCTTTGTAAAAAGAATAATACAAAAAAAACCCTAGGAACCAGACCGTAGCTTCTTGCCCGTTCTTCTAAGCTCTGGGGCCTTATTCTCACTTCGGCAGAGATTTTACTCTAATAGGGATGACGTCGAAATGACGTTGGAAACTCTTGTCACTAGTGGGTGAAACCAGTTTTCGACTGACATTTGACGTCATCCCTAATAGAGTAAAATCTCTGCCATACCCAGAATCAACCCCCTGGTCGTTTGGACTGGCACCTAAAATCACCTAGTTATATAAGATAATTCTAAATAAGATTTTAACATGACCCAGAACAGCCGTAGTCGTCTAATGCGCGTGACCACTTAAAATAGGATTTCAATTCTATTCGGATAAACCATTTTACCGTTTTACGAGCAGTATCGAATAGGACGAAGGTACGATAAATCTCCTACATATTGCAGTGAAGCCATTAGAGCTCTCGAAACTACAGATTTTTGATCGGCCGCCGGTTTTATCGGTAGCTTAATTACCGTGAAGATATATGTGAGTGCACATACCCTTAAGCGGCGAAGGAAAACACCGTTAGGAAATTCGTTGGTATTTAAGCAGCGATGATTGGCTTAAAACCTGATACATATGGAATACTAACTACTGGAAAATGTGGGCATGTAGTGAATATAATGTTTGGACTTGCTTCTGACTACTCTCTTCGGACCACTTGGCTTTTTAGCAAAAACTTGTAGGTCAGAGTACTGTCGAAGCAAATTATAAGTTCTTTTAGCTATTTTAAGATAAAATTGAAAAGAAAACCTACAAAAATAATTTAAAATTTATCGTAGCAGCGCTACGCCGTAGTCGTAGCTTCGTAGATCTGGCTACGGCGTAGTCTGTGTAATCAGGACTTAATTCAGCAGCTTTCAATTAGATTCTCGCCGGCTTTTATAACCAATATTTGCGTAAAATCTAAGTAGTTATTTATTCTAGATCGCTGTTCAGCGATATAACCATTGTTTTGTATACAGTAAAGGCTTTAAGTACTTGTAATATACACAACAAAGCGTTTACGATAATCACGCTTGATGATATTTTAAAGGCATTGACGGAAGCACGTTCAAACATATGCACACATCCATTTTTATTCGATCTCAAAAATACCTAATTGGCTATTTTAATGTTTCTTTAATATCGAAGTCGGTTTTCGGTATATTTTTTATCAACTTATAAATTACTAGTAGTTACCCGCGACTTCGTACGCGTCTACAGTTTCCGTGTACATTATATTATCTGTGCGTGTACCGAGCGGATACTTTGAGAAACTTGACATTACACCTCATTACACCGAACTCGTTCCTACTGGAATGTCAAACGCTAGTTGTTAGACCAAAGAGGTAGAACTACGCCCTGTGAAACTGACGTGACATGACATGGCAATGAAATCCTCTTGCCAATTGGCGCTGCTTATCCCGTTCTTTCATTTTATCCTGTAGATCCTGTTAATTATTCGGGATAAAAAGTAGCCTATGTGTCAATCCAGGTTATGAACTATACATATGCCAAGTTTCATCCAAGTTAGTTCAGTAGTTTAGACGTGATTGAAACACAAACATCCAAACATCTAAACTTTCGCATTTTATTATTAGGATTGTTTCTTCTGTAGTTTTTACGCAAGACCACTGCGGCTAATGTTAATATCATTTAGTACTAGTTTTCTAATCCTCAAGACGACTACTCGTTTATTCATTTTGCATCAGTGATTCTCTTTACGCCGAGTTGATGCATGTTATAATCAAATTACTAACTCGCCCTCGTCCACGCTCTCGGGTAAAGACGAATATAGTACTAATACTACTACACTACAGTATAATACGAACTAAGCTTTCTAACTTACTGTGTTGTTTTTTTTTTACCTAGTGTTATGTGGTAGCCACTGCCTATATTGCCATTGCCTCACTGATTTATTACACTCACCAACTATTGTGTTGGTAATGAAACGGATCAGAAAAAATATTGAAATATTTTTATATTGCTGGTAGAATCTAGCATTTCAAATTAATTATGCGTACATTTTGTTAGACCCTATGGCATCTCTTTTTATTAACATTTAAGTAAATAAGACTAATTATGCTATATATTATGATAGATAATGTAAAAACAATAAAAAACACAAAGAAAATATGTTAGGTACAGAAAAGAAACCAAAAAGTAACCGTGCTAGAAGATGCTTTACCTCCATGGGGAAAAGTAGGCAAATTACCATGAACGTTTTTTACGTTTATTTAGGAGGCTTTGTGGCTGTTTTGCTCATTATCCTCTGCTAATAAATAAAAAATAAAATAACGATGTAACTAGCAAAATTTTTTTCTAGATTTTTGTTTTTCACAAAATAGTTACATAATTACCATTTGAACGTTCTGTTAAATTAGTTAGTCTGCATATTCAGTCAAAGGCTTACGAAATAAGGCTCTTTAACTAAGTACAAGTTTCCCAGCGAACTGACGTTATTAAGGAGTCGAAACTATTTGAGGTTTCTCAGTTCCAGAATTTGTCAAAATATTATACTGTAAACCTTGTTTTGCTTCTATAACAGCCTATTCAGACTACTTAGCTGAAATTTAGTTGATTTCAAGAATGAACATTATTATTATTCTACAATTAGTTTATTGTGAAGTTTTAAAGAACTAAATCTACTTTCTTCCATACATGTAAAAGTTTAGCCTCTACAGAAGTTCAATGAAATGACTCAATTCGACAAATAAGTACTATGTATGAAATCTCAATACCATCAAGTTACACATCGATTTAAATACTACGAATCGAGTCATGAGGTTCGAGTTAACTATTGTCAGCACTAGTTATTATTCAAACTCCGAAGGCTCGATCGAGTAAGATTCAATGTACGTAATTATGGAACATTACATTTAACGTCTAATTTATGTATACTTTGAAACATGTGCACTGCACTGTATTATGTATGAAATACTAAAGAAACATGAAATGGAAGGCAAATTAAAAACCATAGGTTTCTCCAGTCTGTATTTAAATCTCAACTCATTGAATAAATATATAAAAATGCTAGTTCCCAGCATTTTTGTTTTATAAAATTATAATTTGGCATCGCATCTGCGCATGTAATAGTATTGTAGTCAGTTGAAGTTGCTGGACGGACTTTATCGGGTTAAATATCTGGGACAGCAAGTGCATGAGTAACTTTCCCACCAGCAGGAAATCCGACGCTTGCAAAAAAAACAACTTTGACTCGGAGAGTTCGAGATATAAATGTTTTTCTCGTGTTAGTTTTTGAAATGTTGTGCGCACGATTGTTGCTCAAAATATAGGAAAAAAACTTTACGTAAATACCACTTATCGCGATTATTCACAAAACATAGCAATTTCCTTCAAGCTTAGAAATCTTATGCCATCATTAAAATTTAAACGATTAAATCTGATATTCATTACTCAATTTCTAAATTATTCATTATTGAGGTTGATATAAGAATATTAATGGCTTCTTGCTCGTTACCGAGGAACAGACAAAATGACTGATGGCGAGATGGCGAAGATTTACTTTCACTGTGAATAATTCCAAAGATTTCCAAATACACTTAAGATGGTGTCTAATCCGATTACCGCACTTGGGAATTTTCCCAGATTACCATTAACGTGGAAATCTCCGCAAGAACTTTCGCTACTTATTGTCAATTCAGATTCTTTAAAATAATTTCACACTTTTTTACTCTCGAATACTTTGGGCTCTCTTTCATCTCTTAAATTATTTTAGTCGACCTTGGTAAAGAAAATTAGAAGTCAAAAAACTTTGCCTCCTTCCTTATTTACATACTCCAAAGATCTTTTATGTTAGCCCTATTTACTTATTAGTTACTTACCTACTAATGACCGAATCACATTTTAAGGCTTTATCTATTCAGAAATCACTTCCCGTCTCGGTCGTCGCTGCAGATCGCGAAATTAAAAAAAAATTGCTGGATTTTGGTTTTTTAACCGAAATCTGGTAACCAAGCTCGATAACTTTGTGATAGTGCTATTATCAGTAGTAGCCTCTGTTGAAACTACCCTTACATTTTTATGATAATGTCCAAATAGTGGTGTGTTAGTTTTATAGAACCTGTTCTCCAGGACCAGTGTGGCATTTTTCATGAAAATGCATAAATCTTATAATAGTTCAGCTCATGTCTTTTAGATGAGCACATTTTTATTACCGTGACAATAAAAGTTTCCGTGAAATCTTGATTTGGCAATAAATGAATAAAATCTATGTATAGAATGGAAATCCAATAGACATTTCAATAAAAAACACGACTACTGCTCTGAATGTTAATTACTTTCCAAAAACAAATTGATTTTTTACGTGAGTGCTGTGTCCGTTTTATATTATATTCTTTGTACCTAAATATTTTAGCTTATAGTGGGTACCTGGAAATAATTTGTATACAAAAAGACAGATGATTATAAGCCTAAACGCCATAGTAACAATAAGATAGTGGCATATAGTCGTATACGAACAAAATGTTTTTTTCGTCTAAGCAGGTGCTTAGCCGTTTGTGGCGACCAGCTTTGCGACCAGTAAGATCTCCGGTTTTTTTGGTGCAGCGGCTAGTAGTTTGGTGTCAGGTTCTAGCCGTCTTGCCAGCGCGTAGTAAAACTGTATAAAGTGACCCGTAAAGTATTAGAAAATTACCTTATGAGGAAAACTTGTCAGCAAAACGTGAAAGTTTTAGTTTACTAGGAATACTCGTGAAATTCACCACACACGTGTCGCACACTCACTTTTAGAGCCACTTATATGAGGAAAGCTATGTGGCTTTTTATGTAGGTCGCTATTCACTTCAAAAAGGTCATAAAATAATAATAATTAGACAGAAAACGGACGGAAGAGTTATGTTTGCTAGTTTTAGAGTTACGATTACCTTAAAACGAGGTTACGATGTTTTTATTACAATGCAAGCACCAAAGTATTAGTTTGTCAGTATATTGAATTTTAAATAAAAAATCAAGTTAGAGTATCTGCACTTGGGTATTGCAAGAATTTATAACAGCGCTCGCCGCAATAGCCTTTTATCTGCAATCTCATTTGAAATCCTACTAAAATGTATGCATTCTCTCGACCTCTGGCGTCCTGGCGCAACTCCAATCTTTATTTCCTCGTCTACCATAAAGCACCATCGCGCAGCATAAATAACTTACAACACACACAGATCCGATAGGAGCCGCTGGATCACACTGCACGGAAATCACAACCTCCGTAATTAAGTATCTTTCTTGAGATACATAATACAGTACAACTTAGTGAAAATAGAAGTGCGTGGTCGGGTAAAGCCAAGATAAGCCCCATAACGTGACGCTCCCCAAACGCTACAATCATGTCCCTAAAGCCTGATTGTTACCTCTACACACGTACAGCTAGGACTTCCATAGCAACCGCACTTAAGGTGATCTAACCTTCCGATTATACGCTGTGGCGTTTGTCGAACATTTTCCCTTTGAGAATTCGTGTGTGAAAAATCAAATTACTGTTTTATTTTGAATGAACACTCAAATTATTTTAGTGAAACTTTTAAATGAAATCATTGTTTGGGCGGAGTTGTTGAAATTCGTTTCATCACGCAGGAAATTCAATGAACGAGCTGACCTTTGACCAAGCACGAGGAAAATGTATAAAATTTTCTTTTGCCCTGTTTTGTTTATCATAAAATCGATAGAATTGAGAAAGGGAATAAGAAAGCCTTTTACGTACCTACGTTAAGCTTTTTGTCTAAATATTGTCCTAAGGCAACCAAATGTAATAATAAAATTCAGGGAAAAATAACGCGGAAGTCACCTTTTTAGGGTTTACATCAACGCCGCTCAAAATAGATATTGAGACATAATCACAAGATTCTGATTCAATTATAATTAGGGAAATTAATCTCAGAGACTATTTTTTTTTTTGCTTTTTCTGAGCACTAGATGGTGAAGGAAAACGTCGTGAGGACTATATACCTATGTAATTAGCTTTATAATAAACACGGAAAACATCTTAAGATTTTCTCACGGGTTTTTCATGGGAAAACCTTAGAATATAAAAACTTAGAGGTACCTAATCTAAGAAAAAAACATGTCAAAAAAAGCAGATATCCCTTGTTGTTCAATGGTTGCCTCTGCAGGCTGGCCACCGCCAACTGAGGACGTATCTTGTGAAGCATTGCACTGCATCATTAGAGGTTTGTTATGTGTGGTAATATATAAGTACAAATAGGACTACCTATTTATTTAATTTGGTAAAATGTATTCTGGTTAAATGAGGAGTCCACGATCAATACGCCTATCGACGTAACGATTTCAACTAAAATGAGAATAGTGATATGAATACATAATGCGCTCTGTTTGGAATTTGGTTCACTAAAATAGATGAAACTTTTGTAGCGGTTGAGTACATGTGGACCAAACAAGCAACCAGCGGCGAAAGATGATATGTTGAGATGATTCTTTATGATGTCATGACTTTTATACTATCGAGATACAGTTAAGACATATTATCGTGACCGCGTAGCGACACAGGCTCCGCACCCACGTACTGCATTTTGTGCATGTCGTCATGTTCACCCCTCACCCCATAGGCGCGCGCGGTAAAATTGTTTGTAGTTAGTATCATCTCTGTATTAGGACATACGGGAAAATAAATAAATAACTATGCGTCAAGAGCTGTGTTTAAACTACTCCAATAGATAGACGCTAGTAAAAGTTTTCCGGTAGTACATTATGTACATCAAAATCGCCCACGCGATCTCCACAAAGGAACAAACATGCATAGGCTGAAAAATACATTACTCTCCCGTTGCGTCGCGTAGTCGTATCAAATAAAAAAATTGCAATTGTTTTAGTGATGGTGCTTGGCGATGGCTGGTCGACCCGGACGTGGCAGCGGGCGGCGCTGGTCGCCTGCCTCCTGGTGGGCGCGCTGGCGCCGGAAAAACTAGAGGCGTGCGCGCGCAGCCCGCTCTGCTCCTGCCGAGCCAAGCACATGTCATGCATCGCTGTGCCTATGCACAGGTTTCCAGGTAAGTTATTGACAAGCTGTCTTCATTGATTAGATTTCTGTCAAAGAATGTGCGATTAAGGCCGGTCGCCCACGACGACTTTTTGCAGCGATACAGTCGATTCTGTCGCTGGCTGTGTACCTTTTCCCTCGTATGTAACGCGCGATAGTAGCGATGCCGTCGCGCGTTTACCAAACGCGCTACAGGATCGCTACAAAAAGTAGTCGTGGACGAGCGGCCTAATTAATAAAAAAAAATTTGTAAATATAATATAATATCTTCTATTTCTTATTAAAATCGGTACAAAATTAAACTTATCTACTAACTGAAATACTTTTCATGGAAATGCATTTTGAATTTCCATTACACTGCCGTGGCTAATTTCAAACCCGATATTGTAGAATCGTAGTAATGGGCACGGCATGCTACCACATATCTAGAGATTTACTGAGCCATAAATCGATTGGCCCTCCCTATTTATCAGATCCCGGTAGGTACTGCATGCTAATTAATGTGTATCTAAAGCCTATGTAATTGCAGACTATTTAATAGGCGTCTGTTTCTTGCATAAACTACGGACAAACTCTGCCTTCGTCGCAAAAATTTCACATTTAATTTTTTATTCATCATATTTCGTGTAATGAACTTTTACGTACAACTCTGAGTATTTACTTTATTATATATGATCAAATATTATCGATTTTTTTAACAGCAATCATCGCTTTACGATAAGAAAAACATGGCATCAACATCATCAAGTTCAAGAGACACACTTATGTTATGAATTTTATGACTATGACTAGTCTAGTACAAACTAAGGTAGCCCTACCTTTAATTATGTAACAGGCACAGGCTATTAGCAAACAGGTATCGCAAAACTGAATCCATCAAAACACCGGTTGGAAAACAACAGATGTTGCAATGTCGATTTGCAGTTCATATTTTCGTACGTTCCAATCATCGATGCCCTTCGTTGATGTTGGTACGTCTGCTTCCAAAAATATTATTTTGCCATCCAATTTTGTTGAAACTGTCGAAGCAAATACGAAAACCCATTTTGAAATGGCTCTGCTTTATTATAAAAGTGCGAAGCAGCGGCGCGACGACGACTTTTAGAATTACTACGTTCGTAGCTGGAACGGTACGCGCATATCTACGCTCGTAACAAAATCGCCTTTGGGAATTGTATGCAGCCTAGTTATCTTAATTCGTTACCAGAGTTCTATTAAGTAGAGGAGATAGATAATACCTACATAAGATTGTGGCGGTTGTAATGAGCACTTTCGCCTCAATCGAGTATTTTTGGTCTGTTTGTAAAACAAGATCGGCCAAGTGCAATTGGACTCGCCCAGCGATACTATCGAACCAAAACTGTATATTATGGGTTTTTACTTTTTTTTAATCTATGCAGTTAGAGATTTCGTTAGTTCTAATTGTCTTGTATAACATTTAATTATTTCAAGTTTTTCGCTCCACATTCAGAGATAATGGTACTTTATTTAACTGTTCATCAGAAGTCAAAAACTATGCATAGTATAACTTATATTTTTGTCCAGCAAAGTGCTAAACAGAGAGGGTTTTGTTATTAGCTTTGGTCCACGACAAGCTTTGTAGGAAATATAATCATACATTCTGTGCAGAATAAAACTTATTTTTGTACTTAGCTACCTAGCTCATAGTCACTAGCAGTCACAATCAAAAACAGAAGCTGAGACTGGACTTGTTTGACAGCACTAAATATAGGTAAACAGTTATAATATTGTTACCTTGTTCGTTGCTTATTTTTTGTTTTCTATTGTAGCCATGTTGTCTTTTTCTGCATAATATCTGTTAAAAAAAATAAATTCGTTTAGCATTATTAAATATCTTAAAGAGATGTTCCAATTCTCGAGTAAAGCTACCTGTTTAATTTCACAATACAGAACTCTTGAGTTTCACTCACTTTTAGGTAATTTACTAAATAATTAGCATCCTTCCGTAGCGATAGTAAAATGTCAACTTGACTATGGCCTCACCCCTTCACCGGACGTGCTCTTTCACAACAAGCTCTATTAAATACCTACTACTTAGTAGAGTGGAATATCTTAGAATTACGTATAACGATAATTGTCAGATTTTTCGTGCTGACCTCCTATTTACCCAAACTCTATCTATAATATCTAGTGCCCGTTCTAGCAAATATATTTTCAAAAAAGAAAATGTTACCGTGAAATAGAATTTCTTGGTAAACGATATTTAAGACTCTATTTTAACTCGACGTGCTCTATTTTAAAACCATTAGGAGCTTATATGAGTAAAGCTGTTTTCGCATCCCTATTTTATTTTCTATAGGTAACGTTTGGTTTTTATACCCATACAAATAATAATAAGATATCAGACAGCGCTATGTAGTTCCAACCTCAGCTCAGCTATGAAAACTATAAGAATATTTTAATATCGGATTTCTTGAACACATTAAGTATTGGGTTGTCTTCATTACAAAGTCATTATTAAACTTTTTAGCAAGTCTTGCCTAACAGTTTCAGGTATTTTAATAACCTTGTGAAGGAAAATTCAGGACAAACCCGACGTTATTTTTTGCATAAATAAATAAAAAAAATCTTAATTTCAATAGACTCTATAAGTTTTCATGAAATTCTCATCAGTCAATGGAATTAAAGGTTATTTTACTTGATTATTTATCTTTATTTATCCTCATATCGATTATGAATTACTTTATCGTTATGGATATTTACTACGTCAGGGTAAGCTGTTTAAGTATATAATTACAAGCATTGAGATTACAACCCAAATACTTGTAAGTATTTTATAAGTCCGTAGTCAACGTAATTTTGTCTGCGCTGAACCATAAAGATGTTAAAGAATAAAGTCAATACCAATAATGTAACCTTATAGGTGTGCCTTATAGACGTAGGTACTTGTTTTAAAAATAGCTATGGATTATCTTAAGAATCCCGACGGAAAATTATAGTATATTTTCGTCTGCTCTCGACAAACCATTTCAAATTCGATCAAAGCGAAAATATTGCTAGTTATATTATCATAAATACCTGCTAAATTTTCCAGGTTCAATCTTCATTTTTACTGATATTCAGCGTCCATTAAACTTAATAGACGCTGAAATGATTTTACTGTTTCATATTAATTTTCATAGCTGTTCTATTTTTTTTTTCAAGGATCCTTCGGTCTTCTAAAGTTTTGACTTAATATTTTGTACGTAGTTTACAAAAGTAAGATTATACTGAGTTACAGAGCTTTAAATTGTATTTGTTTCAGAATGGCCACGGATAGAACTTCAGCATCTGGACATAAGCATGTCCAATCTACAAGTCATTCCAGAGAGTGCGTTGGATGGACTGAGATTACAAACTCTAGTTTTAGTGGCAAATAAATTACATTTTATCGAGCTACATGCATTTAGGTAAGTGTAGTTATACGCTTAAAACTGTAATGCAGAGTGCAAGCTAATACGTACAAAAGTGCTTTTTTGATTTACTCTTTGTGATGTGGATTTGGTTTAAAATATGATTACGAAACTTTGTAGTAAATAAACCGCCATTTTTTAACCGACTTTTAAAAAAAGGAGGTTCACAATTCCGTTGAATGTTTTTTTTAATGTGTTACCTCAGAACTCCGTCATTTATAAACCGATTTGAAAAATTCTTTTTTATCTGAAAGAATGTATTTTCAGGTTGGTCACATTCAGTTTTCATCAAAATCGGTTCATTAGTTTGGCTTATAAATAAATATAACTGAAAAAAATATTTCATCCACGTGCACGAAATTGCGTATTTTGCTTTTCTGTGACTTTTAGTGATGTTTACGGTCACTAGCACATTCCTAATGAACTACCATCATCATCATCATCTAATGATGAAACCGGTAGTCGAATTGGAGTCGGTTTTTCTAGTTTTTAAACTTATAAATTATAAATGTCTTTGGCCATACGTGATTTTTAAAACAAAATATTTCGTTCAAAAAGAATGTTCAAATGATAAAAGTATTGTATTCCAGTTCCATGGCGGCTACACTGGCATCTTTAGACCTCGGTTACAACGAATTCACTGAAGTGCCGCAGCAGGGCTTAAAAGATTTAAAAGTTTTAAACTGGTTAAATCTGCAGAAGTAAGCACAAGTTTTAAACTACATTGTATTAAAGTTCTACCCTGCAGCTTTACAAAACTAATTTATGCATTTGATTTTTTAGCAATAACATAGTGCACATTGGGCCAGAAATAAAATGGCATCATTTGGAGGAGACCTTGACTAGCTTGTCACTGAGTAACAACCAAGTAAACGAACTGAAACCGCAGGCTTTTACTGCATTTCACCACCTCGTGCAGTTAGATCTAGAGGGAAACCATCTGCGCAGCATCAGCCTCGACTCCTTGCCTCCCTCCATCACCATCCTCAAACTATCCAATAACTTTCTACATGAACTATCCTGTGATTTACTTTTTAACCTCCCTAGACTACAATCAATTCACTTAAGACATAATTTCATCACTTTTGATACCCAAACTCGCTGCCACAGTAACAAAACGAAAAAGATAGAAAAGTTAGATCTTAGTAATAATCAAATAAACGACTCCTCAGAAATTAACTTCTTAAAGGAGATTCAGATAAGGCAAATTATACTCGATCTTAACGAGATGTCGGTCATTCCCAGAACAGTGTTTTTAAACAATCGAATCGAGAGATTATCCGTTTCGTATAATAAATTGACTTCTATTAGCCGGGATTTGTTTTTATCGTTGAAAAACTCTTTGGAGCATCTCGAATTGGAGCACAACAATTTGTCGGAATTGCCGGCGAGCCTAGGCGAGGTCGCGCGCCTCCGCCATTTGTCTCTGGCTTACAACCGGCTGGGCGAGGCGCCCGCGCTCCCGGCCCGGATTCAGACTCTCTCGCTGGCCGGTAACTTTTTAACTTCAATACCCTCCGCACTTCAAACGCTCGAACCTGGTTCCATTCGTTATCTCGACTTAAGCTACAACAGGATATCTAATTTGTTACCAAACGAATTCCTAGACTGGTCTACTTCGCTCGGCACTATCAACTTGAGAGGTAACAGGATTGCACAGATTTATAAAAACGTTTTTCCGGCTAGTATGCCGGTGAAAGAGATAAATCTGAGTTTTAACGATTTATACTACGTGCATCCGCAAGCTTTTTCCAATCTTACGAGTTCTTTACACGTGTTGGAGTCGTCTTCGACGCTCTTCAGTGGATACTTTCCTTTTGAGATCCAAGAAGGCCTAGAGAATCTTAGTTGGTTGTCGTTTGATAACAATGATTTTCATATTTTGATATTATCAGAAATCATTTCATTTCCATTAATTAAATATTTGAATTTAGAAAACAATAGAATCGTCGATATTGTAGTCAACAGCGACTACCAGAACGTGTCCTTATCTCTGAGTAGTCTCAGAATAGCTTACAATTTTTTAAGTTCCTTGCGCAGAGGTACATTTGCTTACATGCCAGAGTTAAGAAACTTAGATTTATCTTACAACCGAATCAACAACTTAACTAAGCACAGTTTCAGAAACTTACCAAACTTGAGATATTTATCTCTTGCGGGTAACATAATCGATTCGATGGAAGTCGAGACCTTTGCCAATTTACCAAAACTGGAAATATTAGAACTTCAAGGCAATAACTTTACTTATTTATCAATGAGGGCGTTCTACAATGTGTCTCACGTAGACGTGACTTTCACGTTGAACGTGAGCAGAAACTGCATCCACCGCATCGACGGTGAATCCACCACCTCAATAAACATATTCGACGGTTCGTACAACCAACTCCACGAAGTGCCAAATAATTTCTTTATCGCGATAGAGCTCTCTATTCGACAAATTATTTTATCTCATAACAAAATCGGCCACATACCGAGCGAGGCTTTTGGTGAGGCTGTCAGTTTAGAAATATTAGATTTACACAACAACAATATTCAGAACGTGAAAAGAAAATCTTTCAACTATCTCATATCGCTTCAAATATTGGATCTTTCGTATAATTATATTTCTCAGTTGTCGGTAGAACAGTTTTATAATCTAAATAAATTAAGATATCTTAAAATAAGTCATAACAATTTGAGGTTACTGCCGAGGGATATATTCAAAAATACGATTATCGAACATCTGGACATGAGCAGCAACGACATATCTCTGTTCCCCGTAACTGCTCTCTCCCAGATCGGTTTCACTTTGCGGTACCTCGACTTGTCACACAATCGTATAGAATATCTAGATAGTAATATATTCCGAAATACGCAGTTCCTGCTGAGCTTGAATTTAGGTGACAATCTTCTGACAGTATTATCAGATAACACATTCTCTAGCATCGGAGGGTTGCGTCAGCTGGACCTTAGCTCGAACTCTGTCAAGGCAAACTTCAAAGAGTTGTTTCACAATCTACCCAACTTGAGGCATTTGAATCTTGCAAATATAAGCTTAAAGTCAGTGCCTTATCTACCTTTGATGAACTTAACCATTCTCAATTTGACATCAAACTATATTAGCAGTTTTAAGGAGACTGACGTCAAACGATTAGTTGGCATTCGCCACTTAGATCTTAGTCATAATCGTCTTACCTCTTTAGTGCCAAAGATGTGGTTTCATTTGAATAATCTCAACTCTCTCGACGTATCGCATAATCCTATTGCGAGAATAACGCCAAATAGTTTTAAATGGTTAAGTAATTTATCGCATTTAAATTTAAATGGACTTAAGTATTTAGACATAGTTGAGCAAGATTCCTTCCGTCCCTTGGCATCCTTGCGATCCTTGCACATCCAATCGTGGTCCACTATAAATCACTCCACATTCCGAATCTCGAATGTCACATCTTCCCTCCCATCTCTGTACAAGCTGGTGATAGATTGGACCGATGATTATATGAACACACAGCTCCACGGGATCGATGCGGGCAACATCCGCTACCTGGAAATACGAGGTGCAAAGCTGCAAAAAATATGCGACGAGGCTTTCCAACCTTTTGCTGATAGTCAAGAGATATTTATCAGAATCACGGAGACCTCGCTAACTAAACTACCGATGGCGTTCATGCGGCACCTGGGCCAAATACCACAACTGGGTGTCGACTTGAGCTATAATCAGCTTACGACCCTTAATCCGGGTATTTTCTACCCCAATTTCACCAGTTGGAGTCATGTAGCAACCAAATTACTCTCAGGTAAGTTTATGTAAATCAACAGTAGGTAATTGTTTGTGTTCTGTAAATGCTCTTATAAATAAATCCATTATTTGAAAATTCTTCCCTCTGGCAGGTTAATGATTCAGCTAAACATTTATGAAAACTTCAAACAAGCCTTGTCTACTTATTATTCTATTTGGAGCAATAATGGCTTTTAAAGTAATTTCAGTGGGTAGGTAGGTATGGGTACCTGCCTAATCAAAATTTGAGGCTTCAATTACTAAATAATAAAATAATAAAATCTTTGTTATTGGTGCTAACGTTTAACAACCCTATTTCCAACAACGACTTCTAATTAACTCAACAATATCTCAAAAATGAGTTAGATCGTACCTACTCGTTTAAATATTTACGTTACCTCGGACGAACCGCGGGCGAAGGCTAGTATTTTATTAAAATTTACAGAGTCTCCCGCCGCACAGTAAACCTGGCAACTCTTCGTAATGAGTTTTAATTCTTAATACGCCGCTCGAAACTTTTCTAGACGGGGTTGAATCGTCAAGCCGCAATTTGCGAGAACTTGGAAATTTGTTTGTGTGTGCAGGTGGGTTGATATTGACGGGGAACCCGCTGCGTTGCGAGTGCGAGCTGGCGTGGCTAGGCGCGTGGCTGCGCCGCTGGCTGCAGGAGAACGAGGCGGGCGGCGAGCTGCGCCGCGCGGTGCGCTCCGCCACCTGCAAGGACCAGCTCGGCCGACGCGTGCCCTTGCTCCAGCTCCGTGCCGATGAAGCCGACTGCCACGCTTCCGCACTCTCCAGCGACGCACAACCCAACTACAAGGACTTCATCTACACTCTCATACTCGCCATATCGACTTTACTATTAAGATGATATCCGTCTATGCACTGCGAGTGATTTTACCCTATAAGCAAACTGTAAATAACCTCCTAAGCAAATTAAACAGACTGTAGTTTCATAGTAGGTATTTTATACACGATACGAATCTTCCGTAGGTATGTGAAAGTGTATAGTAATTTAGTTATAATAATTGAAACGAATAGTCTATTCAATTTTTCGGTATAACTAAGGTATTCGTAGGTAGAACATTTTCATAATTTTTTGTAAATTTTAGTGTATAATTAGAAGTACCTAAATAAATTGTTTTGTATAATTTCATTGTTAAGTTCATATAAAAAACTAATTACAGGCACAGATATGTATTTTATGTAGAAATCTCTAAGATCATCACATTAAACTACTAAACGAATGTTTTGTCGATGTAAATAATGTGAAAAATAAATATATTTTCAAAATACTAAATTAGTTTTATGTTCTTTACTTGATTCAAAAATTATACTCAGTCGATGAATCCAAAAATGCATAAAACTCGTGTCGTTTAACTGCATATAGAAAATTGTTTTAGTAAAAAAATAAAAAAAATAGGTATGTATGTAGTTTATTGAATTGAAATGCTTAATGGGTTCGGTTAGTGGGCCAATATAAATCAAAAGGTTGTCAATGAATGCCTTCATTTAATTTCCGATGTGGTATTCATTTCGTTAAGCTATTGACGAATGGAAAGGGATTAACCAAGTCTAATCTATCCAAATATTCGGCTTTGCTATTCCGCTCGTTTATTTGCCAAGTCTGGCGCTTATCAAATAATTTTGAAACCGTTCACTACCACACATTTTAAATGATGATAGATAAAGGTTATCTTTGGGCAGACATAGTAAGTCTAACCAATCTCTTTTGGGACTAATTGTTTTAGAAGGTTTGCTAATAACAAAGCTGTAGGTAAATGTATGCCTAGATTTTTCTGTTATCTATCAAAAGGTTTTTTACAATTGTGAATTGAATTATTTAAAGGTTTCACGGTCCCATTTTCACCAAAAAAGATGAAATTCAGACTGAATTACTTATCTTATTCAAAAGTAGGCTAGTAACAAATACCCAAAGGGTATTTCTGTTTAGTACCTATGCACCTTTATAGTCTAATTTACAATATCAAATAATGAGTAAAGTTTTAAGTTTTTGTACGAAACACACTTTTAAAATTAAACGCTTGTTACTCCTACAAATGCCATAAAGTTTACCCACCCAATGCGATAGATTATGAAAAACAAATGACTCAACTTACTCCCAATCAATGCCACGGTCCGTGATCTGCGTCCACAACAAGCGTGGGATCAAAAACCCACCTCTCCAATTCCTGACTGGTATTTACTAGTGCACAAAGTGCTTGCCTGATAATGATTGGCCAAATGAGCCTTGACGCTCTATTCGCCGTTGAAATCCAACCCTAATCAGACCTCATTAATGTATTGACATCATTATATTAAGCCACAATCACACCGCAGGGACCCATTTATTTGCAAGTAGCCATAAAAAGAATAGACATGGAAAATTAATTATGTTAAAAGCTCGTGTGCCTCCTTAATGTACATTTGGGTTTGAATATTGAGATTAGTAGTTACTCGTAGGTAGATATTGCAAATAAGTAGGCTTTACTTAAGGCTTGGATAAATTAGTTTAATCATATTTTAACTGCGTTGTGTTCTAAACACTATTTGCTAATTTAATTATACAGTCATTAAAATAATCATTTATGAAATTTTAACACTAGAGTATAAACAGTATTATAGAATTACGTTGTATCGCTTTCTTTAAAGTATTATAAAGTAGAAGTATAGTAAAGTATGCATTGGTCTAAGAAAATGTTGTCGTACTGCAATCTGTTTCTGTCTGAAATCCAGACAGAATGTAATAAACTGCGCCCTCTTCCAATATTAAAACTACACAATAGGTTGGTGAATTTTTAACCCCCGACGTAAAAACAACGGGGTGTTATAAGTTTGACGTGTGTGTGCGTGTGCGAAAGATAAATTAGTCGGGAGTGTTTGATAAAAATAGATAATTTTTTTTTCATAACTCGTTGAAAATGGATATCAAAGTCAAGGGTTTTTAAAATTTTTAATTTAATTACTTGTAGATAACACACTCGTATTCGCAATTAGAGCAGTAATATATATCTTAGCAGTGACAGTCCCAAGTTTCTCTCTCTCTCTAATACGCTAGGATTAAATCAAGACGCATTCCTGCAGAGATTCTAGAGATTTGAGGAGAGTTGGCGAGTCAGCCCGCTCGCTGGCATCGACGAAACTCGACATGCCTACACTCACGACAGCAAAATTTATAGCCTCCCCAACTCAGAAAACAACTCCACTGAACTAGAAAAATAACTCCCAATCGGTGAAATAACACTCGAATATCAAACGCGCTTTTTAAAACGAAAATTGATCAAAATACTTTTAAGCGGTATAATTTTTTCTTTAGGCAAAGTTTTTGCAATAAGCTAAAGAGCAAATTACAAAGTCCGTGCCTCGACCGCCGATTCCTCTACTCCAATTTCTCAAAACCAATTCTCATAGTATTTCAGGGAATAAAACCGATTTAATTTCTTTTAGAAATGAATGACCTTTAGCTCTGTGTAACCGGCTGAGACAAAAGAAGTACCTAGGTATGGTTTGATTCCCGCAGCATGATTTTTTGTGTTCGTAACTCTTTGTTACGGAGTATTGTATAGGGTTTCGTAGTTATAAATAAAAGAAAAAATATTAGAAAGTAGTAGGATTTCCTATGTCGTCGTTCACAATTTTGTGAGGATTCTGACCTTTGAATCTACCAATTTTTTTAAGGTCTGGATACGGGTTATACGCCTTTATTTTAATAAAAAACTTCCATCGCTAAAGTTCGAGACTAGCTTAAAAAAACATTGGTATATTTTCACGCAAAGAAAATTACCGAGTTCGCGTTGAGTATACTATTTATTGTGCGGTCACTATTTAACTATTGCTCGATTCATTTCCCACTGTATTACATGATTAGGTCACCAAGGCCGCCAATCAGGCGGTGGTAAGTCGGCCATCAAATTGCCGTCGGTCGGTGGTTTAAACGAAAAATTTATAGCCTCGACCTGATTCACATTTTAGATTTTCGAACAGGTAACAACTTACTTAACAATAAGATGGTTATCGCAGAATAACTTTCTACGTTCATGAAATATCTTAATTTAAATCATTCCACCATAGATTGAAAAAGCCCTGAAACGCGATTCGAACTGGTATTTTTCCGTTTTTGAAATATCTTTTCTACAAAGTACGAGCGAGTTAAACAAGCTAATAAAGCTACTCTACGAGAATACGTCTCCGTCAAACGTAGTCAAATTGATACGTGGTAGCCGAGCCGTTGGAGCGCTGCCTGTCCGTTGGCATAAATGTACCCGCTGTACTAGGGAATCCCGCCGACATCGCTTCTAACTTGTTGTAAATCAAGGTACCTTCCGTGTACAACTGATCATACTTTTTAACGACTTCCAAACCCGAATCATCCGTTGCACATGACATGTTGCAAGACCCTGGTTCTGGAAGGTTTGCGCCTCCGCAAATTGAAACCGTGACACGTCACTTACCTTGACTGCAGACTTCTGCGTGCCGTAGACGCTGGTTCCAAAAAATTGTCCAGTGCACTGAATTGGATGACCGCCGATGGATTCGAACCCAAACCGAAAAAAAGCTGCCTTTATTTCGTATATTTACGGAACGCACAACCGAGTTTTTTTATTTTTCACCGCCGCCGCCGGTAGCCGTAAACAATCGCCATCTTCCTTTTGTGTGCGATGTCATCGCGAGGTGGCGCCACTTTGTATGCGACGGCATAACACCAGCGCCGTGATTGGCAGCATCCATCCACAACTCGCTGATCAGTGAAATGCCGCCAATTTCAAATTAGGGAAGCGCAAACACCACAAATGAGGAGAAAAAAATACATAGGTAATGAATTTTTCAAGTTTTCGTTTACTGAGAGATATGCCACGTTGATTTTTTATTAGGACTAGATTCTAGTCACTAAAACATTCAGTCTAAAGAAAAAATTACCGACTAAAAGACTTCTTTACTTTCTTATAGATACCTAGATGTGTAGACAAATGAAATAATGATATAAAAAACAAAAATTGAGCACTGTGGAAGTCTTATAGTAGGTAGGTACCTACTTGTTTAAGAATAACTGAAATGAGATACGACGTCTGAGCTGCGGATACTTAAATATTGCAGCAGAAAACGTGACCTACCACACTCGCTTTAAATTCCATCATATCTAAAAGCAAAGATCATTGCGTAAAATAGAAAAATAAAATTGTTTATCAATGCAGTTGCTATAAAAGAAAGCGAATTCGTAAGGCTATTCTACCACCATTCGAGTAAACAATAATATTTTCATATCGACATTGTGACAGTCTCGAACATGATGTCGGTACGTCATTTACGTTCTGTGGAACAATATAACGCAGCTCTTTATTTTCAACGCTATTACGTACAACTAAGATGCAGAATTGATTAAAATGTGTAAGCGGCCGCACATAGTGTAAAGGTTTTGCGCGTGCGTGTACTGTACATCTGCCGAACTCCTCAGGGACTTGGAACCTGGATGGCACGCCTCAATTACATTCTACATACGCTCCTAGAATCAGCAACAGAAATACTCTTCGCTACAGAACGTGTGCCATCCAATTTAATATGTATCGTCGAAAGTTTCATAACATAACTACATTATTGCGTGGTGTAACTGTTTGGGGAGACTGTTTATTTGATCTACAAAAATGCTTATATCTTCATACCACAAATTGCTTTGAGACCTTCCCACACGGGGCAAAATAAGTTGAATATGGCAAACAACAACTTTTCTAATTTTATGGATCCCCATGGTGATTTACTTAATTAACGTGTAATCATTTGGCTGGATTAATTACAAGCGCCTAGGTGCCTACTGGTGCTTCCATAAATCTCAGTTAGTGCAAGTAGGTAGGTATAGCTATAACTTTCCTGACGATCATAATAAAAAGTCTTGACAAAAGAGATAAGCGATGAAACTATTAAACACAATCGCATTGAATCCACAGAGAACACTAATCGTTCCGATTCCAATAACGAAATGTGAATTGAAAGAAGGATCGTCTCCGCGCCCGAATGTAATTGTCCGCGCTCCTACCAAACGATTTCTATTGCTTATTGCCTCCGAGGGTTTCTTGCAATTTTCTTAATGTTATACTCCGACAACTGAATTTTATTAGGCTACTTTAGAGGAACTGAGAAAAATAAAAATGTTAATCTCGCAATGCAGCGGCACTTTTGAAGGTAGATCGTGGAAATTGGTAGCATTAAGATTAAATTAGTATGTTACTATATACATTCTAAAGAACAGTCACTTAGTGTAGAGAAGGTCAATAGATAATAAACAGGAATATTCCAGTGACACCATCAAAGAAAGACAAAAACAAGGTTCTTGAAAAGAATTTAGTAAACATTGGAGCACGGACATTAGTCATTTGCCCTGAACTATCAGTTCCACAATAGCTCTGCTGTTCTCCACTTCCGCTAAAAAGCAATGGCCCGAAAACCGAACGAAATGAACAACCGATGACTTTCGTTTTCTTATAATTCTTTGTATTGTTCCAGAACACGGAACTTTCTTTAGTAAGTACTTTACTGATCAAACGACAACTTCTCTATTTCTTTTATTATTTATCGAAAAAGTCAGACTTGAATCTTCCGAAGATTTGTAGAGGTCGATTCGGAATACGTTCTTTTTTATAAAGTTGAACGTTAGGTATAATGTGAAATATCTACTTCTTACTTATATAGAGCAGGTTTTCAATGTGAGGAATGCAAGTAAGGCATTTCAATAAGCACATTATCCCAGCAAGAATGTAATGTGACATTGCATTCCTTTTGCATGAATGAACTGTCCATCGTGAGTGCTTCAACGTGAACATGCATTGAATATATTTAAAATCGCCCTGTCATCCCATGATTCTGGAATACAAAATTATTTTATGTAACCTTACAAAAATGTATTTTACATTTTAGCTACCCGCATGTGAATCCTAATAACCAGGCAAAATGCGTTTATATGGGAGAATCTATAACAAAATGGAAATTTCCTCAATCGTGTGGTCATTTTTAGTAGTGTGCAGCTGTTCTGTATTAAACTGCCATCACGCCACACGCTATGAATTAGGTTACGGACCTTATTGACCGATTAACGCAAAAGTTGGTGTAATCCGTGGATTAACTCGAGCTTGCGAGTCGGTCCGATGGATTATGATAACGATAGGGTATCCGATTAATCGAGGCGTCTGATTCACGGGTCAACAAATAAAGCGGAGAACCTACAAAATGGAATGTAGCTAGGTCCAAACAACCCGTATACCACTTTAAACTTTTGAGCACACCGGGAGTTCATGCAAGTTTCTCTGGCGCGCCTTGCTTTCTAGATGCTGGTGGCATAAATTACTTATCTTGTGGAGGACTTTTAAAACGACAGTTTGAATAAGCAAATTCTTTTTTATTTCGAAATTCCATTTCAAATTAAAAGGGTATCAAGGCACTTCTTTATTGTTATATAGGTCAAAAATACCTATTCAAACTCATGCTTCGTGCTCTTGATTCTGGTAAGTGCAACTTTTATATTTTAATTTCATAACAATACCAATTTCCATAAGTGCCTGTTAAAGATCCACACATCGTTTCATACCACACTGCACTCTTTTGCAAAACGTACATTATAGTGAGTGCATTTGCATTGTTATTCGATTCTAAAAACGTAAGTTGCAAAGAACGACTTAGGTGCAGCTCAGTGTAGTCTCTAGGTAGGTAGGTACTCTCCAAACGTTACTAATCCTATGTGCCGGAGCTTTAACGATGATAAAGGGCGTTGGACATTGGCAAGTGGTGGACGTCATTACTGTATTGGTTTAGGGTGGATTGACAGCCGGAAACACTCAACTAGACAAACACTGGCCGAGCCGATAGATATTATCAAACAAATGCCACGAGCAAAGAATAAGATATAAAGAGGGAATTTTACGGTTTGCCTAGCTAAAAGGATGTATTTATAAGACACAAGTTCTACCAAGTTCGGAAAACCTATGCTTTAGGCTTACAACTGATATTACACGAGAATAGACTGTAGGTATTTTATGAATCTGACAAGTCAGTTTCTTTGTTGGAGAAAAGCTTACAACTTGTTCATAAAATTGACCCTTAATATGTGTTTAACAAAGAATTTGCTGAAAACCCAACACGTTCACGTTCCGATTGCCCTGGTAGAGCCAATACAAACCCGCATAATATTTTATTGGTAGGTAAGTATCGCATTGTGGTTCATTACAATTTCAGTGAAACATCGAAATCCGTCCGATACAGTAAACCATGCTTTATAACAATAATATTTATGATATCTGGAATTAAAGCACAATAAATAAGGTAACATTATTTGAAGGCTCGTTTCCGCAGTAATAAAAGGAACAAAGAAAGGTAAATAACAATATTTTCTCTCTTTATTAGGTAGGTACATGCGTTGCCGGTGTCTGTTGACTCGTGTGAATTAATACATCTGCCCTCAGTTTAGTCACGTCTCTTGGATGAAAATACCTGGTAGGTATTAGCACTACTACTTTGGTAGAGTGCCATTACAATTTGCTTTCATAGAGCATCGTTTGGAGGTGAGTAATCCTACTTGTTATAGTCCAAAACTTCGAAAATACAACGAAATCTGAAGACAGGCGTCACAGCTCAGTCGGTAATAGCGTGCTGTGGGTCGTGGGTTCGATCCCCACTAAAAACAAACATTTGTGTGTGGCAAACATAGATGTTTGTTCTATGTCTGGGTGTTACTATGTATTATACTTAAGTATACATTTACAAAAAAAAGTATATAAGTATTCTATCAGCATCTAATTCCCATATTACAAGCTTTGCTTAGTTTGGGACTAGAGGGCGTCGTGTGAAATGTCCATGAATATGAATATATTTTTTATAGTTTAGTAAAGCACTTAGTTGATCAAAAGTTGAAGTTCTAAGAAACTATAACTACCCTAGATAGGTTAGTACGTAGTTCATTCTGTAGAGCAAGGTATATTGTTCAAGCTGACTGTATCTATAGAATGTCGAAATCCAATCATCTATCTACGTCCTCACCTATATCGTTGTCTCGAACAATCTCTACCTATCGTGAAACCACATCAATGACAAATTGTTTCAATGATTTCTCTATATCGACAGCCACTTGAAAATGGATATAGGTAGGTATAGCATTAACGTGTTAAGTAGACTAGAATATCCAAGTTGATCCCCTGGATTTGAGCATTTAGCTCAAACCAGTTTGAGGAGTAAAGCTCATGAAATTTCTAGGAATTATCGTGTACACTCACATCTCTATGTTTTTAGTCAGATAGTTTCCATGTACCGCATTCTGATTTGAGAGCTTGGAGCTAAAATCTAACTTGTTATATCGAATGAAGTAGGTGAATCGTTAGCGTAATTTTCCGGCTAATTAGAGATCCCAGCCATTAAAAGTTCTCGCGAACTTTCGTATTCCGTAATAGGATTGATGTTGGCGTTGCGTGATAGTTTTTGTTTAGAAAGGTTCTGACTTATTCTGGAAACAAAAAGGAGTTATATAAACATGGCAACATCAATGGCAACATATGGAAGAGTAAAAAGTGCTTATGCACTACAAACAATTACCAACCCACCTATACTGAACACGTTCCAGTAAGTTTTTATAATACCCACGTTGACATCGAAGCTCAATCCGGAGTTTCATTAATTTGTTTTATTAATACAGTAAGTGCATTTGTTGAAACGAGGTATTGTCGACGAGGATTGATTGATATACGGGTGTCGGCGGCTAGTTGGTGTGCGCGTGGATACGCAATATCAAACACACATGAACAAATAATGGTCATACGTCTCTGCCAAGATAACGCGCTCCCCAGGTATCATCGTGAGTTTTTGTTTGGCGTGTGACAAAGAGAAAATTGATAATTCATCAGGAGCCTCCATTGTTGCCGAGTGGTCGGTATTTGATGGGGTAATTCAAACGGAGCAATTTATTTTATTGTTTTTTATTTTTGCTTCAATTCGCTGTGATATCTGATTACGCGGCGTTTTATTACATTTTTGGTAATATTAACTGTCGCTATGTATCTTGAAACAGTAATATCAGACGCAATAAAGCGACAAGGAAAGATCTACATTTACCGGGGGCGATTAAGGTAGAGTTACTAACATCAACATGTAGACTGTTTTAGGTTTATACGTTGAACTAAAACTGAACTACCATTAGCAGACGGCAAACAAATTATCTTTTCAGCACTATACATAAGTAAGCCAGTAGTATAATGGAGTTGTCTGTGCTGGTGATGGCGAGAGCACAGAGTATTATTCAGCACTGCTGTGTAAAGCGGGACGCGACGCCGACATCAGGCCCGGATTAGGTGCACCTGCCAGCGCAGAGATGAATTTAGGCGGCAGACACGAGCGACACCTGTCTGACACGAGATAATACGCTACTTATTCGGCTTCGTCGGTGAAATATGAAATTCTTCGCGGAGGATTATCATGTGAAATATCTACACACATCTCTGTGTTACTGAGACATCCGAATCCCTTGTAAGTAAGGCTTATCTTAAAGTTGTCATTTGAGAAGTAGGTAGAACCTTCCGACAGAATTCGTTGGTATAATTTAACGTTTAGTTGGGAATATTTTTATTTATTTAAGTAAGGTACAATAAATTTTACAATGAGAAAATCCCGATGGAGCGTTTATTCTTGAAGGGTAGTTGTTCGCTTGTCGTTTCAACCGGTCGTTTCGAGCATTGTACGCGTTCACGTCATCCATTACGGTAACGAACTTTGTGCTCAGCCAGGATTCATTAGAAAACCATTCATCTCTGCAAGTACACTGGTCCGCTCAGGTATTAACTACTTTACTCAACCTCCGTACGTAATTGAAAAACAGACGTAGTTTCGTGTGCTGCGTACACGACATGAATTCATTTAGCTGAAAGAGCGGCAGGTAACGAAAGTTTTTTCCTTTGATATATGGGCCCCTTGAGGATATTTCATATAACTTATTTGTAAAATGATCAGGTTCATAGTCGTGAACTGAGTAGGTAGATATAGGATTTTGTGACTTATTTGTTTTTAACTATGATAGATAGATAGAAAACTCTTTATTGTACCTGTACCGGAAATTAGATATTAGACATAGTTCTATATTAAAGCGAAGTACAATGGGCGGCCTTATCGCTATGAGCGATCTCTTCCAGGCAAACTAAGTATACCTAGTTAGATTTAGGTAGGATATGGGTAGCACACCGCCCGCTGCGCGTTTTACGAATGAACTAAATCCACATTACGCGGGGAGATCGAGCAAAGCGGATTTTTAATATTAGAATATACTTACTATGTATAGAAAGCAATTAGTATTTACTGTTTTATTGTGAAAATCAGATACACATGCAATTACTATGTAGTCTCCATTAGCATACCTATCCGCGCGGCTCAGGCTTCCCCTAGTTGAGGCCTATTTGTTTAGAAATGTATGGAACAATTATTATTAGTTTTTCAACTTCGAGAGATTTTACAAGCTTTGCTTAGACTAGAAAGCGTTGTGTGAAAAGTCCATGAATATTTATTTATTCATGCATTAGATTTATGCTTTTCTAAATTATAAGCTGAAAGCCTATTAAAATGCATTCCTACCTTATCTACATTCACACAGGTGGAACTGCCAACTGCTAGTTAGAGTAGAAACTTTCAATTCTAACTTAACAAATGTAAAGTTGAGCGCACAAACGGGACAGCGTAGCCATGTGCATTTAGTTGAACACAAACTTTTCGCTTTGTCAGGCAAGTGTTCAGTTAAAACCATGGAGGTAGGTTTGCCTACCCAATATCCGTCAGAGAGTGAGCACCGGCACCGCCATCGTGCGTCTGTGTATTCAGGCGTGAGTGGAGACCGCCCCGGCAAGGCAGCGCTGCATGCGATTGTGTCGCACAAGCACAACTGTTCGCGATACCAACTCCGCCAGCGGCGCTTATTGTACGCAAGCCGTTCTCTTCCTTTACACACACGAATAGGTAAATATTCAATTTTTTTCGCCATAAAGTTTTATTTACACAATTTCAGCATGACGAAATTCCCCGATGGGCGGGAGTTAGCTCGTTAAGCTGTAGTGTGTACCTACGCGCGCTGTTTGCCCGCCGCCGCCCTCAAACCGGCGAACTCAAGTTACACCCTCGCAATCTTTGAAATAAACATGCGTTGAGGCCACTATTGCTAACAACCTTGCAACTTGTGCCACTCGTGAAAGCACAGGATTAATCTTAAGTAGCACATCTTCGTTGCGTGTACCTACTAACGTAACTACCTAACTTAGATTATAATTAAAATATTAATTGGAGAGTTGTAAGCGTGTCATGTATGCCTTTAATTTATTATAACTTGCCTGCTCAAAGGAAAGTTTATAAACTCAATTTGAAAGTTCAATATTTGTTATACGAGTATCTTATCTACCATCTCCTCCAAAAAAGGGGTCGTATGTGAAGGTATTATATAAGAACATAATGCTTACTCAAACATCTTCTTGAAAGCTGTTCTCGGAACACTGGGGTGCATCAAAATAATGGTTTACACGCACAAACAAGCAGGCTCGGGAAAAGCCGAACAAGCTTTAAGTTTTAGTGAAACAAAAAAGCACTCGCTACTAAAAATTCATTTAAGACACTCTTCGTTTTAAAGTCTCTTAAAAAGTCTGAAAGTTACCGAAGTCAGTACTCCACCCTTTCAACTCATTAATTGAGGAATTCAAATTGGTAGTAAGTGAAAACGCTGAGGCGAGATAAAGAATTTGTTACAACTTAGGGGCCGGCAACTCCCGGGGGCTAATTACATTGTTACATGACAAAACTTTTGGGTCGTCCGAAGTTTCTTTACGTTCCTTCTCGGGCTAAGCTCTGCTGAGGCTAATAAAATCAACACGCATCAGAGCACACACCATGTTATTGAACGGCTGGCTGACTTGTCGATAAATTAATTGTTTAAAATAGAAAGGTGAAATTACTTTTATACCAAACGAGATGTGGTGACTCGTACGTTGAAGTGGGTCTAAAAAAAATTAATAAAACTGTCGCATTGAAACTGATACCAATGTGAAAATACACCACGTAAACTGGTGGAATATTTGATGATTTTAATTTAAAAGTACTAGGTACCTAGCTACTGCATTATAAATCCCTCGTGGCATTTAGTCTAGTAATATAACCTGTGATGCGATCGCTCTGCGGATATATTTTGAATTCGAGTTATTTGTTATTTCCATGATTGTTTATTTTAGAGAAGTTACTTAAATTTACATGAAACTAAACGTGTGAATCACACAGTGAAACGTTACCTATCGTTTTTTTATCATATCTCCGCATTACAGCGTGCTCGTTCAACAAGGAAAACATCCCGAGAAAACGACATTCTAATTTGAGTTGTGACATACATCAAGCCGCATTTAGTCCGCTTTAGCGTGGAAAATTAAGCCCATTCAATCGTCGAGAATAGGCCTTGAGTCGCGGCAGTAGAAACATTATGTAGGTGGTTTCCCCTAATGCTATGTGCCACATAAAGTAGGTATTGTTTGATGGAGTATAGGATGCTTTACTACAATATAACTTTCATAATGACAATTTGCTGTTTATTGTTTTCAAAGTCACATAATACTAAAATATTTTTATTAAATCTTAAATGAAAATATTTTGTAGCATTTTCTTGACTCGTTAATTCAGATCTCGTTGAAATCGACAGGGCGAAGCCTTCCCTAAATTAATGTTGGGTGACTCGCCGTATTTCGCTTTTACTATGGGCAGGCTTTTACTTAGAATGAGGAAGATGAGCGTATTTTTTTTTAATGTAGATCGATAGATTTTTACGTCCAAAACACAACAGTGAAAGAATTTTGGCGATAGCTCAAAAACTGAATTTTCTACGATTTTTTAAAGTTTGGATTTTCAAAATGTGTTTTGAGCCCGGCGATTTCGCGTGTGACGTCAGCCGGTCCGACCGCTCACCCGCGCTTTCTAAGCGTTTTCTGCCTTTACGTTTCTATTTATATTTCTGAAAAATTGGGAGAAAAGTACCAATATTTTTATGTAATATTGTGCCTCTAAGTCCTAAGGACACGTTTAACGCTTCAGATAAACTTTTTAACCACCGACTGAAGAAGAAAGGTGTTCTAAGTTTGAGGCTTTTTTGTGTCTATATGTCTGTACCTTTCAAGGCTCGTAGCTCCAAAAAATCACTCGTAATTTTTTTATAACTATTCTTGAAATGGAAAGCAGATAAATCTGGCATAGTTCTAAGCCAAGTTTGGTAGAAATCGGTGCAGCGGTTTCCAAGTTATGAGGATGTTTATCAACCCTCGACACGCATTTTGAAGGGTTCTCAGGCATATATTGATTGTAGTTTGAAACATTTGGTTCTTATACCAGTATAACGTGAGCTACTATTTCTTAGTGCTTCATTGATTTTGTATATCAGGTAAGACTGGTAATGAGCAAGATTGTGTTATCGACGTGATTAGCAATGTTTTTAACCCCCGACGCAAAAACGATGGGGTGGTAAAGTTTGACGTGTGTGTGTGTCAGTGCGTGTGCGTGTGTCTGTGCGTGTATGTGTGTGTGTGTCTGTCGAATGCGCGCGTTGGTGCGCGTGCGGATGCGGATGGTAGTAGTCTAAGTCACATTGTCTACTAAGGACGTGCCTAGTGAGACATTGTACTGTCAAGTACAATGCCTCACTAGGCACGTCCTTAGTAGACAATGTGACTCGCTAAGAAGAAGAAGAAGAAGAATGTGACTTACACTAGGACGTGCCTAGTGAGACATTGTACTGTCAAGTACAATGTCTCACTAGGCACGTTCTTAGTAGACAATGCCTACACATACATATAGTGCAATGCCTCACTAGGCACGTCCTTAGTTACGAAGGACATTGTACAGTAGGTACAATGCCTCACTAGGCACGTCCTTAAGCAATGCATTGCTAATGCCTCACTAAGCACGTCCTTCGTAACTAAGGACGTGCCTAGTGAGGCATTGCACTATATGTATGTGTAGGCATTGTCTACTAAGGACGTGCCTAGTGAGGCATTGTACTTGTACAGTACAATGTCTCACTAGGCACGTCCTACTGTAAGTCACATTCTTCTTCTTCTTAGCGGGTCACATTGTCATTGTCATGTGACTTAGACTACTACCATCCGCATCCGCACGTGCACGTCCTTAGTAGACAAAGCCTCACTAGGCACGTCCTCAATAGGCAATGCTTCACTAGACACGTCCTTAGTTTCTGAGGACGTGCCTAGTGAGACATTGTACTGTCAAGTACAATGCCTCACTAGGCACGTCCTTAGTAGACAATGCCTCACTAGGCACGTCCTCAGTAGACAATGCTTCACTAGGCACGTCCTTAGTAGACAATGTGACTCGCTAAGAAGAAGAAGAAGAATGTGACTTACACTAGGACGTGCCTAGTGAGACATTGTACTGTCAAGTACAATGTCTCACTAGGCACGTCCTTAGTAGACAATGCCTACACATACATATAGTGCAATGCCTCACTAGGCACGTCCTTAGTTACGAAGGACATTGTACAGTAGGTACAATGCCTCACTAGGCACGTCCTTAAGCAATGCATTGCTAATGCCTCACTAAGCACGTCCTTCGTAACTAAGGACGTGCCTTGTGAGGCATTGCACTATATGTATGTGTAGGCATTGTCTACTAAGGACGTGCCTAGTGAGGCATTGTACTTGTACAGTACAATGTCTCACTAGGCACGTCCTAGTGTAAGTCACATTCTTCTTCTTCTTAGCGAGTCACATTGTCATTGTCATGTGACTTAGACTACTACCATCCGCATCCGCACGTGCACGTCCTTAGTAGACAATGCCTCACTAGGCACGTCCTTAGTAGACAATGCCTCACTAGGCACGTCCTTAGTAGACAATGCCTCACTAGGCACGTCCTCAGTAGACAATGCTTCACTAGGCACGTCTTTAGTTTCTGAGGACGTGCCTAGTGAGACATTGTACTTGACAGTACAATGTCTCACTAGGCACGTCCTTAGTAGACAATGTGACTTAGACTACTACCATCCGCATCCGCACGCGACCAACGCGCGCATTCGACAGACACACACACACACACACACACATACACACGCACACGCACTGACACACACACACGTCAAACTTTACCACCCCATCGTTTTTGCGTCGGGGGTTAAAAACATTGCTAATCACGTCGATAACACAATCTTGCTCATTACCAGTCTTACCTGATATACAAAATCAATGAAACACTAAGAAATAGTAGCTCACGTTATACTGGTATAAGAACCAAATGTTTCAAACTACAATCAATATATGCCTGAGAACCCTTCAAAATGCGTGTCGAGGGCTGATAAACATCCTCATAACTTGGAAACCGCTGCACCGATTTCTACCAAACTTGGCTAAGAACTATGCCAGATTTATCTGCTTTCCATTTCAAGAATAGTTATAAAAAAATTACGAGTGATTTTTTGGAGCTACGAGCCTTGAAAGGTACAGACACATAGACACAAAAAAGCCTCAAACTTAGAACACCTTTCTTCTTCAGTCGGTGGTTAAAAAGTTAATCTGAAGCGTTAAACGTGTCCTTAGGACTTAGAGGCACAATATTACATAAAAATATTGGTACTTTTCTCCCTATTTATCAGAAATATAAATAGAAACGTAAAGGCAGAAAACGCTTAAAACGCGCGGGTGAGCGATCGGATCTGGCTGACGTCACACGCGAAATCGCCGGGCTAAAAACAGATTTTGAAAATCCAAACTTTAAAAAATCGTAGAAAATTCAGTTTTTGAGCTATCGCCAAAATTCTTTCACAGTTGTCCTTACAATCTTCTAGACTTTTGATTTAAGCTATAAAAACAGGAAAAAATGCCTAACTCATCTTCCTCATTCAATACAAGCAGGCTACGTTATATACTGTAAAAACATTATCGAAACGAGGAAGAGTTGTAGACCTTTAGCGAGGTCAAACGAAAAAGAAAAATATAAATAATAATGTTTATAACCATACACGGGTTTCACAAGAAATGTATGTAAGATTTAAAATAATATTTAAGTTATACTTTTTTAAGGAAAATTAACCATTCATAATGTATATAACTGGATCTCGTACCAAATGAGTACTACGCGATTACGCGGAGAAAAAGGAAGGTTATATAAATAATAATGCTTCATCACAATCAGCACACACTAGATAGGTACGTTCGTCAATTACTACTAGCTAGTTCTATCTTGAACACCCTGGGTAATTTGCACCATTGGTAAATCGATCAACTGGGTCAAAATATATTTATTTTGTAGTCAAATTATCCACGAGCTTGTGAAAAGTCAGGTTTATTTTTCACACGTCTCGTGTTTTTTCCTTGACCTTTTTAGCTCCAACAGGAGGCCGCATTTAGTGGGAAGAAATAAAAACATGCGACTGCTTTTTTAATTACCTACCTGCCTACTTCAAAGAAGTTAATTGAAACATGGCATGTGGACTATACTTAATAATATGTTTATCAACTTTAAAAAGGAGGCGGTCGTTTGTCCGCTATCTGTTATTAATGATAGGTAAGCACGAATTTTATCATACGTTCTCAAATTACGTCACCCTATGAGTGATCTAGTGGTGTTTATGGTCTAACAAACCATTGATTTACCTATTATCCTTGAGTAACGACATTACGCTATCCATCAGATTGTCTTTGTTTTTCACTAATCAAAAGTAGAGACAGACATGTGTTTAAATCCTGATGGAGCGTCATCATAAGATGGTGAAATAAGCACTTAGACTAACATATAGGTAAATCCGAAACTAAAAACTAATGTGCCCTGCACGAGCAGAAACGCTAAGTACCGCTAGCAGTTAGCAATTTTAGAGTTTCTCACGAAAAAACACAATCGACTAGCATTATAAACTCCAATCATACAAATTTAACGTTTTTCCATATTAGCGCTCCAAACTTTAGAAAAATAAAAAGACTATAAGTAATTTAAAGTTAGCTTTAATCTTTTCATACATAATTCTTTCTTCCCCTTTGACCCGCATATCTCTAAAGCCTCCCTTATTCAAAAGGCCTGGCGACAATCATATTCTATTTGGGTTATCTCCACACATTTCATGAAGATCAGAATCTTCAGAATTAACGATACTCCGTGATGGTAGATGTTTTTGTATCTCACATTTGTAAAGGGTTTTAGTTGGTTTTGAATATTGTCGCTTTGGGTTTTAAGTTATTATAAAAAAATTGTAATAATGCCTTCGCCTGATTCGAAGCATAATATAAGGTCTTCTAACACTTCTCAATGAAAAATATACGTGCTTTATTTACACTTTTTATTGCGTGCGGACCACAAGTAGAGCTAGTAGGTAAGTGTACGATCTTGTGCAATTTTCGCCCCACCCTAAAATCATTGTTGGATGATAAGGATTGCTCTCGGTATTTTCTCGTGAAAACCCTCAGCATTTCGCTTGAAAAGTAAATATTCCAATAGATCTTTCTAATTTAGAAGATATTTTATTGAACTAGCTTCGTGACTTTTAAAACTCCGCTGAATTAATGAAATGAAATAAACCTGTCCTTGGTGTAACCTTGGTAAGCGTGATTTGCATTTTAGATCAAAAAGTTAAAAATCAGATAAAAAGTAACAGCCTAATAATACGGGCTGTAAAAGTCTCCAAACACCTTTTACATTTAAAACATGGCCATAAATAACAGTGTCAGTGTCCTATAAAGGTGTTTTAATATAGCTCCTGCTAATGCATGAGGTAATGTACGCATTTTGGAAGTATACATCGACCAACCTGCATAAAACGAGAACTCATTCAACCATACGCAGATATAGCTTCAAAAACTGCTGAAAATATGTTATTCGGATCATTACCATCCCACAAAAGCAGTATCAACAGTAACGTTTATTCAACATATGAAAGTACATTTTTATGGAACGCTATGTACAGGGCCCTCCACCTATCTGGGTCAGCGGCATCAAAAATGTATCAGTAAGCTAATTTATTGTGGCCGCAAGATCAGGAAGGCCTTATCCATTACCAAGGTCTGATTTGTCACGGTAGCTGATTCATTAGACGAGCATTAATCTTCGACGAGGCGAGGTGTGCGCTGCGGGGCTGCCGGCCACCGAAGTGAGGCTTTACTTTGTTCAAGAAGCCGTGACTAGCCCGAGATGGTAGCTCACAAAGCCCTACACTGGAATTTAATTAACCCAAATTTGTCCTTTTGTCTTGATATAACGTCGTCCCAAACCTCTGTGCGGTACATGTTTATCGATGGTAACTCGGTATCTAGAAATCTCTGAATGTTATCTTTCGGGACCACGGAGACCTCTCAAAGTATCGATGCGTGGTCTCTGGTTCGATCGGTTCATCGTTTCAACATGCTTCAATGAATTCCTAATTCAGTTCTTTAACTGAATTAGGAATTCTTACTACTACTTCTTACTTATTTAGTCTTTACTAAAAATATGCGCTAAGTGTAAATAAAAAGCTATTAGATAATGATACTCGTAAATGTGTGCTCTACTTATCATAGGTCAGACACAAAACGTTATTTTTTTGTTACTCTGCTATAAATAACACGTCTTATATTCTGTGACAACGTCCTAAAGACAGATAGAAAGCCTGGGTTTAGTAGGGTTAGAGTGTGGGGTCCCATCGGCGCCATTCGGTTACGAAACCTTAAACCGAGCATGCAGCAGGGGATTCGTGAAATGTTTTAAAACATAGTCGGTTCCTGTTTTCAGATGGGCTTAACTAACGGCGCGGAAGGTTATGTAGAAGCGCTCCGAAAATAATGTAATTAGGTACTCGAGATGGATTGCCCCAGTTCCGGTCAAGGACCTTAACCCCTCGCCTCGTCTTCACAAACTATCACTTTCACATCACGTATTATGTTTGTAAATGGCGCAAGTTATGAAAGTCGTTCTTACTCCCACTTGTATAATAAATAAAGATTACCTCCCAACATTCATAAAGCCCTAAATACACACAGAAACTCCAAGAATAGCAGTGTATTAGTTTTTGAAGCCTAAATTTTGTACCTACCTACACAATTGATGGTCAATATCATTGAGACTACCTAGACTCTAGGTAGTCCCAATGATATTGACCCTCTAGGTCCGCCCTCTAGGTCCTAGAGGGCGTTGTGTGAAATATCCTTGAATATTTATTTATTAGTGTCTGTATTTTTACTCTTCTATGTGCACTAGACCTACAAAATATATGAAAAAGGATTAAAATGAGTATAAAACAATCATGAGCGTTTCACTGGAAGGACCATAGTGGAATTTTAGGTTTCTGAGCACCTCAATATTTAGTAGAAGTTCTCAAACAATTGTAAAACTGAACCGGTAATTTGTAAAAGTTACGAATCAAAAGTTATAAGCATTTTAAAGTGGTCCCTCGGTTCCACACATGCAATGCTGGGTTCCAAGGATCTAATCAGTATTCACATCTTCTTAAACTGTCTATATTTAGTAGAAGATTTGTAAAAAAAAACTACTTAATTTCAGCCCTTCTTCTTCTTGCAGAGAGACGAAAACACGATAACAAAGTGGTCCCTCAGTTCTACATTGACGAAAATGTTTTTGCGGTTTTACAAAAAAACTAACTGGAATTTTAAGTTTCTGAATCAGTCAATATTTAGTAGAAGTGCTCATACAATTTGTAAAATCAATCAGTAATTTGTAAAACTTACCAATCAAAAGTTATAAGCATTTTAATGTGGACTTTCGGTTGAACACTTTCCAAAACGCAAAAGTAACTTTACAAAAAAACTATAAAACTTAGAGACGTGTAATATAGCTTATCATTTAGTAAAAATTTTTACTAAATATCTACATACAGCAATGAACAATAGACAGAGCCATTATCGAAATATAGCAATTTTAGTTTCCGGCATAGAGATGCAGCCGCGGGGTGACCACACGGCTTAAATTTTCGGGACAGGGAACAGCATGACAGCCGCGCGACGCGACGATTCCACTCTCTGCTGATGCGGGTGTGACTCAATGAAGTCAGCGTTGGTACTCTAAGTACCTATTCATCCATTGTATTTTCAATAGGTGAGTAAAAAAAATCCGATGATTGTCAAATAAATATAAGATCATACGAAAACGGAACGTCAGCGGAAAATCAATACTATTTATACTTAGGTGCTTACCTATCACACTACTCAAACAACTTCGAGAGGGCTTTCGCTGCCCAGTTCAACAATAGAATCTACAAGGTGCTTACCTAAAAAGAACAATCGCTAGGAAAACTTCAATAACCACTATCCCACTTACTATTATAAATGTCAAAGTTTGGATGTTTGTGTTTCAATCACGCTGTTACTACTTACTGGTCCGATTTGGATGAAACTTGGAATATATTACAGTTCGTAACTTGGATCAAACACATCGGCTACTTTTTTTTATTTTTTTGTGGACGAAGTCGCGGGTAACTGCTAGTAATATTATAAATGCTAAAGTTTAGATGTTTGTGTTTCGTTTCAATCACGTCAAAACTACGAACCAACTTGGATGGAACTTGGCATATATTATTATATTATAGTTCGTAGCCTTAATATACTAGCAGTTACCCGCGACTTCGTACGCGTCTACAGTTTCCGTGTATATTATCTGTGTGTGTACCGAGCGGATACTTCTTTGAGAAACTTGACATTACACCTCATTACACCGAACTCGTACCTACTGGAATGTCAAACGCTAGTTGTTAGACCAAAGAGGTAGTACTACGCCCTGTCAAACTGACGTGACATGACATGACAATGAAATCCTCTTGCCAATTGGCGCTGCTAATCCTTTTCGTTCATTTTATCCTGTAGATCCTGTTAATTATTCGGGATAAAAAGTAGCCTATATGTCAATAAATAAATAAATAAATAAATATTCATGGACTTTACACACAACACCCTCTAGTCCCAAACTAAGCAAAGCTTGTGATATGGGAACTAGATGGCTGATAGAATACTTATATACTTTTTTTTTGTAAATACATACTTATAATACATAGGTTACATAGGTTAGGTTAGGTCAATCCAGGTTAAGAACTAAATATATGCCAAGTTTCATTCAAGTTGGTTCAGTGGTTTTGACGTGATTGAAACACAAACATCCAAACTTTGACATTTATAATAGTAAGTGGGATAGTGGTTATTGAAGTTTTCCTAGCGATTGTTCTTTTTAGGTAAGCACCTTGTAGATTCTATTGTTGAACTGGGCAGCGAAAGCCCTCTCGAAGTTGTTTGAGTAGTGTGATAGGTAAGCACCTAAGTATAAATAGTATTGATTTTCCGCTGACGTTCTGTTTTCGTATGATCTTATATTTATTTGACAATCATCGGATTTTTTTTACTCACCTATTGAAAATACAATGGATGAATAGGTACTTAGAGTACCAACGCTGACTTCATTGAGTCACACCCGCATCAGCAGAGAGTGGAATCGTCGCGTCGCGCGGCTGTCATGCTGTTCCCTGTCCCGAAAATTTAAGCCGTGTGGTCACCCCGCGGCTGCATCTCTATGCCGGAAACTAAAATTGCTATATTTCGATAATGGCTCTGTCTATTGTTCATTGCTGTATGTAGATATTTAGTAAAAATTTTTACTAAATGATAAGCTATATTACACGTCTCTAAGTTTTATAGTTTTTTTGTAAAGTTACTTTTGCGTTTTGGAAAGTGTTCAACCGAAAGTCCACATTAAAATGCTTATAACTTTTGATTGGTAAGTTTTACAAATTACTGATTGATTTTACAAATTGTATGAGCACTTCTACTAAATATTGACTGATTCAGAAACTTAAAATTCCAGTTAGTTTTTTTGTAAAACCGCAAAAACATTTTCGTCAATGTAGAACTGAGGGACCACTTTGTTATCGTGTTTTCGTCTCTCTGCAAGAAGAAGAAGGGCTGAAATTAAGTAGTTTTTTTTTACAAATCTTCTACTAAATATAGACAGTGAAAGAAGATGTGAATACTGATTAGATCCTTGGAACCCAGCATTGCATGTGTGGAACCGAGGGACCACTTTAAAATGCTTATAACTTTTGATTCGTAACTTTTACAAATTACCGGTTCAGTTTTACAATTGTTTGAGAACTTCTACTAAATATTGAGGTGCTCAGAAACCTAAAATTCCACTATGGTCCCTCCGTTGAAACGCTCATAAACAATCAACATCTCAAAATATGACACAGACTAGCCCCCGTATTCCAATCTTTTGCTGTCAAGTTATAATTCACTGCCCATCATAATTTCTTCAGGTCACGTGGTACAATTTTGTACCACGTGATCATTCTTTTTAGAGACTTGACAGCAAAATATGCGCGAAAACAAATTAAATGACATCATAATGTCACTATTTAGTATGAACTGACCAAGATTTAAAACTTTGCAGTTCAACTTTGAGATTGGAATCGCCCCCTAGGTACCAACTATTGGATTGGAGGCGGAAAAATTCAAACAAAAAATCATTCTATCTAGCGTATAACTATGATAGATAGCTTGTTTCAATAACCAGAACGATCAACAACGTGCATGTGGCAACAAAACACACTCGCTCTCTTTGTACGCGCTGACTCGCCAAAATATCCGTTGAAAATACCCAACCCACTAGCTGGTTCAATTTCAAAATAAAGCCATTGAGGTGGTCGGTCCATAATCGTGGTCGCTAATTACAAACAGAACAGTTGTGTTGATCACTATTTGAATGTAACTGAGCAGTTTCCAATGGTCTTTGGTAACTGTTATTGCATGTTGATGAGTAATGGCAACAGCTATATTCGTTTATGATTATCACTTTTTAACCGCACCGTTGCGTTGTAACAGGCTGAAAATTAAATCTGCTTACTCGGTTATTGCGTTTATAAGTTTAACGGCGTTGTGTCTGTCTGTTTGTTTGTTTGACTGTGCCCTCGTAGTTCTTAGAGTAGGTCTCCGATTTGAATGCAGTTTTTTTTAAGATAGGTATTTTATCTGCGATGGTTGTTACCCATGTTTGGTGAAAATCGGTGGTTTCCAAGTTATGAGGATATTCATCAGCTCTGAAAATCAGTTTTAAGGAAACTCAAATTATTGAGATTTGATGAACTGGAGTCCATACCTACTCTAGGTCTGATGATAACCATCAATGATGAAAAAGATCTAACGAGATTTTCGTGGTCAGGGTTGTAAAGTTTTTGAATTTTTTTTAGCGTCAACTCATAATTATAACATTCTATAAGTTACATGGAGAGATATATAAAATAATATTATAGAAAATTATATTAGTTGTACGCCACGCAATATGCTAAAACGGTTTTCTGATATTCTACAAAACGTTGAATAAGCATTCCAGTTTGAAACAAGGAAGCTAGAGAAATAACAGTTTCTTGAAGAATAATACACAAACGAAACACTATGAATGCTGCAAAACGATATAAACTCTCATAACCATACAATCTGTATTGCAAAAGTACCTAGTGCTCCAGAGCAGTATAAATATTACACAGACCAGGATAGCTTGCTAGTTCATCATTTACAACTCCGCATAAAAATGCCTAATTAACTTAGATAAATGTTCAAAAGTTCGGTCATAGCGATAAAATGTTTGGGTTGATTAATGAAAGAAGGTGCGCAGGGCCGCAAGGCCGCAACTCGATTTCAAGGGAATCAGTCCGTGAAACTTAACTGCCGGAGTTGACTGAAATTGAACGTGAATAATATCTGTATTTTCACATTGTTCCCGCATATTAAAGCTTCAAATTCTGCCCGTACACAGCGCCGAAACTAACGCAAATATTGTGGAAGCCACGGGAAATTGCACTATCTATTACTTCTAACGTGTAATGTAACGGTTTCACACAATGTACGAATGCTGGCTCCCACATAACTTGTGATGAACGAGCGCTTCATACGAAGCACCATCGACCACACGTGAATATTTTCTTGTAGATAAATGGTTACAATCGTGAATACATGTTTGGTTTAAAATGTTTTCTACTATATTTTATCAGTCTGAATTTTTCAGTACAACAGACAGCGGTTTGTATCCGGTAAATCCCATTTTAAAGATAAATAAAAGACTATTTGACTTTCAGTTCGTTATTCACTCAAGTTTACGTGTAGCATGCTATCTAAACAATGATAATAAAAAAAATATTGTTTTATCTACAGGAAGCCAACCCAATTTTAAGATAATATTGGCAAAATATGTCAAGAAAATAATATTCCAGAGTCCAATACCGATATCATTTTTACACTCCACTGAAGCCATATTCAAAGCAATCTTTTCCAAAAATAGTAGTCTTCCTAAATACATATTTATACCTTTCATGCAATATGACAGTATTACGTTTCTGCATGATGTAGAGTTATACCTATCAGATGTAGCTTAGATTGTATTATTAGTTCCTTTTTTTCCGAATCCCTTCCCACTAAAATATTTACCCATACCTCTTCGCCATACGCTGGCTCCGTAATGAAGTAATATAGGTAAGTGATGAAAATTGGTTAAAGGTCGGCGTATCGTATACATTCATTTTGAAGGCACAAATTGCTAGTAGGGCATTGTTAACGAGCGGGTAAAGCGGGTACGAGCACGCTAATGAGAATGTACCTATAATAGGTGTTCGCGGAACGAAACGCTGCTGTGATCTGGTACACTACTACCCTTTGTACTCGTAATAATCAAAGTTCCAAACTCATTCATATTCGGTTTGCTTTTTCAGTCGTTTTGCAGCTGAAACTTTTATTATGCTTCTAACCAGTCATACCTTATTTTCCGAATATAGTAACTAAATACCAACAGCTCAACATAAAAAGTGTGCAACAGTATTCATTTTCATTCTTTCCACATACATAGAGCTCCACTTCATCAAATGCACCGGACATTCAAGCATTGGCCTAATTGGAAAACAAGATTTTCCGCAGCCAGCATCCATTACGCGAACTAGGAATCAGTGGTCGAGCATTTTTTTAAAACTTTACTTTGAAACACGTGTCTGGTGAGCGACGCCGCCGCCGTCGCCGCCGCGGGCAGCGCGGTGAAGCCACGCCAGTCGGCACCAGGTGCGAATCTCCCGATCCTCTTTGTATAAAACGATCGCACTCACTGCACCCCGAGAAAAATATAAAACTACGAGTTTTAAATTGAATTTTAGAACGTTTTTCACCGGTCGGTATAAGAATGTTGTATTGGCATACATATCTATCCGGATTAGTTGTTTGCTGGACCAAATAAAACAGGAATCTGCATTCTCTATTTGGTCATTATTTCCACGAACCGACAATCGAACAAGCGAGTTTTAACAACAAGCTCAACATTTTAATGATTATATCGCTATCGAAATGTTACCACTCGTGCATTCACAAACAGAACACAATACAATAAAAAAATTTGCTGACTTTATACTCAAATAGGTATGTCTATAGGTATCGAAATGTATGGCGAAATAAAATGGATGATTCCCGTTATTCCAGTCTGCCTCATAAAATAGAAATGCGAAATGAACAGTAGGTAAATATTTGTTATCGTTACAAAACATAAAAAGTAAGTTTCGGGAAATGGTATGTGAGAGGAATTAGTATAATAGTTTTACGTGGAGCAGTTCAATATTATTTATATATTCGAAAAGTATGATCAAAGTTTGGTCAATCTATTTGTAAACATATTGTATTCAAGTACTTTTACAAATATTAAAGGTTACGTTTCTTATTTATCCTAGTTACGTTTTCACGAAGGCACTACTTACTTAAAGGTACTTAGTTTCGAAATCTTTTGTTCACGAACTTCTGTAGCGTGATATCATAAGAATGAGTAACATAAAAAGAAACTCCTAATCTTTTTTCGATGTGGGAAAAGAAGATTATGGTACCAACTTTTTATCTTACCTACACAAGTTTATGGAGGGGTATTTTTTTTATAGAAAAACACCCTTAAGCTTCTGTAATGTTTACCGTACAACAAACAACCAAACGTTCATGATGTGATACGCAGATTTTTTTTATGCATTTGGTGGATGACAAAGGTAGCTCGATTTATTTATTTATATCGAGTGCCTACTTCTAAACGATTTTAAATATCATCATGCTGTATTACTATTTGCCTCTCTTTCTTTGACCAATAAATGCCTTTACACCTGTATAAGAGATACAGTCGTGGATGGAAGAACCCTTCTATTAAATTATTGGTCAATAAAAAACAAACGGTTTTATGAAACGACTATTAAAGCTTCCTGAATATATTGGAATAAAAAGCGAAATGAAGCATGCCAGTGATATCAATCGATGAGAATGGTATACTGAAATATGTGACAGTTAAGGCCTATAGTGACGGTCGCTTGCAGCCCTTTTCTCGCTAGATACACTTAACAAACCTTATGTTAGACTACGGTTTTCACTGTTTTGTTACGTGGTCTTCTATGCTTTTTTGTATGAAAAATATTCAACCGGATAAAGGCGTAAACAGAATTGTTTAAGTGTTTACTGTACTTTTGTTCTACGATAGACTACAGTTCAAGTTGAGTTGAGGATCAACAAGATAAACCGTCTAAACTGGCATAATACGGATATATTGCATTGACACTAATACGTATATCTAATAATTAATACGTGTAGTTGTAAGCAGCAACAGATTATCACGTCATGAATTAAGCACAGGATAATTATGTCTGATCATGATTTCATGATAACCGGACATAATATTAGAATTCAACTGATTTGGGAAGTTCAATCTCTCTAATCAAAAAGAAAACAATGCTGAATTTGATAGTTTTTTGAGTGCAAAGTTTAACCCCGAGAACTACCCTAGGTATACCTACTTAATTACTTGGCGGCCCAGTGATTAGGATCATTGTGTTTAGAAAGATATGAAAAATATAACTTGTTTTTAGGTATGTGAGACACGGATGGTCAATCGGTCACTTATGAAAGAGAATTTATAGAGGCTATTTTAGTAAAGCAATAACAGTGCTAATAGCGACAATGCACAAGAGAATAGGTTCAATCAATACCCGTGCTCGTTACCGATCCAATTGTGACGTGTCCCGTCACCGAGTCCCGCGGGAGACGTCTCGCACGGGACGTGCCCGTAATGCAAGGGGGTCAGCACGAATAAATCTAACGACCATCGGGTTATGTGAACCTAACGTGTTCGAGTCACATTACGCGTCAACGACAGCTCAACTGCCTAACGTTGCAACATCACCGCGCAGTGTAACGATACCATTGCGATCGTCCGATTTATTCGTACTGATCCCGGTCGGGTGGTAGATGAATAAACAATGGGTTAGGCAGGTTTGTTTATTAATATGAAATTGTGTGTTCCGGCCTAAAATAGGACCCCTTCAAAATAGCCTACAGCGCGCATTAAGCCATGACCAAGGTCTTTGGGCTGTTCGAGAACTCTGTCGAGAATGTGGTTCCGTTTGGACATTATAATGTAGTTTTAACTTATTTTTATAGAGCGAAATAAATAAACCACACCGTTTTAGTACAATTTATTGTGAGTCAAGATTAAAACTTTCAATCTGTTTTGACAGTGCCTAATTATTATTCTGATATTTTAGATGAAAACAAGTTTGAATTTTCAGACGAAATCTGAATAGAAATAAAAAGAATCGACGGATAGAGCTTGAAAACTTCTATTAGTGTCTCGAATTTCACAGCGTCTATCTTCTATTGTAATATTATACATAAAAATCAAAGCTGAATTATTGCAAAGATAAATCACTCTACTCTACGACTCGTGTTACGTAGATTTTTTTCAAAGTAAATTAAATTCATGTAATATATTTTCGCACTAACTCGTATCTGAAAGCGTAATGCTGCCTTTAAATCATTCGGACTTAACTGAGACCATAAATTAAACTCATCTCTACTTTGAAAACTAACGAATATTCATTTTTGATTGAGTGAGTTTTGATCAATCAAATTCAACCTTTTCGTATTGTTTTTTGATTAAAAATTAGTAACACAAAGTAACTTGGACTTGCATGTTGTTTTATGATGAATACTTATGTTATTTCATCGAAAATTATTTCAGTCGTTATAAACTATACCAAATATTGAAAAATAAAAACAATTAAAAGAAAATTTGTGCACGCTAATTCTTGTACACTTTTCCACGAGAACAACTCTCTTCTCTGCCACAGAGGTGCTGTCTTTTCAAAACTAAAACGTTCCGTTCAAAACCATCGATGTACAAAACTAATGATCGAAGTCACACCGCTGAAAATAGCGAGATTGGCCTCAGTATTAGTAGGATATATAAGTTATAGATATAGCTACTTAAAGCCAGTCTGTGCAACATATTACACGACGCTACTGGACTCTGATAACCTGTCAAAAGCAGCTCTAGCAATCTGCCGAAGTATTGCTATCTGACGCATTGATATACTTACTAGGTAATTATAACTTCCACAAACTTTGATGTTATATCATGCTGCGGACGACGTATGAGATAAAATAAACAATTTAGGCTCTAATATTTTGCCAGCCTCTCTAAGTTGAAACTTAACAGTCGCTAGAGCATAATAAAAATGTATGAAAATTGTCACATGAATTGGCTTGAACGAAGGAATAGCTTGTCTGCAGTTCTCATACTTCCTATTAATTGGTCTAAAAATGAAATTTGGCTAAGAGGGCGGATAGTAGGCTAGCTAACCTACCTACTTTCGAACGGCAGTGATGAAATATTTGCTCGAATGGTAAAATAAAGCCGTAAAAAAAAAACCAAGTAAATGATTTTCCATCAAAGGTCAATAAGTACTGCAAAAATTGATTATGTGTCAATAATATACATACGTGTGTTTGGCCTCCACAGGGATTTTCAAGGACCTTGCGTACCAAAAGGTTTGACGTCTATCGTGCATAAAGATTACAGTGGGTGTCCTATTTCTCTGATATTTTTTTTCAGAGAGATAGAGAGCCTTTTACGCGGAAAGAATTTACAAATTAAGTATGTAAATTGAAAGTGTGGTAGACTTTGCATACGATATGATTTCACCGTGCTCTGGTATTTGGTTACGAAGAACAGACGTTATCTGGGGCACGTGTCGCATGAGATTGCATAGTGATCAACTTAGATATCGAGTGATGACTTGGTAGTCTTACTTTATAAAAACTAACTTTTGAATGCTTTTTATAATGATGAAATCTTGAATCAACAATCGCCCACAGTTACCTGACACTTACCAAAAAAAAATACTTAACTAGTTTTTGGAATCACTTGTCAATTATAAAAAAAATAGTAGTAGAGTAGGGAACAAAGCAGCCAGGTTGAAGTGGATTGGGCGGGCTACGTCAGCCGCATGCACAGGGATCGATGGGCGATAATTATCACGCAGTGGGTGCCTGAAGACGGCAGTCGACGCCGAGGCAGGCCTAGAAGACGCTGGAGCCACGATATTGACGGCTTGTTCCATCATTTAGTTTTATAAAAAAATTATAAGGTTGATGTTAAATAGTAGGGGAAAAAACACGCCTCTGAAAATGTGTATGACTACTTGACTTAGTCTTTGGTATTTTTTTTCATACATCAGCATAAAGTATTTACAAAAAACAATACAGTTTTGGTGTACTTCACCATTAACCGTTTAAAAAAGGTCGACCCGAGACTCACTTAGTTTTCTTATTTCATAAGCAATTTCTATTTACTCAACATGACTTTACTTTTATGCTCAATCTTAGGCTAAGCCTACATGTAGGAGCTTATCTCAGCATTGTCAATTTAAATACAGTATACACGCTCTCCAGTCAAGTATTTGTTTGGTTCTTATTTCATAAGCAATTTCTATTTACTCAACATGACTTTACTTTTATGCTCAATATTAGGCTAAGCCTACATGTAGGAGCTTATCTCAGCATTGTCAATTTAAATACAGTATACACGCTCTCCAGTCAAGTATTTGTTTGGTTCAGCTATTGCCTGTTTCCACACTACGACCGACACAACACCAACACGATACCGTGGGAGAGCTAATGTTTGCTGCCATTTCAGCTTGCGCTATATCGATCACTTTTCGTTCTTTGTCAGATTCGGCTTTTATGTTTCGATTGTCTTTAAGAAAGTACCTATTTATAAACACGAAAAGACAACATGATGCAGCTTACTGCATTCCACGCACCACTTGCTGTTGCATGAAAATTTCCAAAACCATGTGACTATTCCACACAGCATAAAGTTGCACAGTGCTGATATGCTGAAGCATGCCATGATATGAAGCTCAACTCTTACACGCATGGTTACCTACGTATATACAATATACATTTTACACGTTAACTTATCTTATAAGATACAAGTAAGAGTACTTATTACTTATCTCAACGGTATATATTTTCATATGAGTCTAGAAACTTTGAACGTTAAGTATAAAGTTTGGAGTTTGAATTTTATAGTTTTTTTTAATTTAGCCGAAAAGTGCATTTAGCTTAAACATTAACTTACTTTTCTAAATAGCGCGTCATAATTCGCACTATATATTCTGAGGCACCATTTGTTTTAGTAATAATTATTTGTAATTTTAATCAAGTAAGTAGTCTTATTTTGGTAAATAAATAAATTTGTAATAACAATAAATACCTAACCATAATTGACTAATGCGCATCCGAATTATGATATTAGTAGGTACCGACAGAACTCAATACCTGCGCGAGAATCGAACCAGCACATTTTGTGCATTGTGTGCTCGGTCGAACTGTGGCGCAGAGGTTGTTAAAAGATCCCTAATGCTATAAAGTTCGATTAGACAAAATAGTCTGAAAAACAATATTTTATTCTTTAAAAGTTCCCAGTAAGGTAAGGACCAACGAAAATAAAGATGTATTTATATAAATAAGACGAGTAAAGCTGTTAATATACACTCTAATACAAGAGAATCAAGGAGATAACGAATTAAATTACATCAGACATGCTGAAAATTCGTTAGTCAGCAGATTTGAGAAATAAAGACGAACCGCAGTATTCAATTTGACTTTCAACTTTAGTACCCGCTTCCCATTGTAGCATGTTCTCGTAGGTACTGATTTGTCACGGGAGCTGATTCATTAGGCGTACATTAATCTTGATACGCCTCTGCGGTCTTACATGATAAAGCTTTACTTTGTTTATGCCGCACCCTACGCCGTAGACTTCGTAGAGCACGCGTAGGCGTTTCGTAGCACTCGTAACACTGGATATAGGGATATAATAATATAAGCCAGTTGTGTAGGTACCTACTTATCTATCTTTTTTATTTTCTTTCCGCCGAGCGATTACTGGAAATCATGTTCAGGAATAGATAAAATATTGGGAACAATAGAAAAAGCCATTACATTGAATAAAGGCAGAGATTGAATAGACGTTTCATATGAACTATTCTTGCCTCAGAGATACGTTAAGAACTATTTTTGTGTAGGTCATGCAATGCTATCATTAGTATAGTCTCAGAGTTCCAATTCTGAGCGATGAAGACGAAACAATATTGATATTGGATAATGGAAAAATGGCGTGCTAGAAACGAATTACTACCCAGGAAAATTGCTATTTCCTTGCTGTTTTCTATCTGGAGATGCTTACTTTATATCGCGGTTGTTATATTATGTACGAGGGCATGTGAGATACTCGGCGTATTACATATTCATCGATAATAACCTAGGATAGAGGTTAAGCATCAAACCTCGACGATATTCAAGATACTCGGTGGTAGGTATAGCTATCACGAAGTAAAGCGAAGTAAACTTGTCTACCTCGATGGTGCACAGATACGGTGCTCGTGAGATGAAGATTTAATAAGGCTACTCAGTCTATGTAACCACTATATTTCGAAACTTATCATACTTTAGCCGCACTTTATAAGTTATAGAGAGGCCATTACTGAACGGTGGATTTTTGATATATATTCCACTATCAACGTATAAATTTCCGGCTAGAGTATGCGTATTCACCATTAAGTATGATTTAAAGGCTCATAATTCAACTATGACTTGTAATCGATGTGTTAAAGCTACAAGGAAAGGACACTCCACCCTTTAACTCTCCTCGAGTAAGCTCCTAAGACTCTGATAATAAAAGAAAATGAAATCTGAAATTGAGTTTTCGTAACGTTCGCTTTGGTAAATAAAATATATCACGGTGTATTAAAAAGAACGCGTAGGCGTATTATTGTTAGTAAAACTAGTTTTGACGATACTAACTTTGGTATACTTACAAATTATTTTATTTTAGTAATTTTAGGAAAACTAACAGCTAGGTAACACTATAGAACAACAAACATAACACAGGAATCAAGAAGATTCAAGCAAACTGATGGCCAATTAAAAGTTTCCACAGATTATTTTGAATTTAGACAAAGAAAAACAGCAAGTAGACGACAAGAGATACTGAATAGTTACAAATATTACATTTTGAGAAATAGATTAAGATTATGCTGGGATTAAAGTTGGAGCGCACTTATTCTGTCTATACCTAATATAGTACATAGTATGTTATAGTATACCTATAGTAAAATACTTTTATCCTTTTCGTTTTGAATGCAAATGATGGCCCGTCTTTATTATAAGGTGAGAACTTGGTATAACGTGATGTGATATAACCTAGATTACAGCGAGATATCAAAACGTCATGAAGTTTCGCACGTGTGAAATGAACATGTTTACTGCTCATCTCCCTAGCATATCGTAAACTTTTACACGTCGACATACGTTCGGCGAAAAGCTGTGAGCGTTCTTTTGAAATGGTTTTATTTTTTCCTCTCCACGCAAACAATGATTCTGCTCGTGTGAGAATTTATACGCACAGTTAAAATTCTGTTTATAAAACTACGAACTAAAAGTTTACCTCGGTATTCTAAGCGCCATCAGTCCTTTGTCTCTTTTCTTTCATGCCACAGTTTTTTATACTGCCGTGATAAAGTTTATATTTTTGGTTCATTGTATGCAATTTATTTGTTGAATACCTACTCGCTACTTTTCTCGCTACTCTACATCTTACAATAAAAACTGTTCATTTATATAGTTATTTTTACAGACAGCCAAGGCGATAACAGCTTTGGATGGTCACAGTCACTGCAGCTGAGATCAGTGCGCATGGTCGCTATGTAGAATAATATAGTGATAAAATGTTTATAAGATCGAAAATCCCAAATAAAAATGGTATCTGGCTTGTTTGTAACAAAAAACTAGGAAATATTATTAAAGTTTTATGAACTAACAAGAGCAAGGAACATACATTCTAGTCTCTAGGACTAATGGTTTAGGCTGTGTGTTAGGTATGTATTATGTCAGCAATTAATCGGTCAGTCACGACTTATAAAATTCTTATGTTAAAAATAAATCATGATTGACTTCTATGCAATAAAATGAAACAGCATTATGTACGCATAGATAATCGTGGGATACAACATTTCGGCGTATTTCTTTGATTAAATTAATATAACTCCTCCCCTGTCCTTGGCATCAAACAAGTTAATTTTAAATTAGTCACCATTGAATTTGAGCTTAATATGTACTCTCCTTTCTACCCAATTAACCCGAGTGCCAAAACCAGGGCGGAGCTACACTTATGGCACTTATGCGATGACGACCATCCTTCTCGATAGCTGTATTCTGAAGACTTTTGTGGCGCAGCTGGTATATAAACGACAAAGACGAAAGACTTACACTTCGATTTACTGATCATAGGTACTTATTCGTCGTGTTCGTCACTGGTGATTATTAGTATTACTTTTTAAGTAAGTACCTACCTATTGGGTTGGTAGAGTTTGGTCGTGCGGTCGTCTCACAAAAAACCAGTGTCCTAACTATGATATCTTGGAATATTTATTCTTAGCTTATTCCATACAAGAAAAAACTTTTTTTATTTATTGTTTAAAAAAAATTGGATATGTAGGTATATCCACCAAATTTATCTAAAAAAAAACACCAACGATTTCAAAAATACACCTAGTTAATCGATTTAGATAGAGATATGTTGTAGATTGGAAATACTATACCTATTGTAATATTTCTCCTTGACGCAGTAGGTACTAGTTCACGACGTCGCCTTGTAAGCATAGGATTAGAGACGACCACAGCTGCGTCCTGTCGGATAAACATAATTTACTAACGACATCTGCCAACACTAACTTAATAATGATGCTTACGAACCTACATAATCGTATCTCAGTTCTAGTTCACAAGCAATCTAAGCAATCCTCGGTTCATTGAAACGGGTCGGTTTACCTCTTATGAGCTTATTTAGTACTGTGTGGTAGAACTACGAACAGGTAGGTATATCTATTATGTGCTGAAGGTTAGCTTATCTAAGTACCTACCTTCTCTTTCTTATAACTGGGGGTCTAGCTAAGTCGACATTCTACAGTCGCTAGAGTAGAAAATAGAAAAAGAGTACCTACCTACAAAACTAAACAAGATTTACCTACGGAAGTGACAATGCGAAACGAAAAGTCACGTGACCATTCTCATATATTTTGACCTTTTGATGTTCTATTCTATTCTCTAGCAACTGTATTATATCAACCTGCTTAAGGGTGGGTTCATTGCGATTGTGGGTATTTTTTTACTTCACAGATAAGCACCTTTACAGCACAATCCTATATAATTACACTCTTTCTGGTGGATCGTAATCTCGTTCCAGCGAGCATTGTTTTCGGAGTACCTACTTGTGAGATAGGTAATTTTGATGGAGCTAAAAGAACGTGGTTAGTGCCCTCAGTGCCCTCTTAGATAGAGATTTATCTACAATGGACTAATCCGCTGACGATGGGATTGCAAAGGACACCTGCTGCTCGGTAAATGGGCAAGGTTTTTCAACCCTACACTATTTTTTAGGGCTCTTTACTTTTAATAAAAACAGATCCCTTTCGGGGTAACTTTGTTTTGCGCATGTCTTTATCTTTAAACCCGCTTTATTCATGATGGACGTATGTAAGCTTTTATGTCATACCCATTACCTATTGAGAAAAGTATCATAAATTCATAAAATAACTAACAATACCTAGTGTGCATTGGAAAGTCAGTGTATGTGGAACAAAGTGGACCTTATACTGCGATACGAACGCCTCAGAGTGCGAATATTACTAGCACTTGTCCGTTTTTATTTGCGGAGCTACGCCCCGTTCGGAACAGGGTTTCCGTTAATTCGTGACTAAATTTTTAAGTGCTATTTTTGATACTAAAGTGGGTAGGGGAAACGAAATTCTGAGCGTTTCTAATCAGTTGTCACACTTGTCACAGTTGTAGACTAGTGTAGATTATGCGTATGACTGACAATGAAGTTCTTTTATAGAATTTTACACTTTCACGGTTTTTTGGAATAAAAAGCTTACCTACGGAGTAGCTAATAGTGGTTTAACCGGCCGAGGGTATGAAATACACTCGACAATAACAATCAGCACTTCAATTCCAATTTACGTATTTCCCGTGAAATTAATTTTCTTTTAGTTTTTTTATTTCACTAGTTAGTTGGGAGTCACCTACTAAGTTGTGACGCCTCGCTGTATATTACAGCATGATGGTACTAAAAATCTGCGAGAAAAACAGACAGACATTGCCAAACGTAGGTTCAATTTTCAGACGTTAAAAAAAAAGATTTGGTGATTTTAGATTTGGGAAACAAATAAAGATTAATTTAACATAGCACCTATTCACCTCATTTCTGTAGTAGGCAATCACATTACAGATTAAATACCTACTTCAACATGTCCATTGTCCGTGTATAGTAGCTACCCACTCACTACATAAGGACATACATAATCCCTTGTAACATTCCGACAAAGCCTGCGTCAAACAATGAGCGGGACTAAATTGTATCTCGCAGGATCTTGTGGCTACTTAGCACACATAACTGCCCAGCTGGGTAAGGAAAACACTTTTGATAAAAATAATTTTTATTGTAACATTTTTAATACGGTCACGCTAGCCCATTGGGAGCCGACTTTGCCTTTTCATCGAGTAGTCGATATTAGCATGTCGTAAAACCAACTTTTGTGCAAAATCATTGTGATATTCGACATTTTAAAGAGACTGTCGTTTTGGCGTTGAAATTGCTCAAAATTCGACGATTGCTTCCGGATATTGTGTTATAGTCTTACCTATCTCGCCTTTTATGAAGATGCGTGAATTGCGTGATAGATAGACCTCTACTCCTTAAACGCTAAAGAGATAAAGTTCATGTCATTGTAAACGATTGTGAGACCTTTTTGTATGTTTTACACATATTTCGAGAAAAGGGCGTAGCACCTATGTTAATTCATCATTACGTACCTTAGTCTCGTTTAAGTAATCCCGTAAGGTGAGAAGAAACGCCGGTAAATTAATAAGTTCGAGTATTTCCACTCGCTGTTAAAAGCGAACTTTGCGAGTGCTCTGAATATTAATACACAGGTCAAAGTGAAATTAATTTATACTAACCGACCACGCTTTATTTTTCTGAGCATTCCAGATTAAGGCTTCATTCGGGCTATGGTTTCTTTCTCGAGTGTAACACTACTGCTTAGACTGCATGTGACCAAAAAATATCAATAATTAAATTGACTAACAAAAGACTTACAACTTCTTTAATTTTTTTCAAATTGTGTTTTACAGTTGAGTTTATGTTAATTTACCTACCTATGGTTTAAAACCGCAGTCAGTGCTATAGAAAAACTCAAGCATCCCAAACTCTGAAGCAGAATCCTTAATTAAGCACCTGAATATTGAAACAATATTGAAACTTCTACATCGTCTAAAATAGCAATAATATTTTAGCACAAACTTACCACTTGTCTATTATGATAAAATTTGACGGTCAGCCGTTCATCGAAGGGTAAGCAAGGGTCTTGCTTGACAGACAGGCGGACAACAAAGTGATCCCTATAAGGGTTCCGATATTTCCTCTTCAGGTACTAAATACTAAAACGCGAATTGTTCTTGAAATCAAACTTACCCACAGTGTTTTTAAATAATCTTGGAATGTCCAATGTATTCGATGGTTTTAAATCGATTGATATTTAATCAAGAGATTTTAGATAATTTTTCTACAATTGAAATCTGTGTCAAATTTACAGATAAATCTAGGCGATTTAATAAATTACAAAAAATAAATTAAGTACTTAGACCGCCTCATTACATAAAGAGGTCTATTCAGCTTGTAAGCGTTTTCTAAGTCGTTCATTTTAAAAATTTACTTCGTGCAGCTTCAGGTTTTCACCACAAATAGGTACGTTCTAAGTAACATGTTCGACCGCTTGTAAACTCACAAATAAGCAATTAAAAATGCTTCAATATGTTGCAACATGGTTGCAACGCGAAAACCGTGCACGCGACAGGTTGTCAAAGTAAGCTCCGAATCGAGCAATTTAGAGGGGATTGGTAACACATTTAACCCTATTTCGATCAACAGATATTTGCGGGAAATGGTCTTAAACTAGCTACGCTATTGCCAATCCCGATTCTCGATAGCATCTTACCGATTTCAATTCGCTAAATGCGGCTCTATCGCTAGATTATTTATTATACTGCTATGTGTTGTATGAACTACAAACCTGAGTAGGCACATCTAAATTCACTTTATACTTCTTCATTCAAAACGTCGCATCGTGACAATAGAGAAACTAATTTTTCTATGGCACTCTACTGAATCACAAAAACATGATAAGCGCAAAAAGTGAATATAGGCGTCACGTAGGCTTATGTAATGAGAACTCCTATTAGCGAACGATCAATCATGCATCGGTTATAGGTGATTGTTACCCACGGGCTCATGTGCCTTGTCACTTCAACCCCTTATATCATGCATCAAACGTAGCCGTAATTAGATTTTCAAACAGGGGCTACATTATCAAAATAACACCTTTACTTCGCGATCATTTCTCCCTTTAGCACACTGAAGACATTTTACGTAAAAACTGGCATAAAATAACCTAGTAGGTATAGAAGATTCCAAAATATTTGTGATTTTAATGAATTCTAAATGAACTTTGAATTTTCAATCTAGGTAAAAACTAATGAGAATTCGATAAATGTGTCTGCCAATGTTAGGAACTCGATCATACGATGTCTTTTGTACATGCATTTTTCTTCTAGGAGCACTTCATAAGTAAACTCCTTTATTCTGCGCCATTACGGTAGGTACTTATTGAGTGTAATATCTTGTAACATAAGAAACTCGAGTTTGTTTCACTTACTTATTCAAAGGCTAAAATGGGAATTGCACATGATCTCGATAATATAAGGTGATAGCGGTTTTCATCCTACAATTAGACTACCCACACGCTACAAATAACAACAATAACAATTAGCTAACATTCGTTTTATATTGTTAACTGCGCGATAAAATTCGCGAACCAAGGTCAACGACGTGGTTCTCTAGTTGAAGCTGTTGAAGTGACAATGACAGGCCAACCACTTGGAAATAAGATTACGCACCGGAAGGCTAAGCATAAGACATGTACTGGCCATATTGTAAATATCGCGGGGATTCGATGGAAAAAAGCATATCCAGCAGTAGACTTCTTGAGGTTGGTATGAAAATAATGATGTTTTTTATTGCAAATTCATTTTTAAGCCATTCTCAATTTAGGATCAAGGTACCATTCATTTATATTTTAACTTAGTTTTAATAATTTTACAGCGTTTAAAATGTCTGCGAGCAATATAATCCGCAATCAACGGAAAAATGCATTTTAAAATCGATGGACGCGGTATACAAGCTGATACAAAAGCTAGTAATTGACAGTGGTTGTATTTGTGCTACAAACTTTTTATAGCATCATAAACACGAGATGAAATTATATCCTAACGACCCAATAAACGGGAAAAACTCCTCTTAACTTCCCGCTATTACGCAAAGGGAAAAGCTCAGCTCCACATTTGGACGGCAGCGATACTTCTATTTGCGGGAGGTTTTACTTAAAATAAACTTTAGACAGAATAAGATATTTATTGCGCAGTGCATTCGAAGACTGACTTGAAAAAACACAGTAAACAGATTCAAAAGCTCTTTGAATATGAGAGGTTGCTAATAAATTGGTCCGAAATAATTGGATTTTTCCCGCGCATCATTACACCTTATTGCTCAATACCGTTTCGTAACTGAACGACGCGATCGGATCCCTCTCGGCTCCTGTTGAATCTCGCAATTAGCATTTAATTTAGTTTTTATCCCTCATTTCATTTCGATGCTGAATAACACCGACCCTCGTCAAGAAGGCTTTTACAGGAAGCGAAAAAACCTTTGTTTATTTTCTTATCTTTTTCTGCGCGGAACTGCAGCTACTAGGTACTAACAACAATTACTTTAAGAAAATTAAAACTCGATCCTAAAAACCTTGTGCCTTATCTCAATCACACCCTAACGAAACAAGGAAAAAGTAATTAAATACTTTCATCATGCTTTCACATTTTGAAATATTATGTGCTATTTTATTTGTTTTTGTAATTTGATTTCTGTTACATAAACGTGCCTTTTCTCATAATTCAGCTAATCCACTAATTTTCAAAACATTGTCTCCATTGTCTCAAAGATCAAACTAGCCTGCAATAGCCACAGGACACCGCACTGCAAATAGTATTTTAATCTTTCACTAGGTAAGTTAAAGAAATACCGAGCATGTAAAACAAGACAAGCGTGCTACAAACTTTGTCATACAACTTTGCTTTTGCACATAGGTTTATTTACTCGATATCATAGTTCGGATACCTAAAGCATTTTTCAGAGCATAAACATTAGTTTAGAAGCGTTCGAAGTTAAAACGTTACGTCGCTTAGTCCCAGAATCCGGAGCAACTTCAGCGGAGCCAGTTGCACAACTCTTTAAATGAACAGCGTCTTGTTGGAGTTGCAAAATTCCACTTTGACTGTATATTTACTCACCAACCAGTTGGTTTATACACTGTAAACTTTCCTCGGATCGAATGGACTCTTGAAGCGAAGTCTGATTCTCAAGTGTGTTCAACATACTCGTAGTAAGGCATACGTTATCTGAATAGAAATCAAGGTTTGGGCTAAGGTAGAAGTTCCTAACTCATTTTCTTGTGACAAGGTATTGAAAAAGTGTTTTTGTATATTTTTTTAGGCTTTTTATTCTTTTGTGATGCATACCACCTTAAAATGGAGGAAATATTGGTGACAGCTTGCTAAAAAATAATTTAAAAGAAAACAGGTAGAGTGCTTCTTAAAATTCCTCGATGAAACTCCGGCAAAATCATAACTTTCTTATTTGAAAAGAAGTCCCATTTATAAGTGTAATAGCATAAATCAATTCTTAACCACGGAGAGTTATTCAGTATGAATACAAAATCATAAAGGAAGGTCTTATTAAAATTCATCGTAGCTGTGCAATTCAGTCCGGGCGCAAAAAAATGTGAGTTTGAACAGTCAGATTATAAAATATCTACCCTATAAATACATATTTTTACTGGAAATGTCTGTGGATTATGTGGGAAGTAGGTAAGGTATTTCATAGTGATCTTGGACAAGGTAGGGTTCAAAATTATTATAAAAACAAAAATAAAGTATTGTAGTAAATTGACTACCGGGCTTTTGGTAATTTTTTATAAAAAAATGTATGCGTGAGTATATAGAGTTTAGCTCTCACGTGGTCCGTGCCTACATACTCGTAACACTCCCACCGGCGTTATTCCGATGAAAATAAGGCCACAATTAATTGATTACAGGCCACCAATCAGATTAAAATATTTATCGTCACGAAAAGCAATTTACAGAGTTCGCCACAGCACAATATTTGTCAGGAACAGCTTGGATCTGCAATATCTGGTTGAGGTAGGAAATGCTGCACATTTCGCCCGAAAAATAATATCAACGGCTATTTTATTTAGAGCTTTTAAAGGTCGATTGTTGTTACCAACCAAGAGCGTGACTCACATACTCGCACTCAAAGTGCGAAGTCGAGTCTTACAATCCTAATACGCTTTCCGCAAATCCACCTAACATTGAATCTTGAAAAACCTGAAATCTTATTGCAAATAAACGAGAAAACTGTTGAATCTTTTGTATTTACATAATATATTATTTATTAAATTTTTTAAATGTTGCAAATTGGCACCTTATAAAACTGCTATAAAGGAGGCTTACAAAGTCTTCAGTCAGTGTTTAGATTAGCGGAGATGGAGATAAAGAGGTTGTATTGCCACGGATAAGCGCGATTTCTATCGATCGCTTATAAATTGATTCATTTACAAACAAGATTAGTCAGAATGCTCTAAGTAACTTCGCAATGAGCCGGATACTTTCAGAGGCTGCCAGGCGGGAGTGAATAGCGCGAGCAAGTGACGCCACTATTTATCTCGACTAGATAATTCCCGCTGAACTGACGCGGGATGAGGGTAAACATCTTGACGTGATTAATAGTAATCCTCAGTAGTTTAATAGTGTAGGATTTAGTTGTTTGAATAATAACTAAAACGAGCGCGGTAATTCGCTGATCCCGATGCGGACCAGTCTCCATTTTAATACGAACTCATTTATTTCAGTTACGCTTTCAAAGTTGGCGTAGTTTTTAACGCTCCATAAAAGGAAATTTAACACGAGCGACCGTTCGTGGGTAAGAGGTCAAACAATACGCTCGGTTTTCGTTTGAAAGCTTTGAGTTGGTATTGTTTTAAAGTTCCACCTACCTATGTATATTTGCGTTACCCGAATTAACGCGCACCTGCTTCAACTAGTTAGACAGGCTTGTTCGGCGTCCGTTGTTTCAACTTCTTTGATTTCAAACATCGACTCGAGTGGCACCATCCTATATTTCAACAGAGTTTTGTTTTATCTCTTTGAAAACTTTTAACGCTATGTTTTTCCGGTCTATATTTAGCATGAAGGAAACGCGATCCGCAAAAGAGGAAAACTCTACTTCAAACGGATTAAATATCCTAATTATCTTATTAATTAGAAACTAATTGAATACAGATACTTACCTACCTATAGAATTAATACGAATAGACAAGACATTGTTAATTAGATAATAAGTACCAATACCTATAGTGTGCATACAGCACATATAGTGTGGCACGTAGGTATAGGCTAGTAGATATTTTGCCGAAAAGGCAGAGAGGAAATCATGGATAGGATGGTGACCGCAATCGGTTTGCGGTGACCGAAGCTGACTGCGGTTCATGATACAGAAGCACCTGCAGCTTACCGTTAATTGCAAAGTATATTGTGACTAGTGCGCCCTATTAATACAGTTTGCATACCACATTGCGCAAAAACGTCATTGACACACGTACTTTTTCGACTTTGAACCTCTTGCCCACGACCGCATAGTTCTATACCTCTAAAATACATAACTTTACTGCGTAAAATATTTCAACCGACATGAATACATAGAAATGATTTTATTATGTGCCAGTACTGGTGGCGGTTTTGTTTTGAATTGAAAACTCGCGTGCTCATAATAAAAGGACAGATGGGAGCAGAAACACAATTTCAGGATCTGAGCCTTTTATTTTTTGATCGTATAAATCAGTCTATTTGCGACAGTGAACATACAATAGTACAATAATACAGTGACAATAGGTACAAAGATGATGACAATGAACGAAACGAACCTACCTATAGTTAGGTGAAGATAGAGGTTATAAATCTTATAATTCATTTTATTACATATCGGGGTCTTCGGGGTCTTCGAAGACCGAGCTCAATGGCGCGTCTTGGGAGAGACCTACGTCCAGCAGTGGACGAGTATAGGTTGATGATGATGATGATGATGGGGTCTTCGGGATACATAACACTCACGCTACGACTGCTACGATAGTGCTACGAGGGCTACGGTAGTGCTACAAGTCCTACGGTAGTGCTACAATGGTTCTCCGATAGTGCTACGAAGTGCTACGCTGGTACTTTTAGTGAAAGCAGCATCAATCCGCGTTTTATGCCTAAAAAATAACATTATATGTTGAAATATGCGAGTAAGAAGTTGTTTGACGGTTGTCAGCGTCTGAACCCTCTGAAGTTTTCGGGTGTAGACTAGGACTACAACCGAATCCTATACACACTATATAGGAGTAAATCCATGTCGCTGGAAACCAACCCTTGGCAACAATTATAACTGGAGGCCTTGTCACGACCCGGACCTCACCTGCTAATTACGACCCAAAGCCAAATATAGCTACTTATAAGCATAACCTGCATAAGTGTCTGTTACTAAAGCAATTTGAAATTGTAAGTACCCACTTACGAGTATGTGTATTAAAATTCACTTTGTATATTATTTATCGCTAGTAAAAAAAACCTTGTTCATTTAGGCTCAGCAATTTTTTTTTGAGAGGAGTGAAAATATTGTCTTTTCTTTATGAAAAGCTTTTGGTACAATTGCTAATTTTGTTCTTATAAGTAAAAAAACTATTGAAATCATCAAAATGGCAATGGCATCAAAATTACTGAATTTAGGTTTTAGTAGGCGAATGCCCACGTTCTGTAATATACTTTTAATAACTCATTTGATTGAGAATTAAGATCTATGTAGGTACTCACATAATATTTATTTTATCAGTTTGTTAAAATAATATTCAGTAACTAGATCTTGTTTTCCAGAAACAACATTTACCGACTTACTAAAAGCGTAGTAGGTATAAAGCGATAGCAGATTAGATAAGGCAGGCAGGGCTTCATTTTTGTCTCGTTTCCCCAAGCTACTGTTGACCCTATTGTGCTCTTTTGTATCGTCAGAGTCGCAGTTTTGTTTCTAAATTAATTGAAAAAAAGGAACCGTGATCTTGGATGTGATCTACCAGGATTTGTTCGTTATACGTTTCTTTTCTACTTTTACAGGAAAACAGCAACCCTCGTCAAGATGGATTTGTTTAAAAAAGTTGGTACAATTTGTTTTTTACGCTTTGTTGTGGTTCCCGATCAAGATAGGTATGATACTTTTGGAATCATGTTTCTTTGAGTTGCGTTTCATCAATAACCCTGTTTGCTTTCTACTTTCAAGAGACGGTAAAAAAAAGAGAATAAGAAAAATACTAGGGATTTGATACTGATTGCTCTTGATTTACAATAAAACAAAGATCGAGTAACAATAAAACAGAATAAGAGCTTACATTATCAGAATCCAAAAAGGTCTTTATCCTATTAAAAGTCAGGGCACCTCCACAAATGACTTGTCAAAACACAAACCCAAATTAGAGGCTTTTTCGTTTACAAATCTCCCATGACAAGGGTCGCCCTCAAGCAATATGCACTAGAAATCTACATAGCTTCGTTCAACGTTACCCCTTTCTCTGAATGTCATGAAAAATACATGGGTTTTGTAGTTGCTAGAGGCTTAAACCAGAGGGTTTTATCAGATGTAAGCAAGTTAAATATTGAAGATAGATTACGGCTGCCGGTAGATCTCTACATACCTCTACCTCACAGGAAATCACTCGGAGGTAGAATACGTAATACCTACGCCGCGCCGGGTAAAAGTAACTGTGTCTTCTGTGAGACATCAAGAAGACAAAAATAAATTACTTATAATATGTGTGGGTTCGAACTTCCCACGCTCGGCTTTTGGAAAGTCATAAAAAAATCTTAATTATTGGTTTTTTCCAGGAATAAATAGTTATTTTAGTAATTTAGATAACAAACACCTAATGCGGCTGTTTTATTTTCATACTCGAGGTAATATTTTGTCCGTTACGGCGTATTTTCTTTCAGCCAAATATAGAGCTCACATCCGGCATATGCGCATGAAATACGCTCACATTGAAAGGCTTTCTAAACGAGAATGGATCATGTTCGTAGCACTGGTTATCTACTTAGAGTAGTTACGTGGTCGAAACGTTACATTGCGCTCCAAAACGCAAATCGAGGATGCGAAGTGCATGCTAAATGAGTTGCGGAGCTACCTAATACTCTAGTCGTAGTCATTCTGTCCGCAAGGCTCACAAAAAATACTCGACTCTATACTGTGCGCAGCATTTCTTACTCTAGGATAGTAAAGCTATACTAAAATATGTAGATACTTGGGAACTTAGGCCGGGCAAAAACTCCTGCCAATAATATGAAAATTTCTCAAGAGACAGATAGATATTGGCCCAAAAAATCCAGCCGAAGGCACCTTCATAAAGACTGTAAGTCACCCAGAAGAAGATAAGAAAGTTGCGAGTGGCCCGCGTCGCTGGCACCCGCGATAAACTCCGAATATCCATCATACTTAATTACCTCACTCTTTTAACAGTTTAGAAGCTCGTCGAGAGTAAGAATTAACGGGTACCTACTTGTCAGTGCCGACACGCCCGCTGTTTCAGCGTTTCTCTAACTTATAAATTTTTAATTTTGACACAGCCGCGACTGACTTGAATTAAAATGGGAGCACGCATTGGCGGGCACATCGCCGCCGTGGGTCCTAGTTGGTCCTGTAAAGCAACGTTAAAATAAGTGGGCGAGGTTTGATGGATGTTATTTTTATTTTTTTGACCTGAGATAATTAAGCCATGAGTTTTTGCTCACTCAGACGTTTTTTAATCCAGACTATTGAACCAGTCCGATGTATACTTTTGAAGTAATAGTAGTGTAGTTTACTGAAGTGTAATTTCATGAATTTTATTATTTCGGCACTTATTTGGTGAAATTGTGCATTACGCAGCAGTATACGGTTGATTCAGCGAGGTATCCCGCGGCCGTGAGATGGATGACGCGTCGAGTGACTCCACGTGAAAATGGAATTTAGCCAAATTCCAAGTATAATGAAATAGATCGCAAAATACGTGAAAGAATTACCTACGTAACTAAAATATTATTGTATTTAGGTACACTTCTAATGTTTTATTTTTAGATTTTTTTGGATGTTACATTAGAATCAATGAGATAAATAACAGAGCTATGATAAAGAATGAGAAAAAAATACTTAAATTTAGCTATTGGAGCAGATCTTAAAGCTGATGGATGTTAGCTTGTTTAAGTTATCCATCCATCACATTGCGTTGTTAACTCTAGCTCCAATTAAAACAGTATAACACTGAAGCCATTAGAAGTCTACAATTTTCTTATTGGAAAATCCCCAGTGACAAATCGCCAGAGCAGTTGGAAAGAAACAAGACGATATTAAAGCACCGGGTCATTTCTGTTCTGGAGAAGTTCAACAATCCATCACTCGTAATTGCCACCCTTCATCTCGTCTCTTTGATTATTACTTGCTTATTATCTTTGTTGTCCGACTGTGATCGAGTATTCTCGTCGTAAATATATATCGGCTGTTAATTACGTGTAAACTCCTGAATTCCGTGATAAAATCATTAAACCAAGTAGACCATTAATCACCTTAAAGCTACCAAAATAATGGTCTCACTGAAGGGATTCATCAGTCTCTAGACTAGAATTATTTTGGCTAAGTCAAAAATACTTAGCAGTTATACGCAGAAAAACTCTCCTAGACTAGAGATGTGAAGCGAATGGCGTCCAATCCGAACGGATATCCGTCAGACAAGAGGCGAAAACACAAGCTTTGACCGGCGATAACCGAATTCGCTAACGAGTCGAGCACGGGTGACGGCACGGCTCTCGCGTTCTGCAATTTATAACTTTTGAGCTGAGCAGATGGATAAAATCAAATTGAGAGGTACATGTAGCACCCAATAGTATCTAGGTAGTTTCAGTATCAGGAAACCACAGATTATAGGCCACAGTGATATTATAGCCGCAAAAAGCTAATAAAACCTCAATTCTTAAACCAGTTATTCATACCATTTTGATATCCGATCTCCTCTATTTTTACAATAATAATAAGTCCATGTGTATCTAACCATCTAACCTATCTGGGAATCTGGTTTAGTCTTTCCACAGCAGCATAGGCAACTCAAAGCCATTCCTATTTGTACATTTTGTTGAATCCTATTGAAGCGTTATCGGGTGCACGCAGCGGTCGCAGTTTAGGACTTAACGAATTATCTGGCCAGCTGTCAGTACCGGCATGAAAGCCAATTTTGAATAATGGTAAGTTGAATTTATAATCATGTGCCGTCCGAGTGCCGCCCCATCGGCCCGTAACCATTATACAATGGATTAGTACCATTGCCATTGTCTTTGAGTGGGGTTTGCAATACAACCTTTCTTAATAGACCTTCTGTGTATTTATCATGAGAACTGCGGTTGTTTAGCTCAATTCAATGCCGTAACTGTCTTGAATATTTAGCTTACCCTAAAGGAACCTAGTACCTAGTTAGAGCCTTAGTAGTACTAGGCTACACCGGCGATTCTCGGGCGGTTCCACTTGCGAGCGCGGTAAGTTCAGATCTTTTGATGCTCAGATCATCATTTAAATAATTTAACAATTCCAAAATAAAACCTGGTGATTTTAAACAAATACTGAGACCAATTTTACTGAAACTTTTGAAATTGGTATGGTACGTACAATTTAATCTTCAATTTCCCGGAGCGCGATCTAATTGAACTTTGCAGTTTATTGGGGGCATTTGGGGCCATAATCTGCACTTTATCATCGAGTATCTTTCGACTCCATCGACGCACAAGTTATGGCGGGAATGGGAGGGTATCGCCACTTTGACGCCATCCTTTTTCATTTCGGAACGAACTCCGTAAACAAACAATATTTTCGAATTTTGTAAACAGGAGCCTGATGTTAGGACGAGGGAGAGAGTTTTGTTGACGGGTTTCGGTAAACAGGAATAAAGTTAAACGTAATTATAACTTGTAATTTATGTCAACCATAACATGTGCCGGCTTTTGTTGACGAACGAAAACATCAGTAAACGAAAATATTGCAAGAAAACCAGTTTATAACTTAAAATTTAGAAAATCGTAATAAGTATTTGGTCGTGCACGTGCCTCTGACAGAATGAAGAAATTGTAAGGGGAGTATTTTCAGAGTTAAAAAAATAAGTAAATGAGTATGCTTAGAGCATAAACCGTTCTAAAAACGTGACGACTAAGCTCTGACTTACCAAGAACGCTGTCGCTGCACTGGCGTAGCAGACTTGTTCGCTAGCGTAGCACTTCGTAGCGGTCCGTAGCAATTGTAGCAATTGTAGCTTGGCGAAACCGCTTCAAGGGAATTACTTCACGGATGGATTAGGATGTTGATGTTACGTTTCCTTTCACATGGAAAAACTACTTTGAACTACTCTGTAAAATTATTCTAGTTTGAGAACTTCAAAAGCTAAAACCCAAAATTATATTCATTACCTTGGTATGCCCTTGTACAAATTTCTAGGAATTATTTCCCAAATATTAGAGAAAAATATGCTTAAGGATCTAATACAATAAGTGAATAATACGTTAAACTGTCGATTACGGCTCTAGTCACGACGGAGACCTAAAGGCGGCCTCAAAACTCCGTCACCAGAGTTAGCCACTAACTCATATGAACGAACAAATGAGAGAATAATATAAATTATTTTGACAAATTGATAACCTTCTTAGTTGATGGTCGGTTAAAAATAGACAATCACATTTTATGAAGGTTAAAGTCCAATATCGTCAATATCAATTCAATCGACTATATACACGCGAGAGCAATGATTCCGGGTCACTTAAAGAATGTTAAAAATCTCGGAAACTAAAAATGATAGGTTAATGCAATAAATTGTATTTAATAGACAATGTAATACTCCTTAAATGAAGGTATTAAAACTTCTTAGTTATTGTAAAGTTATATCTTAAAAAAATCAAATTTGAAAAAGGGCCACTTTCGAAGATGGAACTACGAAATTACAGCATTTGGTTTTGCTTTTGTTTGTAATCTGTCATTTATGTGGGTATATAAACCATGTTGATAGTGCTCTATATTCATTATTCAAGCTGAAATTATGTCGCTTACGCCTGAAGAATGCACCAGAATACTTACAATGCTGGAAACCGGCCGGAGTCAGCGCGATACAGCCAGGACTGTCGGTGTGTCGCTGTCAACAGTACAAAGAGTTCTCCGACGTTACGAAGAAACTGGTTCTAACCTACGCAGACCAGGAACGGGCAGAACCAGGTGTACCACAGCACGAGAAGACCGATACTTGGTGAACACCATGCTTCGAAATCGCTTTCTCACAGGAACTGAACTCACAAATCAGTTTCGACGCCTCGGAGGAAGTAACCCAAGTGCATGGACAGTAAGACGTCGGCTTGCTGAATCTAACTTAAAACCCCTTAGACCTGCAAACGGCCCTAAACTGGAGCGTGGGCATCGTATTTCAAGACTAAGATATGCCCAGAGCCACGTAAATTGGAGTATTGAAGATTGGTCAAAAGTTATGTTCTCCGACGAATCAAAATTTATGCTCTACAAGCACGATGGAAGACACAGAGTGTATCGAAGACCAGGGGAAAGATTCAAGCAAGCATGCATCGAAGAAAAAGTAGCCTACGGTGGTGGGTCTGTACTTGTGTGGGCCGGAATTTCTTCTGAAAGTCGCACAGAGCTGGTGATCATAGAAAACGGCTCTTTAACTAGCGTAAAATATGTGGAAGAAATCCTCAATGATCATGTTGGTCCATTTATGGTCAATTTAGGTGAGGATGCTATATTTATGCATGACAATGCCCGACCTCATACAGGTAGGATTGTGAATGACTACCTTCAAGAGATGAACATTACTCGTATGGAGTGGCCAGCGCGCAGCCCGGATATCAACCCGATCGAGCATGCTTGGGACGAGCTAGGCAGATGCGTAAAACAACGAAACCCTCCCCCAATCACGCTTCGTGAGCTCAAAATTGCTCTCACAGAGGAATGGGAGAATATTCCCCAAAATCGTATAAGGAACTTGGTGTACAGCATGCCAAACCGCGTAAACGCAGTAATGGAAGCACGAGGAGGCAATACGAAGTATTAAAATTCAAGTCAAATCGTAATAAAGTTCAAAAATTTCATGTTTCCTATTTTTGTTTTAAGGAGAGATCAGCAGTTTTTTTCTTTATGTAATTTTGTGTTAATAAAATGTATGGTGACTCATATTTTTTTACTTTCATTTAAGGAGTATTACATTGTCTATTAAATACAATTTATTGCATTAACCTATCATTTTTAGTTTCCGAGATTTTTAACATTCTTTAAGTGACCCGGAATCATTGCTCTCGAGTGTAGTTACTAAGAGAAAGTATCCCACCCCATACGTATGTTCCCTAACGAGACCGATACGGTGCAAAGCTTATGATGTTGTTCGTCTGAATTCACGTTTTATGATGTACTCAACGATAAAAAGAAAACGTAGAACCGAAAAAAAGTGTGTGGGAAAAGCACGCACTAATTCTACGATAAACCCTAATTTCATTAATATAAAGCATAGAATTAAAACTGCTTAGATAAGATAGCGTGTGAGGCAGATGTAATAAATAACAATGTTTAAGTGCTCCCAAATGAAAGAGAGCCCTTAGGGACTTACCGTGATACACAATTTGCAAAATCACAATTCGTTTCTAGTAATTCGGGTTTTACGACTAACAAAAATTTCTAAGACGGCCACATTATCTAGATGAATTTGCTTAGACCAAGGTATACAAAGTAATTTATTTTTATGGTAAAAATAAAATTGCCAAATAAAAGAAAATCCCTAGCTTTGGTACATTTTACAGTTTTCATGCCTGAACAATATACGTTTGAAACAAGTTTAGCTGAAAATAGTATTTTAAGCGCGCAACACACAGAACACGTGCAATGGTCGGAGAAACCCATACAAATTCAAGCACCCGACCCGCGCACCGCTTTCTGTATGTACTAGGCCGACTTACGTGTGCTTGCACGACTCAGATGCCCAATGCTAAGGTCATTTACTTAAAAATAAATGCACATGTGCTTCATGATGTACGTTGTCAGTAAATGATGGCGAGCTAATGTTTCAAAAATGTTTTATGACCGAAAATTAGCAACATTTCATTTTCTTTTTTCAACCACGATTGAGACGTAAGAACTATATCTTAAAATAAGATCTAAAATAATGATAAGATTGATCAATAATTTTGAAATCAACAAAACGTAATCTACTTCTGATGCTGACTGTACCTTGAAAAATTATGTGATACAAAGTATAGATTTGGGGTGGTTTTATACAAAATTTTAATCACTCAGCTCTGACAATAGAAAAGCTCAAACTTTGGGCTTTCTCTGTATCGGTTCAAAGATGAACTTTACGTATTCAAAATATAACTTCTTCTAGCCATCCCAAAAGTTGCACAATAGACGATACGACTTTTAGATCAGATATTGTTATGTTATTCTAAAGTTCAGTTTAACTTCAGCAATGTGTTGTTACCTATATATATATATATATATTCTCATTCTTATCATCACTTAGGCATAAGATGTCCAGCTGTCCACTTCTAAACATAGATAGATAAACACTTTATTGTAGGTACTCAAAGAAAAAACAGGACACAATAGTTTCTCTTGTACAAACAAACATAACATAGACCTCTTCCATAGATTTCCAGAATCACCTATCTTTTGCGGCTTGTGCCTAACCCGTTCCCGTCAACCTTTACTAGGTCATCTATCTATCTAGCAGACGCTCAGATACAGAAGGGTAGAATAGAAATAAGAAAATGAACTATGCCCGACACTAAGCCCATCTTTTGAATAAGAAAGACCAAGTACGTGATTTACGAAAAGAAACTTGAGCATTTAGGAAATCAGGGGTCTAGCAGGTCTGTTGTATCGGAAACACACACAGCGAACATCGCCGGCCGGATATTGCCTGGTCCCACGCGGATTGACGGTTTCTTTACTTGACCACCCACAGGATAGGATACAGGTTGAAAGAAACCTTTTAGTATAAGTAAATAGGAGTAGCTACCTAGGGGTTTTATAAAGGTAGACAGTTGGAGCTAATCATGTTTGTTGTTTAAGATATCTTCACAGTAGAAAGGTCAGTTTGCTTGATTTTCTGTTTCGCGTAGATAATTTTAAAAATGGTCTGCCCGTAATCATCTCCATAGCACAGGCTTTCGTATGCGAATGCGATATTAGATGCCCTGGGTAATGTACCTTTCATAGATTAACAGCCACTCGTAGCCCTAGTTCACAAATCGGATTTGCGTACGAGGGACGCCTTTTAATGTCAAGGGTCCATAGGCATTCCATATTTTTGCACTGCCAAAGAAGATGTCATAAAGTTACCTTTCCAGGGAGATAAGAAAGTTATATGGACGGCGCGCGGCCCTTACGCCACACCCAACTGTCACTATCCATCACAGGTAATTGCAGCACTTCCTTCAATGTTCACAAGAAGCTTAAAAGGGCTGGCCTGCACGTGACCAGCCCTATCTACCTATTTATTAAACCCAGGCCGCTTTCTATGAATATTGGTTATGTAAAAATAATTTTAGAAATTCAACTTTTCATGCAAGTCTACACTTGAACAGAGGAAGGCTTTGATATAATTTCCGGGTCAATTTTCCCATTTCAACTTAGGTCAGACAGACTCCTCCCTAGTATTTCTGTGCCGTCAGGGGGCCCTGTCTTTCACTCGCTATTAGCAGCGCATATTCCAATCCAACCGTGATTTAAAGTGCCAAACAAAATGAGTATCCACGCGAAGCAGATTTAAATACATCACAATAGATACATACCTACCTGTGTCTACCTACATGACCGAATTTTCATAACTTCCGTCGAATCGCCGATACCTCACGCCTATAGGGATTTTACGGAGCACTGAAGTTTTACTGACCATTTATCATTATTAATTCTGTTGTCAGCCTACTGTATCGTAGGTATGGGAAATCGATACATCCTATGAATACGCATTTAAAAATTAAAACTGTGTTGAAATATTTGGTCACGCAATTTTTCTATAGCACGCAAACTGGTTCTATTTTAATAGAACGTGTATACTGAGCAAAAAACAATCCTGTAAGTTGTTGCAAATAGGCCTACTATAGGTAGGTATAGGGTACTTATTTTACAGGAAAAGCTTTTGCTGTTTTGCTTACAAATTCAATGCAAATCACTCCTTGACAGATACAAATAATTATATTGCATGTTGAATTCATGTTAAAGCCCAATTCTGGTTTTAAGACTTTTTAGCATATATGAAAGGAACAAGTTATACCTACTTAATTAAAATGCCTAAGATTTTGGTAAACAAGAAAAGTATAAACTATGTTATATTGATTTGTATTTGCCTCAGTATGAATTAACAAAGCTTTACAAGTTTACAAGAAAAGTATAAACTATGTTATATTGATTTGTATTTGCCCCAGTATGAATTAACAAAGCTTTACAAGTTTTTACATCTTAAATTAATGAGCTTAGATTACAATTAGCTTACAATTTCTAATCATAATGTATTAGAATTTAGGTGTCTAAATACTTTACTCTTCTTTAGAAATTTTATCAGATGAGCCTTCGGATAACAATTCATTCTTTGCAGCTTGTTTAGCCGCTTCAATTTGAGGTTTCACATACCTATAGTTCATAAATATAGGTTTTTAATTGGTTGCATAATAACTAATCTCTACTTTATACAATATAAATTAAATGCTATTCTAATAAAATAAAAGTAAGTACCTACTACTCTTTCAAAATTTTGTCTGATGAGCCTTCAGATAGCAACTCTCGTTCTGCAGCTTTTTTAGCTGCCTCAATTTGAGGTTTGACATACCTATAGTATTTGTAGAAGTGTTCCCCGAGTAGCACAGAGCCATATAGGGTTAGGCCAATGCACACAAGCACGGTACCTCTATGCAGCTTATCATACAGGAGATTCCGTGCATACTTTTTCATATTTTCTGTAAATAATAAATAAATATTAGACATCCTTATCTCAGTTTCCTATATCAATAGGTATGGAAAACTAGTAAGGTAGGTAATAGAACCACTAAACTGAAAATAATAAGAACAAAAAATTACGTGCTTTATGAACAGTAAAAGTAAACATTTCTCTCGTCATCGCGGGAATCGAACCCGTACCAGTAACGTCTCCATCGCCTGACCGGTTAGTCGCCAGATGCACTAGATGCACCACAGAAGTGAAGTGGTAAACAACAGAGGTTATGAATTAAAAACAAAAAAAATATTGCAATAAAAAGAAATCAAGAGAATAAGGATCTAGTTTACTCTACCTCACTCACCTATGTTATTTTTTGGCTATTTCTTTTACACGAAAATTTCCAACCTTGATCAAAGATTTTTGAAAACTTAGAAATGAAGGAAACAAATTAAATTATGGATGGCATTGGCATTAGAAAAAACTTGACATTTGACAGAGATGGCTTATTTTTAATTGCAGCGGTTTGCAACTCTGATATAGAACCAATGAATACGCCCTACCAACAAAAAAAAGCGTACATACTACGGAACAAAATATAGCTGCCTTCTTAAGTCCCCAATACATGTTGGCCGAGCGAACGCCAACGCGAGCATAAGCAAGCGTAAGCAAATCGAGTGCTACCATCCACATGTTTGGCATGCCCACGCAAACTATTGCAAGCGGCCAACGTAGACGAGCGGGCAAACATGTGGACACGGTTGGCCGAGCGCAGGCAAGCGCCTTTGCTTTGTGCACAAAAACAGACACGGCTCCGAAGTGAGGCGAATGGCGGCGAGCGACCGCGAGCGATGACAAGTCACTGCAAATGTACTCTCTACACGTTGGCGTTTACAAGCACTCGGCCAACTAGGCGGGTGACACCGAGCCATGGCAAGGCAAGGCAAACATGCCGTCAACACGTTGGCATTGGCCTTCACTCGTCAACGTTGGGCCAACATGGCTTTAGTTATATTAACCGCAGATCTACCACGAACTCGGAACAAAACATGGCGGCGCTGGTTACGCAAACATGAAATCATGACGTCACAAAAAAATTCGAAGGGGACAAAATATTGTCTATTTCTTTCAACACATTCAGTATTTTGTTTAGTTAAAAAGAAACAAAATAATATTTGACGGCTTATGTGTCGATTTATTTTGTATAGTTGAATGGGGCATCTCCATGTCCTACCTCTTTGCACAAAAGCCATTAAATACTGGCAAACAAAATTGTCTGTCGAAATGTCGGACAGAGGTCATATATAAGAGAAGAAGAAGAAGCCATTAAATCAAGAAGTTGAAGAAAAAGAACAACCTTTATTTATTTGAAGTTTTGTTTTGAGGTTAGATAGAATTTACAACGTAAACTTACAAAAATTATTTATCTAAACAACAACGTCAACAACAGATAAATTGAAACAGAACACTCTATAGTTTACTTTATTTATAAAGTACCTGTATTTTAGAGCCACGCTAAATATGAAATATTGTTACATTACTAATACTTTCAGTAAATATAGAAACATCCAACGTTTAGCTAGATATCAATCTTCCAAAGTACCGCCTGTACCGGACCAAACATTTAAAAAAAATCAACAAGTGAACAAAAAAGTTAGTGTGGATAAGAATACGATAGCATTGTTAGAAAGACTCTCTTTAGTTAAAACAGACCCTGTAGAAGGGGTGCAGATACTGGAGGACTCTATAGCGTTCGCTGACCAGATTCTACACATCGACACTGATCATGTGGAACCTCTTTACTCAGTATTAGAAGAGAGGTAAGGTTGAAGATGGTACTAATTCAGGTGGTAATACTTAGGTAGGTATGCCATTAGTAACATTTCATTTAACAATCAATCTTACCCTTTGAAAATATTTCAGGTGTTTGAGTCTTCGGACAGACAAAATAAACCAAGGAAACTGCCAGAAAGACATACTTAAAAATGCAGCTGTAAAGGAAGATGATTATTTTGTAGCACCGCTGGGCAATATCCCACTACATGAAGTCGAAGTTGAAGAAAAAAATCAAAAAATAAAGAAACATGAAATCTAAAATTGAGGCAATATTGCAAATAAAACATTTTTTCAGTATTATAAGCTCTACAACTAGTAGTGTTAAGTATACCCTGGAGAAACCCTCACAAATATTGATGAGAAATATTCACATCAACTGGCTTCGCTACCTTCATGCTAAGACCCAAAAGTCTATGCTGGTTTTTAATCAAAAACCTCTGGCAGATGCAAAACCACCGTTCGGCATCATCCATAGCAGTAATCTTAAGTACAAAGGTGCCATATTAGAACATAACTTGAATGAGTTTGCTCCTACTAAGAATATAAATCTTAGTTTCAGTATAATACTGCCAAGAGATGACCAAATGCAGTATTTTATTCAGTGGTTGAGATATAGAAAATACTGGTGGAGCTCTGTGAGTAATTTTTATAGCAATTTTGTGTTGGGTTTGTAATATATAATTGTTGCATTATTAAAATTTTTTGTTACATTGGTACCTATTTGAAAAAACTATCTAACTTAAAATAATTAAGGTCCCTGAGTCAGTGACGCTTTCCTGGAACACTGGATAAATATTACATAAAACTTACATAATATATAAGCACCAAGCAGATGCTTTGAGAGATCTCATGAGTTTTATGAGTAGTTTTTATAATCATCTTAATTTATATTATTTTTTTCAGATTACTACAACACCCAGTCTCTTTGCTATCGATGACATCAAACAAGGGGAGACTGAAGCAAGTGTAGATATTATTGCGAGACTGTCTTCAGAGTCCCAGCCAGTAGAATGTATCCAAATGAAAATGAATGATCAAGTATGCAAACTTTTTGTAGTCATTTTGTATTCTATCAAAATGGCAATCTTACCCTTTTATTAACAAACTTGATGTAAGCTTAGATATTATGTTGATAGTTTTTTAAATGACATAAAATGAACGTATTTTTCCCTTAAATACTCTCTCTTTGCAGAATTACGAAAACTGTTCCTGTCTATCATGTACAATGTCACTTGAAGGTGCTTTACTGATGTTGCTCTTAGACAGCTCAAATAATTCAGATGGAGAATATTTACGGTTACACAGAAAAGTAGCTCCATACAAAATTTCATTTGCATTGCATTATCAAGGTAACCTCTAACTTTAAACCTACTATCGCAACTGTTTAAATAAATTGATGGATAGAGTAGGTACAGAGTCGGCGGTTTTTACACTTTTGAATTCCAGTTTTGACGCGCGTATACAATTTGACATGAATTATGATTGCACAGTGCACACTCATATCACAGAATACCAAAATTTTTAAAATATACGCGCACACACATTTCTCGGAGGCTTGTAAAATGAAAGGCTTGCTGAAACTTAACTTACGAAATTCGGCTGTACCGTACTGTTTATAGATTTAGGCTGGAGTTTCTGTAACATTTACAATTTTACGATTGACAGAATCGATCAATGAAGAAACGTTGAAGGAACTTGCAAGTTTGCTGTACAACCGATTGAAGCTAGAAAATATATCAGCTTGGTTACCTGACTTTTCAATGGATATTGAGACCCAGGTTAGTGTAAAAAAATATGTTTATTTTAAGTCTAAAACTAAATATTCTAATCATGATTAAAAGCTAGAAAACTATGTGGCATTATTCCTAAGCAGACCAATAGTCGAACCATCCATATTCTTACAGGTCAAAGAAAATCTGCGTATGGGTGTAACATACACTGCAATATTGAGTGAAGGCACCCTTGAAACTGGCATTTTCTACTTGCTCAACAGCAGTACCATGTTGAAGGTAAACAAAAATGGGTGTTTTAAAACCAGCATGATAATTATTCACGTTAGCAAAGCCTACATATCTATTGATTAAAATATTCGCCCAATTGAAATAGATGAGGTCATTTCATTTATCTTGCTAGTGGGAGTCAGCTTGGCTAGCCAATCATCGCAGGCGCTGTGGGAGGCAAATAAAGCATGACTATCATTATACAGATTTGTCCGAATCAGCAGATCTTCATTATAACTGATTTTATTTGTTCATTTTTCAGGAACAAATTCATGTAGCCGACTTCCACACATATGCCGCATTAATTTGTATTGCTAAATAGTTTTATAGGTTGGACAAGTTTGCTTGAATTAAAATGGATAAGGATAACAGTGTGATATAGAGAAGCATTGACATTGCTTAGGTAGGTACCTACCTACTATTGAATATAAAAGTTCTTAGCTAAATGTCAGTCTGTTTATTCTAACCGTCTCGTCGTCGTGTGGGTTAACAAGTAAGTCGAATGACCTAATTAATATGATGAACGTTGGACCTACAAGATAATAGTCATGCAATCACAAGTAGGCGGCACAACCATCTGGTTGTCCACTATAATGTTCTTATTTTTAAGAAGTTAAAAAAATGCGTATCTGATAGCATCAGCTTATTAAATTGTACCTAGCCACATGTCAATCTATTTTTATTTTTTTTATTTTAATAGGACTCCCAACACAGGTTTACACTTTAGTATCAAATAAACTATTGTGTTAGTATATTCGATTTTAAAACCGGTTACAGAAGCGTGCGTGGCGTAACTTGTATCAGTCTGATCGTCTAAATTAGGAAACGTTCTGCGCGGCCACAATTCGGATAGGTGACCGTTGGTTACATTCATCCATCCCAACTCTACTAGTAGGCGGCTGGTAGACACCGTAGGAATTATAATAATAGCCATAAACTTAAATACAAACAAGGTTGGTCACATTTAAATTTTATTTATTCAGAACTCCTAAAAGGTACAATAATTATAGATAAGATTCTTATAACTAAACTGTAAATGTAAAAAATGTCGATTTACCTTTTACAATGTAAAAATTTTAATTGCACACGAGAGTTCACCCTTCCAGTGTATTTTTTATTATCCTTTATCAGTAAATTAATAAGAACTCTGAAAAAAGTTACATTAAAATAAGAGATTAATTAAGTTATACATAATTATTATAGTTAAATAGAGGAATGATAAAATATAGCAGCAGAGTTCAAGCTAAAAACACATCTAGGTCCGTAAATTCAACTAATAAATAGGTACACAATTAGAAGATATCAAAATAACGTGAAAGGCAATTAGGTAGGTAGTAAATAATACTAGTTTTGGTTTATTTCACTTAATTAGTAGGTTGTCTGTATACCTATTAGATAAGTTTACGTGATTCAAATACATACCTACTTCTTTACTACGCTACCTAGGTGTTTTAGTAAAACATCAAACTTTACATTATTCCAACCAAAATACTTACATTGAAATTAAAAATATTACCTACTTCACACTTCACAAGCAAACTAAGTAAATATGCGTAAACACATTATAGGTCATATTAAGATTTTACAAACACAGAATAATAAAGCGTTCGAATTCATCTTACTGAAGACTGTAGATATACCTACGACAATATCTTCAATTTTACCACTTTCGTTACTTGTACCAATGCGGTTTCGGTTTGATTCACCAAATCCACGTTTAGCTTCTCGTATATGTAATTATAGCAATATAATAATGTACCTACCTATATTTTGTGCTACGGAAAAATCTAATGAAACAAATGGGTAAATTCTGATCAATAGCACATTTAATTGGTTTATGGAAAATTATTAAATACAGTAAAACTGTTATTGATCATTACACACAAACTGAGATAGTGTGGACTTTTAAATTGTGTAAATAATTTAGTTTACATTGTTCTTTATAATTATCAAAAACCTTCTTGATGCAAACTCTATGTCAGAGTACTCAATGACCAGCTCCAAATTGGAAAAAATCGTTATTACTTGACTTCACAAGTGCACATAACACTGAACATCACACATAATGGTAGTTAACTTTAAATTGATAGTACATTATGTTTGTACAACTAGATCTTAGGTAATATTGGCTCATACCAAACATTCAGACATATAACATTCATTCTGATTAAGTAAGACCAGCTGATATAACTAGGGCGCTATAATGTTACCCATTGGGCAGAGCAGGGTAATAGAAATGAGGGCCTGGACACATCGCCCCGGCGCCGAATGTACAGCGCGCCGCGCCGGCTTTCGGCAGCAACCATTGGATGTGTCATTTCTTTTGAACGCAGAACGGTGGATTTCTCAACTGCCGGTGACTTGAGCCGGGGGGCGCGGCGGCGGCGCCGTGCCGTGCTGACGTATCCAGGCCCTATGCATCAATACTGCTAACTTTAATGCAACATTGTTATATCAGCAGGAATGTACGCTATTATTTATTGTAATTCTCTCGCAAGTTCATCTATGCCGGCAATTGTAGCTTCTTTCCTTTCAAAACTGGAACAAAAAAATAATCACAGTGATAAAATTTTTACATTAAGATTTTTTATTGCTTACATGTACGTTACAAAATATGGGCACCCAGATCTTAGTGGGTAGGTACATGTACCCCGTAGGGGTTCTGCAATTTGCACTTAGATTAAAAGATTCATAACGTTAAGCTTTTTCAAGTAGCTTGATTTGGTTTTTAATATTTATGGTGGTGTACTGTTAATGCAACTTTATTAGAAATTAGTAATGCAAATGAAAGTGCAATAAAATGATTGAACAGTATTGTCTACATCTGCAAGATAGTAATGCAATGTCTGTCTGCATCTGCATAGCATATTGCCCTTGAACAGGTAGGTAATAAAAGAAGAATACCTATTTTATTTTACAAAGTTACAATTTCTAACTGTTTGTAAAAAAAATCAGACCCAACTAGTAATTCAACTGGCATGCATATTCATTATTGTAAGTTAGAACTTACTTATATCAGGTGATCGAAGCTTATAATTGATTAAAATGAATCTGTTTGGGGTATACATGTATTTAGAAATATGATTACCTTTAGTAATATAGAGGTAGAAGAAATCACAGTACAGAACCGTCTGCACAATTCCAGCAATGATAGCAATTAACTCATAGTGATCTTCCACCATGTAACGGTAAACCTGCAACAATTATTTATTTTTTAATGTTAGGTACTAGATATATTTTATTACAACATAAATACTAAGAAAAACTCAAGTGACATACTAAACTAACAAACTCAAATACATAACCATGTATAATGAATGATAATCAAATTAGTGATACATCATATTGCTTGTAATTACATTATGATTGATTGAATACTGATTATGTGGTCAAACAGCTTATTAAATATAGCTTACCCAGTTTAAGAGGTATAGTGCTCGGTAGGATCCCAGGGCAAATAAATAGTGTGAAGTAATGCTTTCAGCCTCCCCAGTCTTCGATACAAGGAACAACTGTGGCAGAATAGCCACTGACTCCAGATATATTGAAAATGTCCATAAAATCTGAAACATTCAGTCATTTAATTCTATCAGCCATCTGGTTCCCATATTACAAGCATTGCTTAGTTTGGGACTAGAGGGTGTTGTGTGACATGTCCCTGAATATTTATTTATTTATTTATTATTTAGAACTCATTGGGTTATTTGGTTTATTTACCAAAAAAAAGTTTACAAAATGTAATCAATTTAAATTACCAGAGGTCCCCACACTATATCTAGCCTGTCTTGCAGGAGGCCAAGTACAAAATTGATATAATGATGAGGTCAGCAACCTAGTGATAAGTTGTTTTAGCATAATTTTATTATGGGTCTCAGGACTGTGGTACTACCTACCTACATGATTGTAAGTAATTATATCGATTGAAATTGAAACAGTTTAGAATATTGTCACAATGTGGATAGGGTAGGCAACTGACAAATGCCATAATAATAGTTGTGAAGCGCAAGTAAAGGACTTACCTCCATAACTGTGAACTCATGGTTGATCAGTAGTGCCAGCACCAGACATGGCACTAGCAAAAATTCAATTCTGAAGGTATCGTGGTTGTGGTCGTATGTGGCTTTGAACTTCACATACATCAAGTAAATAGTCGCGAATGAAGCGCTGATGAAGACAAACTTCATCACCGTGTTGTACGCAGAAACATACGTCGTCAGCAGGTCGAGGTACCGTGTCGTGTATACTATCGCGAAGAGTATCTGACTCTTGCCGGAGATGCCTGAAATTACACGAAACGTAACAACGTCAAACAGTCCGACAAGCCGGCATTCCACAGCTCTTCACACTTACCAGCGCATGATCTCGTCTTCCATATCTTCAGTAACAATATTATAATAGCTAAAAGGTGAGATAAATCACCGAGCAAGCGGAATATGTTCATCTTTTAATTTATTTGGGAAAAATCGGTATCAGAGCGCCGCGTACACTATCATTGAAGCAAAAATGACGTGGCCTGGCTTTTTTTTTTGACAAACTTGACAATGTTTTGACTTTGACATTTACAAATTTACGGTCATCTTCATTATCCTCAGACACGTATGTTCTGTGGTCCTCACTGCATTCCACTCATGTCATTCATTATTTTATTTCGTTGATTTCGTTCATTCATTCATTTCCAGTCAAATAAATAAAATAGAACCACGTTTTTTCAAAATTTGGTTAGTTTTTCGGATTTCTTCTAGTGTAGAGCAAACAAAATATTTTGCTAATTACGATTCTAATATTACTGGAATACAACGCTCAGAATGGTGCGTCATAACAATCAGTTACCGAATAACCTGACGCAGCTACAAAACTTGATCAAGAGGGATCCGGAATCTTACAAAGAAGAGTTCCATCAGCAACTGGCTCACTTTGATACGACTCTAGAGATATTCAACCTAAATCCTACACAATACAACAAGAAATTAGATGAGCAGTCTATGTTTCTTGCACAAGTGGCACAATGTTTTCTAGAAGAAATGAAGTTTTTCCCACAAAAAATTGTGGATATTCTAAAATCTCACAACACAATCTTACACAACGACATGAGACTGTCCCTATGTAAGTGCCTAATTCTGTTGAGAAACAAAAATTTCATTACACCTTTCGATCTATTGGAATTATTCTTCTCATTATTGAAATGCCAAGATAAGTATTTGAGGGAGTTCCTGAAAACTCACATCATTACTGATATAAAAAATATGAATATGAAGCATAAAGACATGAAATTTAATTCAACTCTACAGAACTTTATTTTCTCAATGTTGAAAGATTCTGATGCAAAGGCAGCTAAGCTATCTGTTGACATTTTGATTGAACTGTACCACAAGAACATATGGAATGACCATAAAACGGTCAATATTATTGCCGATATTGGATGCTTCTCAAAAATCACCAAAGTCATGGTGGCATCTCTGAAGTTCTTTTTAGGAAGAGATGAAGAAGACAAAGAGGAAAATTCAGACAGTGAAGAAGAAATTGACCCAAAAGACACCATGATGGCAAATAAGTTCAACAAGAAAACTCGAAAGAGGGAAAAAATGGTTGATAAAGTAAAAAAGATGGCCAAGAAAATGAAAAAGAAGAAACAGAAAGCCCCATCCTTCAACTTTTCTGCGCTGCATCTTATCAACAATCCACAAGGATTCGCTGAGAAGTTATTCAAACAACTGGAATCTACAAATGAGAGGTTTGAAGTGAAGCTAATGTCACTAGATGTTATTTCCAGGCTCATTGGTCTGCACAACTTGTTCCTATTTAACTACTATCCATTTATTGCTCGTCTACTGATGCCCCACCAGAGAGAAGTCACACGCATCTTGCAATTCTCTGCTCAGTCCTTGCATGAGCTGGTTCCCCCAGAAGTTATTGATCCAGTCATGAGAGCCATAGCCAATAACTTTATTACAGAAAGGAACTCAACCGATGTAATGGCAGTTGGTTTAAATGCTGTACGGGAGATTTGTTCTCGCTGCCCTTTGGCTATTGGAGAAGACTTACTGAGAGATTTAGTGCAATATAAAAATTATAAAGAGAAGTCAGTCATGATGGCAGCAAGATCATTGATTCAACTGTACCGACACTCCATGCCTGAACTTTTACATAAACGAGATCGAGGAAGGCCAACTGAGGCTACTGTAGAGTTGAAAGGCAAGAAATACGGTGAAGTGGATACTAAAAATTACATACCAGGCTCAGAAGTATTGTTAGAGAAGGAAGAAATGAAACCAGCTCTTAATAAGAGGAAGAACAAAAAGAAAGATGAAGATTCAGATGAAGAATGGGTTGATGTTGCATCATCTGATGATGAACTCAACATCTCTGACAGTGATGAAAGTGATAGTGAAGCAGAAGAAGATGAAGATGAGAATAATAAAACAACAGATCAAGGTGACTCACTCAACAATACTGATGATTCAACTAGAAAAGTATTAAAGGCCAAATGCAAGCCAGACCTTAAAACTACTGAAGAAAGAGTCAATACTGCTAGAGAAATTGCTATGGAGACAATATTCACAGATGATGATTTTAAAAGAATCGAAGCTGCCCAAATTAAAAAGAATCTGACTGGCACTAAAAGAAAGCACAATGTCATTGAAGAAGAACAAAATGAATCTGGTGAGTTAGTACAACTTGCTGATATAGAAAACATTTATAAAAAAAGAAAACATGACAAGAATGCAAGAATGGAATCTGTTATGAAAGGACGAGAAGAGAGGGACAAGTTTGGATATAAAGATCGCAGGAAAAATATCCATTGCTCTAAAACTAATAGGGAAAAAAGAAAGACTAAGAGCTACCAAATGGTAAAACATAAAGCTAAGGGTAAAGTGAAGAGATCATTCAAGGACAAGCAAATCGCTTTTAGAAATTATTTGGTAAAACAAAAGAAAATGAAATAAATAACTAAACCGATAGGTAGGTACATAACTACATAATAAGATCTTTTATTTCTTTTCAATGAAGTCTGTTAATTAAAAAAGTGTATAGTGTAATATTAGAATATGTATATTAGATATAATATTAGAATCTGCTAATTAGCTGAGGAGTAATAAAATTCGCTTTGTCATATTTTGAGGCTTTGTCACTATTTGACATTACCTGTTTAAACAGCTGGCTGACTAAAGTTATGCAACGATTACAAAGTAGGTAGGTAAGATACCTACACATGCAGGTACCTACATAACATACACATAGATAAAATAGGTACATACAAGTACCTAGCGACCACTACCAATGTACAGACCCGTTCACCGAGATGTCCCCTGCCTTTGTAACTTTTGTAAGCGAAGTGCCAACATCACGGCGGCAGGGAACATCTACAGCGGTGCGGTGAGCGGTCTGTAATGTAAACCAGCACAGGCTGTGCTGGTTCTTTCAAAGTTGCTGTGCGCTTGCGCTTTCAAAGTTCTTTCAAACTTTGAAAGCACGGGTGAGCCCTTCTCTCTGGGTGAGCCAGACGGCCGGATGACGTCCGAAATCGCCGGGCTCAAAACAGATTTTACAAATCCAAACTGCAAAATCGTAGAAAATTCCGTTTTTTGAGATATCGCAAAAATTTTATCACTGTTATGTCTTTGACGTAAAAATCTATCGACCTACATCAAAAAAAATTATGCTCATCTTCCATCCATTGGAGATTGGGCCCCAAGCCGATTATTCCGAACCAGCCGTGCAAGTACCGTTCTTGTCGATCGCTTAATTTGACATTTAGAATCGTCAAAATTCGATACTTCGTACTTGCAACTATGGATAAAACCATTTTTATCGAATTTTGACGATTCTAAATGTCAAATTAAGCGATCGACAAGAACGGTACTTGCACGGCAGTTCTAAATGTCAAATTAAGCGATCGACAAGAACGGTACTTGCAGTGCGGGAGGCAATAATTGACAACATGATTTTTGTCAACCAAATAAAATACGACCTGATAATCCGTGACACTGCTTTGAATTATCGGACTGTATTTTAACATGTTGTGAATTATTGGCCGTATGTAAACAGTTACAGGTCGATAAAACACATCACGGTTTTGTACAGCCTAATAATTCACTACATAACATAGTCCTACCTAATAAAATACCTAGACCGGTATACCTACCTACCTTCTTATATATCTACCTACTTACCTACTAATACTAACTCAATATGAAATGAGTAAGATAACGAATGATTGACGTCAAGAAAATGTTTGTACTATTTTCAGGAACATCATGTTTTAGACCCTGAAAAGGAGGGCTGAATTAGAATCCATGGGGCTCAATGCCATTTATGAGGAGGAGGCAGCCAGGTATTTTTTTTTGTACTTACCATTAATATTATAAATGTCAAAGTTTAGACGTTTGTGTTTCTTTCTCGCTGTACTGTTCCGATTTGGATGAAACTTGTACAGGGTGTAACATAAAATAACCTTTAAATAATTATAACCTTTGTATGTACACGAACCTGCCTCTATAGGCACCTCTCTCTAGACTTCAAGGTTTGCTGGAAGAAAACTCTTGTTAGGGTTAAGCTCGTCTTTGTACATGTCATCTATTTCTGTCTTTTGTTTATGTCCTGTTTTGTGCAATAAAGAATTAAGAAGATCTGTTCTTAGGAACCATGACACCGATTTTAGTAAAAATGGTACCTAGTCACTTCGAACACCTACTAAAAATAAATTAAAGTGTCAAAATAACGGTGTACACTTAATTTAAAACTATTATATTATCAGGTACCCGGATGCGGCACCCCACCTACTGTGGGAAAGTGTTGCGCCTTCGATGCGCAAGTGGCGGCGTGCCCAGCAGCCAGGTGTGCCGGCCACATTGTCAAATTATGCAGTGGCACTGGAAGTGCACTCGCGCCACAGCCCACTACTGCTGGGCACGGTTGCAGATGCCGACGACGCCACTGCCACTGCCGTAATACTAATGAACGAAGGATTCGCCTACTGCCTCCAACACAGTTCGACCATTATAATCGATGGAACATTTCAAACGGTGCCCGCCGGCTTACCAGCATTACAATTACTTACTATACACGGAGTCATAGAAAATCATTATTTCCACCCTATCGTGGTTTTAATGACCAATAGAAGACGGTCCCTCTATGAAGCCGTTTTAGGCCGAATTTGGGCGGCAGCTGGGCGTCCTACACCGGAGCACCTTGTAACCGACTTTGAGTCGGCCCTACAAACCGCACTCGGGTCTGTCACAGGTGTTCCGGTGCAAGGCTGCATCTTTCACTTCGTCCAGGCGTTGTTGCGCCGCGCTCGTCAAGAGGGACTTGAAGTGTGGCGCAACACACCTGGATGGGAATTGATGCAGGTTTATGGTAGCCTAGCTCTGCTGCCGCCGGCACAGGTGGCCGTTGGCCTTGCTGAAGTGCGGGGCATTGCAGTGAAAGCGGGTTTGCCCTTTAATGAAAGCTTCCACGATTATTTCCAGAGCTACTGGATAAACAGAGTAAGTTACATTTTATTATATATAATATATTATATTCATGTTCATGGTCACACAACGCCCTCTAAGCAAAGCTTGTGATATCACAAGCTTTGCTTGTGATATCACAAGCTTTGCTTGTGACAATATCCTGACAATATTATTGGTAAGTTTTTTTTTATTTTAACATAGTATGGTACGCACAACCCTCAGCAAGCAACAATACAGTAAGTTAGGTGCAACAGGCGATTGCGCATGTATGTACTGATGTGCACAAAAATGGGTTCTGCCCAGATACTGCAGAGGGACAAAGATCTGTTGTTAGTAGTACTTAGGTACAAAAACAACCTTTGATTTTCGATCATCCTTAGTTGACCGAGCGAGCGAAGCGTCTCAGTTTCCACATTGGCCAAAAATGCGTTTGTCCGGATGTCTGTCTGTTCTCCTCTACAGGTCGCATTTTTTCAACCGATCTGGACTAAACTTGGTACACAGGTTATATGAATTATTTGATTTTTTTTGTCGTCGGGGATTTTTGATCGGGGGGAAAATAGGGGAGAAAAGGAGGAAAGTTTGCTGTAGCGTTATTTATCGACGGATTTCAATAAAATTTGAGGAACACACGTAAGATTTTATTCTACACAAGATGGTGTAAAAACATTTCCAAAAAGGGGGAGTAGAAAGGGAAAAAAAGGGGAAATTATTTTTTTATTTATTTCCCGAAAATTGACTTCTACCAATATCAATAAGACTACACAGTCCTCTTCGCCTTTACGAGACAAATCCGTAGACACGAGATTCGACCTCCTAGGACCAAGGGAACGCGAGTAATCGCTAAAACTTGTTAATTGGTTCAAAAGTCTACATAGGCCTATTGGAAAATTCAAGCACCTGAAATTCGATTTAGCCAGGGTAAAAGGGAAAGTGTCGGTTATTGTATGGTTATAAAGGCTTGCGAGGTCTATGTTCTCACAGGACAACTAGTGTACATAATCAATAGTTTAATTTTTGCCCAATGTAAACATAATTTTAAAATCATAACCCTTTGTAATAATGCATTTTTCTTTTCAGACATAATAGCAGAAAAATTTTCAGTGAGCGCTTCGCGACTTGAAGCCCATCGAAGTGGAAATCTCCCTTAAAGAAACCGTGAACGACATTACATTCGGTCCAATATCCAAAACCGAAACCAAAGGGCTCTTGAACGAGGGTTAATTACCCTAAGAGAATTTCTTCGAGCCACCAGCCGGTTGCTTGACGTGGGTGTCGGAGTCGTCATAGACGACGCCGACGTCCCTGTTGTGGCACTCGAAGTACCTAGAGGTCGAGATAGCACCGGAAGTAGAGGTTGAGGTGCCACCGGCACTGGATAGAGGAGTGCCACCAGCTAGAACACCTTCTCCAGTACAAGCAAACCCACCACCTCGGCTACTCTGCGGCGTGTGCCTCGACATCGAGCCAATAGTAGCTCTAATACCTTGTGGCCACGTCATTTGTGGGGGATGTCATGGTAATTTAAGGCAAAATGTGTGCCCATTTGGCCGAACTTCCATCGGTAACATTCAGAGATTATTTATGGGAGTACTAAACAATCTTTGAATATTTCTAGTTTTACTAGTCCGGTTTTAGTTTTTAAACTTACTTTTTTACAAGTTTTAATTTGACTGTGTGGGTTTTTATGTTTGTTTAGCCAAGCCAGGCTTGCAAGCCAAATTTGACCCATTTCCTGATGTCCGATTTAGCTATTTTGGCACACCTACCTATTAGTCTTCAGTGTCAATGTAATAATAATCAGCGAGCTGATCTGATGATGGAGCCGGAAGGTGTCCCTTTTTTTTTAATCTGTTATGACTATATTTACGCAGAAACTATTTTATTTAATCAAAACTATTTTATTGAGTTTTGACTTAGGTATTAGTCAGAACTACCCGCTACCGGGTATGGGGAAATGCCTTCCCTCTAGTATTAGTCAAACTAGTTTTCACCAGTTGTGAGTTATATCACTTATTATTTTTATATTGTAGTACCTAAGTACCTACCTAGTTTACACCCTATTAGGTTGATGCATAATATGTACAGTTATTATTATATGTGTCGCGGTTTGCCTAAAAGTTTCCCTATTTTTCGGGAAAAGGGAGATAGGTGGCTTGTTGGTAATGGAGATTCGAGAAAACCATTCGTAGCATCTATTAGTTTGTGGAGAAAACTGAAATGAAAAAGCCTTGCCAGCAGGTTCTGATTTTTGTAGTTGTTGTAGGGTTTAGTGGCTGATACCTAGGCCAAGGAAGACTTTCGTCGTACCGGAGGACCGGCACTATTGTGTTAGGCGGTATCAACTTCCCAAACTCCTGCGTCGAAGGCCGGTGACGCGCCCGCGAGTTGCGTGCGTGTTCTGTTAGGTCTGCGGAAGGACTGTTACCTGGATTGTTTCATTTATTTTGAGGCGTGGCATCTGAGAACTTTCCCAGCATTTTTTCACCTCCTAGAAGAAGGTGTTTTCCGAGAGGACTGTGTTATTCAGGGATTCCATAGCCGGGAAGGAACGTGTTGTGCTTGTGTGACACTGGGGAGTATCGTGAGTAGGGAAATCTTTACTCAGACCATTTATTTTGGGTATTTGACGATGATGCTGAAGCGGCTTCTGTCGCTGTAGGACACCTAGGTTAGGTTAGGCCTAGGTAGGTTGTGTTGGCAGCTCCCTGTGTTAGGTAGGGTAAAGTTAAGCTTCTTGTTTCATTTTATCGGTCCAACCCGTCAGGTTGGTGGCGCCCAATTTTGTTTGTACAACTTTCATATATTTTAACTTATCAATAACTAGTGACATTATCTCTGGTGACCTACTCTAAAACATCCCGCTGAGTTTAGCTGGCATTTTTTTTGCAGAGAGTAGGTAGGTTGTAGTTTTCAAAATAGATTCAAAACAGACAAGCGTCACAGCTCAGTCGGTAATTCGCATCTCAGTAGCATGCATTCTCCTTTCATCCGTCTTTTTCTTTGCCCAACACTGATCCATACATCGCGACAGGTCTATTTTAATAGTTATAATATTCATTTTATTGTACTCACCTACAACCCATTATTTTGTTATAGGTATGCAGCTCAATATTGTGAAGGTTGAATGATGGAATAACAATCCAAGGATGGAAACTGACTATACTACTCGATGATCCATCATAAAATGAATACAGTACAATCGCTATTGAAAAGTATGTTTGGTGTTGTACCGCCATAAAACATAGTTTTTTTTAACAAATTGTTGATATTAAAGTAATAAATCTATTGCATTTTTAACAAGTTTTATTATAGGTTAAAAATAAACAGTAAATTAGGTAAGTAGGTATGTAAAGAAATCAAAATGCAAAGTTCTTTCTCAGATTCTTTATCCTCGTAGCTAAGCATAGGTAATAGCTATGACAACTTAATTTATATATTAAGTTTCTACTAGGTTCCTACATTTTATCTAAAAAAAATTATAATGTATTACTTGGATAGGTAGGTACAAGACAGAGCTTAGTTTTATAATTTAAAGAAATCTGATTACCAATATCACCTCAACCAGAGTTTACTTTTGTTGCTATTGAATTCTGGTCAACTCTCATCTATTTACTAATCAAAGGCAATGCATGCTGGTTTGTGTCTGTATAATCCAGTATTTGTCATTTTCTCTCCTTAGGCCACATATTGCAAAAACCTGTAAAATACAGAAAGGTATTGACTGTTGCTAATATGTAGGACCTATACCTATTGCATTCAAAAGACTTAATCTACTCTAAGGTAGGTACTATGAGGTCCTATTTGCTTAGCTCATAGTTTTGTGTACTTCCTAATGTGATACCTATGGGGAGTGATAGAGATGTTCAGTCTTATGTAGAAACCACCACAAACCATTTACCCAGAAGAGGTGATGATGTCTCAGTAGGTACCTTTTACTTTTAATACATACATACATAATAAAAATGACTGGTGTCACAGCTCAGTCGGTAATAGCTTTGCCTTCTGTGCTGTGAGTCGTGTGCTCGATCCCCGCTGAGAACAAACATTTGTGTGTGGCAAACATAGGCTTTGAATTATCATGTCGTCAAATATCAACCCGTAACAATAATCCACAACATGATCTTACGCAGCAAATAATGTACACCACGATAATTCATTACATGTTTTGAATTATTTGCTGCGTATTATTGGGGTGTAAATTATTGGGATGTCAAATATTTGGTTGCGTAATATATGGACCCACTGAACCAACTTCAACTGAATGATATTTCGTATTGTCAATGTCATGTCTTTCAATTTTGTAGTTCGTGATTCGGTCCCAAAAACAAAACAATTGCTTTCTTTCTTTCTGATAATTTAGATAAGTTTCAACAATGTTGAAACCAAAAGCTCTTACTCAAGTTCTAAGTCAAGCAAATACTGGTGGAGTGGAAAACACGCTGTAAGGACATTTTCTAAATAATGTAGGTAGGTACCTAAATTGTAGATTTATTCCTAAGCATTACACATACTTTGTTTTAGATTGCTCAATCATCAAGGCGCTCTCCTAGCATATTCTGGTTACAATGATAAGGATGCGAGAGTCACAGCAGCGATCGCAAGCAATGTATGGTCTGCGTATGAGAAGCATGGAAGAAATGTATTCAAAGAAGACAAGCTGCATTTCATACTAGTTGACTGCCTCAATGGAAAGATAGCAATAACACAAGTGGCAAATTTGTTACTGTGTCTTTATGCAAAGGAAACCGTGGGCTTTGGAATTCTGAAAGAGAAAATAAATGCCATCGCACAGTACCTTGAAGGACCACTAAAACAAGTTGCTACATCATAACAATAATTGCATTTTAATACCAGTGTTACATGCTGAAACATTATAATTATTACCTACATTTAAATTTAGGCTTACGAAAAATTTATATCTACATAAAACCTACCTAACTTGGCATGTCATGTTTTGTTATTACTACCTTACTACCATTAGCAATAAAAGGATGTAATTATGTAAAATCAAAATTCAGAGGGAAGAAATTAATATATTTCAGAAAAACTATTATATAACATACATACCTACAGTAACTAGCTATCTCCTACTTAGTATCTATCTCATCTAAAATAACTATAACCTTTTGTATGTATGCCGAAACACAGATCCACACCAGACCATCCATCATAATCATCATGATCCATTTTCTATTGTTTCTAATCCAGGCAAATTAGAAGTTATTATACCTAATCTTTCTAATATAGTGTTTCATAGATGCGTATTTTATGGGCTTATTCCTGACAGAAAACCAAGACTAGATAACTGGTTATCTAAGAGGAATTTTTTCCTCAGATAACTGGTTATCTCAAAGGATTTTTTTTCCTCGTAGATAACCGCGGTTATCTGTTAGGAAAAAAATCCTCTCAGATAACTGGTTATCTCAGAGGATTTTTTTTCCAAACAGATAACCGACAGTAAACGGTTATGGTTAGTTTACAGAAATTATACCTCCTGCTAGATAACTGCAGTATTTAAATAGTTAACTTAGAAAACGCATCCAGCATAACTTGTTAATACGCAATGCATTACCTCAGAGGGTATGTTCTCAATGGACTTGCACTGTGAGATAATGTGTTATAGGCAAAGGTAACCGCTTAACATCAGGCGGACCTTCTGTTTATTTCAAACCCTTTTCTCATAAAGAAAGTAAAACCTTTCTTATCAGTTAACAAGTTATGCTGGATGCGTTTTCTAAGTTAACTATTTAAATACTGCAGTTATCTAGCAGGAGATATAATTTCTGTAAACTAACCAGTTATCTAGTCTTGGTTATCTGTCAGGAATAAGCCATTTTATTATACAAAATACATAGCATAATACACTAAAGAACTAACAAGTGTAACAAGACAGATGCAGGAATCCTCTACTCATTTTCTATTGATATTCTCTACACAGTATTTTAATAATAAGTAAAGTACCTAACATTAGAAATATGTCGTCATTCATTTTCATTGTTGATAACAACTTTTTGTAACTCTTGAAAAAGTTTGTGTTTTTCTCTCTTGTGAACTCTTAACTCATGGCTTAGTAATTTCTTCCTGTAACAAAATAAGGGTATAAAATAATAGTAAAGGCCATGGGGCAATGCAGGTCTCCACTCGCATCAATATAATATGGCTATAAATTAGTTTTGTTATTTTTAAGTAGTTATTTGTTCTATCGAAATCTCTATTGCAGCGGGAATTATAAAAATGCAATATAAAGTCATTATTTTGATGACACGACAGGAAAACGGGACTGTGACATCTTTTTTTTCCTTCATAATATAAGGTTAGAAAAGTCTAAAGACTCTTTGGACAGTTTGCTGGCTCACAAGGCAGATGAACTCCGAACTAAAAAAAAATTTTTTTTCTTGAGGAAGGTACCTAAATAAAATAAAATAGAATATTTTTTTGTTCGGTAAGCACCTACATAGATATTTAACCTAGGTAGGTATCTAACAAAACAAGTGACAATATAGCTAATAAAATAAACATGAAGTATTATTTAGATAAAACCTTCTTTTTCAATCACCTCTTCCCAATCGCAACAAGCCATGTAAAACTTTTTTAAAAAAAGAACATCCCTCTATGTTTTTTGCGGGAGTCCGGATAGAACTTGAAAAGCGCACGCATTTATACTTTTTATCTGGCTTTTCTTTCATTGATTTTCGGGAGTTTTAACCGATGAAAATATGGAAAATACCGATAAGAAGTATGAGAACGGTGCATCAACAATATGTTTAGACCCTAGAAGAAGATTGTTGGTTAATATTGTCAACCAGTTAATATTGTTGAAGCTGTGTCATTGTAGATAGCCCCAATTCAGGTATGTTTGTGCCATTTTATTTTATTTTCATGAGACGTAACAAGTCCACTCCACGGAGGACGTACCTACCCTTTGTGGCATTGTAGCGCGTCCATCTCAGACGCTCAGCGAACTATACAGAGCTATGATGGATGTTTCAATATGTGATAAAACTTGAATCGAGGAACTCCGTAGAAGAACTAATATCGACATATTAGTTATTTAAGAGTTTTGTTTGTGTTTATTTTTTTATTATACCCTGACTTGTACTCGTACCTAAATAAAATGCAATTCATTCACTCAAACCACTACTATCGTTTGCTATTATGTTTAAGTAGGTAGGTAGGTCATGGTATGTACCTAGGTAGGTATAACAAACAAACGTAACAAACGATAGTATCTATGATATTACTTATCACAAACTTCGAGAAAAGCCGCAGGTGAAAGCTAGTAAATCAAACAAATACAAACTGTCAATTAAGTCATCGAAAAATACCATTTTTTGGCAGACTCTTGTTTTTTGACGAAGTTTGGATGTCGAATAACTAAGTATTCCCGTTGCTTTTTAATAAAATTATTACGTATATTAAAACTACGTTACAAGTACATTGAAACAAAGTAAGTTTCATTAATGCGAGTTTAAAAAAATCGGGACCTGGGCTCCATAGATTTTTGCCCCAGACCCTTTCAAAACTATAATGAATTGATGAGTGCCTATTTATACATAATGGAATTAAGACTCAATTTTACATGTGACTAGAGTATTTATAATATAACTAGTATACTGCTTACCTGGTACTTAGATCCCTGCCACATATGGAACAGCGGTATCTTATGTTCAGATGTGCTGAGTCGTAATGTTCTTGCATTGTTTTTTCCTGACGAAACAGCTTCTTGCATTTGCTGCACTGGAAATATATTTCAAAAATCAACTATAATCCCTAGTCCAGATTTTAAAGAATCTTGAAGCCCAGAAGCACATTAAAACACATTCATTTGATAATGTTTTGCTTACCTCAAACTTTTTACCAACATGTATAAGCTGATGTTTTCTGAGATTACTTGGGTTAGAAAACTTTGCTGGGCACTTGGAACAGAGGTACCGATGCTCTCCTGTGTGAACTCTCATGTGGCAAACCAAGTACGCTTTTCTTTTGGCTTTATAAGGACAGAGATCACAAGAATACTCAAATGTTTCTTTGTGGACCTGCCTATAATAAAAATAATATTATTTCCTTGTCTACCTTGAAATAATCTTAATTTATTATGAGTAATTTTAAGATTCTTACATATGATTGGCCAGTGAACCCGTGGAATAGTATATTTTTCCACACTGATGGCAGGTATATTTGTTGGGTCGTAGGTGTACTATATTGGTGTGCTGGGTCAAATTAAGCACAAGCTTGCCACACTGGGGACATGGTTTGTAGATGCAACTGTTCAAGCTTTTATGTTTGATCATTTCTTCCTGAAATCAAAAATTGCATAATAGGAGTGTGGAGGACATAATGCCATAATTTTTATCATCACTAAAATGCACTTTAGCTACCTTAGTGTTAAACTTTATATCACATTTTTTACATTGGGGTTCTCTTAGCTTCTTTTCTGTTCTAGCTAACAACTTTAAAAAGTGCCTTTTGACTTGTCTGTGTTTTGCGCTATCAAGATTCTTCATACATTTAGATGTTTTATTTTTCATAATACTTTTATGTGTCATGTTTCGCCTGGTAACAGAATTGCCTGGTGAATTATCAAGGCCTTGTTCATCATCAAAAGAATTATTAAACTTAGTGGAGTGTTTTTTTCGGGCTTCTCTTCGTTGCCTCATTTGATGGATTAAGAGTTTGAAGTCATGCATCACCATGGGTTGTGAAGTGGTAGCTGGAAATATAGTGTACTTACATAAAAATGTATACAATTTTAGATGTAGTGAAATTCACTTAAATATTAAAATATCTACCTATGAGTGTTTCAGATGATATTGATTTGCGAAACATCATATCTGAATTCTCACATTTCTTTTTAAATTGAAATGCTACTTTGAGCTCCTCCAAACAGACCTTGCAGACATATTTTGGATAATAATCAGCTTCATTTATCTGTAACAAAGACCATGTTATTGGAAAATTTAAAATTGCCATCAGTTTTATTATGATGCAATATTGAAAAGAAATCTACTCATTGTGATCCTAGGTGCACTTGGTATACTTACTGAAATATTAGCTACAGCTCGTATAGCGCTCATTATTATTGTGTCATCAATCCTATTAGTGACAGGTATGTCTGCAGCATTGGTACAAACTCTGCAGATCATGTCTCCACCAAATATTTCATGTCTGTAAGACGTAATCATAGGTAAGACCATGGTTTAATTAAAGAGGGGCAAATAATGGCAAGATTTGTATATGTATATTTGTTCCGATTTATGAATTGAGGTACCAAGGTAATGCTGAGTAGGTTCCAACTGGCTGGTTGATAGAAATCGACCAGTAGGTAGGTACTAGGTGATAAACTGGTTAAGAAAATTGATTCTAGGTTCCTAACCCAATCCAAAAAATTTGTTTACACTGGATAGACTTTACATTATTGTTACTTTACTCACTTGTTTTGTTTATATTCCTGTTTTATAGTGAAATCTTTTTTTTTATGTCTTATTGATTTCCATAACAAATACTCCATGATATTCTGTACTTTCGGCAGGTAGGTACTAGTTTTCTTTGATTAATGCTCTTGCTTACTATAAATCTCACTATATAATTTCGAGTAGGTAGTCTACCTTCTACCTACGGCTGGGTAGCTAGGTATTGTTCTATTAGAAAATAATATTCAACTTCAACTTCTTGGATGTGCACTAAATTATTTTCATCAGAATCAGATCAGAAGCAAACCAAAACCTTTTATAACTTCGTTTTAATATTAATATAGCCTCTGTCCGTCATTTCGACAAATTCGACAGACAATTTTATTTTGCCCAAACCAAAATCACATCACAATCACAATATTCATTCACAATGAAATGCAATGAAAAGAAAATGATGATGAGTACGTCTATGCGTAGCATCTATTAGTCTGTGAGTTACAAAGAGGCAGAAACCCTATACATGGAGATGCCTCATTCTTCTATACAAAATAAATCGACACATAACCTGTCAAATATTATTTGGTTTCTTTTTAACCAAACAAATACTGAATGTGTTGAAAGAGATAGACAATATTTTGTTCATATGATTTTTTTTTGTGACGTCATTTTATGTTTGCGTAACCAGCGCCGCCATGTTTGGTTCCGAGTTTGTAGTAGATCTGCTGTCAATACTACTAAGAAGGCAGCCATATTATGTTCCGTAGTATGTACGCTTTTTTGTTGGTAGGGCATATCCATTGGTTCTGTATCAGAGGTGAGTTATGATAAGTTATGATGATTATGAATGAATGAATGAATGAAATAAAATAAAGTGATTGGTGCGGTAGAAGTGCTGCCAGCCCTAAAGTTTTATTTCCCCATTTTCTGTGATTTCAGGTTTAAAGCTAGGGTAAGTACCGCTAGCTTGAGGCCCTTGCCCGCCTTAATTGATTCACAAACTGAACCGTCAGATGAATGGACAGTTATAGGTACCTATTATTTCTCCCTTTTCTAAAGAAAAATTACCTAGTGCCTTGTTTTTTTTAGTGAGCACCACCCAACCAACATAGTACCTAGGTACCTACTTACTCCGCTCAATGCTCATAATATAGTTGGCGAGCGCTGTATGTAAGGAAAATAAAATTATTAGCAGCAACTCGATCGTACGTTTTTATTAAGCCGGGTCCGCTGCGCCGTGTTTTCGTGTTTTCTAACATCATAACATGTTTACAAAACAGAATAGGGGCGTGGCTTAACAGTTTTGTTAGCAAAAACACAAAAACATGTTTGCCGAGACAAATGGATAACATCACCCGCGTTCGCCTGCGGGGAGGGGAAGCGTCGCATTTTATGTTCGCGCTGCAAGACGTCATTCGTTCGTTCACTCGTTGAGGTTATGTTTTGAATAATTTTGAGTATTTAAACGTCCTCTTCGTCGGAACTCATTTGTGAAATGAATTGGAATGAAACAAAAACAATAAACAAAACAGAACACACCAGACGGGCTGTTTTAAAAACATGTTCTGCTTAACATGTTATGTAACATGTTTTGTTAGAAAATTGGCGCAGCGGACCCGGCTTTATAATAACATTACAGAACGTCCCCGTTACGTTACGTTATACGTTATACGTTAGGTATTTTATTCATGACTGGGTAAAATGTAGACCTAAATATTTATGAATAAAAATTAAATAAAGGATTATCAATGACATCAAAGGTAGGTAAAAAAATAAAAAGATAAATTAGATACCTAGTAGCAATGGTTTGCAGATGGCTAAGCTGCTTCATGTGTATTTTGTATATTTTATAAATGTTGTAAATACTGTTATTACCTAGTCGTAATTTTCTTTGTGAATAAATAAGACACCATTAATTATAAGTACAGGTAGGTACCTATGTTTATTGACTAAATAATGGAACAAGCCAATGGCCCACCTGATGTTCGTTTGTAAAGTAGTAACCACTGTTTATAACGACGCATTACCTCACTGAGTACGATTTATTTGTGAAGTGGCCTTTTTTCATTTTCATAACATATCAGGTTGAGTAGAGGGATATCTCTTGAACCAACTAGGGAAAACAAATAACTAAGGTAGAAACACTGGAGGAAAGCAGGAGGCAAGGCAAGCAAGCAAGCGCGAGCAAAAAGGCAAAAAGCAAAGGTTTGATCAAAGAAAACGTTTTGTTTTGCTTTTTGCATGCGCACACTATTAGGCAAGCTTCATGATGAATTTATCTGAAGAAAATACATTTGGAAACGGACTTCTATACGTGGGCTTTAATCAGGACCAAGGTATAACATTAACTGGTTTTGCATGACACTCAGTAGAAAAATGTTTTGTGACGATATTTGTTTTCCAACTCCCAGGTTGTTTTGCTTGCGGAACAGAAAATGGATTTCGTGTCTTCAACAGCGACCCACTTAAAGAAAAGGAGCGCTTAAATTTCGCCGAGGGTGGACTTTCCTATGTCGAGATGCTGTTCCGATGTAACTACATGGCTTTAGTTGGGGGAGGTAAAACACCAGTGTATCCCCCGAACAGAGTTATCATCTGGGATGATCTGAAAAAAGATTCTGCAATATCGCTGGATTTCAACAGTCCTGTCAAAGCAGTTAAACTGAGGAGAGACAGAATAGTAGTTGTTCTGGGTGAGTAGGTAATGTTTACATAACTATGACACTTTCGATTATTTGTACTATATCTGTTTTGTTTATTGTTACAGAAAACTTGATAAAAGTGTACACATTCACAGCTCAGCCACAATTATTGCATGTGTTTGAGACTTGCCAGAATTCCCGCGGTCTGTGTGTTGTGTGTCCCAACAGCAACAATGCTTTGTTGGCATATCCTAGCCGAAAGACAGGACATGTCCAAGTATGTACTATTGCTGTATTTATATGTATTGCGCTTAGCTAAATATGAGTTTATGAGCTAGATAGAAAGAATTTTTTTTCTTTATGCGGTCCTTCAGTACCTACTGATTTTATTCCCCACTTTATTCCTTGTCTGAAAGGCATTCACAATTGAAACTTGTGGTTGTTGTTGCTGCATGTTACGAAAAACTTATTCGGTCAAAATCAGTGTAAGATCAAAGCAAAACAATGATGATGTTTTTTTTAGTTGGTAGAATTGAGTAGTCATGCAGGGCCTAGTACAGCTCCAGAAGGACATCTGATCACAGCTCATGAAGCTCCTTTGAGTTGCCTTGCATTGAATGTAGGAGGAACCAGACTTGCCACTGCATCTACGAAGGGCACGCTTATCAGAGTTTTTGACACAGCTACTGGGCAAAAGCTAGCCGAGTTGCGAAGAGGTGCCCATCAGGTATTTAAAAATTTGTATTTTGTACTCACTAATAAAAATATCTGATAAAAAAACTATTATATACCTACTCTTAAATATTTTGTAAATAATTTTTTTTAATAACTAAAGTTTAATATGTTAAATACATAAATAGGTATTGCACACATTTATTTTGCATAACTTAACACATAAGTTTTCATTATTAACTATTATATTCAGTAGCACCTATGATGGTGATTCAATTTATATTTACTTTTATATTACAGGCCACTATTTATTGTATTAACTTCAACCATACAAGCACCAACTTGTGTGTTACATCTGACCACGGGACTGTCCATGTATTTAGTCTTGAAGATGAGAAATTGAACAAGCAGTCAAGTTTGGCGACTGTGAACTTTTTACCAAAATACTTTTCAAGCAACTGGAGTTTCTGCAAGTTTACTATTCCAAATGGCCCGCCTTGTATCTGCGCATTTGGTGTAGATAAAAGCTCTATTATAGGTGAGCATATTATTTTATTTGTTACTAGGCAGGTAGCTAAGTAGTTTCCTAAGATTGGTCTTTCTTGGTAGGTAATCCATAATCATGTAAATTGTTTTTGCTTTGTTGTAAGCAGAGGTAACTGCTTGGCATCAGGAGGGCTATTGCTGGTTCTGTCACTTAGGTATTATCATAAAGAAAGATATAGAAGTGTGCAGCATGCCCAGAAAATATTATTTCCTTCTGTTCATAAATAAATGTTGTGTTATTTTAGTGATCTGTGCTGATGGATCCTACTATAAATACAAGTTCAACGAAAAAGGCGAATGTACAAGAGATGTCTATGCCCAGTTCCTTGAAACGTCTGAAGACAGGTAAACGAATGTGGCCTTTGTTCTGGATCAAATTACTAATGATACATTTTGTTGAAATGTATGCGTAAATTGCTTGAGGTTGTCTTAAAATTTATTTCATGAATCAAACTTATATTTCGTTATTTTTAACGTGGAACGTGGAACCTAGACTCAAAAATCACTTCCTTTATATTGTATATTTTTGAAGTTATAGTTTTTAATATAATTTATACAAAATTTGCTTTTTTCTTCTGACTGGTAAAAATAAATTTATGGACAACTTCATAGAAAGTCCTAATTAGTACCACTTAATATTTTTTTTATTTGTCTCGAAGGCATGTTATATTAAAAAATAGCAGTAGGCAAGTACACAAAACAAAGTCTCTGTCTAAACATCGATAAAACGTAATGTTTTTATTTAGTGGTTCCAAAGAAACCACCATTTGAATAGCAATATATTTGCCTTTGCTCTGTTATGATATGTGAGGCTCGAATTATATTAGGTTTTTATTAGAATAGGTAGGTACCTTGGTCCAAGGTAGGTACCTACTACCTACCTATATTGTAAAAGTTGACTATTAAACTGATATTATGTTAAAGAAAGTACCAACTATTAACTATTTGTTTGTTGCCTTAGCATTGCGTTACATGGTGATTAGGAATAGCTAGACTATTGTTATATTCACTGTTATAAGTCTGATATTCAAATAAATTGTTATTCATTTGGAATTTATAACAGTGTTATCAAGTGTGTAGTACAATTTAAGGTGAGGTAGGTACAATCGTGGGTACAATCCGAGATATGAACACGAAAACATTGTGACTGAATTATTAAAAAATAAAGTCTGTAATTTATATGTATCTAGGTAATATTTTACATTATATTAAATCGGTTTTTACTATTATTAATTTTTGACGAATATTTGATGCATCATCATAGTTTACAAGCACGTTTTCATGTTCATTTACCAAAGGATTTGTTTTTGTGCACCAGGAGATGACAAACAATCAAAAATAATTAAACTTTAGAGTAAGACTTCACTGCATATTTCTCTGTTCATTATTTTTAGCTGCTACGGATAGGTGTCCAAGGACTTCATAGAAATGTGTGATCTCATGAATAAACACATAGAGCATAGATAGAAATATTTTTGCAAACCTTAGTTTATTAATTATATCAACATTTATGTGGTAACTATTTCTGGAGGTCAGCACAGATAAATACTAAAAAGTTATTCAAATTCTTATACCTACTTAGCTAGCACAGTTGAAAATATATACTTTGCAGAAATATTCACTAGCCACCATAGTGTTCCTGTACTGCTAAATCTGCATTGATCCATTTAAATATATTAAATATATGTACATATATTATATTATTTATTTTATTGATCGAAATAAATCTTTATTTCGGTTTCAGTTAGGAATCGCGAATTTTTTTTGCCCTTCTAACTACTGCAGTTAGATTATATTCCTATGATTACAAAACATTATTGTGTGCGGCTATAACAAGGAGAGCTTCCATTGATAACTCTTATTTATTGATTGGTTAGTAGATAACAAGTTTTTGGCTTTATAGCCAATCGACAGAGTCTTTGCTTTGAGTACAAAACAATATCTCTAGAAGGGTGCATACGTTTGCGTAAAGCTTGTCGACAAACGTTGGAAACTAGGTAGATATGGAACACTGAAACTCAATGGCTGGCTGCAGGTCAACCCAACAATCAGATCAGACTGTCGTATAGTCCTGCCTGTTTCCTAAACTGTCTGTACAAGTCCACGATACTTCGGTGCAAATTTTTCGCAGATCCCCGATTTTGAGAAGGCTATGCAATCTTGCGTCTGAGCCCAAGTTATTCCTCTTGTATACAGGATGTCCCAATTAATAGCCTCACCGGTTTGTAACCTTTGTGGCATTTTGTGCGCCCGTACCAATTAGAAATAGGACTAGAACTAATGAGATTGCGTTATTGATCAGCTTCGTTCTCAATGCGTATGACAAGTAGACGAATATAAAATTGTAGAATATACTTACCTACTATAACGATTAGGTACATACATTACTGATTTGTGATATTTGTTAATCATTCGATGTCCTTAAATGTAATCAAAAATTTTATAATAATAAATTAGATATATTTTTATTTATTTTTTTCTACCTACATAGAGCTGTTACAACCCTTTATTTACAATTTTAAAACGACTAAATAACTTTTATAATATTTTATTAACTACCTTTTTAAAACATCTATAAACGTATTTCTAGGTACTTTGATATTAGCAACACTTCGCATCTTTTTCTTGCCTTCGGCTTGTTGCTTCAGTAGTTTCTTTTTTCGTGTGATGTCGCCGCCATACTGTAAAGACCAAATGGAAAGTTTTATTAACTCAACGTATATACAGTCTTTAGTAGTGCAAGTAGGACGCCTCAAGACGATATTCAATATTGTACCTAGTCCGAACGTTACCCACTCCTTGCCTTGGACCGACAACATTTTTAGGATCGCGGGAAGTCCATGGACGGAGAAGACCTAAAATGTTCTTTCTGGAAACTATAGGGGAAGGCCTATGTTGAGCAGTAGACTTCTACAAGCTGTTATGCTGATGAATAGAGGATATCATTATGGCTGATAAAAGTGATTTAACTTTTTTAATATAAAAAGCCACGTTTGCCTAAATGAAAATATTTATAATACTAAAACTGAGCAATGCTTAAAATATGGGAACTAGATGGCTGATATACTTTTTTTGTAAATACATACACAAAATACATAGTAACACCCAGACATAGAACAAACATCTATGTTTTCCACGCACAAATGTTTGTTCTTGGTGGGGATCGAACCCACGACCCACAGCACGGAAGGCAGAGCTATTACCGACTGAGCTATGGACGCCTCTGTCATGAACTACATTTTTGAGAATAATACCTCACAGAGAGAAATCTACACTAGTACGTCTAGTAGGTACATAAATCACATAACACATACCAATTTTGCTGTTACGTCTTTTCTGAATGCCTTTATAGTTTCTCTTGCGAGAACTTTTCCTGACGCAACCGCTTGTATGGCGATCTGGAAGCGAAATTCATTAAAGTATCAGAATATATAACATCTCTCAGAATCAGCAATTTGAAGCGGCAATGAGCCAAATAGGCTCACACAACTGTCAAACGTTGGGAAACAAAGGTTATGAAGCAACTGAGAACCGGAAGGCGAAGGGTCATTGATCTAGTTAATTCTAGATCAATGCGTGGGATGGAACCCGACAACATTATTAAGATAACGGGAATTTGGGGAATCGTTTTTTCTAGAAGACTGGGAGACACCCAGCAACAGGCTTCTACGGGCTGATTATGATGATGGTATTCGTAACATAGAATACTGGCGTTGCAGATTCAAGAAGCATATCTGTGATCTAATCATTTACCTGGACCATTTGACGCGGTATCATTTCTTTTAGCTTCTCAGTCAATCTCCTGGCAGTGAACTCTAACCGACTGGTGTGCACGATTGTAGATAACTCGTCAACCAGTACGCCGTTGAGTAGGATATCCATCTGTAAGAACATTACTTTTCTCTAATAGTTGGTTATGGAGTACTTTATTAATTTCTGTAAAGAATGGCTGCTTCAACTATTCGATCTGTCTTTTTACACCTTGAACATCGACTTTATTTATCCGCCTCGCCAGAACTATCACTGGAGTTAGATGCATGGAGATCCGTCCCATCGCCCTATGTATGCTTAGGCATAATGTGCTCTTGCACATGTAGTAGGTACCTAGAGTTCATTGTGAAAGAGCTATTTCGTGCGCCAAGCAGTGATGCTCGCATTGCTGTGTTCTGGTTTGAAGGGTATTGGTGCCTTGGTTAATTCACATGTGTGAATCAACACTATGTTTCAGAGTGATGGCGATGCAGTGCCTCACAGGGCACGTCCTTAATGGACTTGCTTTGTGAGAAATATATTGTAGTGGTTACCGCTTAGCAGCCTTAGGTGGGCCAATACTTTTCTCATTTAAAAAAATTATGTTACCACATCACTTTGGAAACATACCCTAACCAGTGCGCTTGGATGAAATCCATGATCGTGGTAGTCAAAGCTAGCGAATCCAGAAGTGATACTTTTCAGTGTATCGTGGAAGTCTACCACTACTTCAGACAGTGGTAGGATAAACTGCATCAGTGTCATTTTGTCGTCGACGGCATTGGATGGCAGGGGCACTCCGCGACGATCTATGCAGAGGGTTGTAACCACACCTATGTATTCCACTGGTGTTATTATCGTACCTGCAAGAAGTTTTTCATGTCAATATGTATTTTAATAAAATAAAGATCACGTATATGTATAGCTCGCAGAACTGACAACTGCTGGGGAAAAAAAGTTTTCATCAACATAGTTTTCATCGAGGAAACCAATGGATGCTGAAGGTCCGATTTTTCATTAGTGGACATCTAAAGGTTGATATGAGTTTAATCTAAGCACACCACCAAAACCTAAACTTATCTTGATGCGTACCGTTTTTGCAAATAAATGCTGAATTTCTAGTGCCATTTCAAACCAAACGAAAATAAGAAAGTTACGCGGTTGGAAAAGAGTTCCGTTCTTTTACTTTGACGATAAAACTGATCCTTTTAACTTGAATACACTTACCAATAACTAAAGGCTCATACCACTCTTCAATTTGCTGCAAATCTGGCAGTTGCGTGGGGTTCGTGATAAGTGCCTCTTCGCCTCTGAAGTGTTTTATCGCTTTGGCTCCTTTTACTCTGAAACACATATTTATAAATATTGAAAGTAGGTAGGTAATAGTAGTCACAATGGATTTTTGTCCGTCTTACCTATCTGCGTAGAATCTATTTTTGAGTAATTGGAGGTAATCTAATTTTTCCGCACAACAATACACGCGCAATCGTTAGTTGCACCTAATCTCAGATGATTTTAAGGTTCTAAATATAAAGTTTAAAAAATAAAATTAAGTACCTACATTCATTGAGAACTTACTTACTTAATTTTATAAGGTACAGAAGGTGCAGTCAAAATGGCCTCTGCTTTATACTCTTGGAGTAGCCTTTGTGTGAACACATCCAAATGCAGCAGGCCAAGGAAACCAACTCTCCATCCCTGCCCCAATGCTGGACTGATAGAATAATAGTTTCGATTAGTATTCATATTTTGGACATAGTCGATTGAGGTTTACGGCGGGATTTCTGTAGGTAGAGATAGGTATAAGGATTCAACACAAACTTTTGGTTTCCTATTAGGGGGATTCGGATAAGACTGCTTATTGGGTTACAGTGAGCAAACCATTTCTATTCTAACAGCGGTGATGAAGTGGATTGATACCTACCTACTGCAAAAGAGTGTATGACTATCAAGACATATTCAAAAAAATCTTCAAATTTATACCTAAAAAAATAAGTGTATAATCATGAATGATACAATTTATGGCTGCGTTTCCACATGAAATGTACAAGGAAAAAATACTATTAGGTACTTGATTTGCACATCTGCGATGAAAAAAGCAACCAAGTTATATACCTAGAATCAGTATTAACAGCTACTGCCGAATCGTTCAGCGCCAGTTTCTTGATAGCGTCACTTAGCATAAGATGCTGTGATTGGTCGGCGGGAAAAATGCCGGCGTAAACCATATGCTTCACCGGCGGCGCTGTCCGAACGTTATTGCTCTCCGCTAGTTCTTTGTCTAGTAATTGCTCGCCCACGGCGCCTCCGCCTTTTGGTCCGCACCCTAAAAACAGGACATTGTCGAACGTACCCACTAATCTATAGGATTTGGTGAAACGAAATGCAGTGGAAATAGGTGGATTTGTCAGATTACTCACTCCTGCAATATATAAGTTAGATCAGACAAGTGAATGCTCATTCTATCCCTACTCTGTCAAATTTTTTTGGTGTAAGGAACAGAGCATTCTTTCGTTGTTCTATGTTTGTTTGCAGAAGTTCTATGGAATATTCCAAAACCGGATGCTGACTTAGTGAAGTCCACTGTTGGACGATTAAACTTCCTCTGCAGTTTATCAGTTTTCGATTTTCTAATTATATGACACAACTTACCTACCATAACAACTTGTCCAGCTTTGCCTTCTTCAATAGGTTCCTCACTGGGCCTCAGTAGTGCTAAGTACTTGACTGTCTGTTGTTTAGTATCGGAGCTCCATTTCACTGCCTGTCCCACTCTAACCTTCCCTGAATGTATATAAGCTAGACAGAGCACACCTCTGTACTTATCATGCCATGTGTCAATTATATGAGCTCGGAAGTGACTGCTCTCATCTATTTTAGGAGGAGGTATTCTTTCTATGACTTCTTGTAACAGTTCCTTGACACCCCACCCTTTTTTGGCAGATATGCTCATTACAGTATCTGGGTCAATTTTGAAAAGAGATTGCAGTTGAGATTTGACTTTTACTGGGTCTGCACGAGGTAGGTCAACTTTGTTTAATGTAGGTATTATGGCTAAGTTGTTTTTTTTAGCAAGAGAGTGTACAGCTACTGTTTGGGCTTGCACTCCTTCATTTGCATCAACCAACATGATGACACCTTGGCATGCAGTTACGCTTCTTACAACCTGGAAAAGAGACCATTTTATTATTACTCTTTTAATCAGATGAGATGTAGATGCATCCTTGAGGATTGGCTTAAATTAAGACATTTAAAATAAGCACCTCATTTGAAAAATCTACATGTCCAGGAGTGTCAATAAGGTTTAGAAGATAAGTTTCACCGTTGTGTACATAGTTGAGGGATGCTGTAACTGCTTTCACTGTGATTCCTCTTTCCCTTTCTACCTGTAAAGTGAGAGAATTTTAATAAAAACATAGACAGACATTGTGGCCTTAGATGGTTCAAAATACCTTTTGTTAGATGCTCATAAAAGAAATGTGATTTACAAGCAGAAGAGCATACATAGACATACATGTAACTTAACTGCTAGCAGGCTCCTACATTATTGGTAACAAATACATATTCATGTAGTCAGAAAAAAACATACCTGAAGCTGGTCCAGGACTTGAGCATTGTCCCCACCCGGTTTGATTACGCCAGTTATCTCTAGAAGTCGGTCTGCAAGAGTACTCTTTCCGTGGTCCACGTGAGCTACAATACTGAAATTCCGTATCCTCCTCAACTCCAATGGCTGGTCCGAAGCATCTGTACTTCTCGTCCGACTTAAAATGTACCTGAAACATAATACTCTGTCATAATTTCACTCATGAATACTGATTTTTTAATTCAAAACTGGTAGGTACCTAGGTACCTATCGCAAAGTTGCGATTACAATTATTTTGTCTAAACGATTTACACACCTTTGTTGCAGCCGTAGAATGTATAGCACATTACAATATTTCATATTACATATCAATCTAGCCATGATTTCTACTAGAGAAATAAATATCTAGAAAGAACTCATTTTGATCGGAAATCAAAACAAGCATGAAATTTCATGAAAAGAAACTCAAACAGCTGATTTATGTCAAATAAATCAAAATAGAAGGACGAGGAACGGATCTCTCTGTCATGTCATCGTTATGCCAAAATCAAAAGTTTGCTTGGGCAAGGGCTTCATGCCTATCGTCGCACCGCTACTGCTACCTACCCGCTACTGCTGATATGTCCCCTACAAACCAACAGAGCTTGAAGGAATATTCAGTTTTCTCCAGAAATTTTATTTTTTATTTATTCGCTTATAACGACATTATAAACCCCTAGCTTATGAATAATAAAGAAAAAATGAAAATACCCATACATGGTGCCCTTCTCCCTCTACGCCATACATGAACTAAACTTGTAGCCTGCGGAAACGGGAGTCCTATCAATATCAATAAAATATGAACTTAACTTGATCGAGTGAGCGGAGCGAACGAAGATACAAAAAAGATCTAGAAGGTATAAAAAAAAATCATTGTAAAAAATCTTTTGATCTTATAGTTATACTATTAGGTATGTATGCATCTAACGACATGTACATTTTTGGACGGACTTATATCACTAGCCCCTAACTGCTTCATTGTAATGTTCACTAATTAGTAGTTATGGCACTAGTGGTTTCTTGTTTTTGACATTCCCAAGATTAAAATACATCAAATAACTTCTTCAATACTTTGATCAGGAGAGTCAGTTGATCGAGTGTCGTCCGAAGGCTGTGATTGAAAGGCCTTTAGTTGCTGTTCAAATCCTGTAACAACACGTCATGTTAAATTGATTGATACAACTGAAAAATCTCTGATGTCTGTTCTAATTCGAACCTATATGCTAGGGCGGCGTATAAAAAAGCCACTAGCTACACTACAGTAGGTACAGTAAAATATTACACGCATTTGGAAACACAGACACCGGAAAAAGATCTTCAATCGTCTATAAGTTCGATTGTAAAATGGTAATGAGGGAACTGTCGTAACTGGAGCACGTGATTTTAACATACGTGCGGCATCTGCATGGTTCGGTGCGAGGTGTAGTAGCAAACGCAGCACTTTCTCTTCTGTAACGAGTCCGGAACGACCGCTTATTGCTCGTAGCAATTGCTGGCCACCTATTACACCTGTCAAGATAATTTGCGTACTCATTACGTTAGATTTGTATGGGAGGGTAGATACTGCAAAATTTATCAGAATGAGAAGTTTTCATCGCCATCTATTGGCTACTTTCAAAACTTTTAACAATAGAGTTGTGGGTAATTAATTTAAAAATTAGTAGTACCTATTTAATATAATGAATTTTAAAATTAATACGTAGATGTTCTGTCTTAGATACTTACCTACTGTCTTTATTTTACTAACCTGTGTTGATTTCTCCAGTTTCCAAAGTTTTCTTTACGTCCAAAAAACGTTTAACCAACGTGCTTTGCTCTTGTAGTGCCATTGTTTGAGCCCCTGCAAAGGTATTCGCAATTTTAAGTACACAGCAAGTAATTAAAAGAAATATATAAGGCCGATGTATTTTATAGACTAACCTGCTTCTGCGTCTGATGATTTTGCCAAATATTTTATAGCCTCCTTCAGTGCTTCTAGTGCTTTTTCGTAGTTCTGTGGATAAATAGGTGTTTAGTGAACATGGTATTCAGATTCAAGGATTCAATTGCGCGAATCAGGTCATAGCTTATTTTGTGTAGGTACAAACTTAGGTGATCCAGAATGCTAGAATTTTGATACTCTCAATGGAAAGGATCTAACTCAACTATTAGCAAATTACCAAGAATCGATATAAGTAGGTACTTAGTTCAATTTTTTTTAGGAGGTACCTTTGCTTAGCACTGCCAAACAGTGAGACCAAATAAGTACCTAGATTATTAAAAGCTAATATCAATATTAGTGACATACAAACCTCATACTCATCGACCTCCATTTTTGCGCATTCAGCATAAAACGCTGCAAGTTTCCCAAACGCCTTCGCCCTAGTATAGAAATGCAGGATGTGCCGCATTAGATCTGGCCGGGTTCGCCAATCAGCGTGCCTCCTCAAGTAGTCAGCTGCCATTAGCTGTGCGTTCTTATCGCGAGTCGCAGCTGCGAATGTGGCTATGCGGTCGGCATCCCCGGATCGCATTAACCAGCGCATAGCGCCTGCCTGGAATTACAAACGTATTTTTAAAGCACATGCTCTCTTAACTCTTCTCTTAACCGTTCTTTATTAGTATAATAGAAACCTTGTCTCCCGCGTGGGCGAGTCGTTTCGCCGCTTGGTGGTAAAGTCCCCTAGCTCCGAGCACGTCAGCCAATCGCTTCAGTAGCACGTCTCTACCGCTGGTCCCCGCCGGCGCGGCTAAACGCTCACTCAGAGCTTCGCTGAGCGGCGCCGATGATTGTTCTACTATATCGAGGGCTTCTTCGTACTGTGGTATGTAAAGTTTAGTTAGGCTGTGAGCTATTTTACCATTTATCATTTCGAGTTTTAGTATTGTTAGAAAGGTCAAAGAAATTTTGATTTTGACAGGATTTTATTTTGCTGTTGAACAAAAAATAGTGCAACTATGCAATAGTAGGAGTCACTGCTCTACTTCTCTTTATGCTCTCGAATAAAATATCATACAAATAAGAAGTTAACAGCTCCGATATAATTTTTGAAGAGATTTCCAGCATTGATTGTAGCCTGTATTCCTGTAGGCATTAGGTTTCATTTACCTTTCCAGCAGAAGCCAGTAACGCAGCAGCATGAGAATGGTACTCCGCTTTCCGTAAATGTGCGGCCAGTGCATTAGCCACTTCGGGATCTAACTTGTCTCCAAGAGATTCCACCAATGTTATGATGGCGTTTGTGTCCCCGCAGTTGAGGGCCAGCTTTAGTGCCATGTGGAGTTTTCCTGTAAAATTATGATGGTTAAGTGCGAGGTAGGTATTATCGTGCCCTAACTGGGCTTATGTTGGTAGCATAAATACATTTAAGACCTTTACCTTTTTGTACAACATGAACGCAATAAAGTATTGAGTATTACCTAAATAATTTATAATATCTACCTCACTTACACAAGTAATCTTTATTACTTGTGTGTGTAAAAACATCTTCATAATGGTTATAAGAGATAAATCCAAAGACACCCCACCCCACCCCACCCCACATGACAGAGTAAAAATCCACATTACTTAAGTACCTACATGAAAAAACATTTCCTAACCACAAGTCTTGTAACTTGTGTGTTGCATGGGCCTCTAGTCAGAGAAATAAGCTCACCAGCTTTTTGGTAAAGTGAAATGGCCTGTTCGTTCTGGCCGGCGTTCTCGAGTATCGAAGCTGCGTGTAACGCATGCGTCGCTGACGACGAACCGGCCCGCCATACCAGGTTCCAAGCAGTTGCTTCTGCTGCCACTCTTATTGCCGACGATATTGCACCACATTTTATATACATCTGAAGGCAAAACAGTATTTAGTCTAGCTGACACGGCACGCAAGGCCGAACCGACAAGCGCTGAAGAATAAAAGTTCTTGAAAGCGGCGACCACTAAAGGTAGGATGGAGAGAAAACGGAGCTTTATTCGGATCATTTATTTTGTCCTGCAAATATGTGAGGTACGCCAACGACTGTCCAGCTTCTCAGGGAGCTGCTTATAATGATGGTTATTTATTCAGTAAGTTTAAAAAGTTTTAGTAGTAGGTCCTACCTTGTTAGGATATTATTATTCTATGACCTACCTTCACAGCGCTTTCAGTTTTGTCAGACTGCATCTCCAAATATCGAGCCATTTGATACATAGACGCTCGGTTCTTCTGACATAGCTTCTCTGCTTCTTCCGCTCGGTCCATGTGGCACAGAAGACGTGTCTGTTCAGCAAAATCATTCGCCCGTCCGTAGGCTTCTAAAGCCCCATCCAGATCCCCAATGCTTTCAAGGTAATGCCCCCACCAGGTGAGAAGACTAGTGTCGTTTGACGTGGCTACGTATTGCGCTAAGGTGGCGGTTTGACCGTTAGCCGTCAGCAATCTCGGAACATGAGGGACAAGAGTTCCTGCGCTTTCAAAAAACTTCAGCGCATCTGCAGTTTCCCCGTTAGACCACAGCACTTTAGCCAGCTTGTGTTGAGCGCTTTTTATTAGAAGAACATTCTCCCCTTCGTTGGTCCCGTTGGTAATTTCGCTCAAGCCACCTTCTTTAGCCGATATAAGACGCGTTACTAAGTCCGGCCGTTTAGCCTCTCGGAACAATCTTTCGGCCTCTTCTGTCATGCCCAGGTTTACCGCTAGCACTGCTATTTTGCATGTGTCATCGACGTCGTTATCTTGCATTATTTTGTGCATCATAAGCGCTCCTTTTATGTTTCCCATTTTGCCTAAGCACACTGCTCCTACGTCGGGCCTTTTAAGAGAGACGCAAACTTTGGCTAAACTGTCCCAGATCACAGAGTTTTTCTTTCCAGATATATTAGTACCTACGACCACAGCTTTTTCTAAATATCCCGTTGTCATGTAAAAGAGAAAGTCCAAGACTTGCTTCAAGCTACTCGTATCGTGGTCACTACAGTCAGCAAACTCGTGCATCTGAATCTTTCTAACGTTCTGTTGGGACAATATTATGACGAATGGCGTGTAGAGCAAGCACAGCATGAAATCTGCCATAATGTAGTCTTCCGGAGATGAACACCAGTTTTTATACTCAAAGAGTTTTCCTTCGTAGCAAAAGAAAAGATGAACTCTGTCCAGGTCAGCAGATCTCATATGGACAGCTACGATTCTCGGATCATTGGAATCCCATAAAATTGCTATTGGTACACTTTGGTATGGGGGAACGGAATTTTCAGCAAGGAGGTTGCTAGTGATGACGTCATTAGCGGCGTCCCACAGGTAAAGTCTAGGGTCCGGCGCTAACCCAGAGTTAGCGATGCTGAGACAAATGTATCGTCCGACGCAATTTACAGACGCTCTCATAACTTCTCCGAAATCTTCTATCATTTGGTAGCAGTTTTTGGCAGGATAAGGCATTCTGAGACCTTTCTTCGTTATCTCCGCTAGCTTGAGAGTGCCATCCATTGTTGCAATGACTATGAACTTGCCTGTATTTGTGATGCCAATAGGCTCGCCTTCTCCTTCTGTACTAGGTAGAATTCCTAAATTAATACCTGTTATGGAGTAGCATTCTACATGTGGGCTTACAACACCCACAAGAACATCATTGAATATTATGAGGCTGTCAGTTTTCCATGAAAAAGTTCTGATGAGAGAAAATTTTCTTTCAATTTCTTTACTGGTCATCCAAATCTGAAAGTAAGTAAGACATCATAATGGGATCACAAAAGTAGTAATTTTAATCTAAACTAGTGTAATAAAATATAGTTTACCTGAACTTCTTTTCCATCTCCTATTGCAATGTATTGATCTTTAAAAGCCAATGCTCTAATTGTAATAAAAGTATTTATATTTGTTGGCTCATCATTTTTATGAGTAACAGCAATTTCATTAGAGGACTTCTGGACCATGAACACATTTGGCGAATACCCCCAGCACACCGGCTGCTCTCTTAATACAAATGCACTTGTTATACAGTTGACATGCAGTAACGGATTCATAAGGCCCTCAGAGCCCCAACTCACTTCCTTCACTGTACCCTTGATAGAGGTGGAGCTAATCAGTTTCCAACTATTCCTGTGATCTCTTCGCCACAAGTACAAATTTCCTAGTGATGTTCCACAGCACAGAGTGTCACTCAAATTGCAATAACTGATACTCGTGAATATATCACCTGATGCTATCTCCTCTTTATCATTTGGTAAGACATCATTGTCACCGGTCTCACTATCCCAGACTCTGATTATATTATCTCCAGTGATAACTGCCACATAAAAGTTGCCTGCCAAAACAATGCACTGTCCATTTCTGGCTGCCATTCTCACATGTGTGTCGGTTATTAGAGATCCATCATCTGATGACACAAATCTTGTTAAACTGAGGGCTCCTCCAGATTCCCATGCAACCAGCAAGTATATATTGCTGATTATACCCATAAACATGATGGAACCAGGGGCATTCAAAACTTCTGAGCAAGCACCAGCATGGTCAATGTAAAGGATGATACCATTGTCTTGAGCTGCATAGCAACAGTGGTTGTCCGGTTGGGCACCTTCCCTCAATCTGGCCGTGGTTCTGGGTCTCCACGCAGCCAGGGCATCTAGGGCATTTTCATCGCCTGCAACAGCGGCACGGGCCAGCCCTCTTATTGATGACTCGGAGCTAGCATGAGGAGTGCAGAATGTTATATGAGTGATGATATCTCCAAGCTGGTGATGAAAAGAAGTCAAGGGAGCTCCTGAACCTGATTGCCACCCTGATAGAGAGCCAGCTGCGTCTGCGGCGAGCAATCTGCCTCCCCCGAGACTGAAGGCGATAGAAGTCAGGGCTGCATTGTGAGGCGCTTCCAGACGTGCCCATGAGTATTCCAGCCAAATGTACAATTCCCCCCCATCCCATCCAACCACCAGAAGTTTTCTCGATGGATGCCAAGCTAGGGCAGTCACTTGATTTGATATCAATACTGGCCAATCACATCCTTCTAATGGTAGTCCCTGGATATATACAATTATTATTTACTGTAAGAATACCTACACAAACAAACATGGATTTATAAATCTAGTAAACTCACAGTTTCATGAAATATTGTGACAAATCCTCCTTTTTCTTGGTTGTAAGAACCTACAGCTAAAAGTGGGAGCAAGGGATGCCATGAACCAACCGTAGATACTACATTACCATCACTAAAATTAAGTTTTGTATCAATGTACAATGTCATTCTGTACTAGAAAATAGGTACCACTGACTGAAGACACCAACACCAATACATTACATTATTTTAATTTTATGTAGATACGAATTGTTTCGGATGTTTTATTTCGCTGGCTGGGGTGCCTGGGGTTTGATTGATTTTTGTTTTGTTTTCGTTGCTATAGAAACCAAACCACTTCAACTTGACAATGACATATACTCACTACGCAATGAATGACAACAATTTTTTTTCTTTTGGCCATTACGGCCAGGCGAAAGTCCCAAGACCATACTACCTCGCAATGACAACAAGCTCTACCTATTTTTTTCGAGGTTTTGTTCTGGCGCTGAACGCTTGTCTTTTTGCCAAGTCGTATTCGTTAAATTCCCCGAAATAGTAGTCCGACATTGTCATGCGTGGTGCCGAGTACTGCCGAGGTACATAGAATAAGAAGAATATTGAAGACACCGTGCGAGCTACGAACAATGCTAGAAAAGAAAATATACCATACCAATACCATACCGCTCAGAGAGTAAATACGAGTAAAAGTGTAAAATTAACACATAATATTAAGTATAAAAAGTCTGACCACGTCAGCCTACAATCAACGGAATAAATGAGCAGCCAAAATAAATTGTATGGTACCTAGTAGATCCTATTAGTCTGTGGGTAGTAGGTATCATTATTATCGGTTATCAAAATATCGTTTTTCGCGGTGCAGACGGTGGTGTTTCCAACTACAGTTATTTACCCATGGAAATGAGGGCTTCTCATTTCATCAAGAAGAAGCAGAAAAATAGTTTCAAATACTTCGATAGATGGAGTTAATATGACTAAAATTTGCGTGCACTATAAATCAAGATTAAAGTTTTTTAGGCATGAATTTTTGTTGAATCCATAGAGATACCAGGGATACAGGAAAATGGGCTTGCAAAAAAAGATGAATTCCTTTTAATATATATTATGACATGTTTTTATTTAAAGAAGTTCGGTTGTCCTGTAATACAAATAAAAAGACATAATAATGGTTATTTGAGAGTTTCGTTTGTCCAAATGACACTGAATGAATGCAGCACATAGCACATGTAGACAGAGTTAGTTTAGTAGTTGTTGGCAACCCTGCTAATTTTGATGGCGTCTTTCCCACCTTCCTGTTTTCTAGAGGTGTAATATAACAGTCAAATTTTCATATGCGTGTTATTGAATATAACGGTTTGGTGATACTATGTTATCATACCTGTTATAAAATAACAGTCAAATAACAGGCAAGGCTACGGATTTCTATAGGTAGGTAGTGATTAATGAATTCCCGGGTTGTGCAATCCTGGTCGCGCTTTCCATGGTTGTGTTTTCCCAGGCTGTGCATTCCATGGTTGTACAATAACCGGACTCAATTATTTTCCTTTCACTCTCGCCTTATACAAACCAACGTATAGCCAAGCCAACGCCACGCCACCAGAGGCATGGCGCGGAGGTGTGAGCAAACGGCGATCACGATGAAGAAATGAAACTATCACTGTCACATGTCCTGTCAGTGTCTGTTCTGTTGTCGAAGCTGAAACTGGCTGTTATCATGTTATTAAATAACATGATAACAGCCAGTAACAGGGATAACACTATAACGGCCAAAGTTATAGTGTTAAACTGTTTTACTGTTATTTACGGAACGGCACAGATTCAATGCCGTTAATAGTTACTGGCTGTTATCATGTTATTTAATAACATGATTTGTTATTTGTTATTTTGTTATTTTATAACAGCCAAATAACAGTCTCGCGAAAAACAGGTGCAGGCAGGCGGTCGACGCAAAAGTTGTCTTCTATAAAAAAATATCAGCGAATTTCGTTTTGTATTAAACGCAAATTTTGAAATTTTGACCATCATGTTTCATAGATCGTTCATTTTTTATGAGCTCAAGTCTGGTTGGAGAACATGTTATTTAATAACATGATAACAGCCAGTAACAGGGATAACACTATAACAGCCAAAGTTATAGTGTTAAACTGTTTTATTGTTATTTGCGGCGAATAGTTACTGGCTGTTATCATGTTATTTAATAACATGTTCTCCAACCAGACTTGAGCTCATAAAAAAATGAACGATCTATGAAACATGATGGTCAAAATTTCAAAATTTGCGTTTAATTCAAAATGAAAATCGCTGATATTTTTTATAGAAGACAAATTTTGCATCGACCGCCTGCCTGCACCCGTTTTTCGCGAGACTGTTATTTGGCTGTTATAAAATAACATAGCAGCGGCGACGCGTATAGCTGTTATAACGCTTTAGGCCAAATAACGCTGTTCCGTATACCTGTTATGGTTATATTAGTTACACCTCTACTGTTTTCGTTCGTGGTTTAATAATTTTTGCTGTTTTCATTAAATTTTGTTGATAGTTGCAGTTTCCTGCGAAAAACTCGCAAAACCAACAATGTGGTTTATTACTTCAGGCCATGACCAACGAGTTGTGTATCTCTTACCACCTAAAAGTGCAGTAACAATAGGTCGAAGCCCGGACCCGCAGCTTTGTGATTTTGCTATCCAGGATGATCCATCTATCAGTAGAAAACATGCTACTCTAGTGGCTCTCGAAGAAGGATTATTTCTAACAGATCTTGGTTCTAGATATGGTACTTTTATCAACGATTCTGCGAAGTTAGAGGTCAACAATAAAGTAAAACTAGCCAATGCTGATGTTATAAAATTTGGTAAAATGAACAGCGTATGGAAAGTCAACGAAATCAGTTTCGTTACGTGTACGTCGACTTTGAAAGGCGAGAATCTACTAAACATGAAACAGAATCTCTTGAAATTGGGAGGAGTACTAAAGAATGACTGGGAAGACTCCTGTGAATATCTTACCATGCCTGCTATCACACTAACAATCAAAGTAGTGTTAGCTCTGGTACAGGGGTCTCATATTGTCACCACAGAGTTTTGGAGTAAGTGTGTGGAAGCCATCAACAACAAAGTAGCCTTACCAGATCCAAAGAAATTTTCTCCAGAGATATTAGAGTCAACCTTGAACAAAGATATTGTATCATTCCTACCCAACAAAAATAGATCACATTTATTTGCAGGCAAAAAGTTCATTTTCTTCTCCAAAAGGCAGTTTGATATGTACAAAAATGTATTAATCAAAAGTTCTGCAACTCCATTGTTGTTGAGCGAGTCTCAATTCACCAAGACGATGCTGTGTGATGAGGGAATTGTAGTCATTCAGTACAACTTCACGTCTACAAGTCAAGAAACAGAAGCACAAAAAACCCAGATAACTGAAATAATTAGTTATTTGAAATCTCAAGGCAAAAGAGTTGTGGCTGATGCAGAAATTGGATTGGCAATTTTGTACTGTTCAACAAACAAATACTGCAATCCTGGCTTCAATTTCCCATCTGAAGTAGTCAAACAGGGACCAGCTCAAGCAAGCAACAAGGTTTTAGCTCAGGAAACTCAGGACCAAGCTGGAAAGAAAAATGACAAAGGCCACATTGTTATCAATGAAAGCCTGACTAATGATGAAAACACATCTAAAAGAAAGTTGAGTGAAATCAATGATGATGAGCCTACATCAAATGCTAACAAGAAAATGGCCAGAGACATAGCAAAAGCAAATGAAGGTACTAAAAGAAAACATGCGGAGGATGATGACAGTTCCATGAATCCTTCCAAAAAGGCTGCAGTTGAACAAGATGATGACTTTTTCAATTTCATCTCACCAGCTTCCAAAAATGGCACTAAAGACTCATGTAAACTGAATCTGGCTATGCCTCAGAAGAGGAAAGCTGATGTTGATGCTGATGAAGATTTGTTTAACTTTGTTCAAGGCGAAACTTCTGAAAACACTCCAAAGCGTAGTATGTTTGAAGAAAATAAGACTGTTGACATAAAGAATGTAAAAAATGAGAATAATGTTTCAGCTGAAGATATAGCAGCAATGAGAGGTGCAAAGCTTGAAGAACTGAACAAAGAAAATTTGAACTTCATAAAACCCAACAATATAAAGAAAGAAATAGATGATGAACTGGATGAAAAAATGAACTTACTGGATCTAGGTTCTATTGTTGTGACTATCAAGAAAGAGTTGATTGTTAAAAAGGAACCCCTTGAAATTGAAGCACAAGACACCCAAGTCAAAAACTTTAAAAAGTTCAAGAAAGTTTGGCCCTTGAAAATGCAGGTGACAATCATTCCCAAATCTTCCATGACAATGCACTCCATAACCACTGATGACAATTTTCAAGACTCTACTATGGCTGTAGCGTAACATCTGACCTTCCTTTTTGATAAAAATGTTTAGATTATGATATTGTTAGCTGCAACATGTGTGTTCTTTTATAAAAAGTTGAAGTTCATTTTAATATTATGTTCAAAAATAAATAACAATTGATTCTAATGTGTTTATTAATTAAATTCCAGTATATTACTAAAAAAATTATTCAGCATCAATTTGATTCATTGTCCGAAGCTTCTTTGCCTTCACTTTCATTATCACTGAAACAATAACAGCAAGTATTCATCATATATGTTAACTAACAATCAAATAAATAAATATCACAGTAGGTATTATGGGTTTTTTATGCAAATTAGTTCATATCCAGGCTTTTCATTACAGGTCTTAGTTAAAACTGTTTCAGAAGTCTAGCATTATTTTTTTTCACTTACCTTATATCCATTCCTTCTGATTTAACAACACGGACAGTGCCATCTGGGTGGACCCTCACTTTGGCATTAGATAGAGTTGTCAGCTCATCTTCCACCATCCTAAAGTTCTTGGGTTTCTTTTGAACCAGTTTAGGAGGCTTTATTGTGTCTGATGATCCTGAAATTTGATATTTATTTTGGTGAATAGAACTTTTTAGTTATTGATACACTTAAATGTTTTTAGTGTACTTTATTTACTTACTCAAGGTAATGTACAATGGCAAAGACATAGACAGTGGTAGTTTGATCGAAATTGATCTGATATTGGCTTCTCCTCCTGGATATTTTGACTGTATTTGGTTTACAAAGGACAGTATGTTTTCTCTGAGCTTCTCTGTAGGCATGCCAGTGTGGCCCATGAGTAGTGTGGAAGTGTCACCTTCATTCACGCGAAGCATAACTGTACGCAAACCAGTGCTTATATCTTTTTTCAAATCAGCCTCATTTTTGATTCGCACTGGAACCAGCATGTTGTGTTTTTTAAAAAACATCTTTCCCAGAATGTGTGAAACATGACTAAGTACTCTGGTGTCTACCATGATAAAGTCATGTTGTGTAAGCAATCTTCGTTTTAATTCATACTGGTCATACTCCACTTTTAGCTGTCGCACTGGTAAGACCGTTTTTACCTGAGAATAAAATGATAAATAATTAAGTTAACAGCAAAAGGCTTTAGGTAATGCACTTATAACTAATAATGATGATTTATTATACCTCTGTGACACCCGATTTTTTCAGTAGTTCTTCCCAGTGGTCTACAGTGGGTTCATGGTCAATCTTCTTTCCCTTCTTTATATCTGGGGTTATAAGGCAAACCTCTCCGGTTGAGGCCACAGTGCTGTGCGGCAATACACTGAAATGGTAGAGCAACAGTGTATTTTAGGTCTGCATTCAATGAGTCTAGGCAAATAGGTATACTATTATGTACCTAGATATACTCACAATTTTATGTTTCCCCTGGAGTTTTGGATTTTAATGCAGCGAATTTCTGCGAATATTGGCTGTTCATCGTCAAACAGAGCGTTAGTTTTTTTGTGATGTGCTGCTAACTGTTGTAGGGCAATAATGCTAGAATTGACCACATTTTCAGTAACGTATTTGGATGGCATCACATAGTTACATTTCTTTTTAATCTTTTCACTTTTAATAGCCACTGAATCATCCGAGGCTGTGAGTAGGGGTTCAGTAAGAACTTGAGGGATTTTAGTAAAAACTTTCTTAGCTGTTTTCATCGCCTTTTTTCCTAATTTTACCGGCTTATTATTATGAGCCTTTGTAAGAGATGCTTTTTTACTAGACACCATTGTAAGCACTATGACTTAGTCTAGTCTAAAAAGTAGCAGTAAATAATCAAAATGAACACGATTAAAATAATGCCGAATTTCCAACCAACACATTAACGTCAATAGCTTAACTAAAAAATAACATAACCTTAAAAACCACACGCAAGGCAGGCAAGGCAAGCCATGACAACACTAATGACAAACATGACACTGACATTATATTATTGTATTGAATTTGACGTTCGCAAAAGCCATACCAAGAATTAGATAGATAGAAAATACTTTATTGCACACGTTAACTTAGGGACTACTATGACATACAAAACAAAACTTAACTAATCAGTAAACAAGTACCTACTTTGTATATATGACTATGACTAATATTATAAATGTGAAAGTTTAGATGTTTGGATGTTTAGATGTTTGTGTTTCAATCACGTCAAAACCACTGAACTAACTTGGATGAAACTTGGCATATATATGGTTCGTAACCTGGATTGACATATAGGCTACTTTTTATCCCGAATAATTAACAGGATCTACAGGATAAAATGAACGAAAAGGATTAGCAGCGCCAATTGGCAAGAGGATTTCATTGTCATGTCATGTCACGTCAGTTTGACAGGGCGTAGTACCTCCTCTTTGCTGGCTCTTTGGCTACCTCTTTGGTCTAACTAGCGTTTGATATTCCAGTAGGTACGAGTTCGGTGTAATGAGGTGCAATGTCAAGTTTCTCAAAGAAGTATCCGCTCGGTACACGCATAGATAATATAATGTACACGGAAACTGTAGACGCGTACGAAGTCGCGGGTAATTGCTAGTATATGATAAGTCTTAGGTATTTTATTTATTTTTTCTTTATCATTCATCTAGGTAAATATGCTTGGGTTTGTATGACTTCGCTAAAATCGTTATAATATAAAATATGTAGAAAATCATTGATCGAGAGATCAATCGATATCGGAGATTGTTGACAATCAATTCGTAGTCAGGCACTATTGGCTAGATATTCAGTAAACGCGCCCCTTGCGCTAAAAAAAACTCATTGACAAGAGCTACACTGAACTACGCGGCATAGGAATACTATAGCTACACAATCGAATACCATCTATTCCTACACCCTGCGCCGCGCGTCGCCTAGCACGTTTAGCTTATCAAGTAGGTACTTGATCAAAAATCTAGAATATTTGAACCTAGGTACCTACCTATTTTTATTTTATTTTTTATTTTTATTTAGGTTCAAATATTCCAGATTTTGCTGAAAATTACGAACAGTTTTTCATCAATCATTGGGTGCCGCGATTTAGTAGCAGAATGGATTCCTGTTTTATGCTTCGACTGGTTTAGGTCTACGCCGTAGACCCTAGTCTACACGCTGCTCTACGTCGTAGTCTCTACGAGTCCGAGCGCTGAGGCGGCGCGGCGGCGCGGCGGCGCGGCATAGAGGGTGTAGGCAGATAATGCTACGACGACGTCATCCTAGCTTGGACGAATACACGGGACACGTCATGCTCGAAAAAAGTATGAAAACACCGTCGACCACTTTTTGCGGGGCTCGGGAGGAGTAATCTATTGCTGCATTAGTTCTGCATATAGCGTTGTCACTGTCTAACAATTATTGTAAATTGACACTAGTGATTGACGCATTCGATGAAATAGTATCGATAAAAATGAATGAATGACGGGAAACGAAGGAGTTGAATTAGGTAGGTACCTACTTTATTAAATTTGAAATTATAGTAAGGTAAGATGATGCCTGGGTTTATGATATAATAATAATGGAAAATCACAAGGAAATAAACTTAGGCATTAAACATTTTACTTGATAATTTTACATAGACATGTCATTGTAACCATAAGCCACTTTTACAACAATTAAAAATAGCTTCAGAGATCCTCTTCATCAGTGCTACCTATCATCAGACCCTGGAGTATGTGCTCAGGTTTGTCTGAGCACATACTCCAAATCTGAATGTTCAAGTTTGGTATTGCGGTAATTTGAGACTTTGGGAGCTGGCAACGAAAGGATTTTTATAATTTTACTTTACAATGATTTGGTTTCTTAACTCGTAACACTACATGCGTAAGATTTACTTGCGCCTTGCCTAGTTAATTTTTTAATGATGAAGCAATTTAAAGACACTATTTTTAACAATGGTTGTGATAAACTTAGCAAATCGTATTAATATCAATACCAACATTAATATAAATCGGACCCTTTGTGCTGTGCACACCTTAATTTTTTCATTTTTCTAAATTTGTCAATAAACGCAGTATTTGTACATTCAACCGCATTTAATTGGAGAAAAGCAAAAACCCACCAGTTGTTCTTCTAAAGAATCAACACCAACCACGTGCACGAAATTGCGTATTTTGCTTTCCTGTGACTTTTAAGTGGTGTTTATAGTGACTAGAACATTCCCAAGGAACTGTCATCATCATCATCATCTGATATTTGAAGACACGCAAAAAAATTAAAAATCAATTTCCCCTTTTTTACCCCTTCCACTCCCTTTTTTTGGAAATGTTTTTACACCATCTTATGTAGGATTAAGTCTTTCGTGTACCTACTTCTCAAATTTGATTGAAATCCGACGATAAACAACGCTACAGCAAACTTTCCCCTTTTTCTCCCATATTTCCCCCCCAATCAAAAATCGCGGTCGACAAAAAAAAATTTAATAAATCAAGAAACTTGTGTGCCGATTTTGGTCCAAATCGGTTGATAAATGAGAACTGTAGGCGATTACTGACAGACAGACAGACAGCCGGACAAAAGCATTTTTGGCCAATCTCGCAACTGAGACGCTTCGCTCGCTCGGTCAATAAGTAACTAGCTGACCCGGCGAACTTCATACCGCCATATTGTGAGATTTAAAAAAAGTTTCGATTTAACTTTTTATAACTTTCTTTTATACATACAAACCTTGTCCTGACAATCTGTTGATGATGATGAATATGAAAATTGCATAACGGCATTTCAAGCTCTACTTACAAATTCAGGCAAGTGTAATGTGTAAGTGTATGTAACAGCATCTTTCCAGAGTCTTTTCCATTTTATAAAATTTTTGTTGTAGCACTCAGGTTCAAAATGTATACTATGTACATACTGCTATGTTTTTTTGGAATCCATGCCTGTTCTCTGCGTACTGCTTTCACCCATTCTCTTTTTTTTAATGGATTAGTTGGAAACCTAAGAATGAGAATAAATTCGTTCGTTCATTTACATCGATATTTTTCATCGATAGTTTCAAACCCTATTTGAAAGAATTGTAATGAACGAACACTGAACGAATGAAAAAAGAACGGTAAAACCCGACTCATTTCAGTAAGTCATAAATATAGTTACATTGCAGAAAAAATTGAGTACTCGTTAATATGGCATCATATAAGCAAAAATTATATTCAATTTTATTAGTTTTATGAAAAATTAGCCACTTTATCGGCATAAAATTGTACTCACAGGTGAAAAGAAATATTAGTTACGCGATCACTGTAGTTTTTACAAAATAATACGGCGCATTTTGTCATTTTTTTGCATTATCTTGTCTTGAGAATCAACGTAGTGGTCGTGTCAACACTGACGCAACAATTTTGCTTGTTAGGCAAAAAGGCTGGTACGTGGCGACCGGGGGTAAAGGCGAGATCGTCCGAGTTACGTGTCCCGTGTATTCGTCCAAGCATCCTAGTTACCCTAGCTAGAGAAGGCGTAGGCCTGCGATGCGACCCCCCCTCCTACGCCGTAGCATTTGAACTTTTAATTTATTCTATGACCGTAGCTTCGTAGACTCTTATGCGAACAACTCTTACAATGTGATCAGGAAAACCGTAATCGGTACCTTAGGCGCTCTAACTCACATAATAAAAAATCGAAGTATAGGCACATTTCGCACAGTAATGTCAACACCATAGATTTAGTGGTCTGGATGCGTACCTACTAAGATCACGCTTCGCGTCAGGTTAGGTCGGTAGTTCTTATTTAAAAAAATGTATAAGCAAGCGTACCTACCTACTACCCGCCGCCGCCGCCACTCGCTGCTATAAAAAGCGATTAAAAAGATATAGTATATAATATACCCCGGCCTTCCTACAAGCAAGACCATAAGACAAAGATTTGTTAAAATCGAATGCGTTGTTTTGATGAGCAGCTGCTCTAGTATTTATGGGTTGCTGTTTTGTGTTTTGTAGAAGATCATTGTTTGTAGAGCATTCGTAATTGTGGTTTTTGTTTTTGGTAGTTGAGGGTTTTTTTGAAAGCCGGCAAAAGTGGCACTACAAAAAACAAACAATAGGTAACTTGTACTTATAAAGTCCATAAAATACTAGGCAGTATCTTCACGAGAAACAGTGTTGGATAGGTATACTTACTTAACTTTGTTGAGGACGCTACTAGATGGGAAAATTGAAACCCTGCCCTTTTAGAAGTTCATATTGGCAATCTTCATAATACTGAAAACTACCACGGTACGATAGAACTACGATATAAATCAAACCGTCGCCTCAATAAAGAGCAAACGCATTTTGAATTTACTCTACCGCAGCACAATTACAGGCTTCAGGCCTGGCTGTGTTCCAAAAAGAACACCTGTGAGGGTGAAATACATTTTGTGGCCACTTGCCGACTTCACCGCTTTTGATAAGTGCATTAAGTGGCTTTGCATTTTTTGAGAGTGTCCACTGTGCGTCTAAGTGCGTCTCTTATTTATTTCTATGGATTCTAAGATGACTTGAACAGCCAATTTTCGTTTTGAAGGTTCTTGAGCATAAGGAACATAACATTAACTTGACGATTGCCTAGATTTGCATAAGAGAAATTCGTTTACCTCCTAAGATGATTTATGATCTTGAATTGATGAGATGATTCTTGGTTGCTATTTTCCTATTGGGTTGTTGGAAGACAGCTCTTGTGTCTAAAACCCACACAATAGGTAGGTAGGTAGATAGTTTGTGTGTTGCAAGGAAACCTAAGCATTCAGGTCAAAGCTTAAGTTACCGAAACTACACAGTATATGGTAAACTTCAAGCTAAACTTAGGTTAAATGTAAATGCCTCAGTGTTCCTGTGATATCGGGTTATGTTAAGACAATTTCTGGTGAGACTGCTAGAGCTAGAATCTTCAGCATAATCTACATTCAAGAGCGATGCTTGTTTAGTGGGAGCACAGAATATCTGGTAGTGAGTGACCGCTTTTTGATATTATACAGTGGATTCGATTTCAGTCGTGCACCAATGGAAAAGAAGGTTCTAATCGAAAGCTGTGTGTATGCGATGCTAGGCGCTGATAAACCATAGTTAAGTACTAGGTATGTTAGGTAGGTACCTATTAAAATATTTCGTCTATTACTCGTTATTTCCGTAGGTAATTCCGGCATCCAAATAACTTGGGTTTTCTCAATTTTTATCATATTTTATTGAATAAACTGTCATAAATGTTATTTTTAGATGTTTTTAGTGATAAACGTATCCTACCTCTACAAAGAGTTAACACAACTCAGTTACCTCGCCACTGCGAAGGAAACATGGCGGTATATCTTTCTGATCTCCAAAATGATGTTTATGTCATGTACGTCCTTAAGTGCTTACTTTCCACATCGGATAAATGGAGCTGAAGAATCGATGGCTCTCGGACCGAAATATTACCACGGATTAGGGTAGGAGGTTTCCGGCTTTTGGACATCTTCGTATATTCCAAAAAACGGAAGCGGTGTAATAAGTTTGACGGCATTGTGTGTTTGTCTCTGTTGTGTTTGTACTCGTACCTCTGAAAGTAGGGTTTGTTTATTTACATGAAAGGTGATTTATTCTTGGGTAATTCTTAGCCATGATTGGTAAAACTTGGTGGAGTCGTTTCCAAGTTATAAGAATATTCATCAGCTGTGAAAACCAGTTTTAAGGAATACCAGGCATAAAATTATAGGTACTTAGTGAATTAATTATTTGTTCAATAATTATTTACTTACTAGGTATTACATTTTTTCACCAGGTTTTTGAGCTTTTGATACTTAACGGCTATTTCAAAATAAAAATATCCGGCTTTTCAAAGTATTTTTAATTTCTATCGTGCAGCTCTACGGTTGTCTTTACGACCGAAGCCCAAAGGGGTTGCACGATGTTCTGAATAAATGTGCTCTATTAGTATAGGTGTAGCCGGGAAACTGTCGAAGTCGGGGCTTTGCGGTTTACAACATGAGTAATGAACAATTTTTACTGCGTGCCCGACGGAACCTTTACAGTTTCAGAGCATGGGTGGGCTACTAAATTTTCGACCAATACTTCGATCTTTGCAAGTTTCAATTATACTCGTAGTTCTAGGTATATTTTTAGTTCTAGGTATAAAAAGTATTTTGCTCCAGCTTTTAATTGGTTGAGCCCAGTCCTTAACTTACTCGCATTTCGTGAGTAATTGTTCCCTAATTTAACGATCAAACCTGTCTTTACACAGGTGACAATGTTCTCACAGACAATCCCAAACACGGAGAACTGGCCGAGAGCGTACCCGGTTGCGGTCGAGAGCACACAAGCATAAGTAGTACACTGAAGTACACTCACACATTGCTTGGGAAAGTGCCATCCAAACCCACATTAAAAATTTATAATAAAATTCCAATGGTGTCGTTTGTGTACCTACTTACCTCTCACAGATCTACTTATTGCTGTTGAGGTTAGGCGCCGCTAAAAACAATTATACATAAAGTAATAATATCATTAAACCATAGCCTATTTCGACACAATAATCGTAAGTTTATAAAGATGTGATACTGTTTCTCTATGACTTCATATTGTAGATAAACAAGCTCAGCCGGCTGGCATACCCCGGGGAATTCTGCGCTCCGATAGCGTACTGTCGACTTACTATCGACCATTCGCCGATTTTATTCATCAATTATGTACAACTATAAACATTAACCTTATGAATGTTTATGCTGGGTTTTTCAGCTAGCTCGTAACCAGTAGTAGCTGTACACAAGTGCACCTCGGTTGCTTGTTGGTACATACACGTAGCTGCAAACAGATCATGAAATACAATGTTCACTGCTACTTTCAGTATTGGTAGTAAGTACAAAGTTCTACCTATTAGAAATCAAGATATTTTATTTTTGTGAGACATGTACCGACGTAGGTAGGTACAAAGGCAACATCCGGCGATAAGGTTGAAATATTGAAAGATGCTGCTAAGATACTAATATTAGATTATATTGTAAGATGTCGTCCAAATCCCCGATGAATAGGTACACTGCCTATCGAAGTACCTGCTAAAACTTACCTATTTTATATTCTGCCAAATACGTTCTCGTGCTTTATATGGAGTCCAGGGAATAAGTCGAGGTTATGTCGTATATTGTGCTGTATTCTGATAAACGTAGAAACAACGTGACAAATGGCCAAACACTGGAGAAGACAAAAATATATTACGGAAAGTTTTGGAGCGTTTCTGATATCTTCACAAGATATGCAAAGTGAGCACTTGCATGGAGGAAACACATAGGTAATAAGTAGGTATTTTTATTGTTCAAAAGTGTCCCAGTTTTATTTATTACTTATTTATTATTTAAGCTTTATAATTATAATAAAATAAAATAAATAAAGAAGGGCGACGATTTTTTTAAAATATTTTGAGCGTAAGCCATTTACGAAAGAGAGCAAAGTTAGTAAATTTCTTATGAGGTCTCTGTTAGAATTAAAAAGGTTGAGCTAGGCATGGCTATGCTAATATATTTAGTAGGAATGCATAATATCAAATTAAGTACAATAAACAAACAAAATAATGCAGTTGTTTTTTCGTCCATGAAAAAAAGAACGATGAATCTTCTTCTTCATGGTCCAAAAAATGACCTCGACTGAATTAACATGAACTTCTCTCCACGTTCGTTACCTTTTCTTAGCTTCATTCGTCGTTAGCTCATCTGTCCAGGTATCTGATGCTACACTGTAACGTGATGCAGTGCGTAGAACAGCGTTGCACAGCTGCGTGGTAGTAGCTTTCTACCTACTCACAATGATAAAACATTTTTATTCAGTCTTACTTACCTACTAATTAGTTTATATAAGGCGTATTTTGCCGTGTTTGAAAATCAGCCTATCGATCATTGCTCTCGGGGGTACCCAACTTTATTGTAGCGAGCTTTTCACACATCCGTAGCTTTAAATAACATATTAAACGTTGAGGTTCACTACATTATAATAAAATATGTAATACACATTATACCACTGAACTCAAAGATTTTTTATGTGTAAAGACTAAACTTATGTACCTGCCAGTAATAAATTCAATTCACACCAAACCCAACTGAACATATGTAATAATCTTTTTTATGCAGTTAGACTGTTCCAGCTATTTGTAAAAGCTCTCTTTTTAAGTTTATAGTATGCAAACATAAAAAATCTAAAGTAGCGATTTGCTCTCTGTTGCAGAGAGACGATGTTTTATTCAGAAGATAACACTGGCCTTTGTTACTTGCTTGGTAGGAACTCAAATAAATTATTAAGGACAAGGTAATCACTCTGTTTGCTGAGAAAATACAACATACAATGAAAAAATGTCTTCAGCGGCTACGGGAACGTATCTTACATTATTAATGAGTGTGCATGGAACTAAAATACCTACAGAATGCGAGCAAATTGTTTCGGAGTCCCTGTACTCCGCACGGAGGAGCGCGGTTATTACAAGAGGTACCGGGTCCTGGCTTCGTTGCTCTTAAGAGCGGGACTGTTACAAATTTAACACTTTCCGGCTGGCTTTTAGCTGGCTTTCGCTTTGGCGCGATAGGGGTGCGCTACGGGTTTATATTTTAGCCATTCGTTGTGTTCTAACGTCATGCTACACACTTTTTGTTAGTTTTACACTGTAGTGCCGGTGAAATATGATATTTAAAATTATATTCCACTCATGTTTTAAACAAAGCGCGCACTGAGGTTTCTAATTGTTTTAAATTCTGGGAAATCATGTACATACTAAGCATAGTATTCGTGTGATTTCAACTAATCTGAATCCACTGAAATATCTGTTAATACCTAGGTACTATATGGTGCTTGGTCCACTATACCTCGTGTAGGTTCATATAGCTCCTAAGTAGTCATTGTAGTCACTTTAGTTTTTTTTTGTAAATACCTTCTATCTCAGTAAAAAGAATCGATACATAAATAGTTAATACATCGATCTGGGTACTCTTGAGAATGAAAATACTAAGTATGTACTTGTGAGCACAGCTAATGGATTTATGCCGCCTGTGGTAAGGGGCACTTTTCCTCGCCTCTACGCTTTGCCCCTTACTAGCGTAGCTTTGAAAGCCACAATCACATTCGGAATTTTGCAAACATTTGAATTTCAAAGGCTTTCTTAAAATAGAAAACATAAGAATCACTATGACTGAATCATACATTCCTCTATTCATACACGTAGAAGAAACAAGCCTCTAATTATTATGATAGCACGATCGCGGTTATACCTACCTCTTCTATAGTTAGAAGCTTTCAGGCTTGCTTTCTCATTAGCTTCATAATCTATAATTTAGATAGCGACTTTGATTATAAGCGTAGAATACATAATAATACATAATAATAATAACCAAGCTATTATGATAACCACACCTGTGCCACTTTTATATAAAAATGCTATGTTTACGTTTATTACATTTGTTTGATTTTCCATTAATGCGCTTTTGTAATGAGCTACCTAACCTCCCACTGAATGAGAACACGTTCTCATGCAAAAATAAATTATCTACCACATTCTGAGGATCAAAAGACGGGATTAGTTTCAATACTCTATCCCAGTTTTATTGACTCTATTTTTCAATTTATGTAAAACGTGGTAGATAATCAAATCTCGAGATTCAGCCGAGAAGTCTTGAGGAGTGTCCGGGCAGACGTCGCATCGTGAACTTTATTTAATTTCCTGATTGCGAAAACGAAAACTAGAGGAAAACGAATCGCATGCCCACAGCCAACAACTGAGTAATGTTGTTTGAACTTACTCCAAACTGGCTATTTAATATTATAGTATCTTTATTTGAATTTCTAGCTTCCACAATCATAATGACGATCGATGGTATAGGTAATAAATAGTGGTGTCTAAAAGACTGATGAGCCCAAAGCTAGGTTATTTTATAAATGAGTAGGGTAGAATGAGGTAATACCGGTCACTTAAGGAAAAATGAACACACAGTAAGTATGAATCAACATAATCATTACTAAACTAATGACAACGTAAAAACAATTATTCTTTAATCAATGTCACACTCATTTAGATCACTAGTAATCATAGTTTTGGTACAATATAATATTTAAAAAAAAATGTGTTTGACCGGTAATACACTCAATGTCAGGTAATGCCGGTCAGCTCTTGGTTAATACCGGTCAAGCCTAATAAGAGCATAAATCACATTCATAGTCTATAGCAGAGTCACGTCCAGAGCATTCCGCGTGGGCCCAACGTCCACATAGTACACACCTGTACCACAACTCTTTGTCTCGTCCATAATCATCGCAGATTACACATCTATTCTCTACATCTTCCTCTTAATCCGTGTTATCGTCTTTGCATAAATCTATCATCTTAATAATTATTTGAGTTTGATGTATTGTCTTCGTCCATGGTCTTTTCCTGTAATAATGGCCTCTTCCCCCTTTTCAATTCAGTAGCTTTCTTGAGTTTATTTTTAACTTCTGTTGACATTTTACTTTGATTTTCATTTCATGACTGGTATTACCCGATGAATGATTTTGCTAAACATTTTCAATTTATTAAAAAATCTACAGGCTAATTAACAAAAATGATATTGACGCTTACGCACAAGTAGTTTGGCAACATTTATGTTAATATACAATGTTAAAATAATGAGTCAAAATCCACTCAACACTTATTTTCGGACCTCAAAATTTTACAAAAAAATGGTGCGAAAACTATAAGCGTTCGGTCTTCCTAAACGCGTACTCAAAATTGAGCGCGGGTCTATGGGCCGTCGCGGAGAACAGTCACGCCACCCGTTTTGTGTATGTGCGTGTCTGTAAACACCGTAGTATGGGTGGAAATGTGCTGACCGGTATTACCTACTGACCGGTATTACCCCATTCTACCCTAGCTACTTAGACAGAGTAGCATTTTTGGTATATCAATTGAAACAAAATCCACAAGATAGATTACGTAAGTAGTTTTTTTTTCATTCTGTTTGTAGTACGAAGATATTATATTATCTGTGGTAGTATGGTACAAATACACTTGTTTTATGTTTTACGCGTAATGTTTTTGTTAGTGTTGGGTTTTCTACTGTTTTGTTTAGGACTAACGTGCAAGTAGAGCGTTTAGCACCTCTAAATCCTAAAAGCGCTTGATAATAACCTGAAATCAGCCAGAGGAATCCTTGATTTAATTGAATAAATAATACAATTGGATTAGGTTAAAGTAGATTCATCATCACCAACTCTTAGATAGCGAGAGAAAAAGGTTAAATTGTACGAGGTTTCAATAGGAAGAAAGATAGCGCTATATTTAGAACCCTTTGAACGATGTTACAAATCAGAAATAAAATAGAAAATCCCTTTGCATTTAATAGAGGCAGAACTTGGTAACGTCTGTTTCTAAACCAATTTCTGTAGACGCTGACTTACTCAAATTAATTTCGCTTGCACCAGTTCGAATGGACTTTGATTGTTGTCCACTTGAATGCTTTCAATTTAGGATTTGGGTAATGAACCCGGCTACTTAATCCCTCGTTCCGGAAATGGAATTGGTAATTATTGTTTGTTTCTCTCGCTGTTGAACGGGTGTTGTAAAAGGTCCGTAAACGAATAATTATTAAAACATAACACTAAAATATACTTATTTTTATGTACTTACGTAAGATTTTTCCCTGGCGACGAAAATGAATGAATATCAAGTGACTGCCAGTTCACCTTCAACGACGATTTATACAAAAAGTGTTATTTATTTATGTAGACTCAGAAAATACGAGAACAAACTAAACAAAGGTTTTATTAAAAAATGCATTCAAGTGCTCTGGTGGTGTTGGACATGGCAATTGGCAGCGAGTGAGAGGCAGCAAACGGAATAATTAATCTGTCATGAGGTGTCTGCGCTCATTCGAGCTCGTCCACAGCTTGTCCGGACGCGAACACTCAGCGCCGACACGCGAGTTGAACACCCAAATATAATAAATATAAAATAGAAGCAAACGCACGAAAATACATTTCAGTATGCGTTGCATTATTTACCGGCTTTATAACTTCTAAACTGTTCATAAAATTCGTTCAACAAATAAAACATAGTGATGAGCTACATTCGTTTTCCCCGTAGCACAAATACTGGCTCTATGGCATTTGATACTTGGCTTAACCAGCTGCGTATTTACCTATGTATAATGAACCAGTCTAAAACTGTACGTGTTTTCTTCATGTTGATGCACATCAGAATATTTTAGAATGCTCATGAATGCAAGAATGTTTGTTTTGAGTAAATAACTTAGCGGGGCGCGCGATATTGACGGTCTCTACATACATAATTTTTAACAAGAAAAATTTTGCTTCATGCATTTCGATGCAAGAAGCAAAATTCTTTCGCGGAAAGGATTCCACGGGCTAAATTATCAAGATCTCAATCAGTGGTAGGTAGGCACTTACAATGAATGAAGAGGATCCATTAATCCAAATTCGATCCATCGAAACTTGGAGTCTGCAACTGTTAAATTTAGCCGGTTTTATTTGTGATTCGAGAGTTGGGAGCAAAGTTTAGCAAATGGATCTTTTCCATTTCGGTGGATAGTATCGAATGAGTTTATAACTAAACTGCGAGAGCTCTACCTTTGGATATTCCAACGGGTATACAAAATACTCGTTAATTTCCAGTAGTTCTATTCATCAATTCTGTTAACCGAGCTACACTAGGATATTTTCTCTCTAGTTTTGTGACTTAAAAGCACACCCTAGCACAAAATTACTAGGATATTTCTCCTCTCACTAATTATTTGCTATTATTATCAACTATATAAAATACGTGTTTATTCGTCCAAGTAGAAAATGCTACAGAAAATGGAAAAAATAATTAATCTCACGACTAAAAGTCGCCAGTCAGATATAGTGGAGCTGTTCGCTGTTTGCCCCTTACTAGTTTTGTCATGGATATCCTCTCAGACTTATTGGTAGTATTATCTATATCTAAGAGGTAGAGGCATACTCAAACATTACATTTAGCTCATGTATGAATTTTGTTAGGATCTGTAAAAAGAATTAAAGCACGTAAGCCGAAAACCCAATTTTATAATACCCTTGAACTTAAAAATTTCAAGTCACGACTTCTCTCTTTACAAAACTGGGTAGCTACCTAATTTATTTTATGTCAAAGATTTTATAAACTAAAACATAAAAATGAAGGCAGAATATTACTATGCATTTTTGAACAAACATCGCCATTGGATTCCGTACCGTTATCCCCGCAGGTAAAATATTTTGCCAACTTTGAAACTTTTGCATACCTATGTGATTGTGATCTGATACTACGAAAACTTTCATAAATGTTGTCAGGATAACTTACTAATGTAACTTTGGCAAACAGTTGCTCGAAATCATACACCCGAGATAAGTATTAATAGGTGAGGATTAAGATGTCAAAATGACACCATATTCAGAGCATCAGCGTCGGTTCTATAATGAAACGAAACGAATAAATGTCATTGGGGACGACAGAACATTTTCTAAGGCTTACCTTATCTTGAACCGCATTAAAAGTGCTACAAAGTAATATTATTTTTAAGGTTCTAATTCTGAAAGCACTTTCGAAACTTTTTGCGACAGTCTCTCATCCAGTCAAATGCGAATGGACTCACCCACCAAGGCGAACCGAACCAAAACTGTGTATTTATCCGGTATTTTTAACTTCTTCTAACTATGTTAGCTTGAGACTTTGTCTTATTTTTCCTGTAAAAATTTAAATATTATCATATCAAACTTCAGGAGATAAGAAGGTTATATGCTTTACATAAATCAACACCTTTCAAATGATATCACACTCAATTCGGTGGTACACCAATTTTTTGACAATGAAAATTTAAATATTTTTTGGATTGTGTTTCATGATATCACACGCACGATTATAATATAAAACTGTGTTTAAAACTATGTACCACTTACAGATATAACAAAATGCTGGTAGGTACTTGCCATTTTGAGACCGGTTAATGTTACTACTTATTTCAACTGTCATACTGGATAGTGTTGGAGTTGATAAAACTAGATTCATCCTAGAGAAATAAATTATGAATAAAGTTTGTTTTCCACCCTACTTTTTTTGTCAGATTGTCACTTTGAATAGTGTTGCGTTGGGGTAGATAAAAGAAAATTCATTGTGATTTTAAAAATACATGGTTCACGTTAATATCTCATCATCCCACATTCGAACTACGGCTGATTATACATTCCAGTAGGCGTATAAATAAATAAAGTAGAAGGTTACGTTAGATGACGCACATTACGAAATTCTCTTACATCGTTTCACATGTATCACATCTACCTACCCACTCATAATAAATCTCTAATTAAATCTCTTTGAGTTCACGTGGTTGTCGGCAGAGTAGTGTCGGTCATACAAGTACACACTGGTAATATAGTGAGTCAAACAATGGTTCTCATGCAAAATGCAAACGCGAGCCACCACGCGCCCCGAGCCGAATAGCCAGCCAGCGAATGGATCCGGAGCTACCTGCCGTTCTACTAAACAAACGCACACTACACTTTTGCTTATTGAATTTTAATGAACCGTAAGAAATTCGAAACACACCGCAGCGCAACCGGCACGAGCTACTTTTATACTTTTGTGGGGTATTAGAAAACAGCAATCATAGGTTTACGAAAGTAAAAACCTGAATGATTAACTAATGGAATGTGGGATGTTCTATCACCGAGTATATATAAGTTCTATCAAAGTTGTGGCGTGAGCACAAAAGGGAATGTCAATTTTGCGTGCGAGCGGAGATAATACGAGTCCGTGTAATGATAAAAGCTCAGGGATGAGGTGTAGTGTTTGTGTTAGACAACTAATACAATCCACGGTCTCGGGCACGCGAGTGAAGTAAGGCGGTGAGTCAGTCTTACGCAAGCCACGGGCGAGGTTGGACGTGTCGCTTATACACACCGCTTGTTGTCGAGCCTGTGACGATCTAGGTACTAGGTGCTGCCTAAAGTACTACTTACTGGCCAGCGAGTAGGTAGGCACTACATGTGGCGACGAGGTAAAAAGGTAAGGTTACAATAACTAATAACTAAAAAAAAAAAAAAAAAAATGTTTATAAAATAGAGATATACCGATATGTTTAACGTAAACAAGATGTTGGTGTGTCAAAATAAAATTGCATTCGGTACTTAGCACGAAAATAAAAAACTATTCAGTTTCATGCCGGTAGGCAGGCAAACCAGTTTTATTACCTAGTCTAGGTATTGTTCTTTACCGCTTGGCAGCACAGGCGCAGCTGGCCGAGAACGCGAGCGTAAGCTTGCATTACGCACCATTTTATTTAGATACCTACTTAGTTATCACCATCGACAACCGAGAACATGTAGGGAGGTAGTCTTGTTTTTCTTATTTTCAGTTTGTTTAGTTTAGTTATTGGTTACATACTACCTACCCACTTTCATTTTATTGTAGATTTTTTATGTGTGTTCAGTGTCGGATAAATGGATTTATCTATCTATGACGACAATTAATTACAAATGTAATTCAAACGTAATTTATTCAGAACTAGGTACATATAGGTTAAATTACAAGATAAAACGATGAGACAGCAAAAGTTATAAACTGTGTAGCTATAAACTCAATGAACAAAATAAAATGTCAGTGAATAGAATTACGTTATTTACAGGGTAAAAGAAGGACATGGTAGTTAAAAGTAATAATAAAAGTGGTACTTATCTACCAAATTGGTTGAGTGCCTATTTGACTACCTACCTTACCTACTAGGTACTTACTCTGTTATCTTTTTTACGTAGTCAGTAAATTAAATATGACTGTAAGTAACTTATGAAGAAAAGTTAAGTTAAGGTACCCACTAAACTGGGAACATTTGGTAAAGAATACCTCCATTAAATTGGGAACAGGTACCCACTAAACTGGGAACATTTGGTAAAGAATACCTCCATCAAATTGGGAGCAGGTACCCACTAAACTGGGAACATTTGGTAAAGAATACCTCCATTAAATTGGAAACAGGTACCCACTAAACTGGGAACATTTGGTAAAGAATACCTCCATTAAATTGGGAACGTAACTTATGCTACCCACTAAACTGGGAAGATTGGTTGGTACAAAATGATACCTTCATTTAATTGAGAATTTGGCGTCGCGTGGAGGTACCCACTTAACTGGGAAGATTGGTTGGTACAAAATGATACCTTCATTTAATTGAGAATTTGGCGTCGCGTGGAGGTACCCACTTAACTGGGAAGATTGGTTGGTACAAAATGATACCTTCATTTAATTGAGAATTTGGCGTCGCGTGGAGGTACCCACTTAACTGGGAAGATTGGTTGGTACAAAATGATACCTTCATTTAATTGAGAATTTGGCGTCGCGTGTAGGTACCCACTTAACTGGGAACATTGGTACTAATTAGCACCTCCATTTAATTGGAAATTTGCATAAAAAGCTCCGCAAATTGGAAAATGGCTAAACCACCCCCATTTAATTGGAAACGGTTCACTGTGAAATAGGAAATCCCTTTCTATTTACAGGTCACCCCAAAATACTTAAATCGTAGACCATGTTATGTCATGTTATGTTATGGGACTCCCGTTTCCGGATTTAGACTCAAAGATGGTCCATTATGCGTGGGGGATGTTCTGGCTAGGAGTGTAGTCAGCCTAACTCCTCCCAAAAGTACAGTAGCTTCCTGAGGGCTTCGCAGGCTTGGAAGAGTGACCTGGGGTTGCTTAGGATTTCTGTTCGTAGTATTGCTACGCCCTCGCATTCCAGGATTACGTGAGCAGCTGATTCTTCTTCGGTAAGACAGCCTCTGCAGAGTGGGCTGTCAGTGGCTACGATGTTGTAAAAGTGTTTGTTCCAGGGACAGTGTCCTGTCAGGGTCCCCACAATGATTTTGAGATTCAGTCTCTGCAGGCTTAGTAGACGGCGTGTTAGTTTCGGTGTGATGGCTGGAATTGCAGCTCTTGACTGTCTGCAGTCAGTCGTACGTGCTCAGCATGTGTTGTGTGGTTGTAGGGTTTTCAGACGCACCCAGGTGCGTAGCAGAGAGAACGGTAGAGGAAGGAAAGGAGCTGGCCCCTCGGATATTGTTTCCGATCCTCTTCTGGCTAACTCGTCTGCAGCGTCATTACCCAGTGATCCACTATGTCCCTGCATCTATTGTAGGATTAACCCATTTCTTAAGGCGATGCTCTCTTGGGCAAGGTGACTTTCGTGTATGAGTCTGGAGGTGCAGTTGGTGCAGGCTCTCCAAGGCTTTGAGTGTGGCTGTGCTATCTGAAAGAATCCACATGTTATAATCAGCGATTCCTCTACTGTTGATTGCTGTTGCTGCTTCGGAAATGGCTGCACATTCACATTGGAAGATGGAACTGGGTGTGCCTAGTGTCATTGATATGTTAATGTTGAGATCTAGCGAGTGTACTCCGGCGCCTGTACCCTGTTTGGGTTTTGAGCCATCAGTGTAGACTCGTACTTCGCTGATTCCTGATTGATCTCTTTGGTCTTCATGCAACCTGTTATAGTAGAGCATGCCAGTCTCTGAAAGCGTTGCAGTTTGGTTATCACGGTCGTGAATTCGGTTCTGGTCGACCATACAACTGCTCCGTGTATAAGTGCTGGTCTTATTACGGTTGTATAGAGCCACCGGGTTATTTTGGCGAAAGACCCCATGTTTTTCCGAGCATTCTACCGCGTTGGAAGAATGTGGAGTTCGCGCGTTGGAGTTTGTGGTCAAGATGCTTGTTCCAAAGAAGTGCTATCCAGTATGACCCCTAGATACTCGACTTCGTTGATTAGCTTGAGATCAGTGTTGAAGAGCTTTGGTACTTTTAGGGTTCCCAGGCTTCTTTTGTGTGTGAACATGATCAGTTCTGTTTTAGTGGAATTGACTGATAAGCTATGGCTAGTGCACCAGCTTTCAATTGTTTTAAACGCTGCTTGCACAGACAGGCTACAGAGTACGTTTTCGAAGCATCCAGTCGTGAGGATAGCAAGATCATCTGCATATCTCACTGTGAAGAGCCCGCGGCCGTCCAGTTTTCGGATGAGTTCGTCCACTACTATGTTCCATAGCAGGGGCGAGAGGACGCCGCCTTGTGGGCAGCCTCTCACCACTATGCCCCTCGTTGTGGTGTTTACTGTGAGTTGTATTGCTCTGTATTTAAGCATGTTGTTTGTCCATTCTGCTAGCGTAGGGTCGACACCGTATCTTGCTAGTGCAAGGTCTATGCTAGTGAAGGTTGTTTTGTCAAAGGCACCTTCTATATCTATGAAGGCCCCCAGAGTTGGTTGTTTTGTGGCTAAACCGTCTCCATTTCGAGAGACTACGCTATGGAGTGCGGAATCTGTTGATTTGCCTGGGCTATAGGCGGGTTGTTGCGGATGTAGCGGTTGGCGTAGGAAAGTGTTACCTCTGATTTCCTGGTCACATATCCTCTCTAGGGTTTTGAAGAGGAACGATGGTAGAATAATAGGTTGGAAGGATTTCGCCATTGTGTAGTCGCTCCTACCAAGTTAGTAAGAATATAACCTTCACTCCCCTTCACTTCTGGGGTATGTAGCGATGGGCGATGCATCCTCTGAAGATGTTTACTAAGCGTTCGGCTAGTAATTCGCCACTCCACCTTAAAAGGCCCGGAAAGATTCCGTCTAGCCCTGGCGATTTGAAAAGAAGGAAGCTGTTGATGGCCCAAATTACCTTCTCTTTGTTGATCAGGTTTTGAGCGGTGGTCCAATCTTGACTACTGGTTGCTCGTTCGCTGTGTGCTTCCCATTCGAACGAGTCTGATATTAGACATCCCGGGAAGTGCGTTTCAAGTTCGCTGGTTTCATCGTCCGTCTTGGTGTACGTGTTACCAAGTATCCGATGGTACGCGCAAGTTCACTGGATAGTATGCCTTTTGTTTTGGCTGCCTGACTGGTGCTATCAATGTTTGTCTCCAGCATATCCTGTTGCCTGAGGCGTATTCGTTTTTGAAGGTAGATTTGGTGGATTGGTACTTCTCCGAGTCCCTTGGTTGTTGAGTGTTCATTGATCTGTTGGAGAATTCCGTACTTTGCAACGTAGTCTTTGCAGTTCCGGGTTCCACTCCGGGTTCCAGGGACTAGTTTAGCGAACTTCGTTATATCAGTCTTGCGCGGGAGGCGCCTCGGACTCGGCAAAGGTAAGGTCACATTTAGATTATAACGAATCTATCTATGATCCGAACACGATTTGTAGCATTGTAGCAAGTATCGAAGCGATGTAGAGTCTCGATGTAGTCTCAATGTAGAGTCGATATAGAGTCTCAATGTAGAGTCGATATAGAGTCTCAATGTAGAGTCGATGTAGAGTCTCAATGTAGAGTCGATGTAGAGTCTCAATGTAGAGTCGATGTAGAGTCTCAATGTAGAGTCGATGTAGAGTCTCAATGTAGAGTCGATGTAGAGTCAATGCAGAGTATCATGTAAAGTCTCGTTTAGTCTCTTGTAGAGTTTCAACGTAGAGTCAATGTAGAATTTCAATATAGTCTTCATCGTTTTCTTCGTCATGGGAGTTGGATTGGAGTCGCAATGAGTACGACTTTAGTATGATGAAGCTTTGATCTATTATTGATGTGTTGATATAACGAAAAAGTCTGTCCAACAGGGTTTCAAAAAAAAAAAAAAAAGAAACAGTGAGCTTTGGACTATTATTGATGTGTTGATGTTAGAATCGCTTTTAGACAAGGCTACAAAGAACGTGCGTGAAGCCCTATTTAGACTTATATGTGCTGGTTCCTGATAGTTGATTTCTCAACTGCTTTGACATTCAAACCAGATGTTTCGGTTTGGGTTTAGATTTAGTTTCTAGTTGAAGGTTGAAGCTGTTTACTTCGAATGTACTCGATTGGTGAATATTTGCTGAACGGAAGCTGGTCAAATGATATTTGAGATGAGGATTGATTGGACGGTGTCAGTTGATCCAATTTAGCTTTGACTAGAGCTTGACCAAATGTGTACAACAGTTGCTATCACTTTAGTTTCATTGGTCGAGCTGTACTTAATACGGTAAACAGCAGTAGCGCAATAAAATAAATTTAATAAGATAGAGATGTAGTGTTTGTGTTAGACAACTAATACAATCCACGGTCTCGGGCACGCGAGTGAAGTAAGGCGGTGAGTCAGTCTTACGCAAGCCACGGGCGAGGTTGGACGTGTCGCTTATACACACCGCTTGTTGTCGAGCCTGTGACGATCTAGGTACTAGGTGCTGCCTAAAGTACTACTTACTGGCCAGCGAGTAGGTAGGCACTACATGAGGGAAGCAGGCATCGCCGTCGGCAGTGGCCATGGGCGGTGCGTGCCGGTGTCGTTTTACAAAGATTTGTTTTACAAAATTAATTGCGTGGGTGAAATTCTACAGTTTATTGGAATCATCTTTGGAATCCCGTGACTATCTTCGACTTTTGTTATTGTTATTGTACTTAGATTGTAAATCCGTTTTTGGCTATCTGTTTGAAATATAAGTTTTTTCGCCATTATTTTATTTCGGATTTTGTTACTCAATAAAATAAAATAAAATAAAAATATTTCGTACACTTTCAGTGAAGCAAGCGTAACTAATTTGGCTGTAACACAGGCAGTATATCAGCCCGTAAACATGAAACTTGATATAGTGGGAAAAGTTACACAGCTGATGCAGCTGTCATAAAACTTGTGATGCTTGCCCGGCCGTGACTCCGGGCGGCACAGCGGCGTCCTGATCGTACACAACTGTTCATACATACATTATTCATGTACAAAAAAAGCTATCTTCGCGTTTAAAAAAATGGTTTACAACGTTCTGTAATTAATTTGTGTAATAGTTATTATATGCTTAATTATAATATATGATGTCAGTTATATGTTTTACAACAAGACTCGCTCATTTTAGGTGGACACCGCAAGTGCACGTACGTGTTATAAATACGACCAAAGTTTACGTATGTTTGCGTAGGTAAGGTAAGGTACAAACAATGTACCTAGATTTGTCAATGTGGGAGACCGAGACGTGAACTTACTCAATAACTAGGGACGTGACTGGGTACAACTGGGTACAACTATAGAAAACGAGATGAGAGAAAAAGCAATCGGCATTTATTGACACTGACATCTACACGATAACCCGAATCACGGTTTTTTTCCTGATGGCAGTACTTTATAGTTTTCCTCATCACTTTTGTAAAACTCTTTTAGAGACACATTTTCGATCTATTTTCTTGAGTTTGATGTTTTAGGATTCCGATCCATGAGGGTCACAAAACTGATTACCCATATCAGCAACTACTAAAACTATTGACTTGTTTAGAATTGTTTTAGATCTTATTTGTTAGCACGTATAGGCGAGATTTTTTTAATGTCCAAAAAGAGTTTTTTTTTAGATATTTATTTACTTTTATAATGCATAGTTTTTGACAAATCATGAAAAAAGACTAAAAAATTACCATTCTACCCTCTTACTTCGCTTTGTATATTATGCATTATACTAAAAATATTTTGGAATGTTTAAAGAAAGCTCTTTTCTTTTGATCTTTTCCTATTTTTAATGGTTTTGGCGAATTTCTGAATTTTACAGAAGTTATTATATTTGAAAGAAGTGAAAAAACAACTATAATATAAGTATACAGTTTTGGTTCGAAAGTCTCGGTGAGAGACTCCATTCGCACTTGACCGCTCTTGTTCTAATAGCGTTTTTGTATCCGGATTTGAACATAAATTACAGCGACCACGCGTAGGTATAGCACGTCTTTGTAAAGGTATAGCTATATATATCTCGAATGGTCAAATTACCTACGCTCAGTCATGTAATTATCCAGCTGGAATATAACCACAAAGCTAAATTATGCAGGCAACCAGCCACAGACAGATTGTTCGCCCTATTTGTACTATCATATTGCGGTACAATTAAAGGTGTATCTTTATCAACGAATACCCTAATAATGATTAATATAATTTATGTAGCTAGATTGCATTTTTGGTGTAGATTTTGTAGATCAAAATTTAGTACATTACAGTGCTAAACTTTCTACCGCAAAAAGTACCGATATAGGTACAAAAAACTGATAGTAGGTATAATATGAAAAACACGCTGAAAAGGCAACTCATGCTGGCTACGAATGGGTAGTCTTGCTACTTACCAACTTCATAACCCTCTATTGTTATGTTTTCCTACTTTCCCAAGTTCCATTTTCGACTTTTACGATTGAACTTTCCACTCGCAACCCACAAATACATTCGTCCCGTTGAGCCTTTCCATTTGAAGTAAAACGTCAAGCTGGCAATAATCGTTTGGTGGGAAATATAAAGTAAATTCCGCAATCTCAGACGTCCCGCTGTTTGTCCCTCGTTGAATGCCACTACGACTTTTGTAAGGTTCCAAGTTCTTCGAACAAATTACTCAATTCCATCTTTTTTGCGTTCAGATGATTGAAATAAAAGTGAGAGATTTCTTCAAGGTAAATCTGGCACTCAGACTGAGTTTGCATGTTGCTGAAATTGAATTACGAGCTAAACCAATTATGTTTCACTAGACGCCACGTACCACACAATATCCGCTCAAAGTCGAAATTCCTAATATAGTATGCTAAGGTATTAATTAGATAACCATACAAAAGTTTTTACATTAAGGGACCAAGCACCAAGAAAGTAGACTATTCAATTTTATGCCATTCGTGCGTTAAGGTCTTAAAAAACTTATTGTTATATGAATAAAAGGCTAATTACTTGACTCTTGACTAGGTACACTTAAAGTATAAAAATTTACAAGTAGGCTTTCGAAAGTTTGAAGATTCTTGGCTGTATTATTATAGCTATTAGGCCTTTCCCGTAACAAGGAGAAGGTTGCGTGTTCGTATTTTACTCGATTAGATTATAAAAACTTAGTTTGTTGTTGATTGATAGAAAATTCTATTTAGAAATGTAATTGTAATTTGGTGTGTAGATAGCTCAACTGCTTCATGTGTATTTTGTACATATTATAAATATTGTAAATACTTTATTAGTCATAATTTTCTTTGTGAATAAATTATATTAATTTTGTCCTATGTTTTTTTACTTATGTGAAAGGGCAAATTGGGCTCAATTTGGCAAATATTTTTTTCATAGATAAAAAACACCTTAAAATCGGCAGATATAAAGACTATCTTCATAACTCTGAACAAATGTGCCAGTTCCAGTAGTTGTAACAAGTTCCCTGAATTATTAGTGGGAGCCGCGGCTATATTTATCGTTCACGTGACGTGACTGAAATATTAGAGTTCCTCCACTTGCGAGCTCTTTTCACAAGTGTAAACGGAGAACGGAAACTTTTGGTATCTCTAAGGCTTTGGTTTCCTAGAACGAGATGACCTTTTTATGACACTCATAAACAGGTATTTGCATCTGTTGTAGATGATTTATGCAGCGTCAGAGACATAGGGTAATTTTTCCCTTATGTCTCGATTTTCCGTAATTCTGTGTAGTGCCCAAGGCTAAATTTTTGGAAGTAAGCACTTCCGTTATGCCCAACCTAATCGGCTTAATCAAAAGACATGATCAATACGTGGCCGGGGGTCTTCTAAGAATGTTTTCTATGAAACCATTACCACTGTGGACATAAACTCATTTGTTTGTAAACAGCGAACCATGGCGCGGTAAAAACTATTACTAAAATAGTCGTGCTCCTGGCTGGTTTCGAGATGAGAACCTAAGTATTTTGCTATGTATATTTAAAGGTTTACTTACACAAATATGCTTTGAGGTCAAGTCAGCCCTTTTGGTACATTCAATTTAAAAGATCGTCCGAATTCAGGAAAATAAATCGAACAACGAATTTTGAAAGAAAGTAAGCTTTAGGTACATGTACAGTTTTATTTATTTGAATCATATCTCAGTGGTAGTACGTAGCAAAGCAAGTCTTCACATCTTGTCCAGTCCGCCATGACCTAGTTTTCTAATTCGCGCGACGGTTTCTCCCTGATTGACGTGGAAGTTGTACAAAATATTCTTAAAAACACTATGGGCTTTTCCATCGCGTGATGTTGTTTCACGTTATGATGAATACATTTTGCTCCTCGTAACCATTCGTCAAATGCGTCCATCTGCTTTTGGCAATGTTTTGGGTACTGACCATTATCACTGCGCAGTTGTGAAAATAACTAAATAATTACTACTAAGTATTTCTAACCACAGCGTTATAGTCACTAATAATTGCTTTGCACGTAGATAAATTAATTGAAAATGGAATCACTATTGAGTAGATCATAAAAGATTGATGAGGGTTCGTGATGAAATCTCCCTTAGGAGTTCTGAGTGATTGTTGGTGACGCTTCGGGTACTGATTGATTACTCAGTGATGCGAAAGTTCAATAAATGCTCAATATTCATTTGATTAAAGAGCTGTGGTTTTAGAGCCGGACGAACTTTATTGATCAGCCATTTTTGTGTTCGGAATATTTTAGTTAGCGTTGCAAATTCAAACAAACGACGTACTTTGTATTCGACGAGTGTAGAGAACTAAATTTTTGTACCAAAAATTGACATGAAGGGTGCTTTTCTGAAAGACAAAGACAAAGTCGTTTGGTTCAAAGAGAATTGGTTCAATAGTATGTAAAGTGTAGGTACTGTATGTTTGAGTCGTATACATTGTAGCTGGCGGACTCTGGCTGGAGGAACCTATTGGGCCGGTATCACAGTTTTTCTACACAACAGTAAAAATCCTACCGCAGTTTAAGCAACCATTCAAAAGTAAATCGGGGTAAAAACTTTAAAAACTCCATTAATTCATGTTTTTACGTAACACAAGTTTCCTCGCAGCGAACTCTTTTACTACAAAAGAAAAGGTACTACTTTCATCTTGACGCCTGTAGAAGTGTTTAAACAGCAGAGAAAGAGAGGTGTTTAGTAAGCTGCAGTGCACTTGTCGACACTCATAAGCTGCTTAAACTAGCGCTGCCTCTTCTATCAAACCAGTGCAGGCTTGTTGAGTGCGCAGTTATTTAACTTCACCACAATTATAAACATTCGATTTGAAATATTTTTAACAAACACGGCTCGTAAATCCAGGAAATTATTTTTAAAAACATTTATTGGTTCACGTCGATTTTTCTATTGATCAATAGAACCGTGAAACCGTGAAAATCACATTATTTTATGATGTCTTCGATAAGTTTAAAAATAACGAAATGATAGCTAATTATTGAACTCTTTGATGTTCCTGAAAATAGAAGAAAATGAGATTCTTTTCATGTTTTGTATGCGTTTCTTTCTTCATTCACGAAGAAAATCCGCTAGGAAGGTAGTATAATTTAATTTCGTTACTTTTTAAATCTATTGTGGAGTACATTTTCTTAGGTATTTTACGTGGATGAAAGTTTAGATCAGCTTATAGCGGACTAGGCTCAACCTGCGGCTTGGCTCACGTAGTTTTTGAATAAAAACTTTGAATGTCGTTCTCTTTATCTTTCCAAATTTCATCCAAATTGGTGTAGTCGTTAATACGGCGTCAAACATCGATCACGGAACACCGACTTGGATGAAGGGATTTGGGCCACCGCGTTTAAAGCCTAGCTTTAGCACGGCTTACAAGATCCACTATTCAAAAGCAAAAGGTAAATTGATAACCCATCATTAGAACTTATTTTCATTTTGGTATCTTTTTGGAAATTGGAGTGCTTTTCAGTATAAAATTAAACGGGGTTTTGACTCACCAGTATCATAATCAGTCCAGGCTACGTTGTAATTTGTAGATCGAAATTGTAATAAAAGATCTATTCGTAATATCACAGATTGTATGTATAATACTAGTAATAATAAAGTTCTACTCTCAAAAGAAATATCTCGGGTGCATTCATACGAATTCGTAGCTGTCCGTAGCAGTGACGCTACGTCGTAGAAGGGTGCTACGCGGTACTATGCTTCGGTGGGTTCGGTGGCTTTGAGTATTGTGAAAATTAAAACAAATGCTTGTTGGGATCTTGCAAAGAATGTTTTTGTAATGTTTTGTGCTATCTGCTACGTGTTTTCAAATGTCATACTAATTACTAAATGAAACTAAAGTAACTATGCTAAGTCATTTAAATGTTTTAAGCTGCTACTTACTTCTCAACAAAGACTATGAATTTTACAGTCAAGTATTAAAGTCGTGTATATGATTACAAGGTCTATAACTCCATATAGTACTGTTTTTTTGCCATATTATTTACCTACGACTGACTGCTTTAGGTTTCCAGTTAGCAGCAGCTGTCACTCGTGCAGTAGTTAAAGTTAGTGCAGTGTGGAGTTGGAATTAGGACAAAGGAGAAACTTTTTGCGAGCAGCGCTTGCGGTCAAGAAGCCAGCTGGGCTCTGTACAAATTGCCGACAGCACAATGGCAATTGTTTTGATAACAAATGAAAACGGCTCGTTTTGACGGCGGCCACTTGTATTGTCTTTGAGAAGTCCTCTTCGTTTAGAGCAATCTCCTCGAGACTTTTCACTTGAAACTGCGAGCTTTTAGTCTTTCCGTCTGAACATAACAAGCTCATTTGGTCGTCTGTTTTTGCAATTTCTCTGTGACAAAATAAAACAAAATTCGCGACCTCATTTAATTACGATACAAACATTTTGGTATCTGTAAACTTATTATTTTCAATTCTTAACAGGGTTAACAAAGAGACAACTTAAGAGACTTAACAAAGAGTTTTAACATTTGTAAATAGCGCGGCAATATTCCACAATATTGCCGCGTGGTTTATCGAATTCCAAACAAAGTACCCTGTCGACGATGAAAATAAACATTCTGAACTAAAGGAATAGAAAATGTGTTCAGTTGCTTTGACAGAATAGCAAGCATGGCCTAGAGAGATGTAGCTCTCCTAAATGGGCTCAAAGCCGAAGCTACTTCTTTTTAATAACGCAGATGAGCGTGAAGTCACAGCTTGAGAAGAGATTGGCTGGCTGGTTCACGCGAAATCTGACAGATGAATGAAAAGTTCATTCATTCGTATGGGTTGTGGTTTTAATAGCCAAGCATGTCATTTACTTATGTAAATATTTTCAGTTTCAAGTTATTCTCAGTCTTTGAGATGTAAGTGACTTTAAATAACATTTTGAATGAAAGGTACCTATGAAAAATTTACTATAGCAAATAGAGAGTGTAGAAAAATATATAAGGAGTCGAAAAATAATAAAATATAAGGTTCTAGGTCTGTCTAGTCACTGATTTATCCTACATACTGACGCATGCAGAACCTTACCACAGTCGCACGTTAAAAGATAAATCAATGTTTCATCTCTTAGCAATAATGTGTTGTAACGAACAAAGACCACGCTAGTTTTAAGTAATACTTATGTTTAGGTAACGTGTATTGAGTGTGGGCAGTTAGGTCTATTAAAACAACACTAGTAAATTAAATTTGTCATGAAGAGAGCCATCCTAACTGTTCTTGTTCAAGCTATAAAGATACCCAACTCTAGATGCTATATGGGTATCAAGCGAAGAGCCTTTCTGTGTCACCCCTCACTGCGAGGAAGCCATCATGCCCTATATTCACTATGAAAACAGTTTTACTGCTTACAGTCGCTAAGATAATTTTTTGACAAATTCTCGTGGAAACGAAACTGGAATCGAATTCTATCAAATAAGAAAATCAAACTTTATGCTACGATCAAATAGATAGAAAACTCTTTATTGTACCTACAACATAAGGAAATTTCATATTAGACACAAAGTTCGTATTAATTACCAAGTATTATTGGTTAAAATTCTACCGAAATTAAATAATATCACTCGCAATAACACAAACATAAAATAAAAGTTCTGTGCTGTCAGTTCCAAACATGATTTTTGGAGTTCTGTCATGTACAGAACTCCAAACACAGAAAACAAAAATTTTGTTGAAAATCAAATTAGTATATCGGTATTTGAATAGAACAATAAAAAATGTGTTAGTTATTTAATACATTTAATTATTCGTGACAATTGATGACATTAAACTACATTACAATGTAAATGCTAATATAAGTTTGAGCTTATGAGTTCTTTCAATTCCTAGACCAGCCAAGCGACCCGACTCCCAAACATGAAAAGTTCACAATGAATCTTCGAAACATATATTTACAAATACATTATAAACACATAAACAAACAGGTATCACGTGTCTTAAATCGTAATCAACTATCGTATAATGTAAGTAACTACTAAATTATCGATTTAAAATTGGCAACGTTAGAACTTCGATTTCTTAAAGATAACATCCATAAAAAATGTTAAAAAAATTAGTAATCTAGAAGCGAAAAATATCCAAAATATTACTTGCAACATAAATTAAAGACAGGGAAAACAATGTGAATTAATGGAACATCGATCTAGTTTTGACAATGAAAACAAGTACCCTAGATCCTGAAATGTTAAAAGTAACTTAGCTTCCATCATGAATTCTTACCTACGTGTTTTTTTCTGAGTAAATATTAGTTGTGCGGTGTTTAAAGGTTTCCTAGCCATTAATTGTAACTTCTCAACTAGTCCACATTAGTCCTAGTCGATCTGTAATCTACAACCATCTACCGCCTAACTACAGTTTATAATTTAAAATTTACAATGCTTAAAAAATTTGACTATTCAGTCGGGTTCCTTAACACTATCGAATAATTTTTAAATGGTTTTCGTTTAACATACAAATCTTTTTGTCTTTTGTGACCTCTTGTTTTAACTTTATTTGTAAAATGCGTCTCATGTAAAAACTCTAGATTAACTTCTACGTTATTTTAGAAGATGAAACTGGCATGGTAAGTAGGGAGTGTTTATTTAAAAACCTAGCAAGAGTATAGAACCGCTTGCGCTAATTAAAATTATTTTCCTAAGCATATTTATTTTGATAAATGACTATATAAAAGGAAGGAATTTATTTTCCGTATTCACAACACTGTACACTTTTTCATTCCAAGTTGATAAAAGTCAATAAATATCCAGATTTTCAAATTATATGCCGATTTCTAGTATGTGATTTGCAAAATGTTTCTTAGCAAATTAAGAATAAAACCCCCAAATTATGTCGATACTCTTTTGAATGAAATTGTATTCTGATACATCTGCTGACGGTTTAGATACACCTGCGTTATGTGAATACGATGCTATCTTCGTATCGATACAAAACAAAACGTATATGGCCCGTAAAGTTCGAATGTTCAATAACCCAAATAAAATCCAATCTGTCCTTAACGGTAATAGTACAACATTTGTTTCGCTATCAATGTTGTTGTGTCGTTCTTTAATATCACGATAAAGTACACTGAAAAATACAAGGAACACGATTCTATTTGGATCAGTTGAGCTGTCTATAGATCGTTTGCAACGGTCTGTAGAAAATCCAACAGTTTAATGTTTATTTTGTAAATATTTTATGTATGTATTGATTTGAATGGAGGTAATACAAGTTACAAAAAACCAGAATATTCAATTTATGGCGTAATATGTAACCGAAAAAATGTATGTTTTATAAATAATATTCTGCATAATTACATTTTGCCACATAAATATTTTTGATTTCCGATAGATAGAACTTGATCGTATAGCGAGTTTGTTTTCATGGATTTCATAATGAGAATCCAGCTTGTGTTGACATTTCATACTAAGTTATACTTTACAATTATTGGTAGCCCGGAATTTCAGGACGTAGCAACTTAATGGTTGCGGTGGATCAATATTTTATACATTAAGCCTTAAAATTACACCTTACGTTACCTAAGTTATGATACAAGCTTTAATTGATACCCATATAGATTACTAAGAAGAACAAGGCAACGGAAATAGTAATGGAGTTGAAATACAGGTGTATAGTTACAATATCAAAAGTTGGCACTAGAACCACAGTATGCAAAGATTACTATTTTAGTATTTTCTAATTTTCTTCATCTACTTATTATGTAAGAATATTTTTTTTCTATCTATACATAGTATATAGATACTATGTTTTACAGGATATCCCAATTAATTGATTCATTATATATTAAACTATTTTCATACGAAATGTAATTTTGGGATTTTGTTATTGCTATTGATAATAATCGAAATAATATGCCTCTGTTGCTTATCAAGATAATATTTGAATCTCAGTTTTCGCTAAGTAAAGGTCAGGGATGGGGTTTTTTTTGAGATAGTAGTTGAGATGACGACGTCTAATACAAATTTTAACGTATGCTATCAAATTACTAAACAAGTTTCTTTCAAAAGGTAAGATTGAGTTAATAATAATATGACCAAACAATAAAAAGAATATGCACGCCATAACAAACAGTTTAGATCATTAGATACCATGGGCAAAATGCAATCGAAATCTAGTTTTAAAACATACGAATCGTTGCCTTTAATGTCTTATCCTATTGCGTATATAATTAGCCAATTGACGCGTGCTAAGTCAGAATGTTGATCCTAATTTACTTTTTTTTAAATTCTATTATCGCGTCTTAATTTATAAACCAATAATAAAAGCTGGATATTTTACAAAATTACAAAAGTAATCGTTGGTGACCCTCCATCGGGACAAGCATATTTTAAAACCTATTGTTAATTACGTCCCTCTCAAAGTCTATAGAACGGTAAAGGCACGGTCATGATGTGTATTGCACTTAGGGGATTACTTGTCCGTACAGACAGAGAGAAGAAATTCTTCTAAATGGTTCAAAACACGCTCTAAACTACGAGTCAAGTCGAGAAAAGCATTTCCAAGGCACATACTTTTAGAAAACATAGTATATAGTACAGAGAAAGACACACAAGTAGCCGCACCACGCGCCACGCATCGGGTAAGGAATCCTACGCGCACGAGCGCTACCGGTGAAGCGTAGTCTACAGTCTACGACGAGTGATCATTACACCGAACCCACACTTCCTAAACATCACATTTTATGTGGGTACCAAAATTACACGTACCTACATACACAACGCTTATACTATACACATATGTCTACGGGATGTCTACCTGTCCTGTCACGGTCGCCACTTTTTGTTCAATAAACAAAACGAGAAAGTCTGTTTTACACTTTTAATTTGGTTTTAACAGTCTTTGTAATAATAATTTAATAATTTAGGTTAAAAGTAGGACGCGCGTTGCCGTGCGAGCCGATCGGTCTGTCTTGTCTTCCCCCGCCCCTCGCCTTCCCCTCCTCTGTCTTAGGGCTGTGCGTAGACATCCTCCCGGGCCTTGAAAGCTTGAGGTGCTTTCAAGGAATCGCTGCCATCCAAATCTATTGGTGCAATCTCTGGCGTGTTAGGATGTTTTGTAGTTCCATCGTCATTGATTGTCACCTTCGCGTCTTCAATGGTAGGTATTAGGCAAAATTTATGGACTCCTCTTCTCATTATGCCCTTTGTAGTGAGGATGTCGGCAACTCTGCTTACGCCATCAGTTCCAGGGTATAGTTTACTGATGCGAGCTAGTCGCCATTGTAGTGGAGGAAGATTTTCTTCTTTAAGAATGACGAGGTCTCCGACCCGAAGCTCACGCTGCCTTGTTCTCCATTTAGTTCTCTGCTGAAGCTCCGCGACAAACTCCCGGCGCCACCTCTCCCAGAAGTGTTGCCTTAGTTGCTCGATGAGCTGGTATCTGTTTGGACGCTTCGCTGTAATGGGTAGCGAGGGCACTGCGGTGAGAGGTCGCCCGATCAGAAAGTGCCCTGGAGTCAATGGAGAGGGATCATTTGGGTCGGAGGATAATGGGTTTAGCGGACGAGAATTTAATATCGCTTCAATCTGAGCGAACAGCGTGGCCAGTTCCTCAAACGTTAGGGAAGCATTACCAGCTACACGCCGTAAGTGATGTTTTGCTGACTTTACGCCAGCTTCCCAAATACCTCCAAAGTGAGGTGAATAGGCTGGGCTAAAAACGAATTTAATGCCTTCATTAGAGGCGAAGTCATAAACTGAGTCGCGACTGGATTTGAGTATTCTACTTATTTCATTGTTAGCACCCTTAAAATTAGAACCATTGTCACAGAAAATAGTTTTAGGTTTGCCTCTCCTAGATGTAAATCTTCGCAATGACAAAATGAATGCTTCCGTACTCAAATCGCTAACAAGCTCTAAATGAACAGCTTTAGTAGCTAGGCATATAAATAAACACAAATAACATTTTGAGATTCGATTGCCCTTTCCCTTTCGGCTAGAAATCATAAAAGGCCCGGCAAAATCAACACCGCACGAGTAGAAAGGAAACGATGAGTAGCTCCTTTCGGCAGGTAGGTTGCCCATTAAGGGCTGCAATGTTTGACCGCGCAGACGGACACAAACCATGCACTGCTTAGGCGTGCTGCGTGCTAAATGCCTACCACCTATAGGCCAAAACTTCTCTCTTATTGAGGCCAAAAGATGCTGAGGACCAGCGTGGAACAATCGTTCATGTTCAGACTTAAATACTAATTTGGTAAGATGATGCTTAGCATCTAGAATCATAGGGTGTTTCTTATCATACTCGAAATCTGAGTTTTGAATGCGACCCCCAGCTCTGAGTAAATCTTCGCTATCTACAAAACAATTTAATGACACTAATTTAGATTTACGACTCAGAGCTTTTTTATCTAATAATAATTGAATTTCTTCACTAAAACTTTCTAGCTGACTTCTCTTGACTAAAATTAATAAAGATTTATTTAATTCATCAGCTTCTAAAAGGTCAGTGACCTTAGAGTTTTTGTTTTTGCAATTAAATATAAAACGTAGCACATAGGCATAAACTCTTTTTAATTTATTTAAGTTAGAGTATCGATCGAACATAATACTACTATTTGCAGCAGCAACGTTACATACAGTTGAGTTTTTAACTTCAGGTAGGATAGTAGAAGTAGGAGTGTGCGTTTGCTTAGGCCAACCAGATGGATCAATCGCGAGGAACGAAGGCCCTCCCCACCAAAGAAGAGAAGACTGAAGCTGTCCAGGACTTACACCACGAGAAGCCATATCTGCGGGGTTTTGATCTGTGGGAACATGCTGAAACGTAAACCCACTGGTAAGTTCATTTATCTCATTCACACGATTGCACACAAAAACCTTTAAATCTTTAGGTGGAGTCTTCAACCATCCTAACACAACTGTTGAATCAGTCCAAAGGACTTTACGACTTATGTCACATCTTAGTGACGTCAAAACTTTCGAACATAGACGAGCACCTAAAAGAGCGCCACATAACTCCAACCGGGGAATAGTCGTTGGGTTCAAAGGCGCGACACGTGCTTTAGCGCACAGTAACCTGACAGTGATACTTTGGTCCTGATTTTCAGAACGCAAATACACGCAAGCCGCGTAGGCTTGTTGGGAGGCGTCAACAAAACAATGGAGTTCTATGTTCTTCGGGTTTTCACACAGCACTCGTCGAGGTATCTGTATTAGGGACAAACTTGAAAATTCTTTCAATAGACTTGACCAGCTTTTGCAGAACACTATGGGGACAGGATCATCCCAGTCAAGTTTAGACGACCACAGCTCTTGTAATAGTATTTTAGCAACTATTATGCAAGGACATAGCAACCCTAATGGATCGAAAACCTTAGAGGTGGTAGATATCACAGACCTCTTAGTAATCTGAGCAGAAGGCTCCAAGTCCGTGGAAAACTGTAAAGTATCGCTTTTGGGTGACCAATTCAGACCCAAGACTGAAGATTCTTTATAAAAATCCATTGATTTTAACGATTCGATTTCATCATCAAATAATTGAGGACAATTTGTCCGAAATTTTCTTAGTGGCAGACATGCAGAATTTAAAACATCTACAACATTTTTATAAATGTATTTTAAACCACTAACCGAATCTGCTCCGGTATTTAAATCATCCGCGTAAAAATCACTCTGAATAATACACGCAATAGATTTATCCTCACATTCATTAGCTAGCTGTAAAAGACAACGAGAACTTAGAAATGGCGCTGACGCCGTGCCATACGTTACTGTATTTAGTTGTAGGACATCGATAGGTTGATGTTTTTCTTCCCGCCATAGAATAAGTTGTAGGTGGCGCTGGGAAGGTGAAATTTCCATCTGGCGAAATTGTTTTTCTATGTCTCCTGTGAGGACGTACTTATGCAAACGAAACCGAAACAATATCGAAATTAAATCGCTTTGCACGACAGGGCCGACCAGTTGAATATCATTAAGTGATTTTCCTGTATGAGTTTTTGACGATGCATTAAAAACAACTCTCAGCTTTGTGGTTTCACTTTTTTCACGGATCACTGCATGATGTGGCATATAATATCCAAAATCTGGCCTAATAATTTTAGTAAGATGCCCTAACTGTGCATATTCATCTATAAATTCTTTATAGCTTACTTTTAAAGTAGGTAGCTTAATAAACCTTTTCTCAAGGCTCTCTAAACATTTTTTAGCAATAAAATAGGAGTCACCGAGTGCTTCCTCAGGTGCTTCCTTTAGAGGAATTTTAACAGAAAATCTGCCGCTTGGCAAGCGTACAAAATTCTCAACAAAATGATTTTCACAGAGTTGCTCTTCGACAGAATAAGTTTTTGTTTGTGGTAGGTCATCAATATTCCAAAACTTTTCTAAGGAATCTTTTATTTCTTGCGTGAAGTTACAATGAACCACTGGGATTGACTGACCTGTTATTATGGGACCACCTACAAGCCAACCGAGCTTAGACTCTTGAAGAACCGGTTTATTAGAACCGAGTCTTATTATATTTGTGCCAACTATGTCCCAAAATACATCCGCTCCTAAGAGGATGTCCACCTCAGAGGGGGAAAAATACTTGGGATCAGCAAGTTCAATATTAGAAGGTAATTTTAGATACTCAGTATCAATCGCTGAGTTAGGTAAAATACCTGTGATGCGTGGTACTACTAAGCATTTAACTTTAATGGTAAACGACATCACTCTTGACTTTACTTTTACATCACACTTTTGAGAAACATTACATACCACATCATTAATCCCATAAACATTTACCGGATGGGAGCTATCACTCGACAACCCTACCTTTCCTTTCAGCTTTTCAGTAATGAACGAGGACTGACTTCCCGTATCCAGCAGTGCACGCGCAAGGTAAGTTTTATTATTCACCTCAATATTTACTAGAGCCGTACACAACAACACCTGACCGGAAGAGGAAGACGTCATAGCAACTGGCAGCGAAGACGAAGTTGAAGGCTGGGACTCTTCAGACGTGGGGTAAGTTTTATGAAGCAGAGTGTTATGTTTCTTTTTACATGTTAGACACAAACCTTTTAATTTGCATTGGAAGGAGTTATGACCACTGCGTAGACAATTTTTACACAGTTTTAATTTAGACGCCTCACTGACGCGGTCATCGACCTCCATACCCTTAAACTTAGGACACTCATACAGCGGGTGCCCATCATTGCACAAAGCACAATGATTTTTATCTTTCTTTTCATTGGAACTAACTACAAAACTCTTCGACTGAGCGTTAGGTTTAGGCTTACTATCAGCTGATTTATCATACCTGTTATTATTATTGCTGTAAGCAGTTTCAAGTATATCTGCCCGACTGCGCAGGAATGAATTAAATTCGGTTAATAAAGGTAAATCAGTTAGGTTACTTTTATGCTCTTCCCACTTTCTACTCGTGTTGATATCTAATTTTACCGAAACCATATATATTATTAAAGCGTCCCACTTATCAGTAGGCTGGCCAAGAGTATCAAGTGCTCGCAGATGCTTTGAAACATGATCAACAATAAACCGCAATGCTTTGAAGGATTCCGTGCGCAAGGGTTCGATGCTAAACAAAGCTTTCAAATGATTATTAATCAGTATATTTTTATTATCAAATCTCTCGCATAAAAGATTCCATGCTAATTTATAATTTTTCGCACTAAATTCTATGGATTTTATTACCACAGATGCACTTCCTTCAAGCGAGGAACGTAAATAATGGAATTTATTAATAGCCGGAATCCCCTCATTACTATTTATCACTGATTCAAACGTGTCCTTGAACTCCAACCAGAGTAGGTAGCTTCCATCAAATGTAGGTAATTTAATAGTAGGTAATTTGATTGAGTTTTTAACCGTATGGGAATGGCAACTGCTAAAATCCTCGTCGGGGTTTTTTCCCCCTTGACTTTTACTAGGACGATTATCTAAAAGTTCTTGACAATTAGAAATTATACTCAGAAACAAGTTTTCTAACATCTCACGCTCTTTAATTTGTTCACTAGAATCACTATGCAATAAATCTATTTTATCTTGAAGGGCATCGTAGTCATTCAATAATATTTGAATTTTATTTAATTTTAACTCTAATTCTTTGTACTTTACAGAAGAAATTTCTTTTAAACCTTGTATATTAGTAACGTACTCTGAGAACTTAGTTAATCTACCTTTTATAATACCTCTTTGTTTAATTAAATTGCCTAAATCAATTTTATCCTGAGCAGTAGTAGCACTTGTATCCGTTACACTCATTTTGTCAGACAAAATACTAAGCATTTGGGCAAGCTAACAGTAAAATAAATAAAATATGCACTCCAACCTGTGTAAAATGGGGAAGAGTAGCTCCAGATCCAGTCGCGTCAAATAACCCGAAGTTCAGGGCTGAGAAGTATGCTCCCGCCGAGCACACAGCACGGGCCAGCACTCTGCCACAGCTTGGGGCCGTGCGGAACCGAGCACGCGAGCGGGGAAGCGCGGATGCAAGCGCAGCGGGGTCTCCGCAAAGCTTTAGCAAAACGCGCTCCGGAAGCTGGAATTATTCGGCAAAATACTCTTTGAAAATATATTTTTTACCAGGCCGGTAGGTAGGTACCTATTAGGGCATAGAATGTTCTAGACTCGGAAATAACTAAAGCTGAGCTAGAATTAACTTTGTTATTTTATTTTAGCTTGTAATGACGTTGTGCAAATAGTAACGGGAAATAGTAGGATAGCTTTATAATACTGATGAATGTTTTTAGGCAATATGTTATTTGATTTATGCAAAAGATTGAGCAGAATGAATAGAAAACTTATAAAAAATGCAACGTAACTTGGGCTAAAACTTTATCGCTATAAACGTGCGGTATACCTAAAGCTTAGATAAGCCTTATTTAGCACATAAATACCTAGCGCTTGAGAAACAAGGCAGCCGCTTACGCAAATATGAAGCGATATTGTATTGGAGGAATTTTAGGGTTAGGATCGGTAAGAGTGAGTTAGGAATGGGCTTACTTCCTTGGACTAGACCTCTGGGTCACGTAGATGTCCCCACAGGCTCCAGAAGCAGCATATCCGTATCTCCTTGGCTCCAGCAAGATCCCAATGTAAAGTTATAAAGTCCAAAGTTCTTCTTTGTATGAAATGACGCTGCAGAATTGAACACGTCGGCACGACGGTTAGGAAATCAATTGTATGATTTAGCGCACAGTCCTGTCACGGTCGCCACTTTTTGTTCAATAAACAAAACGAGAAAGTCTGTTTTACACTTTTAATTACGTTTTAACAGTCTTTGTAATAATAATTTAATAATTTAGGTTAAAAGTAGGACGCGCGTTGCCGTGCGAGCCGATCGGTCTGTCTTGTCTTCCCCCGCCCCTCGCCTTCCCCTCCTCTGTCTTAGGGCTGTGCGTAGACATCCTCCCGGGCCTTGAAAGCTTGAGGTGCTTTCAAGGAATCGCTGCCATCCAAATCTATTGGTGCAATCTCTGGCGTGTTAGGATGTTTTGTAGTTCCATCGTCATTGATTGTCACCTTCGCGTCTTCAATGGTAGGTATTAGGCAAAATTTATGGACTCCTCTTCTCATTATGCCCTTTGTAGTGAGGATGTCGGCAACTCTGCTTACGCCATCAGTTCCAGGGTATAGTTTACTGATGCGAGCTAGTCGCCATTGTAGTGGAGGAAGATTTTCTTCTTTAAGAATGACGAGGTCTCCGACCCGAAGCTCACGCTGCCTTGTTCTCCATTTAGTTCTCTGCTGAAGCTCCGCGACAAACTCCCGGCGCCACCTCTCCCAGAAGTGTTGCCTTAGTTGCTCGATGAGCTGGTATCTGTTTGGACGCTTCGCTGTAATGGGTAGCGAGGGCACTGCGGTGAGAGGTCGCCCGATCAGAAAGTGCCCTGGAGTCAATGGAGAGGGATCATTTGGGTCGGAGGATAATGGGTTTAGCGGACGAGAATTTAATATCGCTTCAATCTGAGCGAACAGCGTGGCCAGTTCCTCAAACGTTAGGGAAGCATTACCAGCTACACGCCGTAAGTGATGTTTTGCTGACTTTACGCCAGCTTCCCAAATACCTCCAAAGTGAGGTGAATAGGCTGGGCTAAAAACGAATTTAATGCCTTCATTAGAGGCGAAGTCATAAACTGAGTCGCGACTGGATTTGAGTATTCTACTTATTTCATTGTTAGCACCCTTAAAATTAGAACCATTGTCACAGAAAATAGTTTTAGGTTTGCCTCTCCTAGATGTAAATCTTCGCAATGACAAAATGAATGCTTCCGTACTCAAATCGCTAACAAGCTCTAAATGAACAGCTTTAGTAGCTAGGCATATAAATAAACACAAATAACATTTTGAGATTCGATTGCCCTTTCCCTTTCGGCTAGAAATCATAAAAGGCCCGGCAAAATCAACACCGCACGAGTAGAAAGGAAACGATGAGTAGCTCCTTTCGGCAGGTAGGTTGCCCATTAAGGGCTGCAATGTTTGACCGCGCAGACGGACACAAACCATGCACTGCTTAGGCGTGCTGCGTGCTAAATGCCTACCACCTATAGGCCAAAACTTCTCTCTTATTGAGGCCAAAAGATGCTGAGGACCAGCGTGGAACAATCGTTCATGTTCAGACTTAAATACTAATTTGGTAAGATGATGCTTAGCATCTAGAATCATAGGGTGTTTCTTATCATACTCGAAATCTGAGTTTTGAATGCGACCCCCAGCTCTGAGTAAATCTTCGCTATCTACAAAACAATTTAATGACACTAATTTAGATTTACGACTCAGAGCTTTTTTATCTAATAATAATTGAATTTCTTCACTAAAACTTTCTAGCTGACTTCTCTTGACTAAAATTAATAAAGATTTATTTAATTCATCAGCTTCTAAAAGGTCAGTGACCTTAGAGTTTTTGTTTTTGCAATTAAATATAAAACGTAGCACATAGGCATAAACTCTTTTTAATTTATTTAAGTTAGAGTATCGATCGAACATAATACTACTATTTGCAGCAGCAACGTTACATACAGTTGAGTTTTTAACTTCAGGTAGGATAGTAGAAGTAGGAGTGTGCGTTTGCTTAGGCCAACCAGATGGATCAATCGCGAGGAACGAAGGCCCTCCCCACCAAAGAAGAGAAGACTGAAGCTGTCCAGGACTTACACCACGAGAAGCCATATCTGCGGGGTTTTGATCTGTGGGAACATGCTGAAACGTAAACCCACTGGTAAGTTCATTTATCTCATTCACACGATTGCACACAAAAACCTTTAAATCTTTAGGTGGAGTCTTCAACCATCCTAACACAACTGTTGAATCAGTCCAAAGGACTTTACGACTTATGTCACATCTTAGTGACGTCAAAACTTTCGAACATAGACGAGCACCTAAAAGAGCGCCACATAACTCCAACCGGGGAATAGTCGTTGGGTTCAAAGGCGCGACACGTGCTTTAGCGCACAGTAACCTGACAGTGATACTTTGGTCCTGATTTTCAGAACGCAAATACACGCAAGCCGCGTAGGCTTGTTGGGAGGCGTCAACAAAACAATGGAGTTCTATGTTCTTCGGGTTTTCACACAGCACTCGTCGAGGTATCTGTATTAGGGACAAACTTGAAAATTCTTTCAATAGACTTGACCAGCTTTTGCAGAACACTATGGGGACAGGATCATCCCAGTCAAGTTTAGACGACCACAGCTCTTGTAATAGTATTTTAGCAACTATTATGCAAGGACATAGCAACCCTAATGGATCGAAAACCTTAGAGGTGGTAGATATCACAGACCTCTTAGTAATCTGAGCAGAAGGCTCCAAGTCCGTGGAAAACTGTAAAGTATCGCTTTTGGGTGACCAATTCAGACCCAAGACTGAAGATTCTTTATAAAAATCCATTGATTTTAACGATTCGATTTCATCATCAAATAATTGAGGACAATTTGTCCGAAATTTTCTTAGTGGCAGACATGCAGAATTTAAAACATCTACAACATTTTTATAAATGTATTTTAAACCACTAACCGAATCTGCTCCGGTATTTAAATCATCCGCGTAAAAATCACTCTGAATAATACACGCAATAGATTTATCCTCACATTCATTAGCTAGCTGTAAAAGACAACGAGAACTTAGAAATGGCGCTGACGCCGTGCCATACGTTACTGTATTTAGTTGTAGGACATCGATAGGTTGATGTTTTTCTTCCCGCCATAGAATAAGTTGTAGGTGGCGCTGGGAAGGTGAAATTTCCATCTGGCGAAATTGTTTTTCTATGTCTCCTGTGAGGACGTACTTATGCAAACGAAACCGAAACAATATCGAAATTAAATCGCTTTGCACGACAGGGCCGACCAGTTGAATATCATTAAGTGATTTTCCTGTATGAGTTTTTGACGATGCATTAAAAACAACTCTCAGCTTTGTGGTTTCACTTTTTTCACGGATCACTGCATGATGTGGCATATAATATCCAAAATCTGGCCTAATAATTTTAGTAAGATGCCCTAACTGTGCATATTCATCTATAAATTCTTTATAGCTTACTTTTAAAGTAGGTAGCTTAATAAACCTTTTCTCAAGGCTCTCTAAACATTTTTTAGCAATAAAATAGGAGTCACCGAGTGCTTCCTCAGGTGCTTCCTTTAGAGGAATTTTAACAGAAAATCTGCCGCTTGGCAAGCGTACAAAATTCTCAACAAAATGATTTTCACAGAGTTGCTCTTCGACAGAATAAGTTTTTGTTTGTGGTAGGTCATCAATATTCCAAAACTTTTCTAAGGAATCTTTTATTTCTTGCGTGAAGTTACAATGAACCACTGGGATTGACTGACCTGTTATTATGGGACCACCTACAAGCCAACCGAGCTTAGACTCTTGAAGAACCGGTTTATTAGAACCGAGTCTTATTATATTTGTGCCAACTATGTCCCAAAATACATCCGCTCCTAAGAGGATGTCCACCTCAGAGGGGGAAAAATACTTGGGATCAGCAAGTTCAATATTAGAAGGTAATTTTAGATACTCAGTATCAATCGCTGAGTTAGGTAAAATACCTGTGATGCGTGGTACTACTAAGCATTTAACTTTAATGGTAAACGACATCACTCTTGACTTTACTTTTACATCACACTTTTGAGAAACATTACATACCACATCATTAATCCCATAAACATTTACCGGATGGGAGCTATCACTCGACAACCCTACCTTTCCTTTCAGCTTTTCAGTAATGAACGAGGACTGACTTCCCGTATCCAGCAGTGCACGCGCAAGGTAAGTTTTATTATTCACCTCAATATTTACTAGAGCCGTACACAACAACACCTGACCGGAAGAGGAAGACGTCATAGCAACTGGCAGCGAAGACGAAGTTGAAGGCTGGGACTCTTCAGACGTGGGGTAAGTTTTATGAAGCAGAGTGTTATGTTTCTTTTTACATGTTAGACACAAACCTTTTAATTTGCATTGGAAGGAGTTATGACCACTGCGTAGACAATTTTTACACAGTTTTAATTTAGACGCCTCACTGACGCGGTCATCGACCTCCATACCCTTAAACTTAGGACACTCATACAGCGGGTGCCCATCATTGCACAAAGCACAATGATTTTTATCTTTCTTTTCATTAGAACTAACTACAAAACTCTTTGACTGAGCGGTAGGTTTAGGCTTATTATCAGCTGATTTATCATACCTGTTATTATTATTGCTGTAAGCAGTTTCAAGTATATCTGCCCGGCTGCGCAGGAATGAATTAAATTCGGTTAATAAAGGTAAATCAGTTAGGTTACTTTTATGCTCTTCCCACTTTCTACTCGTGTTGATATCTAATTTTACCGAAACCATATATATTATTAAAGCGTCCCACTTATCAGTAGGCTGGCCAAGAGTGTCAAGTGCTCGCAGATGCTTTGAAACATGATCAACAATAAACCGCAATGCTTTGAAGGATTCCGTGCGCAAGGGTTCGATGCTAAACAAAGCTTTCAAATGATTATTAATCAGTATATTTTTATTATCAAATCTCTCGCATAAAAGATTCCATGCTAATTTATAATTTTTCGCACTAAATTCTATGGATTTTATTACCACAGATGCACTTCCTTCAAGCGAGGAACGTAAATAATGGAATTTATTAATAGCCGGAATCCCCTCATTGCTATTTATCACTGATTCAAACGTGTCCTTGAACTCCAACCAGAGTAGGTAGCTTCCATCAAATGTAGGTAATTTAATAGTAGGTAATTTGATTGAGTTTTTAACCGTATGGGAATGGCAACTGCTAAAATCCTCGTCGGGGTTTTTTCCCCCTTGACTTTTACTAGGACGATTATCTAAAAGTTCTTGACAATTAGAAATTATACTCAGAAACAAGTTTTCTAACATCTCACGCTCTTTAATTTGTTCACTAGAATCACTATGCAATAAATCTATTTTATCTTGAAGAGCATCGTAGTCATTCAATAATATTTGAATTTTATTTAATTTTAACTCTAATTCTTTGTACTTTACAGAAGAAATTTCTTTTAAACCTTGTATATTAGTAACGTACTCTGAGAACTTAGTTAATCTACCTTTTATAATACCTCTTTGTTTAATTAAATTGCCTAAATCAATTTTATCCTGAGCAGTAGTAGCACTTGTATCCGTTACACTCATTTTGTCAGACAAAATACTAAGTATTTGGGCAAGCTAACAGTAAAATAAATAAAATATGCACTCCAACCTGTGTAAAATGGGGAAGAGTAGCTCCAGATCCAGTCGCGTCAAATAACCCGAAGTTCAGGGCTGAGAAGTATGCTCCCGCCGAGCACACAGCACGGGCCAGCACTCTGCCACAGCTTGGGGCCGTGCGGAACCGAGCACGCGAGCTGGGAAGCGCGGATGCAAGCGCAGCGGGGTCACCGTAAAGCTTTAGCAAAACGCGCTCCGGAAGCTGGAATTATTCGGCAAAATACTCTTTTTAAAATATATTTTTTACCAGGCCGGTAGGTAGGTACTAGGGCATGCAACCGGTAATTCTCGGTATCGAAAGTACCGGGAATTACCGGTACTTTTGAAAAATTCCAGTACCGGTACTCACGAAGCCAGTCTCGGTTCTTTCGATACTTTCGATACTCAACTTTTCTGTTATTTATTGTCGATTTGTTACTTAAAAACATACACTCTGAGTAAAGTTTCATCTTATTTTTTGAATTATAAGATGTTTTGACGCAATAATAACATAGAAAACGTTATATCGAGTAATATTATCAGAGTTGTTTACCGCTATTATTGATTTGAGTCAAAATATTTTAATAGTTAGGTCCAACTTTGTACAAAGAGGTCACCAAACCTTACCTAACTAAACATATTGACCTTGTCTTTCTTGTGGGTAAGGCCAATTAAGCTGAGAGGATGATATAAGTGTTGAGCAAGCCTACTTCATCTAAATCATGTCCCAAGCACTGCATGCAGCGTCCCGTTCATAGTGTGAAAAGTGGCCCCTGACGCTGTATAAATTATCTAGATTAGATGCAAAGGCCTGATTACCAGTGAAGACTATAGGACTGAGCCATAGTCACTATTTATTGGTTTTCAACACGAACTGAAACACGACTGTATCAGATGGCAACACCTCTGATCTGTTCTGGAGGAATCTGAAGTACCCAAATATATAGAGGCCCTCATCAGAAACCTTTATGAAACCAGCTATGCCACTTATAACTTTGGGGAATTGCACGTCTAAGCCGTTCTTTTTTGAGAAAGGAGTAGAACAAAGATGCATCATTTCACCCATGCTATACAATAGGTATATATGGCGAACCCACCGTGCGTTAGACCTGAGATGACTGGAAAATCATTGTTTAAGTTGGAGGCGTCAAAATTTCTAACCTACGATACGCCGATCATACGTTGCTCGCATCCACGGAGTCCGAAATGGTTGCCTTAAGGCAGCGTTTAAAGTCGGCTAGTGCCGATTTAAGTCTGATTTTAACAAAAACAACAACAAGTTAATGATTGTCGATCGTTTTAAGTCCATCCAATTGTCGGATGCACCGGAAGAGTATCAAATTGTCAAGGAAGTCCCATACCTGGGCTCATCAGACAGCGATGAACCAACTTAACAGAATATGGAGAGACAGCAACATTCAGAAGAAGACGAAGGTTCACGTGATTCGCACACTGGTCTTCTCCTCATTTCTCTACAGTACTGAAACGTAAACCATGAAAGCCAATGACAAAAGAACCAACGTATTTATACTAAAGAACGTGCCCAGTGCCTGTCTTCCATTTGCCTTCACCGGATACTTGTACAGTCATGGTGCGCGCGAAATGCGGAAAACATGGAGAAACTTCTGATAACAGGCAAAACGGAAAGCAAGAGGGAGGAGCCCATAGCGCTGGTCTGACCAGGTGTCCGAACAGCTAGAAACTTCCGTCAGCATCGCGATCTATCAAGCCGTAGATCTTAACCCGTGACAGACGGAAAAAAGCTATCCAAAGATGCCATGCACGGATACACGATCCCTAACAACGGAAAAACGAATAAGGAAGAGGAGGAATTGTATTTTGGCGCAGGGCGCATAGCTAGTAGAACTAACATTCGTTGGGGTAAAGATATTATAGCATGGAGCCACGTGAAAGTGCGAAGAATGATCACACAGCCAAAGAACCAACGACTTTGTATCGATTGTGTAAAGTCAGTAGATAAAGAACGCTTAAAATCGGTTTTCCCGCTAATCTATGGTGGATCTTAATGTCCACCAGTGGACTAATTTAGGCTGCCAGTGTAATAATACAATTAGAAATAACCAAAGTTCTCTATTTTTATAGGTTTTTACTTCATTTTAGTGAAAATCCAGCCAGTATCGAAAGTATCGAAAGTACCGGTAATTACCGGTACCGGGTCCAGTACCGGCCGAAAATTACCGGTACTGAGAATAGTACCGGTACTGCATGCCCTAGTAGGTACCTATTAGGGCGTAGAATGTTCTAGATTCGGAAATAACTAAAGCTGAGCTAGAATTAACTTTGTTATTTTATTTTAGCTTGTAATGACGTTGTGCAAATAGTAACGGGAAATAGTAGGATAGCTTTATGATACTGATGAATGTTTTTAGGCAAAATGTTATTTGATTTATGCAAAAAATTGAGCAGAATGAATAGAAAACTTATAAAAAATGCAACGTAACTTGGGCTAAAAACTTTATCGCTATAAGCGTGCGGTATACCTAAAGCTTATATAAGCCTTATTTAGCACATAAATACCTAGCGCTTGAGAAACAAGGCAGCCGCTTACGCAAATATGAAGCGATATTGTATTGGAGGAATTTTAGGGTTAGGATCGGTAAGAGTGAGTTAGGAATGGGCTTACTTCCTTGGACTAGACCTCTGGGTCACGTAGATGTCCCCACAGGCTCCAGAAGCAGCATATCCGTATCTCCTTGGCTCCAGCAAGATCCCAATGTAAAGTTATAAAGTCCAAAGTTCTTCTTTGTATGAAATGACGCTGCAGAATTGAACACGTCGGCACGACGGTTAGGAAATCAATTGTATGATTTAGCGCACAGTCCTGTCACGGTCGCCACTTTTTGTTCAATAAACAAAACGAGAAAGTCTGTTTTACACTTTTAATTTGGTTTTAACAGTCTTTGTAATAATAATTTAATAATTTAGGTTAAAAGTAGGACGCGCGTTGCCGTGCGAGCAGAGATGGGCGGGTAGGTAAAAATTGGGTAGGTAAAAATGGGAAGGGAAGGGTAGAATAGGTAAGAATTAAAAAATACCCATTTATACCGGGTATTTTTTATTAATACCCGGTAAAAATACGACCTGCATTATTATAATATATTTAGGCCTACTGTCGTTTTATAGTTACACTAGCGGCGCGTCCCGGCTTCGCACGGGTATTTAACAAAAAGGGGATAGAACCTTTGTGGCATATTGACCCACCCGCCATTTTGAAATTTTTTAAAGTTTCCGCGCACATTGAAAGTAGTATATATGGGTAGAGGACACTAATACAAGCAAAAAATGTTCTATATTATATTGTCCTAAAGTGTCACGTTTCCGAGATATTTGGAGTTAAAAATCGCCAATGAGGTAAAGGAGTTAGATTTTTTTTCTTGTTTTTAGTGTTCCGGTTCAGTTTTGGAAAAACGAAACACTTACTTACACTCACCGTCTGTCCGTCTGTCCATCTGTCCGTCTGGCCGTCTGTCCGTCTGTCTGTCACGCGCTACCAGAACTGAACCGTAGAAGCTAGAGAGTTGAAATTTGGAATAGTAATTGACAGAGCGAGCGAAGCGTGTCAGTTTCGAGATTGGCCAAAAATGTTTTTGTCCGGCTGTCTGTCTGTCTGTCAGTAATCGCCTACAGGTCGCATTTATCAACCGATTTCGACGAAAATCGGCACACAAGTTCCTTGATTTATTTAAAATTTTTTGTCGAGCGCGATTTTTGATTGGAGGGAAAATAGGGGAGAAAAAGGGGAAGTTTGCTGTAGCGTTATTTATCGACGGATTTCAATCAAATTTGAGAAGCACACTAAAGACTTATTTCTACACAAGATGGTGTAAGTATAAAAAAAATCCAAAAAATAGTGGAAGAAATGTAGAAGGGGAAAAGAGGGGAAATTAATTTTAATTTTTTTCCGAAAATTTACGCCCACCTATATCAGTTAGATTACGCAGTCCTTTCCGCTTTTATGAGACAAATCCGTAGACACTAGATTCGACCTCCTAGGACCAAAGGAACGCGAGTAATCGCTAAAATTTATACCCCTATTTTGCTCAAGTCTACATAGGTAAATTGGAAAGGCCTATTGGAAAATTGAAGCACCTGAAATGCGATTTAGCCAGAGGAAAAGGGAAAGTGTCTGTTATTGCATGGTTATTATGGCTCGCGAGATCTACTGTTCTTACAGAACAACTAGTTATTATCCTAATCAGTAGATAATTTTATGCAGAATCTAAATAGGTCTAGATGTTATTTGGTATTAAATCAAAATAATCCAGAAACCTGCTAAAGAATGCATCAATTCTCACCCACTTGGCATCCCGCCGCGGAGTGCTGCCACCCGAGGCGGGAGGGGCCCCGCACAGTCTGCCACGAGGATAACGAGCGTCTCAGTTTCGGGATTGGCCAAAAATGCTTTTGTCCGTCTGTCTGTCAGTTCTCGCCTACAGGTCGCATTTATCGACCGATTTGGACGAATATCGGCACACTAGTTCCTTGATTTATTAAATTTTTTAATCGACCGCGTCTTTGAATTGGGGGGAAAGTAGGGGAGAAAAGGGGAAGAGAAATCGACGGATTTCAATTTGAGAAGCACACTAAAGACTTCATTTTAGACAAATTGATGTAAAAATATTTCCCAAAAGGGGGAGTGGAAGGGGGAAAAGAGGGGAAATTAAAAACTAATGGTCATAAAAGCTCGTGAGGTCAACTTTTTTCACAGAACAACTAGTTTATATAGTTAAACCTCATCAAAAATCGATAATTTGAATAGTTACCTAGCTGGTTTAATTTCTGTTTTCTGGTTTATTTTACTTTTAATACGAAATCATTATAAATCAGAACCAATACTAACCAATAAAAACATGAATTTCCTACTAAAACTAAACCTCAATGTTAAAAAAGAGTTTTTGAATTAATACCCGGTATAAATTCAAAATGGGTAGGTAAAAATGGGTATAAATGGGTATATACCCGATGATCGGGTATTTACCGGGTAAGTGCCCATCTCTGCGTGCGAGCCGATCGGTCTGTCTTGTCTTCCCCCGCCCCTCGCCTTCCCCTCCTCTGTCTTAGGGCTGTGCGTAGACATACATAATTATAGTGATCGTGATAATAATAGGTAAAAATCTACATCGAAGCTCTTAAAGTTTATTAAATGTTTACCTGCACTTTATCACCTTCGTCACGGATTCACAGAACACGTCCCACAGACACAACCACATTTATAATAGAAAACACAAATCAGTCGCGCACTCCACCATTAGCGATGGTCGGAAAGTTTCCGTTAGTTTTTTCATGGAGCCGACAAGAGTGCGCGAGAGTGCCCTGTCAGAAGAGAGGATGCCTGGGAGGTGGTGGGGGGGGCGCGCACGGCAGGCAGGAGCCGGCGCCGCGGCACAGGTGGCGCGCGGCGTGCAGAAGCGTCGGCGGCCGCGCGGGCGGAGGCGGCGGCAGCACCGGCGACAGCGAGCCCCCTGTGTCGGGCCCCACCGCCTCGCACCGCCCCGCCGGCGGGCGCTACACGTGCGTGCACGCGCCCGCCGACACGGGTCACCCGCCCGCCAGGATGTCCTCCGGCTCCGGCGACCAGCAGTTGTCCGATAGCCAGCACCCCACCACTACCGTCAGAAATCCGATCAGCAGCGCCAGCACTATGTACACCTCGGCGTTCCCTGTTACAAAAAAAACATTTTAAAGCAGCAATTTTTGAAGGGTTATATCGATAGCGGTATAAGCATTCAGCTTTAGTGAAGATAGGTGTTTGGTAGGATCTAACCGAGCTGCTTGCGGATGCCGAGCGGCTGTCGACTGCGCCACAGTGAGTTGATGAGCGTGGGATCGCCACGCGTTCGCCAGTCGCGATATCCTCTCCCCCTGGTATATTCGTTGTTGAATCTGCGTAAAGAACAATGTATGAGTATCATGCGAAACCATCGCGAGACTATTAGTGTGGAAAACTAAATCACCTACTTTTATTTATGCTGTAGCTATCACTCGGTTATCTACCTACAAAAAAATATTGCACCATGGTGGCATCGCTTTTATTGAAAGAGCGAAACTGCCGAAGATGCTTTGATCACAAAATCTGGCGTGAAGCCAAGCCTTCAATGCTGAAGCTCGTTGCCCGTTCAACTCGGGCTTTGATACGGACTGTAGCAAAAAAGCGAAATTGAATTGTTGCCATTTTCCGTCTTTAGGATATTTAACTGCGGATCGTGCAAAATATCTAAAAGTGTTTCATGCGAATGCAAATAATCGTAACTACCGTGATGACTTGACAATATATGAATGAGAATACTCAAGCGGTTCGTATACAAGTTCGGGGACCAATACTGGATTTAAGGGAAATTCATTACTTGGATTTTAACACTATCCCTTAAAAAATGTTCAGTGCGATATTATTGCTTAAAACAATTCAATTTCGCAATAAAATAAAAAGAATATGGTAGAAACAGAACCATCTTTACACAATTTCAATAAAAATATTGAATTCATGGTGTTTATACTTACAATAAATCGTAAATAAATAAGAATGCAGGTATTTCTGGAAAAATATGAACAAATCTATCTACCTCACGCAAACTGTTTGCACAACCTCTCTAATGTCTGCCCTACGTCATCCTACTCGTACACTCTAACTACTTATTGTTAAACGTGCAGAATATAATTTAAATAACTTTAGTTGATCATTTTGGTTACCATGCAGCAAATTTACCCTTCCATCGGACACAAATGATGGCTTATGCATTTTATTTTGAATTAGCTCCTACCTCAAGAGAAAATGTCATAACTCAAACTTTTTTATAATTTTACTTACATTATTTACCCCGTCGCACCGGTTTTGTAGCAGATAATAAAATATACATGTACTTGACTTTTTGATTACAAATAAACATAATTACTAAATGTTAAAAACAGTTTCTACGATTGGGAAAAAAAGTAATGTATTTTTTTGGAATTTTATTAAACCTCAAATTGCAATTCTTTGCAATATCAATGTTACCATTATGCAAGTTTGTGGATTTATAGTTAGTTCTACCAAATCTATCGCCCATATTCATAGATTTCGAACGTAACAGCTTAACTAAGTTTTGGAAACAGCTTTTGTGTGAATCTCTGCAACACCTGAGGCATACCGCTGCCTCGTTACATTAAATCAGCAATAACTACTTTACCTGTTTAATTTATGCTAGATAACATCGGTTTTCAGTATTGGTTAATTATCCCTATTTGCGGGGATAGCTCAGTGTCATAACTTTCGTTGATTTATTTGTACACAACTGTGCTTTATAAGTGCATAATTCCAAAAAATATACATTTCTTGACAGGTTATTTAGAGAGCTTTTAAATGCTTTTTTTTTTAAGAAAAATCCCGCACGTTCTGGAAATCTATAGAAGTCTGTTTTCAGCAACGGATGGTTCTGTAGCTGAAAATTATGTTGGTCATGATGGTTGCAAGGTAATGGCGCAAATGATTCTTGAGATTTTAAAAATTCTTATTGAATTAGACGATGAATTGCTTTTTTTTAAATACATTATATCAAAAACGATATTTAAAAAGCCTTTTAAATACTTTTTTTTATTTTAGGATGTTTCAGAATCAAACAATTGACTACAGCAAATGTTAAAAATATTGACGTCGTAGTATAACAAAGACTAAACAACAATTTTGTATTCATATGATAATATTGGCGTGTTCTTATTATATGGCCTACTTCTTATTCACCGCATTAACTCTGTTATGTTATTGGCAATGAACAATAAACCAAATGGAATAGCTTTTGTAGAGTATAGAGATAATCTTTTCACTATTATTATGTATTTGCAATTTTTCATCATAGAACTGAATAGGTATTGGCTGTTTTCAGACTGCCATTTCACTACACACGATAACGACGGAGAGCAAATGTAATACTTTTAGTACCTACTATACGCATTCCACAAACACTAGAGAATAGGACACTTTGAGAATGATGGATATAGTCATGTGCCTTATCGTTTGAATTGTCTCATAAATTATTCTTTATATAAGTACTTAAGTGATTTTATATGTCAACTGGTATGGAAAAACCCATTAACCTTGGCTGGGATAAGTACTGTTGATTTTTATTGTATTCGACAAAAAATCTGGAACATCTAATATTAAATTTTTACACAAATATCTACTTATTCAAAGAAATTCCTCATTTTACTAGCTTTTTTCTCGTTTCGTGGGCGTTTTAAATATACTTTTGTAGATAACAATAACGACGAATTTTTTGCCTCGCCAGTTAAGTTTAAATCTAGGCACCAAATAGTTAATTTTTTTAAAGTCGCATCTGTAACCCTGCTACAAATAGAGCGACAAATTGGACATTTTTGTCCAATCTGTCGCTCAGGGTGACAGATCTGGCTGACAGAAGGGAATAATCCACCTTCTCAATAATACTCTCTACAAATTATAGATGTTACTTTCAAACTCAATCTGAGATTGAAAAGCCATTTTAATTAGAATTTTATTCTTGTTGGTAAAATAATTTTATGCTTAATCAATTTGCTAAATAGTAATTTAGTGTTTTCGTAGATATAAAAAATATTTAGCAGAATGGAGACTTCACGCCACCAGAATAACTCTGGAGGTCTAACGAAACATTTTCCTTCATTGGTTTTTCCGCCACTTTATCTTTACTTAAACCTACTTATATCTCGAAGACCCAGGTGGGCCGGAATTAATAATTTATGGGGTAAGTACATAAATGTCTTTGATAACGAAAGACGCTTCCGTATTTTGTACCCGAACATAAATGCAATGTTTTAAAACCAAACCTTTAGAACGCATTCGTGTTCTATCAAGCGAGATAGATTATATTCGATTGACAATCTTATTCTATTAAGTAAGGCAAGGTAATCCCCGCAGGTATTGTCTGACGTCATTATATGTGGGTTACTCATCCATATTATGACGTCAGACCAGTACGATGTTTACAGGGGAGTGCGTAGCGAGGTATATATGTTACCTATGCTATGTGATGCACACTATGTGAAACATCCATGTTCCTTGCATGAATCTTGTAGTCAGTGAGTGGTCAAATAAACTGGAATCAAGCATGGTTTTATTTGGGCGTGATACGTGGATTTTCTTACGATAACATAAAAATAAGGAAGATTGTTTTAAATCTATAAAAAAATCGGCAACACGTATCTAATAGGACCTTCCACACTAATCCCAGCTTACATCCATTATTTCTTTTTCATAGGACCATCTCAGATATTTTACTAGCTTCTGCCCGCAACTTCGTCCGCGTCCCGTTTTATCCTTTTGACTTTTCGGGATAAAAAATAGCCTATGTCTATGATCCAGGCTACGAACTATATATATATTTTCGTACCCTGCATTCAGGGTACAAATAGAACTCATTAAATATTTCCATTACGTTCAGTGACGGATCTTGATTTGGGAGGGGTTTAGTTTCAGTTTCTGTCAAGCTAAGTTTGACCAAGCTTTTTGGGGGAGCTTGAGCTCCCTAGGCTCCCTGGATCCGCTAATGATTACGTTGGTATCTGAAGTGTGAAGTTTGTTTATAAACCCGCGTTCACGGCTGTTTGCAGATCGGTTACGTTACGATCGCTTACAGCACAAATCGATTTACGCGAATTTGGTTGGTTTTGCACATGAATAGCTATATATAATAATATATATAATATAATAGCCTGTTCGTTCAGGTGCAAAACCAATATAAAATTAAAGAAATTGTTGCCACGTTTAAGTGTAGAACAATGGTTGCTTCTGCAACGTATCACGTTAGCAACTGCTCAAGCAATAGTAGTCAATCTGCAACCAGCGTACAGTAGTCACAGCCCTTCTATGTCTCTCCAAAGTTAGCACTACACCCCCCCTCTTTCACTTTCCCCCAATCCGAGTCAAGAATAGGGTTTAAGGCCCCACGGCTAAGTTCAGAGAAATATAGGTCGAGTCTGTGACTATACAGAGTACAGAGTCTCAGTTTCATTCTTGAGAATCGAAATCGAGGATTTTTGTGTTTCATGATTAGGGAATCTTTTTTCTTCATACTTACAAAAACCCTAGAACTCGATCCGCGTTTTGATTTTCGAAAAAACTGGGATTCGGCACTCAGAAACAAGTGCTGTTGGTAATGGGCTATTGAATGAAGTGATGGAATACCTTCGGATGCCGCCGACGCCGGCGGGAGGCGCGGTAGAGTGCGGCACGCCGGGCGGCACCTGAGCGCCGCCTTGCACGCCACCCTGCACGCTGCCTTGCGGCGCGCTCACACAACAACCTGGCCAAACAGCGTATCATTCAATAGAGGTACATCTCAGGTAGGTACCTATAAATTTAGTAAGGCCAGCTGATACGTGGCATCAATGCATTAAAACCGTTTGTGACTTATCTTCCTTACTTCTACTGAGTTCTTTATGCTTTCCTAATTTTTTTGGTTTCTTCTATTCTGTCATCGTTTTTCTTTTTTTATTCATAGCGTGGCTTCTGTCCACTCAGATTATAAATGACGAAAAGAGGCTATACGTATATAAGAAAAGAAGTATTCAGTCATATTCTGTCATACCTATCAGTCAATTCGTCAAGTCGGCTCTCATTTCTTTCGAAGGCAAGATGGTGGATTTTTTCTTCAAAACTATAACTATTTATATATATATTATGACGCAAACACATCAGTTTCGTCACCGTCAAGTTACCGATCTGTCATGGACAACGAGAGGCAACATTGTGTTGTGGTTGTGTGACGCGCATTGAATAAACGATCAATCCATGTGGAATTATTTCGGTTTTCCCAATTTGCTTTGTGTATTTGACCATCATTTAGAGATCGTATTGAAGACTGTCTTAAAATATACCGGGGTAATCACCACAGATTATAGAGTTTTCTATATTCTAAGGTAATTACTTACCCAAGATGGTTTGAAGCGTTTTAAAATGATGAAAAAGTATAAAATTTGTGTAATTTTGTGCAATAAAGCAAATCAACATATTTATTCACAAAGAAAATTACGAATATTACAGTATTAAATAAATAAATGAAAAGTGTCATACTCGGTTTCAATTTATAGCCGGATATGCGACAAGTAAGTATTTGGTAATCTAAAGCGACAGGATCACCAGTCAAATGGTTTATTTGGGAAACGACTCGTAAAAATATTCGACCAATAACACAAGATCATTGAATAACACAAACAAAGCAGTGCTTCAACAATAAATGTTTTTCGACGGTCGGTATATTTTGGGGGAAAATATGGTAATAAATTCATATCATTTTCTAACAGGTGCTTTAGCGAAACCCCACTCACTGAACACTCTACCTAAACTCAACGATGATAAGTAAGCGCCAAAAAACAAAGGGTCGGACTGAGTGTGGAAGTTGTTCCAATGAAACATAAACATAAACTCAAAGCAGAGTTCAGGCCACGGTGACGTGTCGTGGTGGATTGGCATTGGCACCCTGGACGCTCTTTCATAATGCTGATGATTAGGAGTAGGTATTTGTATTTTTATATTTTATATATTTATTTGGTATAGCAGCGAGTGGTCAATGTGCTTATTGACACACACACTAACAAGCACTGTGTTTACCTACTAAGAATTGTATTTTCATTGCTACATGCAAGATTTCCGAATGTACAGTCGGCTACACATCAACCTATCAACGGTTCGAACTTTGAACTATTATAATTTGAATGTTGCAAATCATCCGAGAGGGATGATATGTTTCTATGTTTCTCTCTGATAAAATACATAATACATAGGTAATAATTTTTAAGTTTAAAAAACTAGAAAAACTGATTTCAATTCGACTACCGGCTTCATCATCAGATGATGATGATGATCTTTAGGAATGTTCTAGTGACCGTAAACATCACTAAAAAAGTCACAGAAAAGCATAATACGCAATTTCGTGCACGTGGATGGCATATTTTTTTATAAAGTAGGTACATCCTTTCAGATAAAGAGTTTTTGAAATAGGTCCATAAATGACGGAGTTCTCAGGAAACAAACATTAAAAAAATATATATACAATCGAATTGAGAATCTTTTTTTGAAGTCGGTTAAAAATTATAATACCACTTTACTTATTAAGATACAACAAAAACCCAGCATGCTGTTTATTCGCATTGTTTACGCTATGGTAATCTAAACAGGTACCTACCTGCTATGGGTTGAATGAATTCATAAGTCAAAGTAATCATGTTGCTAGGCAAAAGTTCATTCACATTCTGTAAGATAAATCTGATATGAGAGAACGGTTCTAACAAATAACTAATTTATAGAGGTCACATCTTCTCTTGACCTCACTGATCTGCTATATAAGGAGTAGAATAAACAGACAAAAAGGTTAAGACACAAAAGGGATTGACAACCCCACGCCGCAGCGCCGTATAGTAAAAAGGATTTTGTGGATAGAGAATGTTTGACATTATTTTGGACCGACGAGGTTTGCCATATAAGTATTTTGCGGCATCATTATTCACATACGGACTATACGGGCCCGAACAATAGTTCCTTTAATAAGATTCTTGGTAGAAAGGGATTAAATGCAGACGCATCAAGCGATGACTATAAGGGAACGACTGGGAAAATGGATACAAGGGAAGTGAAAGACACAATGTCGACGCTTTTCAACGGCACTATACCAGAACAGAGCGTTTGTTCTTCATTGTTATCATTCAAAGCTGATTCAATAGAACACCGCATTTACTCCTATAGGCACTTCTATTATAACAATAGTTTAACAATAAAAAAATTCTTATTTCTGATTACCAAAGTGTAGGGTAGAATGAGGTAATACCGGTCACTTAAGGAAAAATGAACACACAGTAAGTATAAATCAATATAATCTTTACAAAACTAATCACAACCTAAAAACAATTATTCTTTAATCAATGTCACACTCATTGAGATCACTAGTATTCATAGTTTTGGTACAATATAATATTTAAAAAAAAATGTGTTTGACCGGTAATACACTCAATGTCAGGTAATGCCGGTCAGCTCTTGGTTAATACCGGTCAAGCCTAATAAGAGCATAAATTACATTCATAGTCTATAGCAGTCACGTTCAGAGCAATCCGCGTGGGCCCAACGTCCACATAGTACACACCTGTACCACAACTTTTTGTCTCGTCCATAATCATCGCAGATTACACATCTATTCTCTACATCTTCGTCTTAATCCGTGTCATCGTCTTTGCATAAATCTATCATCTTTATAATTATTTGAGTTTGATGTATTGTCTTCGTCCATGGTCTTTTCCTGTAATAATGGCCTCTTCACCCTTTTCAATTCGGTAGCTTTCTTGCGTTTATTTTTCACTTCTGTTAACATTTTACTTTGATTCTCATTTCATGACTGGTATTACCCGATGAATGATTTTGCTAAACATTTTCAATTTATTAAAAAATCGACAGGCTAATTAACAAAAATTATATTGACGCTTACGCACAAGTAGTTTGGCAACATTTATGTTAACTTACAATGTTAAAATAATGAGTCAAAATCCACTCAACACTTATTTTCGGACCTCAAAATTTTACAAAAAAATGGCGCGAAAACTATAAACGCTCGGTCTTCCTAAACGCGTACTCGAAATTGAGCGTGGGTCAATGTGCCATCACGGAGAACAGTCATGCCACCCGTTTTGTATGTGTGCGTGTCTGTAAACACCGTAGTATGGGTGGAAATGTGCTGACCGGTATTACCTACTGACCGGTATTACCCCATTCTACCCTACAAAAAAATAAAGACTAAATGCAAGCTCCAATCCAAATGTATCCAAATGCAACACACGCATAACCTAATCTAACACACGTATGTTTTTTGCGGGTTGAGTAAATTCTTGGTTACATAAAATTCTAAGTAGTCATATTGTATGAGTTTCAGTTTTAGGTATTGCATTTAATTGCATCCTTAATTTGGATTTATCTAGTTGCTGGCTAGATATACAAACTTGACTTGAGTTGCCAGAAACAATCCAGTTGAAAAATTATGTCTGGAAGTGTTTGTAGCTAAGTGTTTTTCTGAAGAAAGTCGGTCTTTATTGTACATTTAAACTAGCACAGTTTTCTTCATTAATATGCAGGCAGGTGCTAAGAGGTTAGTCCGTTTGCGCTAAATAATATATTTACTGTAACTTATTATTTAAACGTTTTTCTTATCAAGGTGCATAGTATCTACCATTCATTTTATTAATTAATTAGAATTATGATACACGGAGCAGCAATAAAATATTTTTTTTTATTCAAAAACATGAACTTACATACCTTTCTATTATAAGCATCTATATGTATACGAATATCAATACGTACCTAGGTATAGGCCCCATAGATTTATATAATTTTATACTATAATTTAGAATCTCTCATGACTGAGAAACTGGTATTGTCCGACCTGCATAGAACATGACCGTAGCTTAGGTACAATCAGTATCATCAGTGAATTATAAAGAGACCAAGTTACAAAAATGTTTTATGACTGAAAACTAACTATGATTAAAAGTAAAAATTTTATCCTAAATGTAGTATTTAGATAAAAAATTATGATGATAGCCAACACACATTGAATCTGATGCTGACTGTACTAAACGAAAACGTGGGTACATACATGTCTTAATGTACAAATATAGTCCTAGGACTATTATTATTTATAGTGTATAAGGCCTTATATCGAGTATTCCAACCCTTGTCTGTCATCATGCCATCAAACAAGATAATCGTTGCGTTAAGTGAATGTTATTTATATGACAGCTGGGTGATATTTATGTATAAAAATAACATAAGCTTATTTTGAGGTTAAAGGGGTCATGTGCGTTGTACCTAGACTTACAAGCTTTATATAAACAGAAATACCATCTTTTTTTGCGTATAAATACGAATAAAGGTCAATATCCATGCAGCGATAGAGATGACGAATAACGAAATACACAATATCTACCTACCCTTATTCTACGAGTGAAGTGCGTGTTATGATGAGTTACGATCTATCCTAATGTAGAGCCCTTTTATTATCCGCTGATCGATAACAATAACAGATTTCCTTGCCAAATCGCAGGGGGAACTGAGTCAAACAAAGTTATTTGCTGACATCAATGAGCATGGAATGAAGTGTGCGAATATTATGAACGTTTTTATCATGGAACTCTAAATGCCCACAGTGGAGTCTCTATATGTCATGGCTAAGTGGACCGGGATTAATTCCGAGAGTGGAGTGTTCTGCGATATGCCTGACAGACTGACGTATGGCCATGCAAAATAATTGACAATTTCGGTGGTTTATTGTGTGGTTTAGAAGTACTGTGCAATAAAATCTAGAGTTATGGAAGTTACTTCGTTCACAATGTTTGTGTTTTATGGCTTTTATACTTATAGCACAAAGCATTTTACAAATGTTCCATTTTGGCATTATCGTTAAAATTTTATAATCGCACTTGTAAAGCTAACATAATATTTAAATAAGTATTTATATATTTTATTTATTCACAAAGAAAATTATGACTAATAAAGTATTTACAATATTTATAATATGTACAAAATACACATGAAGCAGTTGAGCTATCTACACACCGTTGCAAAAGATTTATAGATAGCTTTTTATATATTATATATTAATTTTTCAATAATCTTTTTTCATTCAAATACGTATTGATCAGTAACAGACACTGATCAATATATATATCTTTTTCTGGTAGTTGCAAAATAACGGTGTTGATATAACTTACCAACAAGTGCTGCGACAGCTGCTAGCCATGGGAGTGCGGTGCGGCTGCGTGCCATGTCAGCAAGGCATGCCGCGCGATGCGGGCCGCGTCATCGCCGCGACAGCGACATGCCGCGCGTCTTGCCGATACCCCTCACTGTCGCCGCAACCTTTCAACAATGTTATGCGATTAATTTTTAATTTATAATAGTCCCGTTGTTTAAAATTTGTTTAACCAAGACATTTGATATTACAATTTTGAAATACTCAAAAGTTGATCTTCTTTTGATGTTATCTGTGTAAAAAAATACACATTGCTTATCTAAGCTATACGAGAATACTACGGATACGGTATACCTAAACCACACTGAAGTCAGCAGTTTGAAACAGTGCCAGTGAGTGTAGCCAACGCATTACGTACACTCAAACTGTCACTCAAATAACACAACATGACACGACCTTTGTCAGTCGCAATGGCGTTTCGGTGGTACCTGTCATACTGACTGTCAGATTCTCCAGCAATCGGAATTTACGCGAGTGAATATGCGCCGCAGAGATGGTAAATACACATAGAACCAGAGACAGGATAAAATAAAATATACACGGTTGTTATACTGGTGCGGCAGCCCTGGTTTATATTGGTACTTTTGTAGGGCAAAAAAGAGCGAGAACTCATTATACATAGAGACGGAGATTGATCTGTATGTGACACAATGAGCCGAAGCAGTTATTTTACACAAATACACGGACATAAGGACACACACTTACACACCACTACCTTCGAATAAGTAGAGTAGTGTAATGTAATAAGTATCGATGCCGATTAGTATTCCGACAAAACACACTAGATACATTATAATAAGCAACAAAAGCTTTGTAGTTGCAAAACAGAAGATGATATAAATCGTAATAAAGCTCATGATAAATTCTCCAAAGCAATTTTTAGTTTCACAAAGCAAAGAATACACAAAGAAAATTCCATTGTTATCGCAAAAGCTTTTAATAATGATTTACTGCAGCTAAGCGGTTGAACGAAAGCAAACAGAATCAACATAAACAGACTTTTCTTATAAAAAGATTAGTTCTTCCCTTATCTATTACGTTCCTCAATGATAAAGGGCAGAGATACTGTCGCCCGAAGGAAACAGTAGGAGCACAACAGGTGGTCCATATTTAATGGTTATTGCTGGACTACAATTAATTTGTTCGTCAGACCGAGACGCACGGAGGGGGCTGAAACAGTGAAGAGATTTCGCAACCGCGCAGCTTGTCGCCATAGTAGTTTCTAAAAACCAGCAGCGCAACACTTGTGAAACTGCTGACTCTGTAATAAGATCCGTGTGATCTACTATCACTCAATTTGTTTGTCACCCGTCACACAACTTCCGTGCTCGTGATTTTTTTCCAAGGACAAGTCTTACAAACTCAAATCTTTATTAACTTGTAAACGTTTAAAAGAGCGGCATCAACTGATACTGGACTGTAAATATAAAGCTTTGATTTATAATCTTTGTGCCATACCGCTTCCCCAGAAAAGGCTGGCCGCGCTGGCTTGCAAAACCCGGAACTCAGACATGGGTCACGCTTGCCAAAATATGCGCTCAATGATTTCCTGATCCCAGATTTATTTACTCGCAAGGGTTTATTCGAATGCTTGTGAACTATTGTATGTAAATAATGTGAAGTATATAAATAGCTATACATCTGCTTCGATAGGTAGTGTAGAGCACTTACTACGTATGAGTATGGTTCACGGAATTGCCTCCCCAAAATATTTGGAATATCCCGTGAAATAATCAAACATTTGGAAAACTGATGCAGCTGTGAAAATAAGCATGAAACAGAATCGCTGATCACAGCTGTCGTGCTGTTATTATTGGAATGTAATTTCAAAAGCACTCGGATTACAATGGAATAATACAAAATACAAATTATTTATATCGGTTCTCCAATTTGTATTTAAATTGAAAAAACATATTTGCTCTACAAACAAACTCTAGAATTTAATTTGGAGCGTGATTGGTATTGAAAGAAAGTGTATTCTGTGTAAATATTTAATACAAATCAGGGTAGGAACGCGACAACGTGATGAATGCGCAAGGGGTGCTAACGGAACAACAATAGACGTCACGTACTCGTGACTCATAACCGCTAGCGCCAATTTATGGTTGCCATTTTATTAAACCTAGAGCAAAAAGTACTTTTTTCATCATTCTGTAATGAATTGCCACTCCATAGTGTTATTGGATACCAAGTGCCTTGAATATTTGCTGCCACCTCAACTGGCTGTAACAAGGCGCCTGCATTTACGAAAAGCTTTTAATTTCAGTTGGATCTCTACAAACTGTCAAGCCACGATAGTAACACTATTACAAGATGTCAATATTAGTCACTTAACATCAGGTGAGATAGCGGGCAAATGTTTGAATATAATATAGCAATAGAATATAGTAAAGCAAGTGTTAGGTTGAAGAGATTAATAAATATTGTTAGCGAGATCATAAAAACTACGAATGAATAAGTTCTAGAAAATATAAGAAGAACGCTGCTTCTGACCGTGGATTCCGCCTAGGGTCAGAGGCAGTCGTAATTCTTATACTAAAAAAAATTGTTCTGTATTTTATTTTAATTTGAAACTAGATTAGATATTTCAAGATCCGATCAGGGTGTAGTGACCTGAAATAGCACTTGCTACAATAAAAATCGGTCAAAGGAAAAGAATGTGCATCAATATAACCATGTCGTTAAAACAGGTTTCATTTGCATCAGGTTATGAGTGCAGCGATAGCGACCCCCGACAAAGTTTTACGGACTTTCTGAGAAATTCAATGGCTATACTTTTTTCCGAGACTGACTCTAGGGACTAATACAAGGACGAATTAATTCGTCCGAGGACTAATAGAATAGATTCAACTACACACTTTTATGATCACATTCTACTCTGACTGAAATAAAGTAAAAATATTATTCTGCAAAAATTTAATACTGCGTAATCTGTCACTCTGCAATACTGTCACAATACTTTGCATTTTCCACGTACACAGTGCTATCGATTCTGTTGGCGCATTTTTCTAAGCTAACCTAATTTGACAGCACTAAAAATGTTGCCGTCCCTTTCTCATAAACCGAAACGACAAAGACAGCTATAATTTTAACGCTGTCAAATTAGGTTAGTTTAGAAAAATGCAACAACAGAATCGATAGCAGTAGCTATTTATGTTTGTGCCATTCTGCCATAGAGGAATACTGAGGTCACAGAACAGAGAACAGAAACAAAATAGGTACGTCACTATAGTACACTATAGTGACGTATTTTGTTTATGTCATTTCATGTTAAAATCTGGCATAGATAACTATTTATTTCTCCATAAATGTAATTTTGCATGCATCCCTAAAGATTCCCCGGTTATTTTAAATAGAAGAAAATAAGCCTCGTGGTTTATGAAGTAATTTGGACAGTAAGATGACTCGCGCTGCACCTTTGCACATTACGAATTCATTCAGTTTGGAATTGTCTGAACTTGTTGCACGTAATAACCTATGAATTGAATAGGAAACTACCATTGTGAAGGTAAGATGCTATGCTGCAACTTTGTAGAAGTACCTACGCTAAATAAATAAAAAATATGGAAGCAATTTTTATAACGAAAACAAATAAATGATCTTTGTTATTTAATTTCCATTACAGTTTACTGAGATACTGATTTCCCTATTTACCTGAATTTACTTATTTCTGAATACACAAACGCAACAAAAGAAATGTATTTTCTTTGAGGGATTGTATTGTCTGGTCGGACAAAATATTATTATAAAAAAACTTCTGTTTGATCTCTTCACGGTTAAAGGAATGAAAGAAAGAAAATAAATTTATTAACCCAGACTTACAGTACCTTAAACTACTGTAATACTTAAACAATAATTATGGGTTAACTAGGTCCTTGACTCAAAAGAAAAAGGAAATAAAAAAGAAGTTAAGGAAAATTTTAGGTTAATTAAATTAAAAATTAAAAAGGTAAGTGTAATAAAATTACTTAATAAAAGTTAGAGAATTATATATAAAAATTGGAAATAAAACCAGTAAAAATCTCGTAGGATGCTCTTCATCATTGCTAGTCATATCAAATCTCGACACATTGAGATAAACTAAATATTTCAAACTGCTATTATGCCTGAGAGAGCTACCAGGGTACAGCAAGCAAACAAATACACAGATCCGTCAAACTTATAACACACTTTCCGTTTTTCGGTCGGGTAAAATAAATGATCTTTTACTAACATAAGAGTTTGCTGGTTAGTCATAAAATCCGTCTCATTTTCGTAGACGAAGACCTTTGGGATACATAGTCGCTCTAGGTCGCAGTTGATTGTTTTTTCGTATGTATCGTATAACAGTATATTTTTACGAGATAATAACGTTTATATTCTACTAGCTTTCATCCACGGCTTTGCTCGTGTGTAACCCAAGTACATTGTAGTTACAATGCAATATAATTGAATAACTTACTTTGAACTTTGTCATTATCATAATATCTTGAGATAAGCACAACTATAAAGTTGTGATGTGGTGTACTTTAGATTAAATTAACAAGAAACGTAGATAGGTACATTGTTTTCTAAGAGCTTTCCTTTACTAAAATAGATTTTGTATTTAAGTAGTGTATCAATTCAGTAGCTACTATTTATAGCATAAGTTTAACTACTCCTAGTTCATGTAGAGAGTAATAGCTAGACTTATAGCCGGTCTATCTATGCTAGTATTACAAACTAACTAATTTATTACAAGTTTCATTCAAATCAATCCAGCTGTTACGACGTTATTGGTTCTCAAACATCAAAAAGTTTGAACTTTTGGATATTTATCCAAAAGTTATATGTTTAGTGAAAGTTTAATAATTATTATTCTTGACAGCCGTCACAGCACAGTCGGTAATAGCTTTGCTTTCCGTGCTGTAGGTCGTCGGTTCTGTGGTCGTGCATACTCGTGGGTTTCGATTCCCACTGAGAACAAACATCTGTGTGTTAGCATATACAGATGTTAGTTCTATGTCTGGGTGTTACTATGTATTATAAGTATAACTCTGGTGTGCTCTTACCAAATGTAATAGTTCACATAACGCCTTCTTAAACTAATCGAAGGTTGTATGGGAACTAGATAGCTGATAGAATATTTATGTAATTTTTTTTGTAAATACTAAGTAATAAATAACACTGTAAATAATAAGCACATAAGAAAGCTTGTGCCATACTCAACTAATCAGTCTTGTGTGTCTCCTCAACTATGAATTAATTACTTTATGTGTTACCTACCCAAACGCACCGGCAGTAAACATGGAGTGATTACCAACGTCTAATTAGCTTGTCATTATCTGATATTCGTGAAAGCTAAGGGGTCTTGTTTAAATACGTTTGGTATGCTTTGCAGAAGCTCGATAAGCAATGCGAGCGGCATGGACTAACAAACCGAAAACCACACTTGAATCATTTAACTAGTGATTGCAACGCACACTCACCGCCCATTCCCACAACCCCTTTTCAATAAGCTTCGTGGAAATTCTTCTGTTAAGCGTAATGAAACGGTATCGTTGTTGATTTTAAGGTCAAACTGTTTCATTCTCCCGTACGCTGAGCTCAGACTTCAGATGAACGATTCATTGGAGCTAAGGGAAATAACGCTCTTCGCGTTGTATTACATGAATTGGATGGGTATAAAACCTCTGAGCTTACATAATGACTGTGCAAATTGTTCGTACCTTTCTTCACCTAATTAATTATTAGCTACAAGCATTTTCCTTCGGCTTCGCAGCGAGATAATGTCTGAATAAGAAATAGCAATCACTCTCTTGTAGATGCTCCTGTTTGGAAATAGAAAGAGATTTTTTTCAAGTACTTGCGTAAATACGTTCAGAAATAAAAGTTATCAAAAGTTTCCCTGTAGTCCTTAATGGAAGACAATGTAAAAATAGAACAGTGCAAACCTGAAATAAATAAAAAACCCTGAAACATAAAGAATCTAAAACATAAATCGATTCATCAGGCAATTGTATCAAAAAGAAAACACTAAAGATTCCTCACTCACAGTATTTTTTGTAACAATCGGCGAATTCAAAAAACGTAGCGGTTTCTCAGCATTTCCACTAACAATCAGCACGTTAATCAACAAGCGATACTCATTTTTGGTCCGGACAACAGATTAGCACAGCACAGTGATTTACCGAAGAAACGTAATATTAAAGTTTCACGTTAAAGCCGGCCGTATAAAATTTATCGTGTGGAGGTTGGGAGCTCGGAGGTCGCAGCAGCGGTGCGGGCGAGAGCGGATCGCGCAGGCGGCGGCGGGCGTCGGCGCCACCTGTCGCTGGGAGCGCGGCCGGGCGGCACGCGGACGCGGCGACGGCTCGCGAGCGACTGAGCACGGCCCGGGCACGTGGCTGCCGGCCGCCGCCCAGGTGCACTGTACCCCGCCCCCCGGCACCCGCACCCACAACCCCCACCCGCGCAGCCTCTCTCCCATGCCCTCCCGTCTGCATCCTCTCCGCCGTCCGCCGCGCCGGCCGCTTGCACTCCGAACGCACCTCTAATTAAACATATTCATTGTGCCGTTGATCGTTCATTATCTCTGCAACAGAAAATAAAAAATGTGTTTATAAACGTAGTTTGTAAGCAACCAGTTTTTATAGAGATACATTTTTTTCTAATTTAAGTAGCCACAAATCACACGGAAGGAAACATCGAGATGATTATTAATCATTAAAAGTCAAAACATTGAACTAAAATGGTATTTTATCTCATTTTACCAATATAAGATACTATTCGGTAGCTTCCGATTTAAAAGAGTTTCCAACAAGTAGCTATACATATAGGCGTAAACTTTTTGTTGCCGTAGCACAGTGCTACGCGAGAGAGTTAGTAATTATGTAATTTTTCAAATCAAAACCACGTCAAAATGTGATTTATTAAAATAATGAAAATTTTTGTACTCGTAATTTTGTATAGTACTTATTTTTATCGTGTTTCTTTTTGTGTGCATAGCAGTTGTCTACGACAGCGTAGCACTTGTGTAGCATGATGCTACGCGGGTGCTACGCGAGACATTTTGTTATTATCTTGCAAATCGTCTTTATTAAAAAATGTGTACATATGTATAACTACACAATGTTTATGGAACCTGCTTTGTTTTAGTAAGAATATCATAATATCACAATATTTTGTTCGCTATTTTTTTTTTACGTTCGTATTATCTTTATATGTCAGTGTAGCACTCAGATACTCAGATATACTTTTGGTCCATGGATATACTTAGCAGGTAACTTAGTTTGTAAATAAATTATTGTTTTCGTATCAACTGCTTCTAATCTATTTGTGTAAATTACGAAGGACTCAGCGTCTATATTTTAGTAGAAAGTATTTGCAAGATATTTTGATTTATTATTTACACATACCTACACTAAATAAAATGAAGTATTTATTCAATCTCTGGCAAAATTCCATAAAAAGATCAATCTGAAATGAAAAAGTGGTAGGATACGGTGTCAAAAAGTATTCATTTGGATATGAGCGCCTTGTAAATGCTACGTCTAAGCATCAAAGGAACGCATACTCACTCTCAAACAGCTTTCACGAAGAGAAAATATTCATTTTGACGCGTACAAGTTGAAGCTTAGCAGACTCATTTTATAGCACATCGCAGTAATTAAATAAACGATTGAAATCAAAACGTGGCAAATACTCCGAGTATTTAGTTTGTGCTGGGGAAAGATTCTACGAGTATTTAGCGTATTGTATTTGACAACAAGAAAAGTGTTGTGGGAACATAAAATAACCACGAGTTATTTACGATTCAAATATATATATATATATATATATATAGAGTAAGTACTACCTAGGTATATCGAATATTTTTGTTCCATTAACTTTTAATCATTATACTCATAGTACAAGTTTCAAGACATTATAAACTCTAGGGTCACGTGACAACTTAAAAAGCAACCTAATCTTCTTTATAGGTAGTTTTATTTTTACATCGACCTAGCATTTACGAGTTTTACGACACCCGTTCAAGTGAATAGCAATATATTTATGGAATATAACTTAGGTAGCGCTATTTAGATCCATCACGAGACGCAAGTGGGGCTTAGGTGGCAGATAACCGATAGTCAGCTCGCATATCTCTAGATTACGTGAACTACTCAGCCGGATCACTGAGCACGAACGTTTTTTGCTCTATCCTTTAAAAACTTTGATACATTATTTCTTGTTTATGCAGAGGCTGTGAGCATGTATTTATTTTATAAATTTATAAGCAAGCGTTTGACCGCAATCTCACCTGATGTATAAGAAAAATAGGTGAATTATTGAAAGGGTATATTTTGCTTGGCGTAATTTGACGTCGTAAACTAGGTAATAGTCAAAGTCGAAATTTCTTTATTCAATAAAATTACAAGGATCGTTTAGAATCGTTTTATATAACTAGGTGGTTCTAGGTACCAGTTCCACGCGAGCCTAGAAGAACGGGCAAGAAACTACGGCCTGGTTTGTAGCGTTTTTTTGTATGATCCTTTTTACAAAGAAACATACTTATAACACTAATAGACTACTACTATTTAGTGTAGATGTACTCTGAACAGTACAGCAGTGCCTGCAAACTAAGAAGAAGATTGTGACTTGTGTGCTATGAAGATGAGAATACATTTTAAAACAGTGGAACCATCTTCAGTTGTTTGACAACAGTAGATGTATCTATTTAAATTAGAAATCTTCAACATCATCATCATCATTAACCTATATTCGTCCACTGCGGGACGTAGGTCTCTCCCAAGACGCGCCATTGAGCTCGGTCTTCGGCTCTTCTCATCCAGTGTCTGCGCTACATTTCACAGATCGTCGCCTCATCTCGCCGGAGGGCGTCCTACACTGCGCTTGCCTAAACGTGGTCTCCACTCAAGTATTAGTTTGCTCCAACGATTGTCGGTTCTGCCTACGTATATCTTTAGAAATAAAAGTCTTTATTACCTACAGTGTGCATTTATGTTGAGTTTCATTTTTCTGTGCCTCGGGTATATTTTTAACTTTACTGCATTTAATTTGATACAGAACTTGAATACGTTAATTAATTTCACTTATCTCGGCTCGGAGACTCGAGACAATGACGTCAAGTTATGAACTCGGGCAAAGCTTGGAAGTAATTGAATATTTCAACTGCGTGTAGCACGTATTTGTATTGCAAACGGGTGGGTTTGGCGTGCGTCCAGCGTGGCATCGGAATACCATTGTCTTCTATGGCAATGCATAATCCACGCTACGTACAACTCGTATGCTAAAAAAATTACAAATCTGATAAGATCTATACTTGAGTCTCGATTTGACCATTGTCTCAGCACACAAGTCTAAAAATTGTGTGTACCTACTTAAAATAAAACATAAACTGTATGACCGTGTATGTGACTGTATCACGGCAAAATCAAATACAAAAATTCTGTCTAAACTCAGCGAATAATCGTGTTTGCTATTTTAATTGCGTGGTAGTAAACCTTTGAGTTGGCTACTTAGGCAGTATCGCATTGAGCTTACCTTTAATAACCGACGGCTTATAATCGCCAACAATGTGAAAGTGAAACTGAAAGGACTTGAGCTAGCGTTTCATAGCTTAACTAATTTATAAAGAGTATCATAACTCAAATGAATTCAATAATACATGCTTAATATTTTGAGTTATCTATTATTTTGAGCTTACTAAAACACTGTTAGTACATTTAAAAGAAAAATTGTACACCTCTCCGAAATATGAGTTTCCAAAATGTGAAGGACCTACAGTCTCGTAATAAGACTTCTTGCTTACGAACAAAAGCACCTCGTTGAGTATGCCAATCTTTTGCTGTCAAGTTATATTTCACTGCCCAGTGTAATTTCTTCAGGTCACGTGGTACAATTTTGTACCACGTGATCATTCTTTTTAGACACTTGACAGCAAAATATGCGCGAAAACACATAAAATGACGTCATAATGTCACTATTTAGTCACAGAATAACTATGAGTTAGTATGAACTGACCATGATTTAAAACTTTGCAGTTAAACTTTGCAGTTCAACTTTGATTGGCATACCCCTGCAGGCCTGACATTGCATGACATAACATTTTACATTATAAGGCCGCAAAAATGAGCATCCTGCCATAATATGATGTTCTATTTCTTCTTGAAATTAATATTTCGTAGCCTCACGTTTTTATTTTGTGAGCTCAAAGGATAGTAAACGGAACATAAAACTTGAATATCCATAGTTTTCTTTTAGTATGTGGGTTTCGGTTTATATGGATTGAGTTCAACGTGGTTCCATTTTAGGCACATGGCGCTACATTTTGGTTGAGGTGGCAACTTTAAGTTTAATCTATTACTGACTGGCGGACACGCTGCCCTTGGCCGCCGGATGCCTCATCTACCCCAAAGGCTTACTTTACAACTTGTTTCACCACTCGTGCCCGTAAAAAAAGCAATAAAGTCGAGATTCAAGCATATCAAATTTATTATCAAGTTTAATTAACTTTTCTTTCTTCAACGCTTGCTATCTAGCAAGAAATGCAACGTTCTCGTCTACACGAAGACGCAATTAGTTATATAAACTTTACAAAGCAATTTTTACCTATATCTGTACCAGACGATGCCAGCGTATAACGTATAATAATAATAACTGAAACTACCTACATACTTACATAAAATGTTAAGTACCTAGGTAACATCTAACTTAGAGCTAGCTTTCTATTTTAGCTATATTCCTACTGCTAGTAGGTAAAGTACCTAGATATTAAGATTTTTAAAAATATTATTAATAGTTTCTCAAAACATGCCTCGACTCTTGAAATTGGTTACTGATAAATACATTTTATCTAACATTGTGAAAGCCTCACATGAGCATTGTAATCTACTAGTAAGGTGGTCTTCGATTTGCACTGGAGTATACCAACCTACAGAAAAATGATTGTTTCTAATTGTCTGGCAATAAATTGGCCGCTTCCCAAGTCAGCAACTTCAGTTATGTAACTTGATTGCTCTGTCAGAGCCTATAATGGGAGTTTTAACTAACGATTGACTTCTATCTTTAGTACACAGGTTTTGTATGAACAAAAAACTGCCGCCCGCCCAGTAGGCCGTTCCGTAACGAAACTCGTTTTTCTCTTTTTAGGAGCATTGTTTTATTTTTTACATTGTTAATCGAGTGTACAAACAGAGTAACGAACTCACACTGACTCTTGTACCTTACAAATAAGGTAGGTAAGTACTGTGAATCGCAAGTGGTTGTGAGGGTTCTATTACGTGCTAAAAATTCTGCTAGCTTTCTTTTTCACGCCTGGCATTATGGGTCATTTGGTACCCTTTTGGTCACGAACTAAACGGTTATGAGCTTGACTAGATCATGTCTTAGTTGTTATACAAGTTCGATATGATTGCCAGTGGAATCACATTTATTAGTTACGGCTATTACTGTGCTAACTGCGTTGATGTATGAAATGCATTTGTAGTAGACGATTTAAGTGCCCACTTAGCACCGAGTAAGTACCTACCAGTTTATGTTGCCAAGACGCTATGCACCAAATTGAAGTTAAATTATAGTGAAGTGAATCTTTGTCTACCTTCAATGGTATTGCAAAAGCCCGGGCCCATCTTAAGCTTCTGAAGATAAGCAAGGAGTCAGGTAGGTATCTCTATTAGAACGGTCGACCTTATTAAATGATAGGTACCTAGCTACGTGCAATACATTTCTAACTTTGTAGGCCTTATGTATTTTGAATTTTTTGCAGTAATAATGATAAACTATTTTACTAATACTTTACTTTTATGCTTCAAGCCACAGAGGTGAAAAAGCGCATAATTGCTTATGCAAAAAAACAATAGAGCTATGTGTTTCATAAATAAATGTATTGTGTTATTGTAAAAAGTCGTAGAATAAAACTAGCTAGGTTTGTTCACCTCTGCTTCAAGCATAAAGACATAATTGCTAGATTAAACGACGAAAAATGTTAGTAGCTTGATTTATCTTCGCCATTTGTTAGCATTAAGCTTCACCTACCTGGCGTCGCATCGGTCTAACTAGGGAATGGCACCCAGTGACTAGCTTGGTTTAACATAATTTTAGCAATGTTAAAAGTATCTACTTATTTTTTTCAATACATTTATGATAAAAAAATGTAAGTGAGTACTAACTAGCTTGTTATATTCCTTTAGCCTAGTCGGGCGTTGGAAATGCGACATATTTTCTACAAACGTCTGCTTCTAGGAAAACTGAATTGCGGACAACCTCAAAACCCGTTTGTTTGCACCACAAAATAAGGTTATTATTTATTTTGCTAAAAATCTACGCTGAAACATTTAAGACGAGGCCACGAGTTGTTGATGGAAATCTATTCATTGTTACTTGTAAACACAGTCATAAAAGCTCGGGCTTTTATTCCACCTAGCTGGCAAAGTAGTGCGGTTATGTAAGTAAAGCTACACGTGCACTTAGCGGTTAAACATACCACTAGCGACAAGAGGTTGATAGTGTAGTGTCATTTGACGAATTCAATTACTTATTCTCACACAATTCTGTGACACCGATTTATTGCTAGCTATTTCGATTTACAATTTTATGACAGCTGGGCCTTGCTACATTCGACACCTAAAAGATTTTAGTACGAGTTCTAAGGCTAGTCACCGGCCATGACCAGAAGTATACTCGCAGCCTTATGCTCTCGGCACTTTCCACGAATAACATCCTACGGTTTTACGATATTTTGATAACGTTTTCATCGTTATTTATTCAAATCGATAATTTTCAACCCGTAGGGATGAAAAAGAGCGAAGGGAATGAACGTTTACGAGCGATCGTCAAGATTCAATTAGAGTACCGTAATTCCTGTTATAAAATAGTCATTAGCATACACTCGTAAGCACTCGAGTGAGATGTAAACACGTTTCTCATTACTTCTAGTAGGTCGCTACTTTAGTAAGTATGTAATTGAGTTACAAGGTCAACAGTGATCATTATCATCATCAGACGCCTAAAGCTGGACAAAGTATTTCTTTTAATTATTTAATTTTGAAGCTTTCGAGTGATCTAAAAAGTCATCACCAGAGTTGACCACTGATACTCGTAGACGTTACAAAACGTCACATAAATCCATGCAGACATGCATAGCAACGAAACATCCAACTAAGCGCAATTGTGGGTGTCTGTGTGATCTAAGTTAGTGTCAGGTCATAAATTGCTAATGTTGTGTTCACTGAATATGTATTAAGATATGTAGCAGCGATCAGCATAACGATCTTTTCTCCGAACGAAGTCAACTTCTTGTAAAAATATACTTATGGTTCATGAATTTAAATTAGCTTGTGCCTCATCTCTTAGATAGTGTTTCAAAAAAGGTTAATTAAGTGAGACGGAGTTCAAAAGTTCGTATTTAATAATGGTACAGTCGGCATTAGTAATATCTTTTCAGGACTAAGACAATTTTTATAAATACATAAGTACTTACTAATAATTATGACATATAACTTCTCAATACCTTTTGAATAAAAAAATGCCAAATAAAGTTACATTCAGATTCTCGGCTCGATGGCAGAAAAGACATTAAAATTACAAAAAGGTGTATTCAAAAGCTACTACTTTTGGCAAAAAACCTATGCAGAGATCTTTCATAATTCTGACCATTCACTCAACTTTTGAATAAGGAGTCAGTTAAATTCGTGTATTGGCCTACTCATTATATATGTGCATACTTAGTAATACGGTATATAAGTAAAAATATGTTAAAGATGGATGTGGTACAATCGGTTGTGGGTTTCAGATTGTGTACTAATGCACAGCGCAGTGCCAGACCTCTCAAAAAGTTAAGAAAAACTTTGGAGACTTTGTGATAAAACTGGCACGCCCTAGTTTCAAGAATCGAAGACGTGTGACATCTGTTGGTATTTTAAAAGCAATGCTGGTCGTACTGCTTTTTACCAAAATGAAACTGAGTTTTGGGCGTCAACTATATGTCGTTATAGTTGAGAGCTTATTTCAAAGTCAAAGTCAAAATTTCTTTATTCAATAAAATCACAAGGATCATTTAGAATCGTCTTATATAACTAGGTGATTCTAGGTGCCAGTTCCACGCGACCAGAGCCTAGAAGAAGAATTTCATTTGTTAATTGATTCTAAATGAAATACTAGGGCATGAACGCACTAGGCGATCGTGCTTATGGTGACCAACCTAGCCCTTTTAGAGATATCTATACTAGTAGTGCATATTTAGTTTAGCTGTTCTAAAATAATCGAACATTTGGCACAGTAATTCTGTCAAATGGTAAATTGAATCGCAATAAAATTCCATACTTACCTACTAGACGTCATCTGCGGCAATATGATTATTTTCAAGAGAACCTTAATCATTCATGTCACGAGGCATAACAATCATCTTTCAAGCCAAACAAGACAGATTAATATTTATGAGCATCACAGCGACTTAATTTCTAAACGTTTGTATATTTACTGACCTATTTTAATATTTCCCTTAGGAAATCCACAAAAAAATTAATAACAACTAACAGGGTCGTATTTTGCGCAAGGATTAGGAAACGGATACCTTTGTTATTAAAAAAAGTAAATAAGTAGATGGCACAAGCTCTGTACCATAATTAAACTTACAGGGTGTAAATTGACTACCCCAAAATACTCAAATGATGTTTGAACTATGATAAATTCTCACAGATTTATTTTATTCAAATTCGGTGCTTGTTAAATTAGTAATTTCACAATCTTATTGTGTCTGACTGTATGATTATTATAAATGTTATAATAATTCTCTATCGACTGTCATTCTCATTTTGGATTGAAAATCACTTCACATACACCATTTTGTAAGTATAAAAAAATAATCAATAATAATAATAATCAGACCTTTTTTGGATCTATTCAAGATAATTTATACGAGTCTGGGGCCACTTTTCACTCTATGAACGGGCCACTCTAGTGGTTTTTATAGGTATCACATATATTTCTGGAAAAAAAATCCAGAAATCCCCACTGCTACACCGTAGCATGCTACGACGTAGCTGGTGGGGATTTCTGGATTATAGCATTTTTAGATGGAACAAGCGTGCCCAGCACCTATATCTTAGTATAGGTACTTCTCTTTTATTTCGTTTAAAATTACGTACGTGTTTTTCCGTAAGTAAAAGTCATCAAAAACCTAACTAACTCAATAACAAAGCAAAGTTGTGATCGTTCCTACTCTACTGTCGTCAATACGTGTCCTATCTGACGATGCTCATTACTGAAAATATCGATGGCCGAACCAAGAGCACACCCGTGTCTTATTAGTAGTAAATTACAAATAAAAAAGAATTTGTCTTCTAAAACAATTGATTAGTTTGAACGTAATAGCTATAAACATCTCTTTTTATATATGTGCATGTGTAACATTTTGTCTGTGAGGGAATGCATTGTTATAGGCAGTGGTAGGCCATCCGCTTGATAAAACAAAACATTGTCTTTGTGTAGGTACTTGTGGATGACGCTTTATAATTTATCTATATGAGATGCAAGGGCCTGATTATTAGTGGCTGTTTATAAATCATAAAAATCATCATTTATGTAGCTGTAGAGATAGTTGTACCCTAGGAAAGACAGATAATGGGTAAAGAGACCAAAACAAACAAATGTGGAGAACCAAATATTATTCATGTTTGCTTCAGACGAGCCGACATTATCGACGGGGATGTATCGCAATAATATAAATCCCGAGGGAAATTTTTCAGCGTTAACAATAAGCCTGTATTTTTATTTTGAATAGAAAGATTCCGGCGTCGCGGTTGTACACTCAAATGAGAAAAACAGGGTTAATAAAATGTCCCGGTCCATAATTGGAATACGTAATCTGAATAACGTCTTGTTTACGCCATAACTTTTGCATATTATAAAATCCCCTGCTAACTCTTGTGGAATTACAATCTCCGTGAGCTGTTATACATTTAATAATCTAGAGTATTGCTTGTGGCTTAGCAGAAAATATCGTCTAGATTTTGCATCTCGATAGTTTGTTGTATCGGAGAAATTAAATATATCATAAGCATGATTAGGCTGAAGTAGTTTTATCATTATATCAACATACATTATTAATCATAAAAATTTTATAACATAAGTCCAGAATAGGCGGTATCACTGCTTTCCGCTGTAATAAAAATAAACACCTGCCGTCAGGTAACTACTAAAGTGATATATTCCAGAAAACCCTATTATGAAATCCCTGATGATGAGTTTTTTATCTAAATAAGCAGCTGGATGGATGGATTCCTAGATTTCAAACATTTATTAACAATTGGTTTTTGAATTAGTAAAACGAATTTCGCAAGCGCTGACTAGACTCTTCTACCGCAACCACTTGCGGGTATAAGTAGAATGATATTTCCGTTTTCGCAACTGGTTACGAAAGTTAGTTGCGGAAACGGCCGGAAGGGAAAAAACATCCTTTCGTATTGTTATATAGTTACCAAGTTAGGTACCAATCAAAACAACATCCGAATAAATAAAAGCATTTTGTTAAACAGCTATTAAGTAGGTTTCCAACATTGGTTTCCAAGCACTTTAAACCAAATGCACCTCTGTTCTAACACGGCCCAGAGGTGCAATATCTGTCATCCAATAATAGCGCTCCGCCCAATCCGGAGGTGTTCGTACGGAAATACACAACAATATAAACGGGGCTCGCTACCTAGCCCAGTTCCGTCCGGGCTACATCCGTCACGAAACTTGTTGTATTTTGTCTTGTTTTGTTTATTTCCGTACAATGTCGTCGTTCCTGCAACCCTCATTTGACTCTACTTGTTTTCAACCACGTGGAAGTGCATGCCTTGAAGGTCATACAAACGACTGTTTTTATAACAAAATCAACCAAATATTTTATATCGGATAACCAAGGAAATGATACATATGTTGTTAGTAAAACTTTTACATCGCCCACGTGTAAAGAAAGAGTACTTGAATCGATCGTAGTCCTTGATTCAACATAATACGTACTCATGTCGTTCCCATCTACGCATAAGTGGTAAGTATGTTTTATGTATGCTCTGTGAATGTGAACGATTCGACATCATTTGGGTCAACTTCGAGTGCGAATAAATATATGTTTAGGTAAATAGAACGAGATGATGTGTATCCGCCTCGGAATCACTTACACTTCTACCGCAGAATAAGTTATAGTTTTAACAGTAAACCCCGTATCGATAAATGAACGATACCTATAGAAAACCATAAGAATATACGCCGAGTAAGTAATTCCATTTCATACGCTGTTATATACATGCGATAAGAAAACGCCAAATGCAAAGAGATTCGTTGTTTATTGTGGATTTTCTTGAAGTTGTAGGAAGCTCGTAAATCTAAGAAGTAAATCTACATCTGAAGCTCCATTCATGCAGGAACTTTGCGCTTTATCGCGCTAGCGTCGCCGCGCGGACAAGTGAATAATCGTATTTCCGGGAGACGTGGACCTTTCCGGAAACCGGAATCGGACTAAGTAGTATAAAGCCTATACAGCTTCTCAGTCCTCATTTACTCACAAGGCGAGTCTTGTGATTATGTGCTTTTAGCATTCTTGTAGTACAAGTGCTAAAGTTTATTAACATTTTAATAAATATATTTCACTGTTTCCCCTTATACCTAGAAAACTTCTTAGTTTTCTTGCTTTGATTAATAGATTATATTATTTATATATCTTTGTTACTATTAGTAAGGGACTGTACGACCCTATTTGCAGGATCGTAGAAGCTTACTTCTTGTAGGCGTTAGCCTCTGGGACGGTGCCAAAATTACAAACAAATAAAGATTTCGCGAAAACTCATAAATCCGATTTTTTACTGGCCACCTTTTTTATTACATTTTTTAGGCTTTTCAAAACTTTTCGCGGTAGCGGATAAGAATAATGCGAAGAAAACATTCGTTATTGGTTAAATCTTAGAAACAGATTTTTTGTATTTTAATAACTAGGTATACACTGAATAAAATAAGTATTTTAAAATGTATACCATTCGGTCGATACTAACTTTTTGCGTAGTAAAAGTTAATGACTTACGTTTCTAAGGTTTCGTTACGAAATAATAAAAACGGCACCTCTACGTCATAATAAGGGTTTTATAGCATACTGCGAGGCTTACGCACAACCAAATAGCTGTTACATGTCACCCGCCACAGGAACTCATTATTTTAGCATTTAATTGTTATATCAGAATTGACGTGCTCGGAGTTTACAAGCATATAATATTTTGCCTACTTCAATGTGGGTTTTGCAGTAGCTCTATTACATATGTGTCAAAATAAAACTAAGTACAGCGAAAAACGTTATGGCCTAATAAGCGCACGGTTTCGATGGCAATTTCTATTTGTATGACAATTTGAAAGCAAATATGATATCGGAAACGTTTATTAATTATTGTGTTTTTGGTTTGGGAGGGGTTTGACCCAGCTATTAGGTTTTTCATCTGACAAATCCTGGTTTACCCGTGGGTAGGAAGAGCTTTAGGAAGGGCTTGACTCCCTCCTTGATCCCTCTCCCTGGATCCGCATGGGAAGATAAACATTATGGAAGCTATGTAGCACAAACGGGTAAAAATACTACATGAGTGCATGAATCTAACCTTCTTTCTTGTTTCGCGATGCCCGTTTGTATAATTGTAATGGAGATAGTGTGCTTTTATTAATTAGCAAAAATAACGTAGGTGTTTATTTTTTCACACTCGATGAACCGAGTACTGGAAGATCTGTGGACTAAGAAGGCTCAATCGCCCTTAAAATCTGTGGAAAGGGTGATAGTGAACTTCATCAGACTAATTATAATGATAATATTTTTTTCCATTTCTAAGCCGAAGTGCAAATGTAATTAGAAAGAAAGAAAGAAAGAAAATGAATTTATTAACCCAGACTTAGACTACAATAAAAAACTTAAACAATAATTATAGGTTAATTAGGTCCCTGACTCAGTATACGTGCACTGTGACCAAGGGCAACAGTGCACACTGGTATTCTGTCAGAGCATATATATATATATATATATATATATATATATATATATATATATAGTAAAAAAATAATTTTTATCTTCTCTCACGTCTCTTATAGCTTTATCGTCTTCGATATGCCGTCGTCACTCTTGTAGAAGTAAGTGGCTCGATAAATCATGGTGCCAGTCAGTTAGAGAGTGCTCGGATGTCGAGCTATGTAGCCCGTGGTGCCCTAATTGGTCTACCAACGTGGGAAGATGAATTAGTAGACGAATGCGGGTAATTGCCTCTTGTTATGTGATGGAGAAGACCTCTTGGAAACGCGTTCGCTCGTTCCGGAGACGAGTCGAGGGACATGCTGTTTGGAAATAAATATTCATGGACATTTCACACAAAGCCCTCTATATAGTAGTGATAAAATATTTATATCTTTTTTTGTAAATACACTCGAGAGCAATGATTCCGGGTCACTTAAAGAATGTTAAAAATCTCGGAAACTAAAAATGATAGGTTAATGCAATAAATTGTATTTAATAGACAATGTAATACTCCTTAAATGAAAGTAAAAAAATATGAGTCACCATACATTTTATTAACACAAAATTACATAAAGAAAAAAACTGCTGATCTCTCCTTAAAACAAAAATAGGAAACATGAAATTTTTGAACTTTATTACGATTTGACTTGAATTTTAATACTTCGTATTGCCTCCTCGTGCTTCCATTACTGCGTTTACGCGGTTTGGCATGCTGTACACCAAGTTCCTTATACGATTTTGGGGAATATTCTCCCATTCCTCTGTGAGAGCAATTTTGAGCTCACGAAGCGTGATTGGGGGAGGGTTTCGTTGTTTTACGCATCTGCCTAGCTCGTCCCAAGCATGCTCGATCGGGTTGATATCCGGGCTGCGCGCTGGCCACTCCATACGAGTAATGTTCATCTCTTGAAGGTAGTCATTCACAATCCTACCTGTATGAGGTCGGGCATTGTCATGCATAAATATAGCATCCTCACCTAAATTGACCATAAATGGACCAACATGATCATTGAGGATTTCTTCCACATATCTTACGCTAGTTAAAGAGCCGTTTTCTATGATCACCAGCTCTGTGCGACTTTCAGAAGAAATTCCGGCCCACACAAGTACAGACCCACCACCGTAGGCTACTTTTTCTTCGATGCATGCTTGCTTGAATCTTTCCCCTGGTCTTCGATACACTCTGTGTCTTCCATCGTGCTTGTAGAGCATAAATTTTGATTCGTCGGAGAACATAACTTTTGACCAATCTTCAATACTCCAATTTACGTGGCTCTGGGCATATCTTAGTCTTGAAATACGATGCCCACGCTCCAGTTTAGGGCCGTTTGCAGGTCTAAGGGGTTTTAAGTTAGATTCAGCAAGCCGACGTCTTACTGTCCATGCACTTGGGTTACTTCCTCCGAGGCGTCGAAACTGATTTGTGAGTTCAGTTCCTGTGAGAAAGCGATTTCGAAGCATGGTGTTCACCAAGTATCGGTCTTCTCGTGCTGTGGTACACCTGGTTCTGCCCGTTCCTGGTCTGCGTAGGTTAGAACCAGTTTCTTCGTAACGTCGGAGAACTCTTTGTACTGTTGACAGCGACACACCGACAGTCCTGGCTGTATCGCGCTGACTCCGGCCGGTTTCCAGCATTGTAAGTATTCTGGTGCATTCTTCAGGCGTAAGCGACATAATTTCAGCTTGAATAATGAATATAGAGCACTATCAACATGGTTTATATACCCACATAAATGACAGATTACAAACAAAAGCAAAACCAAATGCTGTAATTTCGTAGTTCCATCTTCGAAAGTGGCCCTTTTTCAAATTTGATTTTTTTAAGATATAACTTTACAATAACTAAGAAGTTTTAATACCTTCATTTAAGGAGTATTACATTGTCTATTAAATACAATTTATTGCATTAACCTATCATTTTTAGTTTCCGAGATTTTTAACATTCTTTAAGTGACCCGGAATCATTGCTCTCGCGTGTACATGCGTTTAATAAATACATAGTAAAAACCAGACATAGAACAAACATCCATGTTTGTTCACACCGGGGATCGAACCCACGACCCGCAGCACGGAAAGTAGAGCTATTACCGACTGAGCTGTGACGCCTGGCAGTAATGTTAACAGGGTTTGAGAATTAAAAAACTCATGCTTGATTGATTTTCATCTCATGGTCTAAAATATTTCAACGATATTCTATAGGGTTAAAAATTTAGTCGTTTTTGTCATCGCAGTCACTGATGTTACCCGACAAAGCGCTACAGAGCGGCGTAACGTTGTTGCTACGTACTTGCTACGGCGTAGCTGGGATGCTACGCGAGTAGCGCTATTCTTTATTTGCCTAGTTTCTATGTAAAAAAAACCAAAAAAACGTTGGTTATTGGTTATTCGACAGGGTATTAAAAATTCTCTAGATGCGTACGTACTCGTACATTTATTATTTTTCTTAGAAATTACCCAAGAGAATTAAAATTGCTTTGCCGACCGGTAAATATTACAGGCTCTGAGATTAAGTGAGACAGCAATTTATTAACAGCCGGCTTAAAGCGTGGTTGCAAGAAAACTTCCGTAATTAGGGGAAATAAATGCTTTTGTTATTATTACAAAGCTTAGATTTCAGCGATACCGAAAATTGAGATCAAAATAACAAAGAGGGTCGACTACCAACGTTAAACATTTAGGTATTTTATTTTTAACGTTAAATAATTATAAAATGAAATGCAACCAAAATTAGTTTTAGGAAAAGGTGGATCTTCAAACGAGGTCTATATAGTTTGATCTTAAATAGTGTCTCTGACTGTAAAACCACAATTCACTCTCGATGGGCAGGTAGGTTAACTTGTTTTTGTTTTATACCTACCATACATTATTGTTATTATATACCTACCTGTACCTATTGTATACCTACCTATTGGGGATGAATGACGATCTATATACCTATCTAGCTACCTTTAAACCACCATGGGAATATTGCATAACAATTTTTTCATATTCCCGCCTTCATATTTCAGGAACAACGGCTGAACATTTTAAACAACAATACTGTTTGGAGAGCTGGAAAACCTCTAAAATTACAAACGTAGAAACTTACGTCTCGCCTGACAAAAGAACTATGCTATAGAATTTTATGCTATAGAATTTTGAGATGTATTCTACGGGACGTCCAATTTGCAATAAGATTTTGCCCTCGTATTTGTGTTCTTCCAGCAAACCTTTGAGGCTAGAGAGAGGTGACTATAGAGGCAGGTCCGTGTACATAAAAGGTTATATTATAACGGAGATTCGATACTTTCTAAACTAACGAATCATTATTATTATGTCACTTCAGTCTGGGATGAAGATTGCGATAGTTTTCACTAAGTACTAGGTATTTTTTATAGAACAAAAATACATAAGCTGACTCAGCCACCTACTTCTAAAGTAAACAAAAATATTTGACTGAAGAGATGTTATTCTAATATTCAATTCATAAAAACATTTATGTTAAATGGAGCATCCTGTAGTTGTTGATATCTGTCAGCTTGCTCTGATTGTTATTTCATTTTGTTGGTGTTGCTGTTTACCTCTGTTTTATTTCTGCTAAACTTGAGGCTAAACTCAAGGGTTTTTTTTATTTTTTTGATGACTACCGGATTTTTTTCCAGTACCTAGTAGAAGAAAGCGTGTTCTTGTTTTTTGGCTGTGTAATGTTTTCTTCTAGAGCCAAACACTTAGTCAGTGGGGATGCCTGTAAAAAAACGGAAATCCTACTGGTGCGGATTTTTGGAATAAGCAGTGGCAAAAAAAATTGTTATATTTTGAGGTTCTGGGCTGTCTGTTCTTAACTGCAACCACGACCTTGATAGCATTAAAGAAGGTAAGAACATCTTCGGTCATTTTGCTCTAAAAGACCAAAAAATTCAGACCACAACCAGTTAGTTATTATAATGCTATGTGTAAAAACAGAAAAAAAAACTATTTCAATTATTTATGATATGGTTGCTCCCCGCAACAGTAGCAAATAGACTGCACTGCACAGCCGAGATCCATTCCGCCATTCTGCCTGGCAGCCCGCCCACAAAGGGGAAATTGAAAAGTTCCGATACGAAATCGATTGGCGGGTAATAAACCACTAACAGACTTGCATCGGTACTAATTAACAAGCTTTTGTTTGAATAAATGAACATTTATTTTATTCTACTACCTCTAAGCACCTAAATTTAGGGATAACAAATCGTATTTGGACTATTAAAACTGGAAATATTTGAGCTTTGATACCATCGCATCGCCTGGTATCGCCTACCAGTTTTACATACTTAGTAAGTAGGTAGGTTACAGTTACAACTTAGTAAGTAGTACCTACAACTTAGTAAGTAGGTAGGTTACAGTTGTAATATGATTTATTCATATTACAAGCTTTGCTTAGTTTGGGACTAGAGGGTGTTGTGTGAAATGTCCATGAATATTTATTTATTTTATTTATAGCTACTACTTATCTAGCAAAATTTAGAGTCAAAATAGTATTTCATGAATTCTCTTTTCTTACCTAAAAACCGTATAATTCGTAAAAATTTTAGCATGCAAGCTACACGCTACAGATTGGCATATTTATGGAGCATAAAGTGCCTACCACTAGAGGACCACTTCCAGGTCCACAATAAAATTTCAGGCAAGGCAAGACAGACAACATGATGCTCTCAGAACGATATATTTTGCTTTCTTTTGTAAGTTTTTACATAGTATGTACCAAAAGTAAGTAAATAAGTAGGTATATAAAATATACGATGCACTTATTGAGTAGGGCTATCGCTATAAGTTTATTTGTCTTATTAATTCGTAGCGTAGCAAAGATTAGGATGAGTAACCAACCACCAACCGCTGCTAGTAGGTAGGTACTTGTGGCATTTTATTCCGAACGCTTTCGAGCTTCAAAAGGCGAAATGGCTAAGTCATGCATGACGCGAAGAAGAGCGGGTGTGGGCGGTCTAAAAACATCAGTCACCAAGTTGACCCAGCGAACGGTAAAATAAACTTTACGTGGCTAGGATAGATATAAGGTTATTTAGTAGAAGCCGAACTTGCCCATGAATAAAATAAATTCCACCTTTGTTTTGGACCATTCGTCCCAGAGCAATGTTATTTCTTCGCACCTACGTAAATCCTTAGCGCATCTATTATTTATATGGATTTACCATACGATACGAGTAGTGTAGGCAGAATGTCCGCATTCACTCGCGGCTTTTACCTACTTTCCTCACGTTCGTACATAAATACGCTACGCGCAATGCTTTAATATATCGGCATAGCGGATTGGGATTTGGGATTGAATAAGTGGAGCAATTAGAAGACCTCAGTCATCTCACCTTAGCTAATCGATCTTAGTTATGAGTAGACGATTAGCTAAGAGTGGGTATTAATTACGACGTACCTACTTTGTAGTTTTTTTGTTCTGTACTATGGAGGAAGCACAGATTAGTAGGATGTTAACGCATGGAGGAAGGCAAAGACTACTAAGAGCGGCTTGCACCAGAATCACTAAATGTGTTTAACAGCTAAATATACTCGTAGATTTAAATCTGACGTATTTATATGACTTGACAACTCGCTAAATACTATTTAATAGTTAAACACGTTAAGCGATTCTGGTGCAAGCCGCCCTTAGTCAACTAGACGAAAAACAAAACTGGAACGGAAGAGGAGATAGTACTTATGGTCTTATGACTTTACCTTTAGCCTGCCCGTAGGAAGTGAAAAACAAAAGAGAAGAAACGGTAACAGTCTGTCCAAGACTTGAGATACTTAAGGTTTGTTTACAATGAAATACAATGTACCTACTTAGCTATAATCCCAAAAAGATTAATTGTACTTACCAAATATTTTATATATTACATTACTAAATAATAACTGTCACAGACCAATAGTTGCTACGCATAACTGTTTTATAACTGTTGTTGGTAACTGTTTTCAAATCGTTTTCGCGGTGCAGTTGGTGTTTTCAAATCTGTTATTTTAAACTTGGCGTTAAAGATTTTTTTAGTTACGAGTAGTAGAGGTGTAATATAACAGTCAAATTTTCATATGCGTGTTATTGAATATAACGGTCTGGTGATACTATGTTATCATACCTGTTATAAAATAACAGTCAAATAACAGGCAAGGCTACGGATTTCTATAGGTAGGTAGGTGATTAATGAATTCCCGGGTTGTGCAATCCTGGTCGTGCTTTCCATGGTTGTGTTTTCCCAGGCTGTGCATTCCATGGTTGTACAATAACCGGACTCAATTATTTTCCTTTCGATCTCGCCTGATACAAACCAACGTATAGCCAAGCCAACGCCACGCCACCGGAGGCATGGCGCGGAGGTGTGAGCAAACGGCGATCACGATGAAGAAATGAAACTATCACTGTCACATGTCCTGTCAGTGTCTGTTCTGTTGTCGAAGCTGAAACTGGCTGTTATCATGTTATTAAATAACATGATAACAGCCAGTAACAGGGATAACACTATAACGGCCAAAGTTATAGTGTTAAACTGTTATCATGTTATTTAATAACATGATTTGTTATTTGTTATTTTATAACAGCCAAATAACAGTCTCGCGAAAAACGGGTGCAGGCAGGCGGTTGACGCAAAAGTTGTCTTCTATAAAAAATATCAGCGAATTTAATAATATCAGCTGTTATCATGTTATTAATTAAATAACATGTTCTCCAACCAGACTTGAGCTCATAAAAAATAAACGATCTATGAAACATGATGGTCAAAATTTCAAAATTTGCGTTTAATACAAAACGAAATTCGCTGATATTTTTTATAGAAGACAACTTTTGCGTCGACCGCCTGCCTGCACCCGTTTTTCGCGAGACTGTTATTTGGCTGTTATAAAATAACATAGCAGCGGCGACGCGTATAACTGTTATAACGCTTTAGGCCAAATAACGCTGTTCCGTATACCTGTTATGGTTATATTAGTTACACCTCTAACGAGTAGACAGTAGTGGAAGTGGTACACGATCGGTGCGGTGTGGTGCGGTGCGGCGTTGACAGTTGTTGGTGGAATGGTGGTCGGTCGGTACTGTGTGGATTATTAGATGTGGACTTTTTTGGCTGGGTAGGAACTGGCAGCACTAGTACTGAAAAAAAGTTCATTCATTCTATCCATCCGTCATCTGTGCATGGCATTTCATTTCATTCATTTCATGTCATGGCGTAAAATTGATTTGATGTAATGTGGAATAAATCAAAGAAAATAGACATTTCTGGAAAATAAATGATGGCTGGCCGAAGCGAAAGAGGTGTAGGAAGGGTATTAGAAAAATTGGAAGCCTCAATAAACACTGGACAATACTATGAAGGGCACCAGATGTACAGGACGTTGTACTTCAGGCATGTTTGTTGTTCCAAATTCAGTGAAAACTTGAAAGTAACACGTAAAAGAAAATAATTAGAATTCGTTTGATCATTACAGATATCTAAGTCAAAAGAAGTATGCAGAATTATTAGTTTTGCTAAACAAAGGTGCTACTTTGCTACTACAACACGACCAACAGGGCAGTGGTGCAGATTTGGCCAATCTACTCATAGACGTTTTGACAAAATCCGAGACCAAACCTTGTACAGAATGGATTGAAAAATTAGGGATACTATTTGGTCTAATGAATCCAAGTATACCTGAGAGAGAGACCTTTCTCACGAATGCTGTAAAATGGTCGATGGATAGCAATAAAAAAGGACACCCATTTTTACACCAGGTGAGCAGCATTACTCGCCTACAAATTCATACCATATCATAAGTTACCACTATCTACAATAACTGTTCTTTTTCAGAGAATTGCAGAAGTTTATTGGAGAGAAAAGAACTACACAGTGGCCCACAAACACTTTTTGCACTCTAGTAATGGAGCTGCATATGCTAACATGCTCATAGAGTTGCACACAACCAAAGGTCTGAAGTCCGAAGTAGACTTATTTATTGCACAAGCTGTCTTCCAGTTTCTCTGTCTGAGAAACGTTAAGATGGCATCAGATACATTTGTTAAATACACAGAGACTCATCCAACGATACTAAATGACAAAGGACCTCCCTATTTTCTACCATTGTTGAACTTCCTCTGGTATCTATTACGAGCAATTGAACAGTAAGTAATCTGACTACTTCAGTTATTATAGCTTTGAGTTGTTTTAGTCTATCTCGCTCTAGCATTCCTTCTTTGATCTTACTATGATGTTACCGTTGACTGTACTTGCATTGGTTGGAACTAATTTAGGAACATTTTTATTCAAATATTCTGTGGGATTCTCTGGGAAGAAATTTGGGATTGAGTGGAACTAACCCACTTTCATCACCTATTAATTCTAGTTACAAATAAATTAGTCTATTCTGGATAAAATCAAGGGCAACTTTTTACTGAATACCTATTTACCAGACAACCTGAGACCTTATTTTCATCGAGTAGTTTTTCTAAACCTAAATTTTATTTTCAGGAAGCATGCTAATCAATTCAAAGTGTTAAGGACCTGGTATGCTATAAGTTTGAATAGGGATCCAAACTATTCAGGATATTTAGATAATATTGGCAGAATATGGTTTGGTATCCAAGTAAAGCCAGCCACGAGGAATCGCAAATCAATGTTTGGTGGCCTTATAAAGTCTATTATTGGTGAAGAAGATAGTTCAGATGAAGAGCGAGGCACCACAAATGCACCCTCTGCATTAGAGCTAGATTAGTAACAATAATTTTTCAAACACATTCAATCTAAGATTCATAAAAGTTTTACACTAAATGAGTAAAGTATGTCATGTCCATAAATTTTTTACATGATTAAGTACATAGCAATGATTTTGTTATCTATAAATCAGCTTTTTGCAATATTCTGGTTTTGTATGTGAATGAATCATAGAGGTCATTTAATGTGAAGTAGACATCAAAGTCGATTTTGTCTTACTGTAAGTGCATCTCTACTCAAGGCTACTATTATAGAATATACACTAGTTTAGTCTAATGTTTGATACAGATATTGAATAGAGATGCAACAATTTCGTACAAAATCAGTTTTCTGAGATCTTTTCATCATTTGTAATATGCCAGGTTTTGTGTTATGTATGAGTGAGCAATGCAATGCCCACACACCTACTAAAACCTTTGCTAAATGTAATTTGCTTGTTTTTGCTTATTTATAAATTGCACTCTTGAAATGACATGTATGATGTGATGTGCCTACATGTTATTGATGATTTATTTATGTTCAGATTTTACACTATCATACATAAACTAAGTGACACTCAGCCTGATTTTGTAAGAGTTTTAGGGCAAACAGTAGGTATAATAAATCAAATATTATTGGTATAAAAATTATTCAAATAAAAGTTTGCAAATGTAATGGAGTTAATTTTAAAATAATAAGTGGTACTATGGTTGGTTTTTTCAGTGTACCTACTTCCACAAATTGTCTATTATGTAGTCAATACATCACAACATGCTGAGATGTGATTGAATTATAATAAAAAAATCTGTAAAGGTAACTTGTAATAAAAATGATTTATTTTAATAAAATTGGGAACCCGAGACACTATATTTTTTATAAAACAAATAAGTACACCTCTTGTTTTATTGATATTTTTCAAATTATTGTTTTAATTAGTTACGAAGCTAGTAGGTAATTTAGATTTATTTGCAATTAATTAGTCTAATATGGTTCTACTTTACAAAAACATTACTTACATAAAAGGCTGTAAATAAAGCAAAAAGCATTTCAAATTAGGTATTAATTTAATTTTCATATAATGTAAATAAATAACTTTTATGAGTAATACAAGTAGGTTTGTTGTAATATAGGCATGTGCAGCACAAAATACATACCATCAGCAAAAGTTCTACCTTACCACCTTAAGGATGCATTTCCCGTAAAACGACTAGCCGTTAATTTTTGAATACCAATAGAAGCAAATTATTTCGGGTGTAAAAGTTATGAAAACAATGGACCGTCATAAAAATAAATAGATGTTTAGGCCTCTGGTTGGTCAAAATAAGAAGACAAAAGAAAAAGGCGGGGTCAGGTAGCTAACTGCTTGCAAGCGAAACAGTTTCAAAAGTGGTAAGGCGGAAATTTTGCCGATAGTACATATACTTCAGGTCAGAATTATTGTTTACAAGATAATAAAATAAATGCACTAAATTATTTGTTAGTAATTAAATTACTATGTTATTAGGATATCTTCTCTTGGATTTACTAGAAATATCCCAATAAAAACAATACATTGCTCAACTTAAATATAGGTATCACATTGTATAGGTACTACGACAGAAAATCAATCTTAGATTTTTACATTCTTTTAATGTACAATACGTATTAATAATGCATTTTTGCTTGCTCAATATTAAAGTAGGTACTTTATTTACATAGAATTCTACTATAGTAGTTAACAATCACTACATGTGTATAAGAATAGGGGGAACATTATTCTGTGGTACCTATAGGTTAAGGTATGTAGACTATTATTATTCTGTCAGCAACACTTATCATATCGTTTACAGAATAGTTTTGCAACAAACTAAATGATTTGGGTTTTGTTTCAAGAATAGATAAAAACTTGCTTAAGGAACTATGTATTGATTCACTGAGTACCTTTCTGGTAGGTAGATTATAATGGCACAGTCGACCAGTTAAATAATATTTACTCTCATCTAGAGACATAAATCAATACCTGCCCAGGGTTTACTCCTAGAAAAATCCATATAATGTGAGGTAGGTAGGTATAATAACCAACAACCAGAGTCAAATCCAGGTTACCACTGGGGCAATAGTGCACTCAAAAGTGTAGCATTTACACAGAACACATTGTCCATCCTATTTAGTGTTAGCAACCTAGGTACTGTTATGAATATTAAGTGCCTTAGTTGAATACCTAAACACAGTTTATATGTGTTAACTAATCATCATTACGTAATATTAAAATGTCTACTAGCACAGCACCCGTATCTATGTTATTTGATATTTTATCTTCGAGCAGACCTTGTTATCAATGTACAGTTTATCATGTAAGATAACAAAAAAAAGATTTTTATGAAAATACAGGAAACGACTATTTTAACACAAATCTTTTATCACAAGTGAAGTATAATCCCTTGTCTTATTTGCAAAAACTATTGAGTCTTTTTTAAGGTCAAGTTTCAACTTACGGTTGTTGATGTCCAAAGCTTGTTTGACAATAAACCGATTGAATTCTATAACTTTGGGGTGATTTAAAAATTCCTCTACATCCATCCATTTGCATGCTGCTATTTCTATATCTGATTTATCAATGGTAGCAGAGGTAGCTTTGAGTAATACAACAGCGTAGATATCAGAGTTGCCAAACATGGAGTTATGAGAATGCCTGAATGTTACCATGGAATCAAATTCAGCATCAATGCCTGTTTCTTCTTTTACTTCTCTTATTGCAGCTTCATTTATGTCCTCACCTGAAAAGAACATACATAAGTACTTAGTATCTGCCTCTGACTACCCATAGACTTCTTCACAGATCTTATGGTGATCTGAGAATGATCAAGAGATCTGAGAGAAAGTAATGTGAGTATACCTTTTTTTAAACAAAAAATTATTTCTTATCATACCTCGCTCAACATATCCTCCCGGAAGTTTCCAATGTTGCTGTTCAGTATGCTGCTCAGTAACTACCAAGAGCTGGTTATTCTGGTTCAGCACAATGCCACCAACACCAAGGTTGGTGTGGCAGGGTGGAGGTAAGTTTGCTATGCTGTCCTCTGGTAACCATTTATACATCATCACATAGCTGTCTCTTGAATGATGGAAGTTGAATCCTTCCTAATGTAACACTCCCCCCCCCTAGCTAACCTAATTTTTATTTTAACTGAATAACTAAATAATTAACTAACTAACTAAAAGAGAGATTAACTAAAAACCTAAAAGAGATATAGATATTAACCTAAGAGAGAGATGAACCTAAATCAATTTAACCCAAGCAATTTAAACTAATTGTAACTACGTTGCTTTACTTTAATCTTATGACTTATAACTAACTTAATAACTAACTTATTCTAATGGCCTTGTGATCGTATAGTGGTTGTGATTAGGACGCCTACTATTATGAACCGATAGGAACTCAGATACTTTAAAGGAATTATGATGAGATCTCTTTTAGTTAACCTATGAATCTACCTAATATGAAAGTAACGTTTTCCTATCTACACTAATCCTTATTATCTATCTAATCGTTGCTAATAAGAGTAAACCGTAGGTAGAAGTTTAGTTAATCGCGAGGGTTATTCCTACTATTGAAGCCTGATAAATAAAATATAATAAGTTAATTAAAAGATACATATTATGTAAATTCTAGATAATTGGAGGCAACAGAAATTATAGAAATTATCTTAAGTAGATACGACTCATTATCTATGAGATCCTTTCATGAATCTTATATAGAATGGAAGACCTAAACCTCAATTGTTTTATCAAGTATTAGCTTTAGGAAGAAATATATGTTCGGAATTATAAAATATTTAGCTTTGCTGAAATACACGTAAATAGAAAAGCCATATTTCCTTCAGTAGAAAACTAATTATAAAATTAATATTAAATATATAGAATGATTCTAAAGTCTCAGAATATAAGTTTATTATAACTTTGTTACTAGAATGATGTTAAATTGTGTACTATGAAGCTAATGTATTTACAATAGTATGTATTTACATTAGAGTGACGCTCCTCCATCCGCGCCATCTAGTGATTTTCGACACCAGACTACGAATACATATTATTCACATGTATTCGTAATAAATCCCCTCTTCACAGTACACTAAACTTTAGCGGATGTGTGATTAAGAATAGGGGAATGAGTAAAATCTATTTTTACTATTTCACTAAACTGAATCCAACATCAGTGCTACTATGGATTAACAAAGATCATGAAACTAAATTACCTTTAAATAACTTTAGTTACTCAAAGCCAAGATAGATCCATGCAATTTTATGCTGCAGCTAAAAGGCAGCTTGTTAGAGAACCACTTCTAACATCTGAATCTAAATTTAAGTAACCTTCCTAGTTCATGGTTCACTCAAACCAGTCTTTCTAGATAGCTACGACAAAGCCAAGATAAAAGCAATAGAAGTAGATAAGATCAGTCACATAGCTAATATAAAGTAACCCTAGCTAGAATCGGCCTAGGGTACTTTGACAACGGAAATGTCTAGCTTGACCACATATACTTCATGTAAATTAATAGGTATCGGACTAGATAGAATAGATCATAGACTCTTTGTAGGTAGTTATCATCCCTTTTCCATAAGTTCAGAATAACCACGAGACACGCGCTCTAGAGTAAGATAAATAGTATCTGTACAGACCTTAAAACATTTGAGAATGACTTTTCTTTATAGCTTCTCCTTCAAGCACATAGTTTGAGGAAACCAATCAGACAGGTCAGTAAAAGACAAAAGGTTGAAGTTAAATGTCACTATAAAACAAATAGTCAATGCAAGACTACAAGACAAGTAGGAATAAAGGTTCCTTTTAATTTTAATAAATACTTTACTGAATTTGAAAGATATAAGAGAGAGCTACTCAAGCTGTCTCAATGGCACAATAAATATTACCACTAGAATAATAAGTGACTTCACTATGATTCAATTCAAAGTTGAACAATAAAAATAATTTGATAAAATTAATCTGATATAGTAGGTAAGACTATCTATTGTAGTGTATGCATCTGTTCTAATCCAGACTTAATATCCGAAGGTAAAATAAGGTAAAGTTAGGTTAAGTTGTAAAAGTTTAAGTTTCTAAAATCATAAGGTTCAAAGTCTGAAATTCAAACTAGAGGTTAAAATCTTAAGGTCTTAAAGGTTAAAAGGTTTAAAGTCTAAAGCTTAAAAGTCGCAGATGTTTCTAAAATTCAAATTTGTCAAATAATCAAAGTCGCTATCGCTTAACACATAGGAGATAAGACGCTGTTCTACAATGTAGTATGTACTTATCTAACTATAGCTCGTCTTATAAGTAGGTATGTATTATGAGGGTAAGTACGTAAAAGTAGTCGTAACTAAGTATTGATCCTATCTACTAGTGTATGTAAAAGTAAGTAAAATAAGTAAAAATATGTAATTAAGGCATTAAAATAAACTTCTAGGTAAATAGCTGTACCATCAAGGTAGTAAGTATGTAAGGACAAGTGTAGTATGTAAATAAATAACTACAATAATTCTCCTACTTCCATTGTTGAACGCAATATTAATTGAACGCTCATACTATGAAATATAAAACAAGTAATAAGAAACACTAAAAATAACACACAATATCTCAGGTAAATCAAATAAAGAGGTACACTCACATTAGGAAAAACATAAAACACAATATTTCATTTAACCAATTAGGTACACATATACACAGTCAAGACTCTGTAAAATGCAGGTATTTGAAAATATAAAATTCCTCGAATTAATCCACGTTGAATCTTCATCTGGAACAAATGCTAGAACCTAGGGAATCCTAACTCTGTAAACCTCTCCCTCCAGATCTCTTTCTTCTTGCTCCAGATCTTCAGGAAGTTTTATTCCCTACAAGATCCTGCTCGCTGTGAACCTAAGGAGAAATAACATCTAAAATCTAACTCACTAAAATAGTGCTGTAAACGCAGGTTTCATCTTTAAGTGAAAGATTATTTATCGGATAATATAACTTGAATCGAACAAGATTACAATTATCCTAGAATTCCTCTGCCATTTTTGTACTTGCTGCTTGAACTAGATGTTTGCCCAGAACATGTATCGAGCAAGCTTGTACATTAATTTTCTATTCTAAAGATCCTGAAACAAACACACACTTATAATTCAAAGACTTACCTTGAATTCCTTCATGACGGAAACCAATCATGAATCTCGTACTATGTGGCTTTACCTTTCTCCCTACAGCTAATGCAAACCTATCCTACTTAAATACCTAGCCACATTTCCTATATCCATCAAGATGGAAACCTTTCTTGATATACGCACAAGATAACGCATGCTACCTTCCTATAGCTAAAACCCGCCCTATCCTATTGTGTACCTATCTTCCCCCTATTCTAGCTAGATGTGTAAAATAGAGCAAAACTAGAAGCAAGCTTCACATTTACATTTAATTGCGATTGTCATCCATCTTAGTGCAATGATGGATTACCTAAATATTCTAAAAAGGGAATGCAAGATAGTAAGTCTCGGCTTTGTCCTATCCCTATAACTGTGTGCGTGTTTATCAGTCCAGTGGATTGGGTGGGACGTCAAAACGGACCAGGGACAATATTTTAGTGTGTGTATTATATACATATATAAATAGGATCAAGACAAGTCTTCCATTACTCAGAGAGCGTGTGTGCCATACTGGCAGATTCACTTCACGACAATCCACACAACTGAGCTCAAGAATACTTGAAATGAGGGTCTGCGCTATTAGCAATCAAGTACTAATAACGTCCAGCTCGACCCAAAGGTACTGGACCTACCGAATAAAAGGCTTCAGTAATGTCACCGTTAGGTTTTCCAGCCTTTACCAGATAAACCTCTGGATTTCTAATGAAGCTAAGGTGTAATCTACTTTATTCTATATTGAAATAATTATTAAACCAAGAACGTCTACTCGATATAGTAGAATTTATTGCATGCATTATAAAGAAAATTAATGAATTAAGAAACTTTCAAAACATAACAAAATAATTAATGAATTTAAATTAAACCAATTAATCTCTATATTACACCTTGTTAGGTACTTACCAGGGTTTGTCACTGCCTAACCAAAGGAAAATTGAAGAAAATATTTAAATTAACACTGAATTTAACCCCTATCACTTCTAGCTGTAAAGAAATCTTACTATAGCATCTGCTTGAATCACTTCTAAATGCAAGATATCAGTCAGTCAGTCCCGCACAATGGTTTAGCAATCCTAGTTTGCTACAAGACATGTGCAATGAACCCAGGTCCATTTTGGTCCGACTGTCTGAACCTTGCCCACTAAAAATAGCATCTGCTTGAACCTAGCTACTTCTTACTCCTCTGAAATTCTCAAAATTAATGACCCCCATTTACAATTTGTACGCCTTTTTATAATCTTTGCTTCCATGCGTCACAAAGCCACTGCCTACTTCATAGTTAGTATGCGATCCCCGTCTGTTTAGTTGCCTGCCGATACGACGCCTCCCGAATACATCGCCGACTCAAAACGATGCCTACCATTTCGTATCAAAACAACTTTTTATGATGGGTGCCATTCGTCCGGCATCCAAATATACCCCCAGATATAACTCAATGTATACCTAAGTTGGTTCATATAGTCTATAATAGTATTGTTCTTTTTGGATGTTTCTTTTGGTTCTAGACCGTTTTCTGAATGAAAGATGGTGTCTAAAGACACTAATAGCTTGTATCTACTCTCCTTGAAAATATCTACATTCTACGTTACGTTTTTCATACTGTATTTATCAAAATTCCCTACTGTGTCGCAATAAAGAAGCCGACCTTTATGAGATTCTGAACATAGATAGTTTAAAGCATTTACTACCAATTTATTCAGTTTCCAACTCTCAAATGTACCTAGATCTATCAATCTGATAGCCTATTTTGGGAGGGAAACCGCCTGACATTTTTATCAGAGCAATTCGCAAATGTCATTGCGAAATTGTAAATGAATTATTACTAAGTAAACACCATTAGTGAATATAATTTAACTGCTACAACTATGTATACCTTCTATTATATTGAACCTTACTAGATCAACTCGTCTAGTTACTATTATTCATTCTTTATACTATGAAGTTATCGGTTGCTACAGATTCAGTATGTCACACTGAAGATAGTTTCATCGTCCGGTGAAAATTGACCGAATCTAGCTAAATTAAGGTTAAATTAACTAAATAGTTTGTGGGATACCCAAGGAACGCGGACAGTCTTTCTGGACCGTTACAGCCGACCCCAAAGTTATACGAGGTGATTAACTTATGAACCGGAGTAAAACTTTCCCAAATTAATTTCATTACTTAAAATAAAACACAAATTATTTCTCTCTTGAACAATCATTATTGGTACAAATTTTATTTGTTGATTTCTAGTTCCAGACAAATATTTTGCAATGACTTGCACAGATTAGATCTATGCTAGCCATCACATAAGTAATGTTTTTTTTTTTTATTTGATGTGTAAAATTTAAACCGAAACCCCAAAATGATGTGAGTTTGATGCCGTTTTATAGCTATAAATGAATACAACCACGAAATATTATCATTGCAGCGAGAACAATTGTTAAACTGTGTAACGGAAGCCTGTTGTGATCCAGACTCAATCCTAGTGATATAATGTATTTAGCTCTTTAGCCCGTCTATTGACTCTCGCAATTCGTAACTGAGTTTATCATACATCACCCTTCACAGTCCAAATTAGATCCTCAAAGGCGTGCAACCATAACTTAACATGATCGAATCATCCAACGTAAAACCGATCTCAAAATAACAACAAATTGCAATTCGGAGCATGTGCAGTGTGCTTAATCAGAACCTAATTTGTATAGTGTGAACTTGTATGAAATCAGCCGAAACTGATGAAATTGTCAACTGACCTAACCTAACACCAATAACTCCTTCATACAAATTGTTTGTCAAATGTAAAGTTTGTCCAGATTTAGAAATCAAAAAATATTGTCCTATTCCAAGATTCTGTTGAAATCTTGAGCCCCTCAAACAGTTAAAATTAACATAATTCTCACTCGTTCATCACACAATGTCTCGATCCCAAATTTTACTAAGATTCATTCAACCTTTCAGAACTCCAACATCCGTAGTCATTCATTATACCCGCAAAATCAACAGATCGTATAGAAGTAAGACTGTTAAGAAATCGGTACCATATTTGTTTATATTCATTTAGATATTTTTATGATTTAGTTACAAGTTAAATTCCTGAAACCCCAATTCAAAGGCAAAACATGAACAAAAGAGGAAGAATTTGTAAAGGAACAAAAAAAAAAAAAATTTTATATCTTAGACGTCAATTACTAACTGATATCCTCCTTATTTGTATAGATTTGATCACTACCCATATTATACAAAATTATTGGTTAAAGAATAAAACTAAAAAAAAAAATTCAAGCAAATTGAAGGTTCCATTTCCCTTGAATACATGATTGATCAACCTGGTAATTTTTCGAACTATAATTGTGTCCTTGAAAACGGAACTATGTACGAAACAGAGATCAAAATTTGAATCATATTTCATACTAGCAGTTACCCGCGACTTCGTTCGCGAGTACCGTTTCCGTGTACGATATATTATCTGTGCGTGTACCGAGCGGATACTTCTTTGAGAAACTTGACATTACACCTCATTACACCGAACTCGTACTGGAATGTCAAACGCTAGTCGTTAGACCAAAGAGGTAGTACTACGCCCTGTCAAACTGACGTGACATGACATGACAATGAAATCCTCTTGCCAATTGGCGCTGCTAATCCTTTTCGTTCATTTTATCCTGTAGATCCTGTTAATTATACGGGATAAAAAGTAGCCTATGTGTCAATCCAGGCTACGAACTATATATATGCCAAGATTCATCCAAGTTGGTTCAGTAGTTTAGACGTGATTGAAACACAAACATCCAAACATCCAAACATCTAAACATCCAAACATCCAAACATCTAAACTTTCACATTTATAATATTAGTAGGATAAATAGAAATCTTTAGTACGCAATCCTGATAGTATGAAACCCCGAGATTCTTATTCAAAATCTCCCTACATAGAACCTACATATTACAACCTTCTTGCTATTAGTCACCAAGACATGACGAACAAGAAAATTTGAGTAAGTATACATAATGAGGGTAGATAAAAAAAAATTCATTCGTGCACTCGTGTGCTAGCTTGTGTAACATTCACTACTCTTGATTTAAAATAAAATAAAAATGTCGTATTATAGTGTTTTTTTTAAACAAGGTGGAAAATATCCAGTATTATGGGACGTCAATCACCCACAATACTATTCCCATAAAACGGCAAAAATCCTCCGTCTCCTGGATGATATCAATTCTTCGCGCCCTCCTGCATTAACCATTGAAGAGTTGAGATTAATGCTTAAGCGTTACCGACAATCTTTGAAACCAACAAAGGTAAGTTCTTATTTCTATTGATATAAATGAAAAAAAAAATCAATATTTTGCGTAACAGCTTATACCAGAGCCTAGTACGTAAGTCTTCCGAAGTGCTTCTAATTACACAGATTCAAGCATAGTCATAATTTATTATGTTAGAGTGTTTATTGTTACTTACTACATTTTATACTTACCTACCTACCTACTTACCGCATCGCATAGTGTTTGTTTACCTATATACCTAATGAACCTTACATCTGTATCATTTAACATGAATTAAATACATTCCCTTTTTTTTTTTTTTTTTTTTTAGCAAAAGAATGCCGCTGGACCCGTTATTGTGGCTACATCCGAGCCTAATCCAATGCCCTCAACGGTAGCATCCTCACCACTTCAACCTCTGGTTATAGAACCAATGATGACATCTACAACTATTGTAAGTAATCTTTTGTAGTATTGGTAAATTTCAATATTGGATAAAGTAATAAGAAAATGAAATTCTGAATCCCTAAAATTACAAAGATTGTAATGTATCTAGTTATAGATTTAACTTCAAAAATGTGAACTGAAGTCTAAGTCCTATCGTCCTAAAGTAAAAATGTTCTAATGTATGGATATTCTAATGTACCAAGATACTAACATTCTAATGCCCTAATATTGTAATATGCTATATATATTAAGTTTTCACACAAAGACAATAATTAAGATATATATATATTTTTCCTTTTTTTTTTTTTAGACTACTATCACCGCTTCTTCCGATGCTGATTTCTTCTCGTTGGAGTTCTTCAATGACAATGTGGACTTATTTCCGGATTTCTCCCGAAACTAGTAAGTTTCTATTTTTTTTTCTAATTTTTAACTTTCAACAGAATTTGCCCTCTTTTTTTTTCATAAAAAAAAATAATAATCTATCTAACGATTTCGCAATATATTCCCCTTTTAACAAGGAACATTATCTCTTTGGTTTCAGGTTGCTGCTCACTTCTGAGTTCTAAGGTTGATTCCATTTCGCTATAATTATAAGTAAGTATTAATTAAATTAACAGTTTAGTATTTAATAATAGTTCCTTCTTTAGTTTCCAAGAAATGCAGATTGCTTCAATTACTTCCTTTACTTTGCCGTGTTTCGATAAACAACGAAACGAAGAACGCAAAAGTATTATAGTAGTAAACTCAACCTTCACCATAGGTCACCATTGATCGGGCGACAATACTGCCGGTCTGTGACCTGGTCCACCGTGAAAGCAAGTTCAATCCATTACGTCATCATAACCCTTAGCATACCCCCTTTTTATAATATGAAAACTAGTACTATATATTGGTCAAGCATTCTTTGGAAATTTCCCTCCTAACTCATTTGTATTATGTTTTAAGTCTTTGACTAGCTTCCTTAATGTATATTATTCAACTAAATATGCTAGACATTATTAAGATACTCATTTTAATAGTTCAACACTTGTAACTTATTTGTTTATTATTTGCTAATTACAATCATTCCTTTCCTTATAATTATTTGTTTGGTACTCACAATTACTCAACGATTTTATTCGTGTCCTTTTGTGTTTTATTAATTAGTAGTAATATAATTATAACATATTTCTTTTTTTTTTCAGATGCTCACGGTGTGATTTATTGATTATTTAAATTTAGAAGTTTGGTTTTTTTTTTATTGACAATAAATATTGATATAAGATACTTTTCTAATGATGTGTTTCTTTTTTTTTTTTTTTAATAACATAAGCTCTAAATTACTAGACTACTACCGTGATTTGTATATCTATTTCCAATTCTTTCACTCTGCTTCCTAAGAGTAATTATACTTTATACAAACACTCAAGTCCAGGCTCCCGAATCAGCACTTGCTAGTTTAAATCAGTCATAATACTTAGATAAGTGAATTGTGTTAAACTTCCCTCGAACTTTATTATCCTTTGGGTCAATTAATATGTATACATTTTGATATGGATTGCAAGCTATAGTATACGGTCCTTCATATAATGACTCAAATTTTTTTGTCAATTTTTGTTCCGCATTTGATTTATTCAATCTTTTAATTTTAACTAAGTCTCCAATTTGAAATTCCGTAAGTCGATATTTTTGATTAAATTTCAGTTCCCGATGTTCTCCTACCCTTTTTAAATTTTTCCTAGCTAATTCCCTTATTCGCTCCACTCCTAAATCATTTCCCCTTTTTGTCAATAAACTATCAAATGACATATTTGTACCCTTGCCATACATTATTTCACACGGTGTGAATCCCGAACTTCCATGAAATGTGTTATTGTAGAGTTTTTTCTAATTCCGGTCATATACCTACCCATCCCTTATGATTTTTACGACAATACGTTCTAAATAACCTTCCAAGCTCTCGATTAACTCGTTCTACTATATTTGGTCGTGGGTTTCTTACGGTAGTATGAATTACTCTCACTCCATTCTGCTCCATAAATTCCTACCAGATTTTACTTGTGAATTGAGTACCGTTGTCTGACACTATAGCTTTAGGTTTGATTATTGAGAAATATCCTTTTAATTTACCTAGTACTGCCTTCGCTGTTGCTTTCCTAAGTTCATAAAACTTTACAAATTTACTAAATGAATCCTGAATTACCAATATATAGTTCATTCCAAATGCTCCTGTCGGTAGAGGGCCATATAAATCTACCATTACTATTTCCCCTATTTCTTTAGTAATAATCGGGCGACATGGTCCTACGTAAGTTTTGTTATTATGTTTTGTGATTTGACATTCGTGACATTTCCTTACTACCGTTTTGATTTGCTTATTCAATCCTTTCCAAAAAAATCTATCCTTTATATATTTAATGACCTTAAACGCTCCTTGGTGACCCATTTCCAGATGTACCTGCCTAACCATATCTTCTCTGAGAACCTCTGGTAAATAAATCACTCCCTTTTCCGCTTCTCCATTGTAAACATACAAAACCCCATTTTCTACTTTACATCTTTTTAATAATCCCTTCTGCCTTTGATCGTGATTTTGTAATTTTTTTAATTGACTTAATATTTTACCTATTTCATTGTCCTTTTCCTGCAAGGTAGGGATCATTTTTAGTTTTGTTAGCAACTCTTTACTTATTTTAACATTCATATACGAGATTCTTGGCAATTCAATTTTCTCTTCTTGTAACCTTTCCCCTTCAGGAAGATACCTCGACAATATATCTGCCCCTACATTTTCTTTTCCTTTAATATGTTGGACTTCATATTGGAAGTTTTCCAAATAATTCATCCATCGGGTTACCCTAGCATTGTATAATCTCAAACCTTTTGTAAATGTTAAAGCTTTATGATCTGTTTGAATTATTATTTTTGACCCTCTAAGGTATGATTCGAACTTTTTTAAACAGCTTATTACTGCAAAGAATTCCTGCTCTGTCACCGTCCAGTTAAGTTGTGCCCCATGTAATGAAACCCAATTATATTCATTTCTCCCGCTTTATCTATTTGATACAATATTCCAGCTAACCCAATCCCTGAAGCATCAGTTTGTAAATAAAATTGCCGACTGAAGTCAGGGTGATGCAATAATACCGAAGACACAAACAATCCCTTTATTTTTTCAAACGCAGACTGTTCCCTTTTACCCCAACTCCATTTACATAGACACCATATCAATTTAAGTATATATATAAAGACTATCTTTAGAGAATGCTAATTACATGAAAAGTCACACACGCCTCTGCCTCAGATAAGAACTCCTAAACCAAAAGTTCAAAGTTATAGTTTAAAGTTAAAGTTCAAAGTTAAAATTCAAAGTCAAAATTCAAAGTTAGAATTTAAAGTCAAAATTCAAAGTTAAAACTCAAAGTTAAAATTCAAAGTTAAAATTCAAAGTTAAAATCTAAAGTTAAAACTCAAAGTTAAAATGCAAAGTTAAAATTCAAAGGTAAATTTCAAAGTTAAAATTCAAAGTTAAAATTCAAAGATAAACTTAAAGTTAAAATTCAAAGTTAAAATTCAAAGTTAAAATTTAAAGTTAAAATTCAAAGTTAAAATTCAAAGTTAAAAAGCAAAGTTAAAATTCAAAGTTAAAATTCAAAGTTAAAATTCAAAGTTAAAATTCAAAGTTAAAATTCAAAGTTAAAATCTAAAGTTAAAATTCAAAGTTAAAATTTAAAGTTAAAATTCAAAATTTAAACTTCAAAGTAAAAATTAATAGTTAATAGTTAAAGATAAAAGTTCAATATCTAAGGTTTAAAATTCAAAGATTCTAAAATCCTAAAATAAGTATGAATAAATAAACGTAGTAGTAAAATAAACTTCTCTATGTTTAAGTAAGTCTAATGTAAATAACCTTTATATCTAGATCATAATTGCTTAGCATCAAGAAGGTAAGTAACTGACGCAACTGAACGATTAATGTTGTAAGTATGTAAACCCCGGTGTAGTAAGTTGTGATCTACCTATAGCTCACTTTGTAAGTAAGAATGTAATAGAAAATAAATGAAAGTAAAAATAACTGTTACTAAGTATAGATATAAGGTATACTAAAGCAAACTTCTAAAAGGTAAGTAGCTGCACTATCAGAGTAGTAGGTAAGTAAGAACAAGCCCAAATGTGATATGTAATTATCTAACTATAGTCCACTAAGTAGTACTGTAAAAATGGTGTACAATAAAGAGTTTTTAATCTATCTATCTATCTATCTAGTACGAGGATAAGTAGACATAGAAGTAGCCGTCACTAAATAATGATTCTACCTACTAGTAATCTCCAAAGGCATAGGCATTCAATAAACCAGTCAAGTATTAGTTCTTCAGACAATAGGTACCTCAGAACTACCCCTATTTTTATGCTAGACTTATTCCTCTATGAGAGTTGAATACTTATAACCTAAATTACCTACTATTAATTATATTACTAAAATTTTATCTTGTTACCTATTAGTTTACCTAAAAGTTTACCTATTAGTTTACCTAATATTAATTTCTCAACTAATATTTTAGTAAATCTACTTATTTAAATTAAATAGAGTTAAGCTCAATCAGTCAATGGTTATCCCACGCTAATATAATAAATGAACCTAAAAGTAACTAATCTGTAAATATAATTTATTTACTTACGACCTTTCTCTAACTCTTGAAATCTCGAATCTATAAATAATTATTTTGAAATTCTAAGTCATTTATTTACGACCCCCCGCTCATAAAAGTATAAAACTATAAATAACTATTTGTAAATCCTACATTATCTATTTACGACCCCACGCATTTACAAATATGGATGTCACTTAATCTTACCTCACCAACGCAATAATATGAAACTCAATTAATTCCTTTACATTACCTATTTACTACCTATACGTATTAGTTTTGTCTAATTTAAACGAATAAAATCTAGGATAAAACTTCTAAACAGAATGAACTAAAATTAACCGATTTACCTAATAAACAGTTATAATCTAAATAAAATTAAGAAATCTCAACACAAAACCCCATCCTTTATTACGGCAACAAATTGTGCGAAAAAAATCGCACTATACAAGATTAAAGTAAGCAACAAATTAAATGAAACATGAATTTAATGGAAATAAAATATGAATTTAATAGATATAAGGTATGATTTGAATATAAAAATGATTTAAGCTACTGTAATTAACCTAAAATCGATATCCTGGTCACGGCACCAAATTGTAACACTCCCCCCCCCTAGCTAACCTAATTTTTATTTTAACTGAATAACTAAATAATTAACTAACTAACTAAAAGAGAGATTAACTAAAAACCTAAAAGAGATATAGATATTAACCTAAGAGAGAGATGAACCTAAATCAATTTAACCCAAGCAATTTAAACTAATTGTAACTACGTTGCTTTACTTTAATCTTATGACTTATAACTAACTTAATAACTAACTTATTCTAATGGCCTTGTGATCGTATAGTGGTTGTGATTAGGACGCCTACTATTATGAACCGATAGGAACTCAGATACTTTAAAGGAATTATGATGAGATCTCTTTTAGTTAACCTATGAATCTACCTAATATGAAAGTAACGTTTTCCTATCTACACTAATCCTTATTATCTATCTAATCGTTGCTAATAAGAGTAAACCGTAGGTAGAAGTTTAGTTAATCGCGAGGGTTATTCCTACTATTGAAGCCTGATAAATAAAATATAATAAGTTAATTAAAAGATACATATTATGTAAATTCTAGATAATTGGAGGCAACAGAAATTATAGAAATTATCTTAAGTAGATACGACTCATTATCTATGAGATCCTTTCATGAATCTTATATAGAATGGAAGACCTAAACCTCAATTGTTTTATCAAGTATTAGCTTTAGGAAGAAATATATGTTCGGAATTATAAAATATTTAGCTTTGCTGAAATACACGTAAATAGAAAAGCCATATTTCCTTCAGTAGAAAACTAATTATAAAATTAATATTAAATATATAGAATGATTCTAAAGTCTCAGAATATAAGTTTATTATAACTTTGTTACTAGAATGATGTTAAATTGTGTACTATGAAGCTAATGTATTTACAATAGTATGTATTTACATTAGAGTGACGCTCCTCCATCCGCGCCATCTAGTGATTTTCGACACCAGACTACGAATACATATTATTCACATGTATTCGTAATAAATCCCCTCTTCACAGTACACTAAACTTTAGCGGATGTGTGATTAAGAATAGGGGAATGAGTAAAATCTATTTTTACTATTTCACTAAACTGAATCCAACATCAGTGCTACTATGGATTAACAAAGATCATGAAACTAAATTACCTTTAAATAACTTTAGTTACTCAAAGCCAAGATAGATCCATGCAATTTTATGCTGCAGCTAAAAGGCAGCTTGTTAGAGAACCACTTCTAACATCTGAATCTAAATTTAAGTAACCTTCCTAGTTCATGGTTCACTCAAACCAGTCTTTCTAGATAGCTACGACAAAGCCAAGATAAAAGCAATAGAAGTAGATAAGATCAGTCACATAGCTAATATAAAGTAACCCTAGCTAGAATCGGCCTAGGGTACTTTGACAACGGAAATGTCTAGCTTGACCACATATACTTCATGTAAATTAATAGGTATCGGACTAGATAGAATAGATCATAGACTCTTTGTAGGTAGTTATCATCCCTTTTCCATAAGTTCAGAATAACCACGAGACACGCGCTCTAGAGTAAGATAAATAGTATCTGTACAGACCTTAAAACATTTGAGAATGACTTTTCTTTATAGCTTCTCCTTCAAGCACATAGTTTGAGGAAACCAATCAGACAGGTCAGTAAAAGACAAAAGGTTGAAGTTAAATGTCACTATAAAACAAATAGTCAATGCAAGACTACAAGACAAGTAGGAATAAAGGTTCCTTTTAATTTTAATAAATACTTTACTGAATTTGAAAGATATAAGAGAGAGCTACTCAAGCTGTCTCAATGGCACAATAAATATTACCACTAGAATAATAAGTGACTTCACTATGATTCAATTCAAAGTTGAACAATAAAAATAATTTGATAAAATTAATCTGATATAGTAGGTAAGACTATCTATTGTAGTGTATGCATCTGTTCTAATCCAGACTTAATATCCGAAGGTAAAATAAGGTAAAGTTAGGTTAAGTTGTAAAAGTTTAAGTTTCTAAAATCATAAGGTTCAAAGTCTGAAATTCAAACTAGAGGTTAAAATCTTAAGGTCTTAAAGGTTAAAAGGTTTAAAGTCTAAAGCTTAAAAGTCGCAGATGTTTCTAAAATTCAAATTTGTCAAATAATCAAAGTCGCTATCGCTTAACACATAGGAGATAAGACGCTGTTCTACAATGTAGTATGTACTTATCTAACTATAGCTCGTCTTATAAGTAGGTATGTATTATGAGGGTAAGTACGTAAAAGTAGTCGTAACTAAGTATTGATCCTATCTACTAGTGTATGTAAAAGTAAGTAAAATAAGTAAAAATATGTAATTAAGGCATTAAAATAAACTTCTAGGTAAATAGCTGTACCATCAAGGTAGTAAGTATGTAAGGACAAGTGTAGTATGTAAATAAATAACTACAATAATTCTCCTACTTCCATTGTTGAACGCAATATTAATTGAACGCTCATACTATGAAATATAAAACAAGTAATAAGAAACACTAAAAATAACACACAATATCTCAGGTAAATCAAATAAAGAGGTACACTCACATTAGGAAAAACATAAAACACAATATTTCATTTAACCAATTAGGTACACATATACACAGTCAAGACTCTGTAAAATGCAGGTATTTGAAAATATAAAATTCCTCGAATTAATCCACGTTGAATCTTCATCTGGAACAAATGCTAGAACCTAGGGAATCCTAACTCTGTAAACCTCTCCCTCCAGATCTCTTTCTTCTTGCTCCAGATCTTCAGGAAGTTTTATTCCCTACAAGATCCTGCTCGCTGTGAACCTAAGGAGAAATAACATCTAAAATCTAACTCACTAAAATAGTGCTGTAAACGCAGGTTTCATCTTTAAGTGAAAGATTATTTATCGGATAATATAACTTGAATCGAACAAGATTACAATTATCCTAGAATTCCTCTGCCATTTTTGTACTTGCTGCTTGAACTAGATGTTTGCCCAGAACATGTATCGAGCAAGCTTGTACATTAATTTTCTATTCTAAAGATCCTGAAACAAACACACACTTATAATTCAAAGACTTACCTTGAATTCCTTCATGACGGAAACCAATCATGAATCTCGTACTATGTGGCTTTACCTTTCTCCCTACAGCTAATGCAAACCTATCCTACTTAAATACCTAGCCACATTTCCTATATCCATCAAGATGGAAACCTTTCTTGATATACGCACAAGATAACGCATGCTACCTTCCTATAGCTAAAACCCGCCCTATCCTATTGTGTACCTATCTTCCCCCTATTCTAGCTAGATGTGTAAAATAGAGCAAAACTAGAAGCAAGCTTCACATTTACATTTAATTGCGATTGTCATCCATCTTAGTGCAATGATGGATTACCTAAATATTCTAAAAAGGGAATGCAAGATAGTAAGTCTCGGCTTTGTCCTATCCCTATAACTGTGTGCGTGTTTATCAGTCCAGTGGATTGGGTGGGACGTCAAAACGGACCAGGGACAATATTTTAGTGTGTGTATTATATACATATATAAATAGGATCAAGACAAGTCTTCCATTACTCAGAGAGCGTGTGTGCCATACTGGCAGATTCACTTCACGACAATCCACACAACTGAGCTCAAGAATACTTGAAATGAGGGTCTGCGCTATTAGCAATCAAGTACTAATAACGTCCAGCTCGACCCAAAGGTACTGGACCTACCGAATAAAAGGCTTCAGTAATGTCACCGTTAGGTTTTCCAGCCTTTACCAGATAAACCTCTGGATTTCTAATGAAGCTAAGGTGTAATCTACTTTATTCTATATTGAAATAATTATTAAACCAAGAACGTCTACTCGATATAGTAGAATTTATTGCATGCATTATAAAGAAAATTAATGAATTAAGAAACTTTCAAAACATAACAAAATAATTAATGAATTTAAATTAAACCAATTAATCTCTATATTACACCTTGTTAGGTACTTACCAGGGTTTGTCACTGCCTAACCAAAGGAAAATTGAAGAAAATATTTAAATTAACACTGAATTTAACCCCTATCACTTCTAGCTGTAAAGAAATCTTACTATAGCATCTGCTTGAATCACTTCTAAATGCAAGATATCAGTCAGTCAGTCCCGCACAATGGTTTAGCAATCCTAGTTTGCTACAAGACATGTGCAATGAACCCAGGTCCATTTTGGTCCGACTGTCTGAACCTTGCCCACTAAAAATAGCATCTGCTTGAACCTAGCTACTTCTTACTCCTCTGAAATTCTCAAAATTAATGACCCCCATTTACAATTTGTACGCCTTTTTATAATCTTTGCTTCCATGCGTCACAAAGCCACTGCCTACTTCATAGTTAGTATGCGATCCCCGTCTGTTTAGTTGCCTGCCGATACGACGCCTCCCGAATACATCGCCGACTCAAAACGATGCCTACCATTTCGTATCAAAACAACTTTTTATGATGGGTGCCATTCGTCCGGCATCCAAATATACCCCCAGATATAACTCAATGTATACCTAAGTTGGTTCATATAGTCTATAATAGTATTGTTCTTTTTGGATGTTTCTTTTGGTTCTAGACCGTTTTCTGAATGAAAGATGGTGTCTAAAGACACTAATAGCTTGTATCTACTCTCCTTGAAAATATCTACATTCTACGTTACGTTTTTCATACTGTATTTATCAAAATTCCCTACTGTGTCGCAATAAAGAAGCCGACCTTTATGAGATTCTGAACATAGATAGTTTAAAGCATTTACTACCAATTTATTCAGTTTCCAACTCTCAAATGTACCTAGATCTATCAATCTGATAGCCTATTTTGGGAGGGAAACCGCCTGACATTTTTATCAGAGCAATTCGCAAATGTCATTGCGAAATTGTAAATGAATTATTACTAAGTAAACACCATTAGTGAATATAATTTAACTGCTACAACTATGTATACCTTCTATTATATTGAACCTTACTAGATCAACTCGTCTAGTTACTATTATTCATTCTTTATACTATGAAGTTATCGGTTGCTACAGATTCAGTATGTCACACTGAAGATAGTTTCATCGTCCGGTGAAAATTGACCGAATCTAGCTAAATTAAGGTTAAATTAACTAAATAGTTTGTGGGATACCCAAGGAACGCGGACAGTCTTTCTGGACCGTTACACTAAAATCAAAATGAAAAAAAATAAAAATAATAATTCTGGAATCAAATCAGTAGGTAATAAAATGTGTGTGGCTGTAACTCAGCACTCGAAGGTATTAAATAACCATTACCTGTGCTAGTAAAGGTACCCAGGTTGCATTTTTGATGTGAACATTGAACCAGGCACATCTTTTATTTTCTCTTTTCCATTTCTGTAAAGACTCTAAAAAAATTGTTTAGTTTATTTTCATCGATCACATTAGAATATGATCCTAAGAGTGTTTTACTCGTAGAAGGCATTACTCACGAGGTCTATCTGTGGAGGCTATGAACTGAAAATGCATGGAGCAGCTGTTGTCAAGCACAGATTACCAAACTTTCTGTGTTATCAAGGTATTACTATCCTGAGAATCATCAAGGTGGACTGTGTGTAGGTCATAGAATAATATGGTGTGGGTACCTAACTCTTAGAATGCTAATAAACCAGACGTGGGTACACAGTAGGTTGAAAATCAAGGTTATTCATAGTGAAATTAATACCAACTCACCAGCTAGACGATTTGAAAACAAGTCAGTGTCGCAAGGTTCTTCATTTGAGTCCACGGTTATGCCATTATATCTGTCTACACAACCTTGAAATGTAATAGAGTCCATCTCACTAAATAGATAATTAAGCATGAACTCAGTCTCAGTCAGTAGTACCTATGTATACTGTATGCTGAAATCTCCAAGCAAAATATTAAAATGGTAAAAAAAAATCAAAACAAAAACCCAATGAACTGCCTGCTGCCCACCTGTCCGTAATCCGTAAGGAAGGATATAAATTTTCTTTGCCCAGCCCACCTGCTGCCTGCTGCTGGCAAGGCAAGGCAACAGCCAGGTCCACGCCGTCTTTCTTTTTCTTCTTTTAATTCTGGCTTAGAGGTGTAACTAATATAACCATAACAGGTATACGGAACAGCGTTATTTGGCCTAAAGCGTTATAACAGTTATACACGTCGCCGCTGCTATGTTATTTTATAACAGCCAAATAACAGTCTCGCGAAAAACGGGTGCAGGCAGGCGGTCGACGCAAAAGTTGTCTTCTATAAAAATATCAGCGAATTTCGTTTTGTATTAAACGCAAATTTTGAAATTTTGACCATCATGTTTCATACATCGTTCATTTTTTATGAGCTCAAGTCTGGTTGGAGAACCTGTTATTAAATAACATGATAACAGCCAGTAACAGGGATAACACTATAATGGCCAAAGTTATAGTGTTAAACTGTTTTACTGTTATTTGCGGAACGGCATAGATTCAATGCCGTTAATAGTTACTGGCTGTTATCATGTTATTTAATAACATGATAACAGCCAGTTTCAGCTTCGATAACAGAACAGACACTGACAGGACATGTGACAGTGATAGTTTCATTTCTTCATCGCGATCGCCGTTTGCTCACACCTCCACGCCATGCCTCCGGTGGCGTGGCGTTGGCTTGGCTTGGCTTGGAAAGGAAAATAATTGAGTCCGGTTATTGTACAACCATGGAATGCACAGCCTGGGAAAACACAACCATGGAAAGCACGACCAGGATTGCACAACCCGGGAATTCATTAATCACTACCTACCTATAGAAATCCGTAGCCTTGCCTGTTATTTGACAGTTATTTTATAACAGTTATGATAACATAGTATCACCAAACCGTTATATTCAATAACACGAATATGAAAATTTGACTGTTATATTACACCTCTATCTGGCTGTTCGGTGGCTAAGGCTGCCACGAATTTGCCAATGTCAGTCAATGTTTCTTCTTCTTCTTCTCTTATATATGGCCTCTGTCCGTCATTTCGACAGTCAATTTTGCCAGTGTCAAGTGGATTATTGAAATAAGTATAGTCAAGACGAGTCATACGTCAAGTCATTTGTTTTGAAGACAAAATGGTTGATTGGCGTTAGCTAGCTCCAAGATTTTCTGACGGAAGTTTGACATGACACGATTACACATCATTGATGACGTAAAGAGTGTTTAAAACAAACCATAGGAGTATTATGGACCGGTTGATTGAACCCCAACACTAGTGAAATGACATACTCGAGGCGAGGCTACAGACTACATACCAAGTTACTTTACTCCATTCTCTCGTAGCATCCGTCTGCTGTGCTCTACTCTTATATTCTCTATGCTCTACTCTGTCTGTCTGTACTCTCTATGGTTTTGTTATGACTTTTGTTTGCAAGTTTTGCAAGCAATTCGTCCAAGGACTTTTGCTAATTTTGCATTTTGCTATTGATTTGATTGTGATTGTGATATGTGCGATGTGTTTTGTGCTGTAAAAGTTTATTGGGTTCTACAAATAAACCCCGTGCTTTCTTTACAATAAATAAGTAGCGTAGCATAGCATCACTAATAAACCCACCATGAACATGAAGTGCCTTAGTTTTTTGGGTAGAATTTCAACTTTGAAAACTAGAGAAACATGGAAAGGGTAGGTAAGGAGATTTTCGAAATTAAGCTATCCCCCACGGTTTATCTGCAAACAATAGTACCTATATCTAATAATATAATAACCCACTTGTCGCGGGCCGATCATAAAAACATGTTTTCTTACAAAAAAATCAGAATGTGTTTCAAAGTAATTAACTATTTGGGTTACCTGTCTTTAATGTTTTACTTGAAACATAGGTACTTAGTGGCTATATTTTCTTTCTGTTGATCTTACAGGTTTTTTCCTTTGAGTGTATTATACTCAAGCTCATGCACATCCATTACATTCAGTGGTGTAAAAGATCGCTTCAATGGAATTACCGTGGATTCTGTTAGAGAACCTTGCAGCCCCACAAAGTTTACTGCAAAATTAGAAGGTAAGCAGTACAGAAAGAACCATCCAAGAAGTGTCCAATGCATACTAAAGTATTAAATGACCTATGATTCGTCAACGAATTTGATCGTTCGTTTTTTAGGTAACTCTTTAGTGTGCTTTTATTCATGTACAAAATGAGTCTGGAACAACTAAGAGACTAACTATAAGAGGTCTATGTCCAACAGTGGTCTTCTACAGGTTGAATCCCAAGATTCTACCTCTTTTTATACCACTACGTTTGGGCTGGCTGGCAGAAAATGCTTCAGCATTAAGTCCTCCTTTGGTGTAAAATTTTTATATTTTTTTTGCAATCATGTATTACATAATGTACAAATTACCTACCCTAGGTGAGGTAGGTACCTAGTATGAGAATCATTCTACGATTTTTACTAAGAAAACAACTGAAAATATACCTTCATCCTATTTATGTAAATTTTTGCTTTCAGAATCCATAAAAAAATGGACATATGATGGAAACAGGTGTATTTGGTTTAAAATCAATATAAAAGATGCAGTACTTGTTCCTGCCTTAGCACAGGTAAAGTAGCCATAAATCAATTTACTAATAAATAGCCATTCCCAATATTCAAACTATCTCTTGTTTTGTCTAACTAAAGGTATACCTAGCATAATGCTTATTTTGTCAAAAAATGTATGGCATTGACTCAAATTGCTAGTTAACTTTTACTGAGGCTTGAATTGGCTGGGTTTGGCTGTAAATTACCATTTCATAAATTTTAGTATGAAGTTAGTGGTAGTGAAAGAAAAGGCTTGGTTTCTGAGAAGTGTGGGACAGATGGTTGCAATTGCATTACCTAAGTATTGATTTTTGTGTTACCTATTGATGTGTGGGGACCATAACTATTAGGCGGGCCGCACACCAGACATACACTTGTATTACGATAATTCAAGTAGTTACATTTTAAAGGGCCTTCTGAGGTCCCTGCATACAAAAACTGCACACTATAGATTTACCTAACTTAGATTTACTTAACCACAATTTTATTAAAGTCAATAGTTATATTTTTTTATGATTATTTATACTCTCATCATACTATGTTGTATAAAAAGACTTTCGGAAACATATCAATGTAAATAAACTAGGTAGCAAACCTTTCATCTACACAAATAGGCAAAGTTTAGTACATTCTAAAATAACCTAGTCAAAACTGAATTATAGTTGTTATAATTTATTATGTTATGAGCTAAGTAATAAAAAGACTTGGTATCTTTAGAAAGGCTTTAATTTCCATCATGCCAGAGATGATTTCGTGATGATGTACAAATGGTTACCGCGAGACTCTGAGCCAAACTTACCGCCGGCGGGCCATACCAATCTGGGAGTTGGAGCTATGGTGTTCAATCACAAGAAACAGCTACTTGCTATTTCGGAGAAGCACTATGACTACCCTCATTGGAAGCTCCCTGGAGGATATGTTGAAAAAGGTAAGATGTAGGGGCCTCAACCATTTAGTTCAGATTGATCATTGCAGAATTTGCAGGCACAATATTCATAGGCTCAAAAACTTACGTTTCCATAATTATAAATGAGTAAGTTCAAAAACTAAAACCCGACTGCTGAGAAATCACGCTCTAAAAAGTATGAAACTAGAAAATTTACATTATAATCATTTCTACGATGAAAAGACCCACCCTGGGTTCATTTACATTACTATGATAATTTTTTTGGGGTTTCAGGTGAAGATATAGTCGACGCTGCTGTGAGAGAGGTTAAAGAAGAAACGGGCGTAGACGCATCCTTTCTATCGCTCATCACATTCAGACACACGCATAAAATGATGTTTGGCAACTCTGATATTTACGTTCTACTCATGCTGAAGGCTCTGACAGAAAATATTACCATTTCACAGAGAGAAGTGAAGGACTGCAAGTGGATGGATATCGAGGAATACACAAACCATCCTCATGTCCATGAATTCAACAGACTCGTTGTAAATAAGGCACTAGAATATAGAAATAGAAACTTGAAACTAGATATACAGAAGAAAACAGTGAAATGGTCCCAATTTACGAGAGAAATGAACTTCTTGATGGTAAAAAATGTTGATTATTAAGTACTTACCACTATTTATTTCTACATAGACATAGATAAACTAATGAGATTATACAATTGTTGAATTTTTACTTAATTTAATCAATGTAAATAGTTGTAGATAGGTATAAATCTGGGAAAATAAATATATTTTTTTGTTGAATAATTATTTTACTTAGAACTACCAGTCAATCTAGCTACTAGGGTAAAAATGTGTACGAAATGTTAGTGAAGTTTGTCTTATCTGCGCTGACCGCGTAGGCAACGGAGGTTCGTTTGACTAATGCCACTAACGCTTCCCAACATAATTATGACGGTTGGGTATAAATAAACTAATCTATTTATTGATATAGTTCTTGTTGTTGACCTCGGGACAGTACAGCGAACGAGGCAGAAAAATCCTCGGCAGCTGCTTCCAAGATATTATCATAGACTTGGCGTTCTGCTTATTTTGATCAGCGACCTGCAACAAGAAGAATACTCGGGTTCATAAAATTGTTATGGACTTTACTAGCGATTGCTCGCGACTTGGGTCGCACGTTTTAAAACTTTCACTGTGCTAAATCCCAATAATATTTTTTAGTGCAGACCACGTAAGGAAGCTTTCATTTAAAGGTCAGGCTCGTATTTTGATAAAGAAATCTTTACTCTATCTTTAATTTAAAATCTATGCTTGAGTCTGGATTAGTGTTTGAGCAGTAAATGCGAATATAGGTTACTTAGGGAACACAAAATTGCAAAAAGACAATGTGGACATCCATACAAAATTGTAAATTGTGTAGATGCTAGGTTACTCATGGTCATAAAAGTATACCTACCTACATAAAATTAAGTATAGAGGTACCACAAAACACAGTTCTTTGGTCAATTACGTTGACATTGAGAATAATGCTTAAAATTAGCTTCGTCATGACTAGGATTAAAACGGTGATGGTCGGAAATTTAATAGGTACCTATTGCGTTGATTCACAAAAGTACCTACCTACATTAGCCAGATCATGCAAACATTTTGTCTCCGCGGAATCTAAACCAGCACCTATCAAGTCTCAACTCAACCAATTGGCCGAATAGCCACAAATGATCAGAGTTGACCTATTTTTGTTCAGCTTTCGTTTACCAATCTAAACAAACAAAGGAACCGTTTGTGATGACAACCTTGATTAGTTCAATGCCGATTAAACAGTGACGAACTTCCTCGTTCTATTGGGAAGATGAACGCTCCATGACCCACACAGGATGTTCCGTCTCGACCGCTTGATTGCCAGGATAAATCGTGAGATTTGCGTTATTGCATACAAGTGGTTATAGAAACCAGCAAGATTTTGTGAAAAATAAGTTTAGTACCTAAGTACTGTGGGCTTGGCCTGATCCATTTGGAACAAATTGTAAAAAGGGTAGGCAATGTCAACATGAGATTAAGACTAACATAAGCAAAACGTTGCAAAACACGTAGTACGTTACGTACAAACGGGCACGGGCCTTTATAATGTTTTGCGAAACTGGCATTGTTTTCAACGATCGTGCTTACTAAGATCGTTGATTCTTTTGCTAAGAATTGCAAAACAAAAGGTGTCTGCAAAACCAATGACGCCAAAACAAATGAGCGTGGCGTGACGCTGCTATTTGTTTTTAGCAGCTTAGCAGCACAAAATAAATAGGCGATAAAAATTCAAATGATACTTCCGTTTGTAAATTTCTAAACTGTGACTATAGATAGGTAGTTACCTAAGAAGGTAGGTAAATTATATGTACTTATAGCATATTTGACCACGGTGTCTTATGAAATTAGCTTTAACCATAAGAGTTATCTTTACTAATGGTTAAAATCTTTGCTAACTTTAGTGTACGTAGGTACTGAGTTAGTACGCTAAGGAATAGTGTCTATCTGCTCATAACAAACCAACCAAACATGTTTAATGTATTTTCAGCTGTTTTATTGAAGTGCGATTCGTCAAAGACCAATGTAAATTACGAAGTAGCAGCCTTTTCTGTCTAAAATCTTTGTGAATAGTTGATAGTTTTATAAATAATCTCTAAAAATATTCGGATCATCTACAAAGTCTATCATTTCGATGGTCGTCGACACTGGTTGCGGTCGTGGCCAAACACTTCTTTGTAACCTATCGTTATGCTATGATCTTAATCAATCTAATATTACAAACTTACCTTCTTTTCTTGAGGTTGCCTGGATTTCACAGTGTAGTACAAAGAAAAACTCAGAAATATTAACTTCACGGTAATCGCGACAGACACCACTATTATAAAAGCATAGCTCATGGTGATGTTTGATTTTACAATATCAACCAAATGATACCACACGCCTTCAGAGTTCAATCAAAACTGAACGAATCGCCTGTTTACTTACAACATGCCGTTGTGTTGATTTTTTTTATCGAAGTCACTTCGCGCTTGGCTTGTGCCGTTGACCAATAAAATTATAGAGGTGTCATCGGCCGCATCCGCATCGTTTGTTTATTAAACTTTATTACGGTCCCAGGATTAACCTGTTTTGAAGTTGAGCTTTTTTGTTAGGGTTTAAATAAATAAATAAATATTCATGGACTTTACACACAACACCCTCTAGCTAGACCCAAACTAAGCAAAGCTTGTGATATGGTAACTAAATAAATAAATAAATAATAAATGTCCATTGATTCCTCATTTAAAATGTCGGCCGTTGTTCTTGAACCTTTACAACAGTGTTTTTGGACTCCTTGAGGGAGACTTACTTTTAGAGAATACCTATTTAATGATTTCTTAGTGCTTCGTTAGCAAAGATGGCGTACAAAGCTTTATTTAGAAAATTATTAGATACCTACTTATCTGCTAGGTATACTTTTTTCTCCGTTGAGCTGTCTATTAGTATGTAACTCGTCAATCTTTCGCTTGACTCTGACCGCTTGCTTGCGCGGTGCGTCGAGCGAAGCCTCACGATATCATTCACCATTGTCTGGCATATTCGTGCAAGTACCATGAGAACTTCTTCACAGGGTATCGACATGTATACCTAATCTACTTATTGAGAAAACGTACAAGTTAGGTAGTTTAAAACATTGGCTCCTTTCGCCAAAAGAGCTATATTGTAAAGATTTCGTATCCGTTCTTTGGGTCATATTGCCACACCTACCTACCAAGGCCAGGCCAGCGCAGCAAGCAGTTCTCTCTTGACATTCATTTCAGGCATAGACTAAGCACCAGGCAATGATAGACATTGTTGATATTCAACTTTTTAGCGAGTCGATGTTAGCCCGCCATACAGGCTCGATAGAGACCTAGTGCGGGTAGCAAAGCTCACCAAGGTACGCTGTAGTATTTAAGACGTTACATACATCCAGATCATTCTTTTTTGGCTGATAAATTTTACTTTACTTTAACTTCTAATCGGGAACGAAAAGCTAGAAGGCTTCTAAAAAGTTTTCGAAAGTCCTTGTTTATGTTTGTTTACTTAATGGTTATTTCAAAAGTTTAATCTTTGTAGGTGAGGGAGGGAGTACCTACTTACTAGTCTCCCTACAATTCCTAACGAAATTTTAACAGCAAATCGTTTGCATCTGAATTTATAGGGACTAGGTACACCCAATATAAATATACCTAGTCTAGACCTGAAAATACTAGATTTTTTCAGAACTGATGAAAAGGACTCTTTCAGTAGGTACCTAAATAAAGTTTATTGAACCTTCCCTATTTCCCGATGCGTCGACTATAGCTACTGTCTGCAAAATCTCTACTTCGGCGCAGTGCCGTAAAGCTTTCGGGCTCCCCTTACAAAAGACATCAACGCGCCAAAGCTACGCGGATTTCGTATACCTTCGTTTAACAAAGTGTGTTATTGTGTTATATTTTATGTCAGCATACGAGCCGAGTGGCCAAGACCTTGAGTGACGTGAAGAATTAGATAGTATGAGGAACACGAGTGGAGGTCTTTTCCCAGCAGTGGGACAGTGTAAGCTGACAACATACAATTTGCAGCAAAGTCTTTGTTGTATTTTTTGTAATGTCCTTTCGTCTCCAATCTACATATTTTATTTTACAATAGTTATAGGCTTATCCACTATTATGTACATTCAAAACAGATAGGTAGATAGTAGGTACATTCGATTACTTTGGCTTTATCTAATCAGTTAATTTACAAAGACGAAAACGACGCCTTGAAACCAATCGTAAGCACTTAATTCAGGTTTTGATTCCTATCAGAATAATTAGTATTCATAATTTACTATTGAAAAACCAAAAAATCTTCATATTACAAGAAGTTTTCACCAGTAAAGCGTAGGTGTCCTAGGTACCTATTTTTTTTGGTGATTCATACTATATATATTTGTATATAAAATTGCAAATAAAAAGGTTACTTGATCAGCTTACTTATCATACTTATCTACTTGTAGCTTATCAGTGAAATTAAAACAAAAAGGAAGATAAGTAATAAAATGAAAACCTTTTTGGAATTTATTAGTAGGTAATGATCGTCTCCATCCGTGTTTTTATTTAAAGTCGTACATGCACCCTGTTTAGTCTATAAAAAATCCTATAAACGTCTGAATAATCATAAATTCTAACTAATATCACAAAAAAATTGAGTACCTAGCCTTTTACCAGCTTATCACCTACCACATTATTCTTAACCTACAAAGATTACACTAATTTAGTAGGCAATAATAGGTTCCTAATAGGTTCACGTAATTTACTTATACGTAATAAGATGGTCATTGGTAATAAATAATCAAAGTAATAAGTATAAGTAGGTACGTACTTTACGTATATCTATTACCTGCTTATAAATGTATGGGAACAGCAATAGGTACTATGGGCATTTGGCAAAAAATGTGATCCCTCGAAAATGGCATGTCCTCCGACTTTGGACTGATATTCTGCAGCCTATTCATATCAAAACGCGGTTTCTTATTATAAATCTTATCTATACTTTGTGACGTAGTTGAACTTTACATCCCCCTTTCCTACGTAAATTTACCGTTTTTACAAAACTAGATATATTGTGCGATCAATAAAAATTCTATTACGCAACGGTCAAATTTTTGGTAAATGCCCACATAATGCCAATTTATTTTTATGGTCTCCTTTGGTGTCTCTGGTACTATCCTCTCGAAGCTTGTGATCTTTGTTTTCCTTGTGTGATTTGACTGTCATATGCTGAGCTGCCTGCGCTGAGACGAACAAGCTCGACGATTGTAACCTGAGGCTGGAGACTAGCACGAGGGTTATTGCGCCTATCAAAAACCATCGATGAAGTGGAAAATCTTGGAGATACGACCTGTAAAGAATGCCAAATCTAAGGTTCGTGTCCAGAACAATGCTCAAGTAATAACTACTCCGAACCTTGATAATTTGCACAAAATAAATTCTTTGTCGATTCTCAACTTAGTATAATATTAGGTGGTATACAGATAATTAAATAAATAAATATTCATGGAAATAAAAACAAACAATAGAAACAATAAAACATACTTTACCTTGTTATCATTTTCAGTTTTCAATGAATGCAATATAGCTAAAGCAATAAACAAGATGTTGACTATAGAAATAACCAGTGCAATAATTAGAAAAGGTGTCATTTTGTCACTAATAGACAAAAAATATTTAAAAACAATGACTCAAAATAAACCTATTCCTGCTGGTTTCTGTTATAAATGGTACCAAATCAGGCTTGTCTAAATGGTTTTAATTGTAATTATTTTTGATTCCAGTTCACTGTTCGTATCTTTTCGTATCTGATAAAATTGACAATATAGATTGCATTTCGATGAATGACTGTTTAAACTGATATCAATCTTCAAATTAAAGGTACCTACGTTATGTATACATTCTGATAAAGTTTAGAAACCTCTTTTACTACGCTAAGGGCGTCTTGCACCAGAATCACTAAACGTATTTAACAGCTAAATCGATTTAAATCTGACGTATTTGTATGACTTGACAACTCGCTAAATACTATTTAAGAGTTAAACGCGTTTAGCTATTCTGGTGCAAGCCGCCCTAAACATACGCCGAATCTATAACAGTAAAAAAATATTGAAACGTCAATAAAAGAATTGTTATTGAGAGACAGTCGATAGAGTTATTACACTTCATGTAGCATTGAACTACAAAATAAATAACATAATCCATAGTTGGACATCGGATTTAAACATTTCTGTTGGTAGGTGTATGAATAAACGGAAGAAAAATTGATCGGCGAAATGTATAGTAGCTGGAAGGAGTTTGTAATGCCTTTAAAATTATATCGAGCAACCGTGGTAAAGTGACCATGATGAAGATCCACTGTCTTTTAAGATTGCCATATTATTTCAGAAGGCGAAGAGGATAAGTTGTTAAAAAATTTAATTATTATACACGTTCATTTTTTATATTTTTGTTTACCTAAGCCTTGAAAAGTATTTTGGAATAGTAGATTATATCCGACGGGAAGTGATTGTACAAAAATACTTGTAAATATTTGCAGATTTTTGTCTTGCAGTGGAAATCAATAAAATGCTAATCCGCTCTCACGTCACTGGTGTCTCGAGGTATGTACAAGTACAGATTATGTGACTATGATAGTGGCAAATACGTGGAGTTTCATCCCTAAGCTCATGCCGCAAAGGCTTGCGCGGACGAATCGCGTAAGCCTCCTTCGTGCTCGCTAGCCACTCCACTCTACGTAGAGAAGTCGTTGCGAGTGCAAGCGCTTCTCTGAACCTTTAGCTACGCCACGCGTACACAAAAAACACGCGATCGGAAACGCAATTTTTTATACAAAAGTGTTATGGAGTGAGCAGTGCACCCCATGGGTCGTTTATAACGGCAGTATTGCAAGGTAAGATTTTAAAAATTTTCTTTAAAATAAAATCGAGTCTACGTGTCAGCGAGTACAGAGTGAAAGGCGAACTCTTTGTTAAATTACGTGGATTGGCTGACATATTATTTGACCATGTTTAATTTATAAATAAATATCTATCAGTAGGTAATATGTTGAGCTCGTTAAAATCTAACACCAAATTCTATAGGTATAATTGCTTACCCAGTTTTGACTTCGTCTCTTAGTGAAGACCGAAGACTAACACCATTTTCCGTAAATCCTATAGATTGTGCTTATAAATATAATAAATATTATCATTACTAGTGTATTAGTATAGATTCAGAAAATGATTAAAAGTTCATATTAACATAGTATCTATGAATTTTATTACGTTGACCTGAATTGATTCAACAAGTCTTAGTATTCTTATCTGTCCTTGACATTTTCAATTTGCAATAATATATTATTTCATTTCCTATTTTCAACCATATTTTGAATAATCTGTTGTATATAAAGAATATATAAGTATACTGAAACTAAAAGGTATTGAAAATAAAAAAAAGTATTTCAGACGATGAACACGTGAAAATGTTATCTAAGTGAAAACGCTTGTAAACATTGATAAAATTTTACATTATTTTGATAACTCAATCCTGCTACGGCTGTTCTCACTGACTAACTGAAAACCGCGATTATGAAAATCTCGTTGGATCCTTTTCATCGTTGCTGGTCATTATCAAACCTTGGAGTATGGATTTCAGTTGTTCATCAACTCTGAAAACACTGGGATGAACTAAATGTTTCAAACTGCAAGTATGCCTAAGATTCTTTAAAAGTGGTTTGCAGAGCTGATGAACAAACAGACATACAGACACGCAACGCCGTCAAACTTATAACAAACACCCCTTCCGTTTATCGGTCGGGGGTTAAAAAGGCTCGTGTTTTTTTCTTTAATTTTAGTTTATCTTATCTATTATCAAATTATTTTTTACTTATTGATTGCAAGTTGTAGTTTATTGCCAAAAAATCTATGTTTGTGTCTCTTCGATCGGGCAAGTGTAGCATAAAGCTCTGCCTGTTGAAGTTTATAGCAATCATTGAATGGTTCAAAATTCAAGAATTTAAAGTTTGCAGCAAAAAGGTGGTTTCTTTCAGCGTAAATAAAAACTAATAAATTAAACGTGTGATAAATAAAAGGTTGGTAAACCTTATCAGTTTTATTTATTTCAAGTCGTAAATCAACACATTATGTACACAAGTAGGTAGGAACGTAGGTACCTACTTGTTTTTATTAGTTAAGAACTATTCATAATAAGTGCCTATCAGTATCTGTGCTAAAACTAAGTTTTGAACTTGGAGACTTGTTGCATACCTGGTTATTGTAGTGACTACAATGTTGTGAAAAGTTGTTTAATGTTCATAACATAGTTCCTGGTTTTTTGAAATAAATAAATCATCTTCGTACCTTTTTTATCTTTAAATATAAAGTCTTACAAAATAAAGGTTAATATGGACAGGGTCTATTTTACTTGACAGAATGTAGAGAACTATATAAAATTATTTGTCCTATAATTTTAAATGTTTTATTGTTACCTATTGGTTTTGACTTGCATTTAAAACTTGTCAGTGAGTTAAAGGCAATAAAGTTACAAGTAAGCTGGTTTAAAACATTTGCAAAAAGTAGGTTGGTATACAAATGGCCTAAACTGACCACGTTTTTTTGAATGCACTAAATTATTTCCTAATGGGTTCATAATCACAGATCAATTTCATGTGTATAATTAGTTTTTAACGGCAGTAGACTTAGAAAAGGTGAAGTTGTGTAACGATTTGACTTCATTGTCAATTAACCGCATTATATTAATAACAGATTAAATTGTTTTTTTTTGCTATAGTTCTAGCAAAAAACGTCACTGCAAGAAAATATCGTGATTTATTAAAACACTTACGTAGGTACTATCTGCTGCAATAATTACTTTAATTAATACCATACCTGCTGACGCAATAGCGTCTCGCTACATATTCATAAGTATAGTAAGTATATTGTAGGTAAGTATACATAACGGGTTCTGTCAATATCTATAATGTGAAAGTGCCCTATGGCGATCTGTATTCACACCATTATTTTAACTTTAAACGGAAGCTCATATTATTTTAGAGGTAAGTACAGTCAATTCCAAAAACATCTAGCACGTCATTCTGTAAAAAAAATGTATGCGTTATTTCCTCTACTTTTATTATTCTGTCATTGTCGTTTACGTGCGAATGAAAAGAGAGCAGGTATCGTGTTTTTGGCTAATGGAATCTTCAGCAACTATGAGTACTTGCATGCAGTTTTTTTCGAAAAGCTTTTGTCTTGAAACGCAACTATGTAATAAAGTTGTTACTTAAAAGTGTGAAGATCGCATGTGACATCCTTACGATTAAGTATCTATCATACTGTATCTTGAGATCTTTTTGGAGTTGATAGTATTTTGAATTATTTCAAACGTGTATTTAAAACTCATTAATAATATAATAACCTATGAATGTTGTGTGAATTCGTGATCCTCGTGGCAAAAATACAATAAGTTCACTAAGTACATAATGCAAATAAAATTTGATGCCTTCAGGATAATTATTAACGAAATATAATTTTCTGAGAGCAAGCGATTTTTCAGTAAAATTTAAGGAAAAATATTTGTCATTGTTTTTGACCCACGACGCAAAAACGACGGGGTGTTATAAGTTTGACGTGTGTGTGTGTGTGTGTGTCTGAGGCAACGTAGCTCCCGAACGAATGAACAGATTTTGATTTGTTTTTTTTTTGTTTGAAAGGTGAATTGAATTAGTCGGGAGTGTTCTTAGCTATGTTTGACAAAAATCGGTCCAAGATTAGGGGATTTTTTAAAATTTTTAATTTAATTACTTGTTAAATAAGTAGTTCACATGTCACGTATTATGCTTATAAAAAATAAGGAAATAAAACTTACACACCGAATCTGTTCATAGAAAGTGATTCTCGAATGTAGATATCTAATAAAAACTCAAGAGGCAGCGTTAGCCACGGAAATGTAAGCGAAAGTGGTACCTTCACTTTTAGCTTGCTGCTCGTATATTGCTGGTCGGGCTCCGGTGGTTGATGCTTTTGCTAATAATAATTAGACCAATGTACTTAACTATTTTCCGGTTCAAAATTACCCACAATCACTATAACGTAACTTTTGCATTGCTGTAGTAATAGTAGCATAGAAAAGAAATGAGTACTAGTTAGTTTAAAAGTAGCTGCTGGTAGATTACCTACAGTGAAACTCTATAATACGCTACAATACGAGTTTTTGTGTTAACTACTTTCCGATGTCGAATATTATCTGGCTGGTATTTAGGGTGTAGGTACTCGTATTCCGTCAAATAACAAATAAACAGATGTTTCTGGATTTAACAAATATTTGTTACTATTTCTATAGGGGTACAGGAAAATACTTGTATTTATTAGTAAAACTCAGAGGTTTTTTTTACCATAATAATTATAATAATAATAATAATAATAATAAATATTCTTGGACTTTACACACAACACCCTCTAGTCCCAAACTAAGCATAGCTTGTGATATGGGAACTAGATGGCTGATAGAATACTTATATACTTTTTTTTTTGTAAATACATACTTATAATACATACACACCCAGACATAGAACAAACATCTATGTTTTCCACGCACAAATGTTTGTTCTTGGTGGGGATCGAACCCACGACCCACAGCACGGAAGGCAGAGCTATTACCGACTGAGCTGTGACGCCTGTCGGTAATTTGACGTCCTATTTATTTGGTCATTATAAATTCAGCTTTTTTAGAGACAACCCTCTAAAAATATAATCATACAATGCCTGAAACACTAGTGCTACGAGTATACTGATGATGATAGATTTCTCCTATTCAGGGGAGGACCTTGAAAAGGCATGAGCATTGTAAAATTATGTGAATTGTTTCATATTTGCCCAGCTGATGAGTATAATGAAACACGATCAAAACAGCTTACGTTTACACAAATTAAAACACATTCATACACGTTTTGCATTACGTAGATGTATCAATACATGGTCTATCTATCTGCGTCAGTTTATTTCTTATTGAAAACAATAGTTGAACGTGATATGATAATAATAGATAAGTATGTAACGCCGATCGGTAAAACGTGGATTAGAATTAACTAATACTTTTCATGTCACAATTACGTGTTTATCTATACCATACTAATGTATACCTGTGGTTCCAATATAAAAGTTGTATTCTTTGCACGATATTTTGCACATTATTTTATTATCATATTTTTATATGAAAGCACATCACCACAGAATGTTGTCATTACTTGAGTATCATATTTGATGCGGCAGACTGACCTTTAGCTATGCTCTAAGGAATCAATGCGAATAATTCAATGTTGTTATTAAAGGGTAAAACAATATAAAACGGTATCGGTTGCTATCTACACTACAACCTCGCGTATATTATACATGCAAATTGCAAAACGAATCAATTTTTGGAATCAAGGAAAAGCGATCACCTTGATCGTTCTTTCTCTTATAGCGTTATGCAATATATGCTCTAGTAAGTATAGTAACAATGGCAGCGATAATCATAAGTAGGCTAAACTTGTGATGTGAAAGTGACCAAGCGGCAATGCCGCGAAGGTCGTTCACAAAACCACGCGGCGCTCTACAACTACAGACTCAACGGTGTCGAAGAGACCTAAAAGTATAGGTATCTCTGACTGATCTTCATCTATTTATCCCTGAAATTTACGCAGAACCACTATGATATACCTATTCACGCATAATACGCATACCGCAGCACAATTTCTCATATTCTAAGTTACTAGACGGATGGACAGAGTTGCGCTACTTGATAATGTTACTATGTCGTCAGTGACGTAGCCCTGGCTTCGCTGCGTACGCATCAGCGTTACTTGCTATTCGAAATGTCACGTAAATGTCACCGCCCAATCGAGATTGAGGCTGAGCATGGGCAGCTTACCCGTCAATGCCAGATATTTTATTTTATGTAAACTTATAATTATGCAGAGTTGTTTTTGGTCGGCTTTGTATTCAGTATCTATTTTTTTGTTTGCGTGCGATAAAAAATTTATAAGTTTAAAAACTAGAAAAACCGACTTCAATTCGACTACCAGCTTCTTCATCATCAGATGATGATGATGATGACAGTTCATTGGGAATGTTCTAGTGACTATAAACGCCACTTAAAAGTCACAGGAAAGCAAAATACGCAGTTTTTTTTCAGTTATTTCTATTTATATCCCAAACTACTGAACTAATTTTGATGAAAATTAAGTGGGACCCGCCGTGGGATGCGAAGCATGTCCTTTAAGATAAAAAAAGAATTTTTGAAATCGGTTTAAGTATAAATGACGGAGTTCTGAGGTACCTAACAAACATTAAAAAAATTATTCAACAGAATTGAGAACCTCCTCTTTTTTTGGAGTCGGTTAAAAATATCATTCTGGTTTAACTACCAAACTACGCATTTAGCATCTCTTTCTCTTATTTGCGGAGTACTTTACAATAATTTAAATTAATTTATTCGTTAAAATGTGTCATGTAAATCTACATCTGTATTACGTTCTTTTTAAAACAATATCAATGCAAAATAGCGAGTAAGTAGGTATGCCAGCCATGTACAGCTGCAATGGTAGATAACATAACTGCAACGCTACCTACCTACTGAAAATTTATAGGTTAAAGAAATAAAAAAAGTTAAATATACCTACTTGACACTCCTATTTATAAATCAAGTGTTAAAAAAGGTTTATTAGAACTAATAATGCACCAGCATTATTAGTTCTATTAAACCTATTAAATCCTCAAGACTTTTATCTAGAATGCAGAATATCCCAGAACTACATTTTCATCTCGATGAGTTCAACATTCTAAATGATCCTTGTGATTTTATTGAATAAAGAAATTTTGACTTTGACGTTGCGTTTAGACATTGACACGTAACGAATATAATATCGAATCCCTTTACTACCTATTCATAAACTATAGATCGTAGAGAATCAAAATAACCTGGAATTTTGTTTTGTCCAGTTTAATTTATATTTTGGATATTGCATGTAGGTAAAACTTCTAAACTTCAATATATTTCTTATCACCAAACAGTTTTACTCGAAAACTGGTTTCTATGCGCAATTAACTAGTTCAATGTATAAACTATGCTATTTATCTCGAAAAGGACCGTGATACCGAGGTGTGGTTCGGTATAAATTATTGAACACGTGTCTGCAATGTCTGTGTAGTAACCGAAATAATCAAATTGTGTGCCTTACCCATAACCAAGCCTTACCTACATTGTGTGCATTACCTACTCGTTTTTGTAAGGAGTTAGGAAAACTTATTCTGAAAAAGCTTTAGTAAATCTCAAGCACACCTTTGGATTTTGATTATTTTTAGTCTTCCGTCCGATGCAGTTTTGAAAAAACGGAACACTTATTTATTATTGATCTCATAAGCTCGTTTCAGTATGAAAAAGATAAGAGCTTGTCGGAATGTTAATTTCTTTTCTGTTTCATTTTACTATAGTAAAAACAAATCAATATTAATAATAAAATAAAACTATAGGTAGTATTAAAGTAAACTTTTTTTAAATTATTACGCAGTTGGCCACGCATGAAAATAAAATGAAAATAATTACTTTGCAAACCTACCGTTTCGATTCTTATTCAAAAAGATTATAGTTCTAATTCTTTCGAATTCTTCCTTGCATTTGCGTTGAGAATATTCATTTGCGTAGACCCACTACAAAAACTCTGGATAATTTGGTCATGCGTAGCACTTGCGCAGGCGCGTAGCACTTTCGTAGCACCCAGATGACGTGGCATACAAAATTCAGAACACACAGGTAGTATGTTTTCATTCATAACTGTGGATCAGTGATGCAAGTTCTTGCTCCAAAAAATAAAATTGTTCTTGTTACTCTTTATTGAAACAGTAATACTCCGGTTACTATAAATTTTTGACCTGTTTTGCATGAATGAACAAATAAATTTTTACAAGGATTGAAAACAGTCTGTCTGTTCTCTATACATATGATAGGTATTATGTTTGTATTGCTTTGCGACGTCATTTGTAGCGCTGTAGGGCGTTGCGTGGGCGCTCCACGCCGCGCCGCCGCCCAGAGAGAGACCATCGCTGGCGCCATAAGTGCCATAACCCCCTCACACCCCTGGCCATGACCTTTCATTTATCTTGTGTGACAGAGCTCGAGATAATATCTGTATCTTTTCACTGCTGGAAAGTATATAAAACATGAAATCTTAGTGGTTTTAGAGTTTAAAATCACGATTTTATAAGCTAGTTTTTGTGTTACTTCGTTAGACGATTTTATGTACGAGTATTACAAAGCGTGTGTGCCGTGTATGATATTTAAAACCATACAAAATTGCTGCTTATGCGATTTAATTTTTACTATAAAAATATTGCTCATATTTATAAAATCGTTCTTTCTGGTAATCCATAGGGTAACTTATGTCCAGCAGTCGACTTCTACTGACTGATATTGATGATGACGGTTTATTTTTTCAGATTTCACGATGCCGGGATGGGCGACCGCGGCTACTGACGCGGGCTCCGAGGAGTATGAAGAGAACTCGGATTACTTTAACCATAGGACAGAAGGAGTTGATGCAAAGACTGAAGCAAGCGGTGTTGGTGAGTTTAAGATTGCATATTCCATAAAGGATTAATATTTTGATGTTTGGTTTTATAATTGACAGGCGTCACAGCTCAGTCGGTAATGGATCTGCCTTCCGTGCTGTGGGTCGTGGGTTCGATCCCCACCAAGAACAAACATTTGTGTGTGGCAAAAACATAGATGTTTGTTCTATGTCTGGGTGTTACTATGTTTTATAAGTATGTATTTACAAAAAAAAAGAATATAAGTATTCTATCAGCATCTAGTTCCCATATTACAAGCTTTGCTTAGTTTGGGACTAGAGAGCGTCGTGTGAAATGTCCATGAATATTTATTTATTTATTATTTATTTATAATTGTTCGGTATTCTTATTACTCTGGTAAGAGCTACACAAGCACTTATGCTTAGGTAACTTTATTATACAGTAGCGTCTTGTCCGATAATAATTAGTATCGTAACTGAATAACGATAAAATGTTATTGGAAATGTTTTTATAATAGAGCCGTCGAAAGGCACGAAGCAGATAAGGGAATTACGAAAATCACCCGTAGCCATGCGTATAAATCGATTAGTCTGTATTCGCGTTCTTACGCAAATACTTTATCAAGCGTGCAGGCGCCTCACGTAACAGCCAGGTTTTGTACAGAGTATAGCAGACTTGTTGCACAAAATGTTTATTAAATTTTACCTTCGTGTAGCCGTCGTGAGTTGTCTCAACTTTGCGGTTGGCAACGATTCGTGACGATGAGCACACCAATGAAGACTTTCGAGATACTAAACTGATAAGAATTAATGAGGTTCAACTCGTGCAGGGTGTACTGGGTGTCATGTTTTGATATGGCTTCTGTCTGCAGAAGTGCTTTCCAAACATTTTCGCATACAAGTTAATATTTTTCTCACGGTTTTTTTATCATGATTTTGCGTATTGGTCCTAAACGGTGATGACAGAATGTTATAAGTAATGCCAAAAAGTACTTCACATTACGTACCTACTATCCTATCATAATTTGTTACATTCACAAAACACATTTCAAGTTTTACTTTTGATGTTAACTGTACACGTGTCTATAGTCTATGTCTAACATTGTTATGAATTTATAAGACTAAGCACAGCGCAGTGGGCGTGGGAGAGACTACGTCAGCCTCAGAATCTTGCTCAGAATCTATGGTACTTGTCATACTCGTATAAAAAATCTTTGGTTGGACAGATAACAAGGTGGATGACGACTAAGTATAATGAAGATTCAATGTACAATTCCAGATTACTACGACAGCGGTAGTGGAAGCGATGAGGTTCTGCCACGACGTGGCAGCCGCGTCCGGCGCAATGCCGCTGGGTCGTCCTCCTCAGCCACGAGTGGCACGTCTACTAGTAGCACTCCAGCGGGGCCAGGTCGACGACGGCGGAGCGGCGTGTCTGCCCGAGAACGAAACCTTAGGCGGCTGGAGAGCAACGAGCGGGAGCGGATGCGAATGCACTCGCTAAATAGAGCTTTTGAAGTGCGTATATATATTTTTCCATGTTTTAACCTTTGAGGATGAACATTTTTAGAATCCCACTATCCCATTGGATAAATGCGAAAGTTAAGATGTTTGTGTTTCAAATTTCAATCACGTCGAAACCACAGTACCAACTTGCATGAAACTTGGAATATATAGTTCGTAATCTGGATAACACATAGGCTACTTTTTATCCCGAATAATGAACAGGACCTACAGGATAAAATGAACGAACGGGATGTCACGTCAGTTTCACAGGGTCTATTACGATTTTGGTGTATAACCGCCTAACGACTAACGTCTGTCACGCGAGTGTTTGGTGTAATGTCAACTTAAAATCCGCTCGGTACACGGTAACGGTACATGCATACGAAGTTGCGGGTAACTGCTAGTGATTTATATAAACAACGTCAAGGGAACGTTTGCTCTTACTACTTCTTCACACGTCATACCTTACCTATGGTATCTTGGTGGGTAGAGTCAGCTTACGATGTGTCCTTTCGATTCTTCTACTTTAAGCATGTATGCTCTGTGCTAAACTACCTTGGTATTAATTCCTATTTATTACGTTTCAGAGTCTCCGCCGAGTCATCCCACACGTCAAGAAAGACAACAGAAGCCTCTCAAAAATCGAAACCTTGACTCTAGCACAGAACTACGTGAAGGCTTTGACGAATTTAGTCTGTGACCTGACGGGGAAAGATAGACGCTACCAGTGAGTATGCAAATAAATTACCTCCTATCTTTTAATAGTATACCTACTACGATGTTTAAAAAACGAATAGGTAGGTACTATTTTACAATGCATTTGTTATAGTACAAATGTTCGAATTGGTCGCAAATTTAAATACTATTGTTCATTGTCATTAAAATACCTACAATTTAATGCTCTCTACCCTAATAGTAATGATATTAGATAGTTATCCACTTTGTGTTTCTACATTTATAAGGAACCGAATATTCGGCACTTTGCTGAAACAAAGATTGAAACACTTTTCGTAGGATACTTCGTAGGAAAACTTATATCACTGTGCCTGAAAGAATGATTATAATTTTCAGTTTCAACAGTGACGATGATACAATCGAGCCTGTTTACGTGCTACCACGGGTCGAAGAAGACAATAACAACATGTCTTGTCTTGAGCACGAGGATGTGGAAGACTATCCATGACACAGGCGCAGTGCCCGGCTCACTAGCAAACAAACCGTAAAGCATTTACACTTTCATAAGTACAGTGAGAGTCACACTAAGAGAAATAACAATTCAGCGCGCTATTGCATGTCGCGCAGTGAAATTTTTACAACTCGTGGCTTCCACGTTTAAAACATTTTTGGAGATGTAAAATCATTGAATGTATGCAATTATAAAAAATCGCAAACAATAGATATTTAGAGAATATCAATACAAAGGTATAGATTTGAATACAATTTACGATAGATTTTTTTGTTACATTGATATTCTCTAAACATTTGTTGTTTGCGATTTATCATCCTAATTAGGTAGGTGCAATCAGTGATTTTATATTTTCAAAAATGTTGAAATGTGCGAGCGAGAAGTTGTTAGATGCTTGTCAGCGTCTTAGCTCTCTACTTATGAGTGTGTAAATCAACCATAAACGATGCAGTGGTTTGAACAAGAACATAGACGGAACCTCTCTTAGAGCGAACTATAAAACGCCACGCAGACTGAAGACTTTCTGATCGGCCGATAGTTTGGTCTGCGAGGAGTCTAAACGCTTATAAATATTGCTTACAATTAGCCCTGGGTGGCACTATTTGTCAATACCCAACTAAGAGATGTTTATCTTTCGACAAATTAATAGAAGTAATGTTTATTGTACGAGTGTCTAAAGTACCTACTAGTAAGGTTATAAAATTGATATTTAGCCAGTAATTAAATCTAATACCTTTGATTGGTATAATCGTGCTTTCTTTTTTGATTTTTTATTCTATGCCAATCTTTTATTCAATCGAATATAAATTAATTTTATTAATTAATATTCACCGGTAAATTAAAAAATTGGTTTGCCTTCATTTGAATTCGATTGTTAATTTCATACTTTAGTCATCATCATCACTCATCTCATCACTTTGCTGGGGTGATGACACCAACACTAGTTATTTGAAACTATCTTGTCGAGATGCCAAATTAATTTTTTTAATGTGTTATTTGCAACATGCAAGTTGAATAGTTAATTACTGGTACAGATATAGGTTTTAGCATTTGGTGGGTGTGCTGTGCGTTACCATGTAATTATGAGGTACCTAGGTACCCACATTGAGGTATGCTCTAGAAAAGGATCGATTGTGAATCCATTTTGTGCCATCGTAAATTATTTATTATAATGTCATATTGGGTACCTACCTACATACCTGCCTATACATTATACTTATTAAGTAATAGACATAAGTATTAAGATTCCATATTTTTTTTATGCATACTTACCTATCTACTCAAAAGGATCCACAATCGAATTTCCTTAATATATATATATATATATATATATATATATACCTATGTATTTTTTTTTTCATAATATATTATTTACATTATTACCATAAAACTCTACGTAAGTTATTGTCAATTTGAAAACCATCTATTTATTGAAATCTTCTCTATCTAGTATAATATGTACCTGTGTTTATACGTTTTTGTAAAATATAGGGTGTAAGTAAGTAAATATGAATAAAATTATGGCACATTTACCTATTTTATTCTATGTCAAAGGTAACTTTTTATCCATGCACGTATTGCACGTATAGGTCATCCTGGGCATGGGACAATATTTATACCTAGGTATCTAAACTACATACATCTTCAAATATGAAAACAATAGGCAGGTCGGATTTGAACCTTGGGTTAGGGTCGGAAGTCCTACCACTAGACCACCCGGGGCCCTCCGTGCTCTACTACGAAAATACATCGAAGACTACGAATACTACGAATAAGCTGTAAGTACATAACATACCGTACTCTTGTGGTTATCAATGTAGGTTAGGTACCTACCACTTTTGCTTGCAATATTAGATAAGTAGGTAGGTAGGTGGTATTACCTTAATTATCCATCATAGTAACGATTCTAAACGATTACTGAAAGGTCAATAAAAACCTTTAAAAAACAGAGGTCATATTTAACAAAAGTTAAAATACCAAAGTTTTCGGAAACGTGATGTAGGTAATGAGGGAAACCTGTACCTGTATCCGAAAAATTGCAAAAACAATCAGTAAAGTATCTTTATCACCATTGCATAATCTGCTACTTGGATGAAACTTGGAATAAGAATAGGTAGGTAGGTACCTAATAGGTATAGTTCGTAACTGACACCTAGGCTACTTTTTATCCCGTATAATTAACAGGATCTACAGGATAAATGAACGAACGGGATTAGCAGGGCCAATAAAACCTACCTATGTACTTTAACACCAAAACCTACCTATTGGAACATCCACGACAGACACAAGGACGACGTCACGTCATTTGTTTCAGAGGACCTAGTATGAGTTATGGAGTATAAAACCGGTGTAAAACTTTCGACATGCGTACGTACGGGCTCGGTGTAATGTTATTATGTTCTGAATAAATTACGTTTGAATATTATCAAGCTTCTGAAAAAATCCACTTAGAAATGGTCACGCACGGCACGCTGCGCGCACGAAGTCGCGGGTAACAGCTAGTAGGTACGTACCTACCTACCTACCTATCTTCCCCACACTAGCTTCTATCTACCTGGCTAAGTAAGTAGGTAGGTACATAATAATTATTCCATTGCACTCCCGCCTAATTCTACAATGCTTTTTTATGCAAAACTAGTAGGTAAGTAGTTTCCGTTTCCGTTTTCTGAGTTGCCAGGATTCAGGTTTTTTTTTGTGCAAGCTTGTGAGTATGACCGGTTAATATAAGAGTTCTGTCTGAGAGAGTATGTTCTACCTGGCGTACATGTACGCCAGGTAGAGGAAGACCGAAGAAGAAGCGGTTGGGTGGATTGTTCGAAAGAGGATAACTATGACTATGAGAGGAGTAGATTCTGGGGGGTGATTCTAGACCGATAGATATTGGTGATAGATATAGAGATTTTATATCTATAGGCAATTATATCATATCACTTGAAATCTCTACAAATATCTCTACTCCACGCTAAAATACGTATTCTAGCCGGCAATAGACTTTTGCTTTAGTAGATATATCACAAAGGAGGTTTATTCAAATAGTTCATTTACACTAACACCGGTTTCCACAGACTATCTAGATTTTGTTTCCACCGAAATGCGTTCAGTTATTATCTTGGACGAATACACGGGACACGTAACTCGGACGATCTCGCCTTTACCCCCGCTCGCCACGTGCCAGCCTTTTTGCCTAACAAGCAAAATTGTTGCGTCAGTGTTGACACGACCACTACGCATAGAAAAAAGAAAACACAAGAAGGAGCATTTGACATAATTTGTATGAAGGTTTTTGTCACCAAAATGCTATAAAAATGTTCCCGTGCGCATCATGTTCGCGCAGCCCAATGTTGCACCTACAAAACTATTTCCCAATTTTTTGGGGTAATTTTTTTTTTGTATAATGCTGCTTACCTAAGTAGGAGGTAACGAAATAGAGATTTATAAATTTTATTAGAAATAAGTACAAACTTTAATAGAGATTTATAAATTTTATAAGAATTAAAGAAAAACTATTTAGATGATGTACCTATAAATAAAACACAATTTTTTAGTTTATATTTCTACAATATTTATTTACTTCTATATTCTTTCTATACTATTTATATATTTATTTGATAGGTACAGTACGGTAAGAATCAAAGGTAAATCAGTCCACCAATCAGCATTGGCTTTAAGGTATTTGATTATTTATGAACTGATCACTTTTCCCAGCCGAAATCGGTTTTCAACGGCGGAAACAGGATAAGATAAGAAACTGTTCGTATTTCTAAAATTAATAAGTATACAAAAGACTGCAAAATTAATAAGACTTACCTTACTTGGAAAAGCTTCTTTCGTTAATCGTCTTAATGATAATTTCGTAAAATAAAAATATTTTTCCTCAAAATGCGCCGAACAAATAATACTCTTATCTGACGGTATCCAATACTCAGGACGTGTTTTTTGAACGATTTTTGTCCATTTTTCTCGTCTGAGTATGTCAGCAGGAAAGCTAAAATTTCACAAATATTTTTTCAAAATAACAAATGTAGCGCTCTATGATTAAAAATATCTATTGAAATACCTATGTCTAGTCACATAGTAACACTACACTGATGTGTAGTCACATAGAGATTAATATAAATTTTGTTGGGAAAAAAAGTGTTGGTGTTGTTTGCAACATTATTGAATTGATGGTCATTTTTCTTTAAATTGATGATTCCTTATCAAATAGAGACTCAAATGTGATACTTACCGATGATATGTAATCCCATCTACTTTGTTTTTAGACCCAGGCCAATTTTTGCAAGTGGGAACCACACACGTCGGCATAATTGTATAAAAATATGTTTGGCATTGGAGGTGTCAATGGCCAGAGACTAAATGACACAAAGGCCTCCACTATGGTACACTTTTATCCATGACAAGAAAATGGCTATACACTTCATCTGTACTTTCTATAATCTGTGCCACTACGTTGATTCTCAAGACAAGATAATGCAAAAAAATGACAAAATGCGCCGTATTATTTTGTAAAAACTACAGTGATCGCGTAACTAATATTTCTTTTCACCTGTGAGTACAATTTTATGCCGATAAAGTGGCTAATTTTTCATAAAACGAATAAAATTGAATATAATTTTTGCTTATATGATGCCATATTAACGAGTACTCAATTTTTTCTGCAATGTAACTATATATATGACTTACTGAAATGAGTCGGGTTTTACCGTTCTTTTTTCATTCGTTCAGTGTTCGTTCATTACAATTCTTTCAAATAGGGTTTGAAACTATCGATGAAAAATATCGATGTAAATGAACGAACGAATTTGTTCTCACTCTTAGGTTTCCAACTAATCCATTAAAAAAAAGAGAATGGGTGAAAGCAGTAGGTACGCAGAGAACAGACATGGATTCCAAAAAAACATAGCAGTATATGTAGTATACATTTTGAACCAGAGTGCTAAAAAAAGTAAGACTCTGGAAAGATGCTGTTCCTACATTACACTTGCCTGAATTTGTAAGTAGAGCTTGAAATGCCGTTATGCAATTTTCATATTCATCATCATCAACAGATTGTCAGGACAAGGTTTGTATGTATAAAAGAAAGTTTTAAAAAGTGAAATCGAATCTTTTTTTAAATCTCACAATATGGCGGTATGAAGTTCGCCGGGTCAGCTAGTTACTTATTGACCGAGCGAGCGAAGCGTCTCAGTTGCGAGATTAATTATTATATCATCAACCCAGGCATCATCTTACCTTACTACAATTTCAAATTTAATAAAGTAGGTACCTACCTAATTCAACTCCTTCGTTTCCCGTCATTCATTCATTTTTATCGATACTATTTCATCGAATGCGTCAATCACTAGTGTCAATTTACAATAATTGTTAGACAGTGACAACGCTATATGCAGAACTAATGCAGCAATAGATTACTCCTCCCGAGCCCCGCAAAAAGTGGTCGACGGTGTTTTCATACTTTTTTCGAGCATGACGTGTCCCGTGTATTCGTCCAAGGTTATTATATACATTTAGTATTTAACCGAATAACTTTATTTGGTCGTAATAAAAGTTATATTTTCTAGTAAATGTTTTAATAGTAAATCTCATTGTTGTTTTAAAATAGGTATTTTTGTACAAATACTCATTTAATAGTAATTTCGTCTCACATTTTTCACAAGAAATGGAATGTTATCTTGACCTTCTGCCTGCACAAGGGGGGCAAAAAAAAAAAAGAAGAAGCGGCAATCAGAGAAATTTCAAATTTTTCCAAACAAAACAAATATTTTCATTTCAAATACTTAGATAATTACCAAAAAATCGTTGCAGCTCGAAAAACTCCGTTCATATAAATTGAAGGCACATTACGAGAGAAAAAAGTTTAGTGCAAATGTGATTTTCGTGCATTGTTGGATGAGTCCTCCTGTGGATGCATCACATAGGGGAAAATTCCCCATGCTTGGTATTAGAAAACGTGGCAAGAATCATCCATGAAGAGCAATACATAAGAAACAACGGTTTTGGAGACAGTGATTTGATAGTGTTTGATAAACATACCTACTTACATTTTGGACTATATGAAAATAAAGAAATATTATGTCTACTTATGTCGTTTTAATTAATTTAAAAGTGAGTAGGTAGGCTACCTAGCTTGTAGTTTTATTCCCGCATCCACTGATCATTTAGGCAGGCTTAAATTTGTAGCAAAGGTAGGTAGTCAGAGTAACATTGAAGCACACAAGTTTTCTAGGGGCTGCGCAGGCTTGTGGGGGTGACCTAAGTAGTAGGTAAAATTTCAGCGGGCGCATCGCCTAGGCTCTAGGATACAAACAAGAGTCAATTTCAGCCTCCACAAGTTGATTTCGCCACATATTCTATGATAAGTTCGTCCGTTTGGATTTTTACCGAAAGTAGATTTCTATTTGACACTAGGTAGATACTGAAATGTCTAGTAGAGATCTCAATATCTACTGCTGCCGACCAGTCGATATACATGTCTATCGGTTAACGGTCGATATATATCTACAGTGATATGTCCAGAATACGATATCTATTGCAAATTTTTATATCTATTGAAATTTGACACTTTGAGGGATATTTATCTATCGTGATAAAATATCTATCGGTCTAGAATCACCCCCCTGAGTTGACGAATGATATGAGTGAGTGGAAGTGCCGCGTCGGCACAGCATTTTGTTTTCTTAACAACTTTTAAAAGCAACGATTGCGAGAATGAGAAGCAAGCGAGAATGACACCTAGGGGAATGATGATGCTTGTGAACTGTGAACATGACCGGCTTGTTGGTTCAAGTGTGAATCAACAAGCAATCATGTTATGTGCAGTAAAGATTAATCGTATTGTAGTGACAATCTTGCTTGCTTGTCAAGTTTGTCCATGACTTATAAAATACTGACGCGGTGTGACTGACGTCGGATGAGTGACTGACGTCGGATGAGTGACGTGACGACAGACTAGTAGATTTTTTTTTTAATTAGAAAAAATATAAAATCGTGCGTGTGTGTGGTGTGGTTTGGATTTTTGTGAATTGACTGTTACTAGGGTTAATTTTATATTTTTTTGCTGAGATTTAATTTATTGACTGTTTAGCCCCGAGGGGGTAGTGAAAAACACAATGGAAAATTACTTTCTCTAGTTCAGTTTTGTTTAGAGCCAAGTTTTGCATTTAGAATACCTACACCCCACCCAGTACTGCGTCTGTCTTCTCAATATGGCCGTCTTGTAATGAATCGGTGGTCAGTGATATTGTTGTGATTTCGTATGATGTACAATACCAAAATGGAGCTTCGCGTTGGTAATAAATATCGTCTTGGTCGTAAGATTGGTTCAGGTTCATTTGGAGACATCTACTTGGGTGAGTAAGCACAAGAATCTATGTAAACAAAGGAAAATGGTGACTTTTGGGCCAGCTGCAATAATTCGTTTCGAAATGATCTTTGTGTGGTTACCTTGGTATCAACTGCACTTCCATTTTATGCTATGGGAAATAAGCTACTCGCAGTAACTATAACCATAGAAGAGATAAATATTGAATTCTCTAGGTTTTCGACATGTGACCCTCAAGTTGATGAAGTTCTGCTTTATTTTCTATCTCATCATGAATGATGAAGCGTTTCCAAGAGAAATCAGCAACTTATATGATCATCCATTCTCATCATCTTTTGTAAATGATTGCAGGAACAAACATTGTCACTAAAGAAGAGGTAGCAATCAAATTAGAATGCATAAAGACAAGGCACCCACAGTTACACATAGAAAGCAAATTTTACAAACTTATGCAAGGAGGAAGTGAGTACCTTTTCAAAGCTTTTTTTTTTAGATAATATTGGTTTATACTTTGATAAATGTTAGCTGTGCGTGAGCTTAGAATAAAAAATAAAAGTATTTGAAAGCAGACATCCTGCCCCAGTGCAATGTAGGTAATCCTATATTTATATTCACGTCTACGCCTACAATAATAAGATGTGTTTTACCCATGCTTAGTATTAGTATAATTAGGTATTGGTATAATAGGTATGAAACTTCTATACCACAAAAAGAACTAATTTTAATTTATTAATTCACAAAGTTCATTGGCAAATCATGAGTAGGTTTAGGTAGATATCAATGAATTCAGAATTATGTTACAGAATTGTTTTGTAATATTTTCTATGTTGTCAGTTGGAATTCCTGCGATCAAATGGTGTGGTTCAGAAGGAGACTACAATGTTATGGTAATGCAGCTGCTCGGTCCATCATTGGAAGACCTATTTAACTTCTGTTCTCGTCGGTTCTCGTTAAAGACTGTGCTGCTATTGGCAGACCAACTTATTACCCGCATCGAAGATATTCACTACAGAAACTTCATCCATAGGTAAAAAACATATAATATTTTTTTATTTACTAACAAACAGTGGTTGAATGTCTACTCGGGCTAAGATAATTTGGTATTGGCTCTATCTATTATAAACATACTATTAATATTAGATCTCCTAAGTTAATGTACCTACTTGCATCTGCAGTGTTTACAATTGCTAAAAATATTAAATTTGTGAAGGTTAATGTTAAATAAAAAAAATAGGTAAATTAATAATTGACCTAGGTCAGATTCTGGTTAGATACTAACTACCTGTTTACAAATTATTATCATTGCTTTATTGAACATATCAGTTATGCCCTCACAAATCTAATGTTTGATAAACTGTACCTAATTAATGTTGTATGTCTATACATTATGATTCCTGATACAAACAGTACAATGTAAGTAGTGATAATCTTATTAAACAGTAATGTTGTCAACATTACTGTTTCCACAACAACACAATATATTTACAGAATGACCTTTGAAGCTAAGGGTCTGACTTCACAGTACCATCCATGACCTTATTGGAGTCAGTTAATAGGCCTTGACATAACTCCGAAGTTATATGATTAAAATAATACAATACAAATGATGTTGACCAATGGCAGAAAAATCTAATGAGATTTTATCATATCTTATTCTCATCCTGTTTCACTCTAAATTGTCAACACAACGTCTAGCTCCTTTGTCACTAAATTTCGCCTATGCAGAAATAAAATACCTACATGTTTTCTGGATGGCTTCAATCCTGATATATTTTATTTGTTATTTTTACAGAGATATCAAACCAGATAACTTCCTCATGGGCTTAGGTAAAAAAGGAAATTTAGTATACATAATAGACTTCGGGTTAGCTAAGAAGTACAAAGATCCTCGCACACTGCAGCATATACCATACAGAGAAAACAAAAATCTTACGGGTATGTATTGTATAACAATACTTTTGTCTTTTTATTTTATTTTGGTCTAGCATACAAATCCCTCCCAATCCTGGTAAGTTCAAGAAATGATTCTTGAACTTACCATAATGGCCCAATAAAAAATTGAATTAGTAAAGCTCTAATCTGCAATATATTTAATATAATATGTATAGTAACCCAAGTACTTTGAGTGATCAGGCATCTAATCTAGATGATTTATACAGCATCATGAGCCACATTTTACCCATGCCACAAGCTTTGCTTAGTTTGGGACTAGAGGGCGTCTTGTGAAATGTCCATGAATATTTTTTTTATGCCTTGATAAATGGGATGCTGCAGTGCCTGGGACATGATTTAGATGGAGTAGGCTTGCCCACACCTATACCGTCCTCTCAGCCTAGTTGGCCTTATCCACAAGAAAGACAAGGTCAATATGTGCGGAGCTGATCACGCCGCGGGTTTCCCCACGATGTTTTCCTTCACCGTTTGAGAGCACTGGTATTGCGGCAGGTGCCTTTGCTTATTAATCTGTGGATATTGATGCACTCTATGAAAGTTTCACTATTTACCTATCTTTAATTCCTTTCTGCTATTCAGGGACCGCCAGATATGCATCGATAAACACTCATTTGGGAATTGAACAATCTCGCCGCGATGACCTAGAATCCCTGGGATATGTACTGATGTACTTCAACCGAGGAAGCCTGCCGTGGCAGGGACTAAAAGCCGCTACCAAGCGTCAGAAATACGAGAGAATATCCGAAAAGAAACTGTCCACACCTTTTGATGAGCTTTGCAAAGTAAGTTTACAAATTCGAAAGTGTAGAAATGGGTTATACTTCCATCACAATGTTGTGCCATCGTGTTCGGCATTGGATCGTGATTGGACAGCACTGGTTGAACTTGGGCTGTGGATGATTATGATTATACTTCTTTCAATACCGACTGTACCGAGTCAAGTTACTCTGCACGACAATACTCAAAAAACAAATTGCAGAGTAATAATTCACTATTATAATTTCTGTAAGATTCTTGTCCCCCTAGATTTGCTCCATGCTTGGACATGTATGGATTTATGAATCAACTACTTGTGAGCAGACACACTTTTATTATGTATACTGCCGAATACCTGCTGGACTTCTCTAACTAATTAACAATAATGTTTATCACATTCTTTAATCTACTTTAAGTAAACATTCTTGCAAGAGTTGCAAGATGAAGAATGTGAAGAGCCATCCTGTGACTAATGGATTAGAAGGAAATTCGTCTCGCTTGTCATTCCTTATGCAGTCATGCTCTTATCTTGTTCCCAGGGAAGGGCATTTCTAATTTCACGCATAACTTTTTTATGTTCTTAAAATGTAGCAGTTTTATAAGTTGGAATCCAACATTGATTTTACAAATGTCTTTGTCATAAAATCACTTCGCATTTTTATAAAGACGTTTAGTTTGTAGAGTGCAAAGGGTAATCGTTGAAAGTAATGTATGATATAAAAAGTTGTATTAAACGTGTGCGAATTTTGGGCGGGGAAATCTACAGATTTCCAGGGCAATCTTCAATATAAACATTTCTTAAAAATACGAATTCATTCACCCAAAATATCTTGTTTTACAGAACCATCCAATCGAATTCCAACTATACCTTAAGTACTGCCGGCGGCTGCGTTTTGAGGAGAGACCGGATTACAGTCACCTGCGGCAACTATTCCGCACGCTTTTCCACAGACAAGGGTTCACCTACGACTATGTGTTCGACTGGAATATGCTCAAGTTTGGTATGTATCTTAGATAAATTAATATAACCTTAGACATTGACCATTTACATACCGCAAATGGTCAAAGATTTTTATCTGTCTGCTGTACATTGTATGAATGACATAGAAGTCAGATGTTTGACGAGCGGCATACTCGAACAAAGTATTTTATATTCAACCACCGGTAGTCCGTAGATAAATTACCATAGCAACGCTGTTGCGTGTCAGAGAGTGCCGTACATATTTTGATAAATAAATAAAGTTGCTATGGTGGTCTGTTTACCTCCAGTCTAGTACAATGAAACCAGAGATAATTTGAATATTGGGAATAGCCGTTACGGCAAATAGTTATTTGGTGCGGCCAAAACTACTAACAGATAGCGTATCCGAATTTTGCAATCTAAAACGATAATGTTCACAGCTGTAATAATATTCCCCAACCATAATAGACCTCTCAGATATCTTCTTATAATACCAGTGCTGTCAAACTGTGAGAAAAAAACATCATAATGAGACTAATTTAGATTGGGTTTGCAACCTATAATAATTATATCACTTTCCGCCCTTTACGAAATATAAATTATACCTAACTCCGAAAGATCATTATTTGTATCTTTGTGACTCCACGCTGAACCGCTTTGTGTGAAAAATGTTACCACAACACTCAGACCGGAAACAAATATTTACAGGTAACGCAAACATTTGTCCCGCAGCGGGAATCAAACCCGCACCTTTGGCCTCTCAGCCACTATCTGGTTAGTCAAATATTGTATAGAAGTGAGAATGGATGTTTGCATGTAGACTCACGCGTACTAGTTGAACCGATTTGAATGGATTTTGTGGACTAGATGGAGTGGATTGCATTCACATTACTGCAAAATTATTGGTTTCTTCCATCTGCAAAGTGGTTATATCGAGACTGGCATGATGGACAGGAATGTGTTGTGTATCCTATCAGTCCTGTTTCACGTATTGTGCTATTATGTAGGTTGTGGGTTCGATTCCCACCCGGGACAAACATTTTGTGTAATGACCATAGATATTAGTCCTGTGTCTGGGTGTTGTAATATACATAAGAATCACTGCATTTGCAACAAAAAGTATACTTCGATTAGTTTACGCGTTCCATCCAATATAACTTTGTGTGTGGAATGAGCCCAAATATTGCTGTTATTTTGTATTTGTGACCGAGCAGACTCATAATAATTTGATGCTTTCAGGCGGACCTCGTGGTAACTACCAAGCGGGTGCGGCAGATCGTACCCTAAGACGTCACGAACCGCCGACGGAACAAGAGACAAGTAAGTGTTGATCTGGTTCTTGATTTACTGTACATTATGAGTCCACTAGATGGAAAGACAACTTGTGCCCGGTATCTATATTCTACGAGTATCCGTATTGGCAGTATTTAGGAGCTTGGTTGGTAGGGTGAGAACGACAATCAATACGACGAGCGATTACACTATCGTATCGACGACGTTCCGTAATCACACTAACAAATACTCGTAAAATATGAAGACCGGAATTAGTGACAAGAAAACATTGCAGAAAGGCGTTAGATGGCGCATAAAATCAGTCCTTTTAGAAACTTAAAAGGCTTATGTTCAGCTGTGGAATGATTATGAGTGATTTTTGATGTGATGTTTATGCTGTTTAGAATTTCATGAAAATTTAAATGTCTTACTGTCATGTATAATGGATCTATGTTTTTTCTTATTTGTGCTAGCTAAGGCTTAAGCATAGGTATGTGTACTTTGTTATATTCGCTTGATAGACGCGGTCCTAGTCGAATAGATGGACTAAGAATGGCTATTAGACAATGCTGACTTGGTTGAAACTGCCACTTGGGTGTTCGATGGCCAGAAAGTATATAGTTGTAATATTTAGAAAGATGTCGATTGTTTTCGTGCTCAACTCAGTCGATAGCTTTTGGAATATTACAAAATGTTTGTAGTTTGACTGTGTTTAACGTCACAGTCGGCAACACAAGCGCTATAGATAAATGATTTATTTGTGTTGGTGCATGTTTAGCGGCGGGCGCGGCGGGCGCGGCGGGCCAGCCCAGCACCACGGTGGCCGCCATCTCGGAGTGGCGGTGAGAGGCACCCGGCCGTCACGTGACCACTACAGACTCGATATATTCATCTATATGACGGTGTATTTTAAAAGTCATCGATTCACTCGGTAGGAATTGAAACGCGACCGTGAACTTCGACGTTCGCGAATCGGTTAAAACAATTTTGTATGCATTCATGTTAACGTTCATACATGTTATTGTAAATTATTTAATTGTAGGCTAAGCGTGGTGTGGAGTGGGCCGTGTAACATCTTGCAGTTTAATTCGACACATCTGCATAGAATAATTTTAGGCCTACCATAACATCCATTGTACTTTATGCTCAGTTATATTTTAGAAGTAAGATCCATACAAGGGTTCCAAAATATTCGTTAAAACAACTTGATGTAGCTATCTTAATAAAAAGCGAAAACAACGATATTTCTTTATACTCTGCCTTCGCTCCAATAACTTAATCTGACAAGTTTCATGTTTATTAATTTTATTATATGGTGTTGAAGTATAAAAGTATTTTGTTTCTTTCATACGTTTGGTGATAGCAAATTGAAGATGTTACATCCATAGCTTTGTTTGAGTGGTTACTTTTTAGTAAAAGAATGACACAATTTGATGTTTCTATTGGTCTTCTTGGAATAATAGTTGTTTTGACAATTTATTAGATGTGAAATAAATATGTGATACACAACATTATTATGACCTTGAGAAATATGACCTCTTTTTTCCTGATAAGAAATAAACATATTTAATGAAACCTACAATGAGCATCATGCAGTTTAGTGTTGACTTTGTTATTTACAAGATTTGCATTAGACGCATTGTAACAATACGGTATACTAACTTGTTTGTTTCGATATTCGTATACGAAAATTATAGAAGAGCATAATGTGTACTTATGTATATTACAATATTAATTTTGGTTTTGTTGTAAACAAAATTTAATTGATTAAATTGTGCAATACTATGATTTTTCAGTAACAACTACTGATTTCAGCATTTCGTCTTCCAAGTTGATCAGTTTTCCATGTTAATCTGATGATGATGATTGGTGAAGCGTAATGTTATGGCTTTTCAATGTAAATGATTTGTTTTATTATTTGTAATGCATGAATACTAGCCAAATTACATTTTTCTTTGAATAAATCCTGCCAACTAAGTAGAACTTTCAAAAAAATATATAATTTGATAATTTTATTTAATGATTATTGGTTTTGTTAGAAACCTAGAAAAAAAATCGTCTGTATAAGCCATTCATTACAAATATATCCACTGCCATAGAATTATTTATATTAGCTTAATTCGACATAATGCCTGTTACGTCGCGACTAAGCTGGTAATAATCAGTACATGACCAATATCTTTATCAGCGTACCTAATTGTTACATAATCATCATATCTTCACTAAATGTAAACGAACATCCCAGTTTCGTGTAATTTTGATAGCAGATTTAGTGATTTCACTAGTTAGGTTTATTCTGCTCTAAACAAGTGTTATACTTAGGAGTATTTATGAAAATCTATGATCTCATGTAAATTACCAAATTGCTTATTTCATAATTTCTATGTTCATAATCGGTTACCAATAACTTAGTTGCATGAGAATTTGTAATGTTTCACTGGCTGATATGATCGAGGAACTCTGTTTGCTTTGGAATCAAATCGTATGATTGATCAGGACACGTGCTAGAATACATAGCAGTAAGCTGAACGCTTTCTCACGCCTTGACAAACACAGTTCAAAATTCAAAAAATTGTTTTGATCAAAGTTACATTATGAAGCTTTTAACATGTGTCACGCTAGAACAATTCATAAATTATTTCTAAGATTAAATAAACTTGAACGAAAATATTTCACTAAATCTTTAGACTTTTACGGACCATCAGCCTCGAATATGACTGAGAATTAGGTTCAATTTACTGTAAATACATAAATTAGTAAGTGTAATGTAAGGGATTGTATTGAAGCCTCGGAGATTGGAAATCTTAATCTCGATATGTAGGGTTTTAATATAATGATAAACTAAACATTCAAGATTGGATCGACAAAACCTTGCATCTCTTTTGTATCTTTCGATTCTTTTGCATCTGTACTGTAATGTACCTGCTTTGTAATATGTTTCTACAAGATGACACTTTAGATTTGTGTTCTTCCTTTGTTAGATTACCTATTATATCGAATCATAAGAATGCACTGCTTAGTTTTAATTTCTTTTAAATTCAATACCTACATATTAAGTTTTTTAGTCTACAGGGTATTTTTAAGCATTTGTCCATTGGTTTTCCGTTACGTTTCACTCTTCCATCATTTACAAACATCGTATTGTCTGTTTTGCTGTGCCGAGGTTCTCTATGTCATGTCGTTAAGTCAACTCATACTCATCACACGTTACATACTAATACTTAGTTTGTTTGCGTGTACATTTCACCATGTATCCAACGTTACATTTACTGCGCGATTTGCCGCGAGGCTTATTCAGCCAATTAGTACGCAGCAAATGGATTATGTTAGTAATTGTTTTGAGGTTAATTTAATTAAATGTATGCTAGCCTATGATTTGTCACGTGTATGGAATATAATAAGTATCATGAATGATTGTGTGTGAAGGCGAGGCGAGCCCGTTGCTGCGCCACTGCGCTTGTCGTCGATGTGTGCATCTCGATATGTGCTTCAGGCGAGGAAATTCGCGGCTTGCTCCTAAACATAAGTGTACGCTCTAAACGACGAAAGACTAAGGACTTCATTTTGTACATATTAAATTTTAAGATAAATTAGTTAAGCGGACACACTGTTTTTTACAATATCATAAGTAACGAAAATAAATACAAACATAACTGTTGTAGAACTAATGTCATTACTTATTTTGGAGTTATCCTTATTTTTATGTAGACGCTTCACGTGAGTACCGACACTCGTACATCGTCATTTCTACCGATATGTGTTTACTCATGTTTCTGTAGGAGGGGATAAATCTAGGTAGGTAGTTCTAGGATGAGTAAAGGTTAAAAAAAGTGTGGCTTTATAAATTTGGTACATATTGAATTTAGACACAAGAGTTGTTCCCTCCAAATGCGAGTAAGTGTATTCAATAGTATTCACATACTCATGATACTATTATATAGGTATTATTATTATCATAATACAGTGTTCATACTTTATTTTTATGACTCAACTCATAATAATAGTTATTGTTTCATGCTATTCTATCTCAGCATATGCATTAAAACAAATTGTTATGCTTGCATTGTTTTTCTATGTCCAGTATGTAAAATTAATTCCTTTGGCACAATAAACTGAGTAAAATACATTTTATCTTTTACTTAGTAGGTAGTTTGTAACTAGCATAACTTATGTATAAGTTCTAAATGTATATGTGGGTGAGGCATTATGTAGCCAAAAATCCTCCATCTACCGGAAGTTGAACTCCGCTTATCATACTAGCGTCGCTACTAAGTAGAAATAGGATTGCATTCACTACTTCAGCAACTTCTCCAAATCTAGAAAAAAAATTAAGGAAAATTGGGTACAAGTTAGTAAAACTAAAGTTTCTTGTTTCAGGGTTAAAATCTGATTTACACGTACGTACCTTCCCAGAGGTATTTTAGAGAGCATCCCTTTAGACTTCGCCGGTTCAGACCACACTTTTCTTCCCATGTCTGTCATTATAACGGTGGGATTGACTGTATTCACTCTGATGCCGTGCTCTCCCAGTTCCAAGGCCATTACTCTAGTCATTGAGTCCACGGCGCCTTTTGACGCGCAATACGCAACGTGATCCTTGAGAGCTGCCTACAAAAATACAAGGCTTGATAAAAATTCATTGTTATTCTGAGGCATATTCTTTTCAAGTGATAACAAATTGCTCGGTACATTACCATACTCGCTTGCGATGATATGTTGACGATGGATCCTTTTATATTATTTTGTATCATTTTCTTCGCCACAACTTGACTAACGTTTATAATGGCTCTTGCGTTTACAGAAATAATCCTAAAAACAAACTAATTTTACAAAAAAAAACTGACCTTGAATAACCCCTTAGATTCTCATCAAATGTACCTAAGTAGTTCCATACCCACCCTATAGACAAACCAGGGATCGCATTCATCCTATAGGGCGGTTACCATCAGACCCTGGACTCTTTGTTGAATCACTTCCACTTACTCATCGAAACTTTCCTCTGTGCATTCTAAAAAGGGCTCTATAATGGCTACCCCAGCGCAGTTCACAAGCGCATCGAAAACTCCCAAGTTGTTTACAACTTCTCTGGTTTTCTTCCAGTCTCTAAGATCCACATAGGCGACTTGTATTGAAGGGTATTCTTTCTTCAAATTATTTAGATTCTCTGATTGGTTCGATATGGTAGCAATATTAGCGCCTTGTCTCCATAGCTCGAGTACAACGCCTTTTCCGATGCCTACGGAATAAAAGAAAATAGATTTTATAGGTACTTACCTACTTAGATATTTAAAGAATGATAGGTAGGTACTTCAATAGATAAGTGATACACCTAGTATACCTACCTATTTACATGACTAGGTGCTTTTTGTATATTTATAATCCAGGGTTATCTTAGTTACTTACCTACCTAGGTAAAATATAAAAGGAAAAGTCGTAAGTAGGCTAGAATAAAGCTCGAATCCCGTCCCATATTGCGTGAATAAAGATACAGATAGGTAGGTACAGTAGTCTTGTAATTACAATATAGGGGCCTTTTTGAAGCTAGGAAAAATGTTTCAGAATGCACTTGCCTTGACATCCTCCAGTAACTAGTATTCTCTTGTCTTTAAATCCGCTGTTCATCCTGCCTAAATGCTTAAACGATAATAATATACACACCTCGATATCGCTGTGTCTACTTACTGGACGAGATTCGTTTATATTTGGTGTACTTACAAAGTTAGTTTGCTATTATTGATAAGAGGCTCGTAATCACATAGCTGACCTATGTTTGTAACTTTTGTACTTATAGCTAATCTTGTATCTACCAATAATTGTTGTTGAGATAGTTGCGGTCCTCTCGCTTCTTCATGTTTGTAATCTATTTCAAATTGCAAGTCATCGTCAAGCCAGGAGAGGAAAACCGTAGGTAAACTAAATTATTATTATTAGGATGTTATTTCATTGCATTAGCCATGTACAATTTTGCTACTATACCCTGGTAGGTACATACTGGAAATAGGTAGATATTGTAATAATACAAGAATTATATAGGAAACCTCATTTAATAACATCATTTTATGATAATTTAAACATTTTATTCATAGCCTGAAATATAGTACTAACAAAGTTAGATCAAATGGTCAATTTGTTATTAAAATACAGTTTACCGACCTTCAGTTAAATGCTCACTCTTGTATCATAAAATTATCAATGGCAAAACATGGCGTAGCGTGTTTGTTACAACGAAATCGATCTTTGGTTATAGGTATAACTATAAAGATATTATCCATAGCTTAATTTTATGTAACCCTATATTTCGAGTCCATTGCTTAGTAGTGTAAGTATAGTAGTGTTTATGTGGCAAGGAAACCTCCATCGATGGGTAGCTCCACACCACTAATCATGCTTGATCTATCGCTTAGCAGGAACACCACAGCATTTACTACTTCTGATACTTCGCCAAACCTGAAATGAAGAACATTATATGAACAAGTGGTCTACCCTATAGCAAAGATAACAGGTAGTACTTGTAATGTACTATGTAACGGATTTCTAGGTTGACTAAAAGCCTACAGTCAAAGGGTTTGTGCCCTCTGAAGCATGGAACTGCTGAGATGAAAATGAAAATCAACCATCGCACAGAATGTTGCATAATTTTCAATAATTATATTTCAAACTAGTGACATTAGGGGATCTTTTAAAACTTTATCTAAGAGGAAAAATGTACTACGTAATAATGTAAGTAAAAAATAATAAACTGTAAATGTCGCCTCATCTCTTATCAATATTGCTTTGTTTATATGAATTTATCATGAGCGAATAAACTGTTGAGCTATAGAGATAACATGAAATAGGTATACTTAGCTTTAACTGCTACCAATTTGCCAATAATCTTAGTAGACTTTTTAAAAGAATTTTGATAAATCTTATCGTAAGTCATAAGTACCTATGTCAAATTACCACGGCTAAACATTCACAGTTGGTTCTGCATTTCGTATAATCACTTTTTTTTTTTTATAAATTTATAAGCAAGCGTTTGACCGCAATCTCACTCACCTGATGTTTTATAAATGTTTATAAATATAGGCTCCAATCGCAACAGTTCATGATATTACTGTTATTGTATTGAAATTCAACAATACTATGAGTTTGTACTTTGCAACCTAACTCTGTTTAACATTCAACCATAAAATTTGATCTAACTTTACCTTTTCAAGGGTATTTTGGAAAGCATTTCATTGGCTTTACCAGGTTCAGACCATCCAACTTTACCCATTTCAGTCATGATGACAGTGGGGTTGACAGCATTCACTCTGATGCCATGCGGACCCAGTTCCAATGCCATGGCACGTGTAAGAGCATCTAGGGCTGCCTTTGAAGCACTGTAGATAGCGTGATCTTTGAGTGCAGCCTAAAAATGTAGATAACATTTTTATAACAATAAAATGGTTGAGCTGTTATATAAGTGGTGTTAAAAAATTCTTCTGCCTTGAAATGAATACCTACCTACTTCAACTCTTAAAAAATCTACTTACAGCAAACTGATTAGGAATATAGAAAATGGTGAAAGTTGATGTGGAGTGGTTACTGGTAACCTCGTAAAGCATTACAATTAAAACACTGCAACTGAGGATGTGCCTTTTGTGACAATGCAATGCCAACTTCACTAAGGAGTAAAGTTGATACCTACTTAATGTAAATTTACCTTTGATGCTTGAGATGATATATTAACTATGGTGCCATGGGTATTATTCTCCACCATCTTTCTAGCTACAATTTGGCTGACATTCAACACAGCTTTAACATTTACTTCAAATATCCTGAAATTAGAAACAAAAATCTAAATAAGTAATTATGGAATTACGCTCATTGTTTCTAAAAATATTTCTAATAAGAGTTTAAAAAAATAGATTTGCAATTCTGCCTATTAGGATGTGTATCAGTATATATTACAAATCAATTTTCAACAGAACGAAAAAAAATATAGTATTAATAGTAGCAGCGTCTACAACCCTATTAGATAGGCCATTTCTCTTTCAAGAACAACCTAAACGCTATGAAATGTTTAGTTATGTACATACTTATCAAAGTCAGATGGCTTGCATTCTAGAAAAGGATCACAAATAGCAATGGCAGCATTATTGACCAGTGCATCAAAGTGTCCCAGAGATTCAACAACTTTTCTAGTCTTCTCCCAGTCTCCGATATCAACGTCAACAATATCAATAGATGGATATTCACTTTGAAGGGTTTCTAGATGAGATCTTGTTCGAGATAGAGCTACAATATTCGCTCCGGCACGCCATAATTCTACTGCAATGCCCCGGCCTATGCCTGTAAAGTTTAAACAAGCATTTTTTGAGTTTCTGGAGATCCGGAGCCGTATTCATCATTGATACTTAAGGCCTACCCGTGGACTGTAAGTATCAATCATGATTATGAGTGATGGGAATTAAAAAACATAATCCCCAGTGTCCCCCACGTACCTTGGCCTGCACCAGTTACGAGTATTCTTTTCCCCTTGAAAGAGATCTCCATTATTTGATTGTTTCTAGAAAGAAATACACGGTAGATCAATAAGTAGGCAACGTACAGTCGTAAGAAAATTCGCTCTAGTACCTAACGTGTACAAAGTTTATTAGGGTACCTAATGAATATTTAATTTTCATACCTTTCTATCTATCGCAGTCCAAAAAAATTTGATAAGCGTATGTACCGCCTATATAGGTACCGGGTACGAGACGACGACACCGCCGCCGCGCAAATAAAATGTTATATTTTGAAAAAATACCTACACTGCACTGTTCTGAGCTACACACGATTATCAAATCAACTTCAACTTCTTGGTTTCCTTCTTTTTTATATATGGCCTCTGTCCGTCATTTCGACAGACCATTTTGCCAGTGTCATGTAGATTATTTGATGGTTATTCACCTTTTTGATTTGACTGAACTGACATTGGCATAACAATTGACATACCAATGACTGACTAATGACTTGACAGCAGCATCCGTGTAAGCCTTGGAGAAGTACCATATTCATAACTTTTACACCCGAAATAATTTGCTTCTATTGGTATTCAAAAATTAACTGCTAGTCGGTTGACAGGAAATGCACCCTTAAGGTGGTAAGGCAGAACTTTTGCTGATAGTACATGATCCGGAATTAAAATGGCCAAAGATTACTTGAGTATTTAATGTAGAGTTAGCAGACAGATACTCGTAGCAAGCTTGATATTGGCCATTGGAGCATTCTGTAATGCTATTTTATTAGTTAATAAAGAATTTGAATTAATTGCATTCCAGATAATTATCCAGAATGCAAATGGTCAATCTTCCGGATCATGTAGCCCAAGCCTCTGACGTTTTTGGCGAAGTTGGCATAACCCCATACAGCTTACCCCCACATGCCGACAAAATTGGGAACTGGAAACAGTGATCCATCAACCAATCCGAGACTAGGGATTTTGCGGTTTTAAAAAAAGTTTTTAATATACCGAAATTAACCTACCAATCAAACATACACTATACCTAATTGAAAATAAATTAAACTTGATGATTTATAATTAACGATTTCACAGGTACTTACTTACAACTTTTCCTACCTATTTATACATAGCGTTGAAGGTAGTTCAAGCTCGTAGTACGATGTTCTCTATGCTTTTATTAGTTTTTGTATTTTGTACTAAGTTATATAGTGTGGAAAGCAATGAAACGATTCTCGATGGGTTCAGTGCCATCTACGAAAAATCCCATTATAGGGGTGAAAAATTCAATGCCACATATTTACTGCCAGAAGAGCAAGTGCTGCCAACTGTAAAAGATTTAGATCGTTATCTGAAAAGTGTCAAACTTGTTGTAGAGTTCTTCGAGAAATCTCCAAACGTAACGGATTGTAACGTTGCACTAGGAATGTTTTTTTTGAAAGGTATATATAAATATTGAATACTAGTACCTAGGTATCATATTTACTAGAGCTAGAACTACCTCTATGCATTGTATTTCTATTCTGTACATAAGAATTACATTACCTCTCCACCAGAAGAGTATTTACTCTCTATGTAACATTGTTCTTTACTATGTGCTAGCACATACTGGAAGGTATTCGTCATCGAAACATGCGTTACCTATCTATCTCACTTTTTGATCAACTTGCAGCACTTATGAAAAGAACACTCATGGATGATGGAAATAAAATAATATTTCATGGATTTTACAGCAACGTAAAAGAATTAATCAGCAAAGCTGAAAATATTATTTCGCATTTCATTTATGGTAACACGCGATATGGCTGGAGCGATTTGCGGTTTCGATGTAAGCAAAAATTTAATGAAAAATAAATCAATTATACGGTAGGTACCTACTGAAATACCTTGGTCAGTAAGGTACTTATTTTACACAGTTTTAAGTAGACACACTTACCTACTCTTAGTTTAGGTTCTAGGCAAGCCTACTCCATCTAAATCATGTCCCAGGCACTACTACAGTGTCCCGGTCATAAAGGGTATGGATGAAAAGTGATCCCTGACGCTGTATAAATCATCTTGATTAGGTGTAAATGCCTGATTAATATAATTTTCTACTCCTCTTATCTGATTTCTAGTTTCTAAAATATTTGCATCAGATGAAGCCCAAGTTTACTCAGTCAAATCATTTAACAGAAACGTAATGAAGACATGGATTTATTCGAACATCAAGATAAATGAATTTATAGAGGAAATCGATGAAGCTACGTACCCTAAAGAAAATTACGTAGAACTCGTGACGGCTATGGATAGATATTTTAAGGTGGTTGACTCGGGTAAAAATATTTTTCCTTTATAAAAACTCCATCGCCTATATAAAATAATATATACTTACTTAGGTGTAAAAATACCCTCGGAATGTCACAGAAAGCCTTTTGATCAAGTAATAAAGCTTTGGTTCTTTTTTTAAAGTAGGTAAGTATAAAAAATAATAATATAAATGAAATAAACATAAAAATTCATAGACATTTCAAAGCATTTCACACTACGCCGTCTATGTATTGGCCATTAAGACGATTGCAGTGCTACTTCAGGCTGCCCGTGTATGTGCTCAAGCGTAAACGAACTTACTTTTTTTTTTAATTATAAGAAAGCGTTCGACCGCAATCTCACCTGATGTTAAGTGACGATGCGGTCGACGATGTGGCACGCTTACCCAGAAGATACCTATTCACTCGTCTCTTGAAATATCCAAACTATATGAAGGCGGAAACACGGACGCCGCCGGTAACGAGTTCCAATCTCTGGCTGTCCGCATCATAAAAGTAGAAGCGAAACGCTTAGTGCGGATAGGTGGTATGCCAACCAATGAACGGGTGTCTCATTTTCGTTCGTCTGGTGGTCCGATGGTAGAACGGGGATGAAGGAACCTTACTTGCTAAATTATCACTTTTTTCCAGATGAATGTTTATCAAAAATATCATTTAATCAAGAACCTATAACTATGGAGCTCAGATCCTGCCACCCAGATCCATTTTGCAAAAAGCGTGTCCTTGCTTCACCATCAGTCGCATATTCACTGAGCCATAGGTGCGAGTCACTCTTTATTTTTTTATTACGTGTACCCTCCCTCTGGCTAGGTGACGACGGACTTCAAAATGTACTTAGCTTTATCTTGGGAGAGAACTAAGTTCAGCAGTGGACGTAATTCTCTCTGATGATGATGAAAAATAGTAATAAATTAATAAAAGAACTGAGAAGTCATCGGTGAAGCTTAACCATGGACTTTTTTGGACATCCAGAAAGATTGAGAACAATTAAATTTAATTAAATAATAGTAGGTACTTAGATAATTTAACGGACCTGGGGATTACGGTTGGATCTGTTTCTTGTTTTTATTCTTCACACTGCAATATTCGAGTCTACATATTTTTTCCCACTTTTACAACTTTCATCATCTTTCTACTTTGAAACACAGCTGTAAAATAAACAAAAACTTTGAATCCTCTTTGGCTTACATGTTTAAATAGACAATGCGTAGTAGCCTGCTTATTTACCCAACTGTACAATTACTACTCTAGTTTACTTCCTTGTCTTTTGTTCTAAGGTTAGTGAACATACTGGGACTCCGGCAAATAAGGCGCTGCTACATGGTCTCAGAGCGAGTGGACGATATGCATATGGATTTAATGTGCTCGAACATGTACCGGGAGGCTGTTTATCTGGCGCGACGCGGGTTCTTTTCACGGGACCTCTTTTTGGAACATAGTAATAACCTTTTCTGATTTTTTTATTATTTATTTAGTAACATAATTAATTTTAAATAGTAACGGCGGCGGCGGCTTTTGTACCGCTCATTTGCCTTTGCTTGTGATAAAGCCGGCAATGGATGTACCATAAAGCATGTGAAAAGAGCACAGATGTTATAGCGCGTTGAAGTCATTGGTATGTAAAGTTCAGTGCTACACGGTACCCAGCGTGCTACGGTACGTAGGGCGCGTTCATGTCTTTTATACGTAACTCAAAACGTGCGTACGTACGTTTTTCGTACTACACAACGTAGCGCGCGGTCATGTCTTTTGTACGTGGTACACAAGCTACTCTCTGCTATACAGTGTGTTACAAAATGTAGCGCGCGTTCATTTATTTTGAACGAGTTACCGTGTTCATTTATTTAGTGTATCGCGTTCTTTTTTTTGTTATTTTGTCATAAGTACGAGTTGATTCGTACTGTACAGCTTTCTAACAATTTGTTATCTGACACCGCTAGCTTGGTGGTTATTAAATATACATTTCTCTCTATATTTTATCGATTCAGTTGCACTATGTGGGATGCTCGGTTACGAAGAGTTCCACCGACGCCAATGGTTTCATAAAACTGCAAGCTGGATTAACGAGGACGGCTGTATTCAAGAAGATCGCAACTTTGAAATCAATCGTACGAAGATATTTATCGACGCTGAAAAGAATCCCAAGAAAGTTAAGGAATTAAAAAAGTTAAGGCGGAAGCTTTTGGATGATGAATGTCATACACATCCGATGATGCTGTTGGCTGTAGTTTTAGCGCATGGGATAAGACATGCCGCACATTTTATGTTGTGACCAAAGTTTAGCCAGCTTACAAAAATTTAGCCTTACACCGTAAAGAATAATTTTAAGACAAATATGGATTCTGCAAAGATTTAGTGGTTTAAAGATATTTTGCTACTTAAAATTAACGCGCTATTGTAATCATTTTAGTTCAGATCGTAGCCAGCTGTACGAGGTAGCGTACATATATGTCTCTGCTACTAAAATACTGTAGACTCGACATTATAATTAGTACCTAGTAGAATAATTAAACATATCTACCAAAAATTCAAAACTCTTTTGTAGTTACGAGTAAAGACCGAACAAGAAAACTAGTGTTCTTTAATCCTTAAATTTATTAAACTTTTTGAATTAATAATAGCTTATCTACTCGTACATAAAAATATTATATTTTATATTTGTAAAAAATAAGTTATTTACTTAAAATAGGTAAGGCTTTACTAGCTTACAGCTTTAGCTTTATAAGTGTGTTTTGATATTTTTTTGAGTAACTAACTGCAGTAAAATCCTGTTTTTCTGAAAAAAAAAAATACTAAGAAAATCTTTGTTCTATTTTTAACCCCCGACACAAAAACGACGGGGTGTTATAAGTTTGACGTGTCTCTCTGTGTGTGTGTGCGTGTGTGTGGGTGTGTGTCTGTCTGAGGCAACGTAACTCCCAAACGGATGAACCGATTTTAAATTTGTTTTTTTGTTTGAAAGGTAAATAAGTCGGGAGTGTTATTAGCTATGTTTGATGAAAATCGGTACAAGATTCGGGGGTTTTTTAAATTTTAATTACTTGTTAGGTGCATTTTTGGAAAATACAGTCAGTGACTCTTTTTTTTTTTTCAATAATCAACAATGGGTCTTTTGTATATAAAAACAATATAGATAAATACTATTACAACAATTGGTACCGATTTGGATCAGATGAGCTATCTACCTATACTTAAATTATTTGCAACTTGCCACGGATTGCAGATAGCTCAAGCTCAACTGTTTCAATGTATTTTATAAATATTGTAAACACTGTATTAGCCGTAATTTTCTCTGTGAATCTTTTATAATTACAGTTGTCATAAATACAGCTACCTAGCTACCATACAAAATCAGTTTGGTTCACTGGGTAGATAATTATTTTCTACAGAGTGCTGTAACGGTCCAGAAAGACTGTCCGCGTTCCTTGGGTATCCCACAAATTATTTAGTTAATTTAATCTTAATTTAGCTAGATTCGGTCAATTTTCACCGGACGATGAAACTATCTTCAGTGAGACATACTGAATCTGTAGCAACCGTTAACTTCATAGTATAAAGAATGAATAATATTAACTATACGAGTTTATCTAGAAAGGTTCAATATAATAGAAGGTATACATAGTTGTAGCAGTTAAATTATATTCACTAATTGTACTTAGTAATAATTCATTTACAATTTCGCAATGACATTTGCGAATTGCTCTCATAAAAATGTCAGGCGGTTTCCCTCCCAAAATAGGCTATCAGATTGATAGATCTAGGTACATTTGAGAGTTGGAAACTGAATAAATTGGTAGTAAATGCTTTAAACTATCTATGTTCAGAATCTCATAAAGATCGGCTTCTTTATTGCGACACAGTAGGGAATTTTGATAAATACAGTATGAAAAACGTAACGTAGAATGTAGATATTTTCAAGGAGAGTAGATACAAGCTATTAGTGTCTTTAGACACCATCTTTCATTCAGAAAACGGTCTAGAACCAAAAGAAACATCCAAAAAGAACAATACTATTATAGACTATATGAACCAACTTAGGTATACATTGAGTTATATCTGGGGGTATATTTGGATGCCGGACGAATGGCACCCATCATAAAAAGTTGTTTTGATACGAAATGGTAAGTAGGCATCGTTTTGAGTCGGCGGTGATTCGGGAGGCAGCGAATTGGCAGGCAACTAAACAGACGGGGATCGCATACTAACTATGAAGTAGGCAGTGGCTTTGTGACGCACGGAAGCAAAGCTTATAAAAAGGCGTACAAATTGTAAATGGGGGTCATTAATTTTGAGAATTTCAGAGGAGTAAGAAGTAAGCTAGGTTCAAGCAGATGCTATTTTTAGTGGGCAAGGATCAGACAGTCGGACCAAAATGGACCTGGGTTCATTGCACATGTCTTGTAGCAAACTAGGATTGCTAAACCATTGTGCGGGACTGACTGACTGATATCTTGCATTTAGAAGTGAGTCAAGCAGATGCTATAGTAAGATTTCTTTACAGCTAGAAGTGATAGGGGTTAAATTCAGTGTTAACTTAAATATTTTCTTCAATTTTCCTTTGGTTAGGCAGTGACAAACCCTGGTAAGTACCTAACAAGGTGTAATATAGAGATTAATTGGTTTAATTTAAATTCATTAATTATTTTGTTATGTTTTGAAAGTTTCTTAATTCATTAATTTTCTTTATAATGCATGCAATAAATTCTACTATATCGAGTAGACGTTCTTGGTTTAATAATTATTTCAATATAGAATAAAGTAGATTACACCTTAGCTTCATTAGAAATCCAGAGGTTTATCTGGTAAAGGCTGGAAAACCTAACGGTGACATTACTGAAGCCTTTTATTTGGTAGGTCCAGTACCTTTGGGTCGAGCTGGACGTTATTAGTACTTGATTGCTAATAGCGCAGACCCTCATTTCAAGTATTCTTGAGCTCAGTTGTGTGGATTGTCGTGAAGTGAATCTGCCAGTATGGCACACACGCTCTCTGAGTAATGGAAGACTTGTCTTGATCCTATTTATATATGTATATAATACACACACTAAAATATTGTCCCTGGTCCGTTTTGACGTCCCACCCAATCCACTGGACTGATAAACACGCACACAGTTATAGGGATAGGACAAAGCCGAGACTTACTATCTTGCATTCCCTTTTTAGAATATTTAGGTAATCCATCATTGCACTAAGATGGATGACAATCGCAATTAAATGTAAATGTGAAGCTTGCTTCTAGTTTTGCTCTATTTTACACATCTAGCTAGAATAGGGGGAAGATAGGTACACAATAGGATAGGGCGGGTTTTAGCTATAGGAAGGTAGCATGCGTTATCTTGTGCGTATATCAAGAAAGGTTTCCATCTTGATGGATATAGGAAATGTGGCTAGGTATTTAAGTAGGATAGGTTTGCATTAGCTGTAGGGAGAAAGGTAAAGCCACATAGTACGAGATTCATGATTGGTTTCCGTCATGAAGGAATTCAAGGTAAGTCTTTGAATTATAAGTGTGTGTTTGTTTCAGGATCTTTAGAATAGAAAATTAATGTACAAGCTTGCTCGATACATGTTCTGGGCAAACATCTAGTTCAAGCAGCAAGTACAAAAATGGCAGAGGAATTCTAGGATAATTGTAATCTTGTTCGATTCAAGTTATATTATCCGATAAATAACCTTTCACTTAAAGATGAAACCTGCGTTTACAGCACTATTTTAGTGAGTTAGATTTTAGATGTTATTTCTCCTTAGGTTCACAGCAAGCAGAATCTTGTAGGGAATAAAACTTCCTGAAGATCTGGAGCAAGAAGAAAGAGATCTGGAGGGAGAGGTTTACAGAGTTAAGATTCCCTAGGCTTTAGCATTTGTTCCAGATGAAGATTCAACGTGGATTAATTTGAGGAATTTTATATTTTCAAATACCTGCAATTTACAGAGTCTTGACTGTGAATATGTGTACCTAATTGGTTAATTGAAATATTGTGTTTTATGTTTTTCCTAATGTGTGTGTACCTCTTTATTTGATTTACCTGAGATATTGTGTGTTATATTTAGTGTTTCTTATTACTTGTTTTATATTTCATAGTATGAGCGTTCAATTAATATTGCATTCAACAATGGAAGTAAGGAGAATTATTGTAGTTATATATTTACATACTACACTTGTCCTTACATACTTACTACCTTGATAGTACAGCTATTTTCCTAGAAGTTTATTTTAATGCCTTAATTACATATTCTTACTTATTTTACTTACTTTTACATACACTAGTAGATAGGATCAATACTTAGTTACGACTACTTCTATGTACTTACCCTCATAATACATACCTACTTATAAGACGAGCTATAGTTAGGTAAGTACATACTACATTGTAGAACAGCGTCTTATCTCCTATGTGTTAAGCGATAGCGACTTTGATTATTTGACAAATTCGAATTTTAGAAACATCTGCGACTTTTAAGCTTTAGACTTTAAACCTTTTAACCTTTAAGACCTTAGGATTTTAACCTCTAGTTTGAATTTCAGACTTTGAACCTTATGATTTTAGAAACTTAAGCTTTTACAACTTAACCTAACTTTACCTTCGGATATTAAGTCTGGATTAGAACAGATGCATACACTACAATAGGTAGTCTTACCTACCATATCAGATTAATTTTATCAAATTACTTTTATTGTTCAACTTTAAATTGAATCATAGTGAAGTCACTTATTATTCTAGTGGTAATATTTATTGTGCCATTGAGACAGCTTGAGTAGCTCTCTCTTATATCTTTCAAATTCAGTAAAGTATTTATTAAAATTAAAAGGAACCTTTATTCCTACTTGTCTTGTAGTCTTGCATTGACTATTTGTTTTATAGTGACATTTAACTTCAACCTTTTGTCTTTTACTGACCTGTCTGATTGGTTTCCTCAAACTATGTGCTTGAAGGAGAAGCTATAAGGAAAAGTCATTCTCAAATGTTTTAAGGTCTGTACAGATACTATTTATCTTACTCTAGAGCGCGTGTCTCGTGGTTATTCTGAACTTATGGAAAAGGGATGATAACTACCTACAAAGAGTCTATGATCTATTCTATCTAGTCCGATACCTATTAATTTACATGAAGTATATGTGGTCAAGCTAGACATTTCCGTTGTCGAAGTACCCTAGGCCGATTCTAGCTAGGGTTACTTTATATTAGCTATGTGACTGATCTTATCTACTTCTATTGCTTTTATCTTGGCTTTGTCGTAGCTATCTAGAAAGACTGGTTTGAGTGAACCATGAACTAGGAAGGTTACTTAAATTTAGATTCAGATGTTAGAAGTGGTTCTCTAACAAGCTGCCTTTTAGCTGCAGCATAAAATTGCATGGATCTATCTTGGCTTTGAGTAACTAAAGTTATTTAAAGATAATTTAGTTTCATGATCTTTGTTAATCCATAGTAGCACTGATGTTGGATTCAGTTTAGTGAAATAGTAAAAATAGATTTTACTCATTCCCCTATTCTTAATCACACATCCGCTAAAGTCTAGTGTACTGTGAAGAGGGGATTTATTACGAATACATGTGAATAATATGTATTCGTAGTCTGGTGTCGAAAATCACTAGATGGCGCGGATGGAGGAGCGTCACTCTAATGTAAATACATTCTATTGTAAATACATTAGCTTCATAGTACACAATTTAACATCATTCTAGTAACAAAGTTATAATAAACTTATATTCTGAGATTTTAGAATCATTCTATATGGAGGAGCGTCACTCTAATGTAAATACATACTATTGTAAATACATTAGCTTCATAGTACACAATTTAACATCATTCTAGTAACAAAGTTATAATAAACTTATATTCTGAGACTTTAGAATCATTCTATATATTTGATATTAATTTTTATAAGTAGTTTTCTACTGAAGGAAATATGGCTTTTCTATTTACGTGTATTTCAGCAAAGTCAAATATTTTATATTTCCGAACATATATTTCTTCCTAAAGCTAGTACTTGATAAAACAATTGAGGTTTAGGTCTTCCATTCTATATAAGATTTATGCAAAGATCTCATTGATAATGAGTCGTACCTACTTAAGACAACTTCTGTTGCCTCTAATTATCTAGGATTTACATAATAATATATGTATCTTTTAATTAACCGATTATATTTTATTTATCAGGCTACAATAGTAGGAATAACCCTCGCGATTAACTAAACTTCTACCTACGGTTTACTCTTATTAGCAACGATTGGATAGATAATAAGGAATAGTGTAGATAGGAAAACGTTACTTTCATATTAGGTAGATTCATAGGTTAACTAAAAGAGATCTCATCATAATTCCTTTAAAGTATCTGAGTTTCTACCGGTTCATAATAGTAGGCGTCCTAATCACAACCACTATACGATCACAAGGCCATTAGAATAAGTTAGTTATTAAGTTAGTTATAAGTCATAAGATGAAAGTAAAGCAACGTAGTTAAAATTAGTTTAAATTGCTTAGGTTAAATTGATTTAGGTTCATCTCTCTTTTAGGTTAATATCTTTATCTCTTTTAGGCTTTTAGTTATTCTCTTTCTCTTTCATTTAGGTATTCAGTTATTCAGTTGTCAGTTAAAAAAAAAAAAAAAAACAAATTAGGTTAGTCAGGGGGGGGAGCGTTACAGTGTAATAAGACTACTGCTACACTATGGAAAGTTAAAGTTCCCATCAATATAAACAATTTTTCCTATCGGAGCAACAGTGTAAACGAGAAAAAAAAATCGGCTGTTCCATACATTTTTTGCCAAGTTATGTACGTATTTGCATTTTACTACACCCTGTATGTGTAGTTACTTAGTTAATATTAGTCCAGTTTCACAGGAAGAGATATTTGTGCTTATTATATATATCTTATTATATAAGTTATCGCCTGTAAGGCGCCTTGCGATATCTTCCACGCTCTTCCTCGTCACGCACATCCAAGTAATGGCTGAACACCACTGCCCATAGGTAGAGGTACAGACCTGAAAAAAAATCAAATTGAAATTTAAGCTTTGTGCTTACACAGCTTTGCCCCTGATTTCCGATATGGAATATTTTGTAGATTTCAATTTTCACCAAATTACTTACACAAATATAACAGTCCGCCGACTAGTATGCAAGTGGCGAGTAGATTGTGGTCTTCGAGTTTATCGTCGAGGTAGAACGTGATGGAGGTATGCAGTACGCTGATGAGCAGACCGATGGCTAGTACAATGCCGAGCACTACCCACGGTAGCATCAGCCATGATCGCCGCTGAAAACGTACAGGAACAATCAATTTTTAACTTTTTAGAGAAAAGAATATAAATATGCACAGGGTCTCCTAAAAAGTAGAGTCGACTGGATTAATGTATTAAAAAACCTTACCGAGAACGACGTCTATGCAGCATAAAAAAATAATGTTTAAATTAGTAAGCTTTAGGATATTTATGGTATTAGATTGGTAGGTATATATATATATGATGGTAGGCATTTCGAAAATTGACAGAAAAACTTACTTTTATAACTGCCACAATGAGTAGTACGCAAATGAGTATTGTAAAACATAAGTTGACCGTTAATATTATCCTCGGAACTGAAAAAGAAAAACATTATTGGTAAGTTACGAGTAGCTGAAAAATAATACTAGGTAAGTATACTTTCGAAACTCTTGCTTTTTTAGGTAGCGAAATTAGCAAATTAGAGAGAGGACTAATATAGCCAGCATGTCACTATTATCAGATACAAAGAAAGTATATGAAAACATAAAAGGTAACGAAATCCTACAAGGTCACACTCACTGTCTAAATCTGAAAGTTTCTTATCAAAGTCCTTGTCAAATATCAAGGTGCTGAATGTGATGCGATGCTTCTCTATAACCCACACTATGATGATGGTGGCTATAGACAGTATCACCCCCAAAATCGCTGTGGTGAGGGTCCCGGTTCGCGTTGAAGCACAGCAGCAGCATTTTTGTAGCCTCTTCATTGTGATTGTGTAAAGTTCCTCTGTTCAGTGTTGCGAGTTACCGCTTCATGACTCCTGAAAGAAAATAAAACCATGTATGATTTGTATGTAACCGAAGATTTAAAAAGTGTTGAGTGGGCTTATTATTATTACTTATTGTTTTGTTAAATAAAATAAAACACTCTTGAATTTGCACATTTACCTATACATAAGTTTCCCTTTCCAATCGTTCAACAGCTTCTAAATGAAATCTATGAAATCTATGCCAATATAGCAAGTCGTAAAACGGGTGGGAGTTATTTTCAACAAACAAGCTATGTGTGGATTTTGGCGTGGGCGATAGTTATTGGGTAGATCGGTAGATCCGTTACTTTTGCACGACAATACGTCGCCACTTTGACGTCGATGTCGAGTACTAGACTTTGTTTTCGATGGCAAGCTTGATGGTTTGAGCAAGAGTTTCTTAGCAGTCTTTAACTCTGCGTAAAAAACATTTTGCAGTAAAACCTCAAAAGTAATTTTACACAAGATATTACATATTATAAGAAAACACAACGTTCAGCATCATTTTATAAACACATCGTACCTAACAAAATCCCAATGATATTTTTGCTAGATTTTATTAAGAGAATTACTCTCCGTCTACAAATAACTAGCTTGCCTATAAACCTTGTGGTTTTTTTAGTGCTATAGTATAAAATATATCTACGTAATTTTTAAAAATCGTAAATGAATAAAAAAAGCTATGCTTAAAATTCCAATATAGCTATGTATTTTCATATTAGCTCACTAGTTTGCATTAAACTGAAAAATATTGTATGTTATTATTTTGCTTTAGAAAAATATACTGAAATGATTTTTAGAAGAAGTAATGCGGTCCATTCTATCCAAAGATTTCATTCAAACAAATGATGCAACGCAACCATGTCTATTTGTACCTAAATAAATCATAAGCATTGAAATGTAAATAGACGCATTTAAAATTTTGCAATAGCAATCCATTTTGATTGACTGGCCGGGGGGCAAAACATTCCCGGCCATCCAAAATTAGAAACTTTACAGAAGTGCCGAACTATTTACTAAACTCACGCCATTGCCCAATACGAATTGGTTTTTGTCCCAGTTACTGATTGCTTTGATTTGGCATTTGATGACAAACCTCGGGATATCGGGCGTGAAACTTGCATCCGCTAAAAACAGATTTTACGGCTGGGCATGTTTAGTAAATGAGAAGGCTGTTTCGAAACTAGGACAACGTTTGTATCATTAGTTTTAAATGGGAAGCAGTTTTACCTAGTCATAATAACAGTCTCATGAGATAAAAACCAGAAGAGCCCCATATAATACCGCCTAGCTTTTTTGTAACCTCGCTGATTGTAGTTAGGTAAAGTGTTAAACGAATGTGAGACAATATGTGAAATCAATCTGCTCGGTCAAAATGGTAAAACTGCAGCTAAACTAAAGCGGTTTCAAGTGAAAGTCTATTCATATCACCATGTATTTTCTACTTCTTTTTATTTTATTAATTAATTCGAATTGTGTGCAATCCGTGCTCTATAAAACACCGATTTATTTGTAACGGTACAATCAGTGTTGATAACCCGACATTGGCCTGACCTACATAGCAGATCGCGACCCCATTAGAGTGAGCTTTTATGTCCCGTACCTAAATGCCACTCCCAGGCATTATACACCCCATTGCAAACCTGCGGTAACCTTCAAAAGCTTTCAGCAAACGATGTGGTCAGGTATACTTAATATTAATAGGAATCAATGCCACAGCTTTGTGTTACTGACTTATATAGTTCTTGGTCAGAAAATCGGTTCATATCTTGGAACGACTTAGACACATATATAACATTTCATTATTTTTAAATGCTATGTTATGGAACATCGTGTTTTTATGAGTGACACATCAAATTGAACGGTAGAGACAGTCCGTGATAGAGATTAGGTAAAGAAGTAAATCTCAACAGATGAATTAGAGAAAAACAAATAAAACAAAGAGCACCTCAACCTAAATAGTTAAATCTCATAAAAGAGACACAACATAAAAAATTCAAACTACACTCGAGAGCAATGATTCCGGGTCACTTAAAGAATGTTAAAAATCTCGGAAACTAAAAATGATAGGTTAATGCAATAAATTGTATTTAATAGACAATGTAATACTCCTTAAATGAAAGTAAAAAAATATGAGTCACCATACATTTTATTAACACAAAATTACATAAAGAAAAAAACTGCTGATCTCTCCTTAAAACAAAAATAGGAAACATGAAATTTTTGAACTTTATTACGATTTGACTTGAATTTTAATACTTCGTATTGCCTCCTCGTGCTTCCATTACTGCGTTTACGCGGTTTGGCATGCTGTACACCAAGTTCCTTATACGATTTTGGGGAATATTCTCCCATTCCTCTGTGAGAGCAATTTTGAGCTCACGAAGCGTGATTGGGGGAGGGTTTCGTTGTTTTACGCATCTGCCTAGCTCGTCCCAAGCATGCTCGATCGGGTTGATATCCGGGCTGCGCGCTGGCCACTCCATACGAGTAATGTTCATCTCTTGAAGGTAGTCATTCACAATCCTACCTGTATGAGGTCGGGCATTGTCATGCATAAATATAGCATCCTCACCTAAATTGACCATAAATGGACCAACATGATCATTGAGGATTTCTTCCACATATCTTACGCTAGTTAAAGAGCCGTTTTCTATGATCACCAGCTCTGTGCGACTTTCAGAAGAAATTCCGGCCCACACAAGTACAGACCCACCACCGTAGGCTACTTTTTCTTCGATGCATGCTTGCTTGAATCTTTCCCCTGGTCTTCGATACACTCTGTGTCTTCCATCGTGCTTGTAGAGCATAAATTTTGATTCGTCGGAGAACATAACTTTTGACCAATCTTCAATACTCCAATTTACGTGGCTCTGGGCATATCTTAGTCTTGAAATACGATGCCCACGCTCCAGTTTAGGGCCGTTTGCAGGTCTAAGGGGTTTTAAGTTAGATTCAGCAAGCCGACGTCTTACTGTCCATGCACTTGGGTTACTTCCTCCGAGGCGTCGAAACTGATTTGTGAGTTCAGTTCCTGTGAGAAAGCGATTTCGAAGCATGGTGTTCACCAAGTATCGGTCTTCTCGTGCTGTGGTACACCTGGTTCTGCCCGTTCCTGGTCTGCGTAGGTTAGAACCAGTTTCTTCGTAACGTCGGAGAACTCTTTGTACTGTTGACAGCGACACACCGACAGTCCTGGCTGTATCGCGCTGACTCCGGCCGGTTTCCAGCATTGTAAGTATTCTGGTGCATTCTTCAGGCGTAAGCGACATAATTTCAGCTTGAATAATGAATATAGAGCACTATCAACATGGTTTATATACCCACATAAATGACAGATTACAAACAAAAGCAAAACCAAATGCTGTAATTTCGTAGTTCCATCTTCGAAAGTGGCCCTTTTTCAAATTTGATTTTTTTAAGATATAACTTTACAATAACTAAGAAGTTTTAATACCTTCATTTAAGGAGTATTACATTGTCTATTAAATACAATTTATTGCATTAACCTATCATTTTTAGTTTCCGAGATTTTTAACATTCTTTAAGTGACCCGGAATCATTGCTCTCGCGTGTAGATACACCCACAGTGTCACAACGATTGTCACTGTTTACACACACTTAAATGTGCCTATTATCCATTCATCTGAGATCGTAGTGCGTAGATTATATTCCTACTGACTATGAGATAGTCTATGTATGTAACAATACCTAGCTAATCAGGAATGTGTACTCTTACAAAGTAGTGTGTAATCTATGACTGTTGGGTGATTCGGGAGTGGCTCGTGCCGACGCGACGGCGACGGCCGGCCTGGGCCTGCCGGTATAGTACAAGAGCATTACGCAACTAAAACTGATGCTATGCGGAGCAGATGTCACAGAGTTCCGTACACTAATGACTAGCTTTTAATCGCGGGTTCACTCCCACTGTACTGTATTTTAGTAATTCAGAACAAAATGCACCCGAGAGCCGAGGGATCCGAGCTACAAACTATAAACTTACCCAAAATTATGAACGCCTGCCTACTCTTTGATATGAAAAGTATTTACAGTAAGTTACGAGCAAAAGGGCTAGCTTATTGATTGATTATTTATTTGAATAGTTGGCTAATTAAAATCAATAAAATGCTCGTTAGTGATTCGGATTTTTTGCTTTCAAGTGAACATTTTTACTTCATTCAAAACAGTAGCCTACCGGTGTGATTGAATAATAAACATCCAAAAAGTTTTTAAACGTACACATAAACCACCTAGCAGATAATTTACATATTAAATGTGGCCATAAGGCTACAGACTACGTAAAAGTAGCGCGGTATATTTAGATGCATCTTTCGTTGATACTTATATCGCTTGTGTTTATTTGGGAGGTAAAGGTGTCAATTAGGTCAGACTAACATATTGCCGCGAGCATCCGTAAATACATAATCATCTTCGTTTATTTGTTAGTAGGTATGAAAAAGTTTTTTATCTCTTGGGATAAAATCAAAGTTAAAGGTAAGGGTTTGTTTATCTTTGTTTCTGATTGCGGTTTCTTTACACCCTGTGTATCTGTAGTAGGTACCCGGTATACTATTTACTAGTAGCTAAGGTCAGCAGTGTATTCCCCGTAACGAAAGCGACTTTTGGCAAGCAACGAGTGTTCTTGGCACGGTCATTAAACAGCCGAAGGCTGACGGATGTACCATCAGCAAAAGTTCTGCCTTACCACCTTAAGGGTGCATTTTCTGTGAACTGACTAGCCGTTAATTTTTGAATACCAATAAAAGCAAATTATTTCGGGTGTCAAAGTTATGAAAACAATGGGCCGTCATAAAAATAAATAGATGTTTAGATCTCTGGTTGGTCAAAATAAGAAGACAAAAGACAACGGCGGGTTCAGGTAGCTAACTGCTTGCAAGCGAAACAGTTTCAAAAGTGGTAAGGCGGAAATTTTGCCGATAGTACGTATGACTAGTGTAACGAGCATCTACTACTGATTCTAAAGAAACTAGTTTATCTGGCTTCATTCATTCATATATGTATTCTCTCATCGTTAGTTTCATCCGTGAAAAGTAAAACGGGGCATATTATTGCTTACTATCTTTTTTAATGTCTTAAAAGATGAGTTGGGTCAAAAGTTATGAAAAGTGAAGAAGCACTTTTTGTGTTTATATTGGCGAGCCGTAAGATCAAATGCAAATAAAGTTATTTGTAATGCCAATGTTATTCTATGATATAATCAGCATTGCATAAATTAACATATAATATGTTAGCAACACAAACTGATCTATCGACACATCTGACTAGAATTATGTACCGTCGTACTATCCAGAACACTGAGTGCATCACACGCAATTCACTAAATCGTAAGTAAGCCAATCTAAAGCACATCCCGACCATCTGTGTGCAATTGGTTCATTCCTCAAAGTACCCTACACACATTCAAGTACTTACCTACTGGTATCCTATTATTGCATCGTCCGTCCATAGAGATTGTAAATAAACACATATGTCATAGGTAAAATATTCGTAGTGTAAAGAAATTACTCAGACTACAGCTCAAATAAAAAACCTAGGAATATGTAATTTGATCAGTAGCTTCCGTGACGTAGAAGTGCACGATAATATTCGACAGTTTTACTGTAGTAAAACTGTCGAATATTAATTTAATAGAGTGGTGGTCATATTTTAATTTAGTGTTGCCTCTATCGCAGCGCTCTACCCTAGCATTCCACCCTCTGTTGCACTGCCTCTGCGCATGACATAATCCCACTCATAAAGATTACATGTGAATCACTTCGTAATGCTTAATATTTTACAATTTACGAGTCTATACAATACGTTAGATAGAACCGAATAGTTTAATTTACGATGATGTCGAACATTTTTAATTCTAAACACGTGCATAGACGTTATCTTACTGGCACTAAATCAATGTGAAATAATAAAAAACTAATAAGGACAATCAGTGAGTGCGTGTGGGTTAGGAATTTTTTTTATTTGAGTACACGTAGGTACGTAACGTACATAAATACCTACTACACGTGGAAAGTTTTAACTTATTATACATAGATACCTACTACTTAAATACCTAAGTACCTATCTAGAGATATTCCGTAGATAAAAGTGATCATGAAACGCTATACGCCCGTGGCACCCACGACAACCGTAGTTTACCTTCCTTTGGGCAGAAGGTCGGTGATCGCTACCGTAGAAGGCGCTGTGACGTCATGCGGTGACATGACACACACATTTACATCTCCATGAATGTAAAATTGTAAACAATTGTCATACTTTACTCTGAGTTGAACTAACAGCGTTATCTTGCCTTGTTTGGTTGTGGACTTCGTCTTTTTTAGACGTGTTCATAGAATAAAGCATATTCTCTAAATAAAGTTATGATTTATTACTACATAATATTATACCATATTATAATACCAAGAAGGTACCTACCTTCTGTGTGTGATTCAACTGACGACTAAGCTCTCGTATAATAATTAATAACAGATTAAATGAATCTTCATATTAGAGTCCATTATTTTGTGACAACCTAAGCAGAAGTATATAGGTATAAAATAACTGAGATCACAATATGGGCTCAACTCAACACAATAACAATGTCACTGTCAGCATTCTTAACCAGGTACCTTAATTCTGAGAATAAAATAACTCGTAAGCTGTATTATTAAAGCTTACGCGAAATGGTCACGGACCTCGGGAAGCTGATATAAGAGCGCCAAGGTCAACAGCTCTACCTACAAGTATTTCGGTGCAAATAGGTTTCAAGCGTAGTGGTAATTTAATACGTTTGCCATTGTTTGCAAGTATTCAGTAGTGTTCCACAGTTTATAGTAAACGTGACGTCAATGTGTTTATATATTTACCAATGCCTGATATAACTTATGCATATCTAAGAGACCTTAGTTACTTTGTCTCCTGCATTCGTTCAAGGTTTTGATGTAATTTGTATTTCAAGAGCTGGTTATACAACTGATATCCTAAATTGCTATTTTTTACACCTTATAGCTTGTAAATCTTGACTTCCCGTTTAAGAACACTATGCAACAAGGCAGTAGACCTGTGGATAATGCAGACTAGGCTGAGAGGATGGTGTGGTGTAAGCCGTGTAAGTGTGCGGTAAGTCTACTCCATCTAAATTTTAAATACTGATGACGTAAAGACGTACTTAGTATTATTATCTTGCGCTATAAAACAGTGACTATCGAATCTTGAACTACAAGCGAGTCTGGCCAAGTGCGGTGCTAACTTGATGTCAGACGGTAGGATAACCTTGGCAATCAACATTAATTTATACAAATAGCCATGCCACGCGGAACACAATAAAACTAATATAAAAGTTCCTATTAAAAAAGGTTGAGTAAGAAATAATAATGTGAACCAAATAAATTATAGAATGGAGCTATATAATCTCTAAATCCCTTTCGGAACTGTCAAACGATACGCAAGGCGGAGAGCATTGCTATTTTTTAGCACTTTTAAAAGATTTAAAAAATAGTTTTAAGTTTACATTGGTAAGCTCAACTTATTCTAAGTACGCAACATTACCACTTTATTTTAAAATCTCTTTAGCCTTCAAAGGTTTGCTGGAAGAAAACTCTTTTTAGGGTGAAGCTCGCCTATGTACTACATATCTTTACTTTTGTACTTATTAACTGGTTTGTAAATATATCAGTATTCAAAAAGTTCTTTTGATATTATGACGTCACCAATAACGTGTAATCCAATGTGCAACAGAAATGAGTCACTATAAAGTTACGAGTGAACCATTCCCTGGGTAGGTAGAAAGTACGTTTGTGGGAATGACTAACTGACCAAGATGTTTCATATAAAATAAACATTTATTCTTATTTATGAATCCTTGTTTCATTGAAAGGTTTAAAAAAATGACAAAAAAAAGAAAAAAAAAATGACGTATTCTTTTTTTGATATAATTGCTAGAGCAAACATTTTAGTTTACCTGGCTGGTTTCCGAGGGAGTTCCCCCTACTCAGTCATAAAAAAATTAACAACCTGACCCGCAGGATGTCAGCTAAATCCTTAATATGTGAATTACTACCATTTCTTATACATTTACATATATTTTGAATGATTTTATAATTTGTAAAATTTCAACTTGACTAGGCCTTCAAGTGAACAATTATTCTCAATTTCGGTTAGAAATTCCGAACAATGCACTCTCATCGCTGCCCTACATCAACGCTAATGAGTTAATCAATTTGATTAACAAAGGTATGCGAAAAGAGGTTAACGTTACAAAATCTAGTTTCCCGGTCTTAGAAAGACTGACTCAGTTTTAAACTATCGTAACTACTTATCAGAAATTAACGCATTCAGCTAGTAAAGTACAAATAAGTCAGTGTACCAAGTAAATAGCTACATTCCAAAAATAGGTCTAGCATCTATCTTATTTCCTTGTTTATGTCAGTGATAGATGGTAGAGCTAGTTCTCCAAAGGGGTAATAACAAAAAAATGTGACAGTCGCCGTGTTACGTAAACCTAGTATTCGAATCATATTGCGCGTCAAAGCTAGCTCGACTGTCAAACGTTGTAGCGACACCGCGCAGTGTGTCTCGGATATCAGCGTTACGATACGTTTACGTTTGGCACATTTATTCGTGATCAAGATAAAGAGAAAGAGATCTATGAGTCACAGAATCAAATTCTTGAGTGTCACAGAAAACGTAGAAAAATAGAAAGCGTTGGAAATTGAGGATAAATTACCTGTGCGATGTTTGCACACCATATGCAGCACTCCCATTTATGGAACAGTCGGAACCCATAGACGTGTTCTCACGTACATCAGACTAGTATGTCACAATCATACCGTTGCTGTCTGATCCTGGTATCGAACGGCTTTTTAGAGGCTGGAGTACCGTTCCCTTTTGACGCAAAAATATGAAGTACCGGCCTCCTATGTTTGATCTATACAGGGGATTTTAGAATAAGCCAGTATTTTGACCGCACCAGCAGTGAAGAAGTAGTACTTATTACAAAATTGAAGTATTACGATGTAGGATGTATAACTAGTAAAAAAACTTCTAAGAAAATAGATTGAACTAAGAAGTAGATCGTAAACGACAGATAGGTTCATACGATTGTTAATATGTAAAATAAATTAAATAAATAAATAAAATGAATCAGTGAGACCTCATTGAAATGACATTATATTTTAGGTTTCTACAATAAGCTTGATTTGTATGTACGCTTCATTTGTGTACTACAGGGCTTCGTCGCCTGAGGCAAGACAGGGAGTCTCATATTATCAATTCCACTAAGCTTTTCATTTTTCAGTTTTCATTTCCTATCGCATGCATAATTGGTTTTAGACCTTATTTCTTCTGGCTTTCACTGCCAGCATTATACTACCTTCTTGTTTTGCCAACTTGGCCAATAATAATTATGTTCATATAGTTAGGTACCTACCTATCTTTTAATCATACGTTTTTTTAGTTCATATCCCAACTAATTAGTTTTACTTATCAAAAATACTGGACTGGTAAACCTATTTTTTTCCGGTTGATTACATTGTGACTAAAACGCGCTTATCAATACTTCAAAAGTGGCAGAAAATAATGAAATATGGGTACAAAATAAGTATGTAGCTAAGTTCAATCGTTTTGGATTTTTAAAGAGAGCATGTTGTTCTTTCGATTTGTCAGTCACATACACTGAAAACTCTGGGTCACCCAGGGCAGGCACAGATTGTGGTGTATACTGACTACTGACTGACAATAAAATTATAAATAGCATGCGAAATTTTGTGAATGCGAATTTTATTTGCAAACATAGGGTAGGTAATTGCTCAATGATGCTCATCAGACACTTGGTTAGATCACCCACTAAACGGGACTTTAGAATGTTATTTGATGAATAAATAAGGTACCAAAATTACGATAGATAAATAGGTCAATTTACAATTCTTATCGATTTTCTCAAATAATGCATACCCTTTCTTTTGAAAATAAACATTTATTTATTATTTTTCTTTTAAGCGAATAAAGTAAACAAATAATAATTATTATTAATACTAATCTAACCATAAATGATCTGCCATCGAGTAACTCAGTAAAACATGGATGACATCATGTATGACTTCGCTCTTGCCCTTGTTTTGTGTTGGCAGAACTCGAGGTCAATCTTAATGCATTATAATTCATCAATTATGAGATAAACTTACGGTTTTCTACTTGTTTATTAAAATAATGGCAGTGAAAAAAGGTACTTACATTATCTTATAAAAATATGTGCTAGAACAAGACGTTTCATAGCACTGATAACAAGAAGCCAGTATGAATTTTGAATCTACGTAAAGTTTGTAAAGAAACATAAGTAGGCTATTACATATAGCACAACACAATGTCTACAAGCTGGTTGAGATTCTACCTAACAACTTTGCTCGATATTTTACACGATCTAGATCTATTCAAAAAGTGATATCACTAACAGATGTTGCTAAAAAAAAAATTCGTGGCGCTACGTAAAGACAGAATTATTAAAAATAACTTGCGACTCACGCTGTTCAAGGTAAGAACGTAGCGCAACCTAAATATATTAAAATGTGGTATTTATTCTTAAACAAAATCAAGGCATTTGATGATAACGTTTTGCATTTTTCTTATCTGAATACTTACGTAAGAATTTAACTGTTGCAATTACCAATGTTTACAGAATTTAATTGCCCATGTTATGACTCTACAATACTCTAGGTATCTTCAAATATGACCAAAGAAAAAATGTTTACCTCTACGAAGAAGTTTCATATATCACTTTTCACTGTTACACTTTTATCACTTTACATGAACAGTTTGTTTACGTTTCCCGCGTGATTTTCCCGGCACGGTGGAGCGACGCGCGCAATGTTTGCCTGTCGAGGTTCGTCTGTTCGTTCGTAGCGTGGCGATGATGGCGACCGTGGCGTGGGCTGGGCACAGTGGGCACTGGGCGATCAGTCGGTCGGTAGTCGGTGTGCCTCTGACTGACGCATCAACATGATGATCACAGCAGCGCTAATCGGGAATCACGCAATTTTCTTGTTATACTGCTACTCTGCTGAGGCACACACGGCTAGTAACTATCCACACCAAAAATGCACTTGTTTTGTTTACTTATTTGAGCAGAGTGATCCAAGTGTTCAGCCAAATTATAATTTGCCTCTTGTTTTCTACTCTCCCAAATTCAGACATCTCTATGTTATGTTTCATAGACTATGTTTTATCTTAACCATTCTGAACGAGTAGTTTAAAATGACTAGCGTGTGTCTCTAACAAAAATATATTGCATCACACCGTAGTAGTGCGTAGTGTTTACTTGCACGTTGCACCACGCGGCTTGTCAATAACAAAAAAAACTTCTGATTTTAATTATGGTAATTATACCTTGCTTACTATGGTTCAAGAATCCGAACCTACTTAACTTTTTTTCAGACAGCTGGTAGAGCCACTTAAAAAGTTTTCATTCAGTTTAAAGCTAAAATACCTATAAGGTGAACTGCTGAAGTGATAAGTGTCAAGAAATTATTAGTGCCAAAATCAATCTTTCAAATTCAAAAGCCATAAACCAAGAAGTGGAAGTTGAAAATGTTGAAATGAAAGTATCCACTATTTACAAACTGTCACCAACCCGAGCAATAACCTAACAATATTTTCAAAAATACTTTTAAAGGCATGATGTAGAACCGCTTATATCCTCAAAAGTTTTCGTAGTTACTGAGAGACAGACAAGACTTACAAAATGATCAACATTCTCTCCTACGTCGGTATGAACATGCACTCCGAAGTGTGTTTATGGACGCTACTGGGGTTGGTCCGCACGATATTTGATGCAACGCTCTTCAAAGTAAACGCTAATCTTAAACAGGTACAACATACTGCTCCTGTTTTCTGTACCTATACATTCTCACTATATAGTATGAAATTACTTGTATCGTACATCATGCCGTTGTATTGATATGATGTGTTTACTTTATATGTGGTTGATATTACACAGACTTGCTATAAAATGGTTAAGTAGTTAAAACTGCATCTTATTACTATTAATGGTACCTAATATTTATGCTCAGTTAGTTATGGGATGATTGATACGAAAAACATCTTCCTAAAATGGTGTAATATACGATGTCTTGAACTACATAAAGTAGACAAGACACTCAAGCATATTGCATATACAATTATGTAGGTAGACCAGGTAGGTAGGTACCTATGTAAAGTGTTAGATAATTATTTATGTAAGTCGCGTGCATTTTTAATTATTAACACCCTGATGACCTAAAGGTCTTTGGTTGGACCTTTATAACTTAGTTCCCTCGTCCCAATTCTACCATCGGACTACCAGATGAACGAAAATGAGACATACGTATTCAAGGTTATCATACCACCTATCCGCAATAAGCGTTTCGCTTCTACTTTTATGATGCGGACAGCAAAGAGTGGAACTTGTTGCCGGTGTCTGTGTTTCCAACTTCATATAACTTGGATGTTTACAAGGAACGAGTGAATAGGTTTCTTCTAGGTAAGCGTGCTACATCATCGACCGCATCGTCACTTACCACCAGGTGAGATCGCGGTCAAACACATGACTATAAATTATAAAAAAAAAATCTCAAGGCTAACTAAATATTTTGTTGTTTTAAATACCTACTAATAGGATACTAACATGTTTATTTTGTTTGTAGGTATGGCAGATGTCGATGCCGGAAGACCTCTCCATGCCAGTACAGCGGGTGTTGCGTACAATGATCTCAGGAGTGATGCTGGTGCAATGTTTCACAGTCTATGTGTATCTTGCTTCCTACATAGTGTTGCTCTACCCTGTGTTCCTAGTATGTTTCAAATACCTACCACCTTCAAAATAAGCGGCGAGGTTCCAGAAAAATGTTGATTTAGAAAATTTCAATGATAGCTTTACTCTACTCAGTAATAAGTAATAACAAATACTTCTCGGACTAGGGGCTTGGTCGAAATTGTCTTTATTTTATTTACGATGTACGTGCTGTTTTGAAATGTAATTCATAGACATTACTGTAGGTAATTTAAAATTATATGCGTCGAGGTAATTTGGCCTATTGCGCGTGGTTTGGTACTTTAGTTAGATTCGTCTTTGTAATGATGGAAAGAACATCTAGGTACCTATATGCTAATAAATTAAAATTCTAGAACGTTCCTTTATTCTTTTTATTAGAATTCAAGAGCTATGTAATGTCGCGTCTCGTGTACTTGCACGCTCAAATTTTTATTACCACCTTCTTTTGTAGGTGAACTTTTTCGTTTTATCAAATACTAAATATGACATTTCCAGGAAGAGCGTCCAACCCTAGTTTTACCTTGGCTCCTGCTAGCAGCTACGAGGAAACTCCTATGCGAACTGACAAGTTTAGCTCTCGGCCTTGGGACATGTGTTCTCTTGGGACCTGCCAGACCTCCTTGCATCAAATTCGTCATAGTAAAGCTAGTTTCAATCATGCCAGCATTTTATATGTGGATGCTTGTGTTTGGGTAAGTTTTGCTTACGTGAATCAGTAAGCTTTTATTAAAATTACTTCCTTTTTTTTGGTTTTTATACACAGATGTTGGCTGTTATAGTACTGATATCAATGTGATGCTCATATTTTTACAGTTATTATCATGCACTCAAGGTAGCTGCTGCGTTTAAAACATTTACTGCGGATCTACCACCTAGTGACCACGACTATGGACTTGAGCTAGCCATTCGGAGACGGCGGACTAAGTCTTTACTGGGAGAGGATCAACTACGGAGTAAAATTGTTGCTAGCCTGTAAGTGTCGCTTTCGATGTAATGCTAAAACAGGTGCTGGGGAGAATTCCCAATACCTACGCTAATGCTAAGAGTTCTATCCAGGTTCGCCTCCTTACTGGCATCATTTTTAATAGCAGGTAATAGTAAATGTAAAAATGCCGGTGGTAATAAAGATCGTTTCTTCAAACAGATACGGAGAAAGACCTTCCCTCGACAGTGAAACGATATCACACCCAAACATTGCTTTATCATCGCGTCTTGACAGCCTGGTTTACTCCAGTACTGAAGAAATCAAAAGAAATGCTGATATGATGACTCCAACGTCAGTCATTTCAAATCGGATATCTGAGACTGGCTCATACGAAGACTGGTACGGAAGCGATGTGGTAATGCCTAGAGACGCAGACCGTATTCTAGAGCAATTCGTTTTGATGATGCTACGCATAGGATCCTATTTGAGAAAAGAAGGCATAGCTTTTATTGACTTCGACGCGTTTAAAACAAAGTCTTCTCATATTGTATTGCCTAGACATGATAGCCAAAACTGTACGACAATGCCTTCCGATGATACCGACACTCCTCCGTTTGTGGGAAGTAGTAAAGGAAATACTGCTTCATACGTACGGGAATACCCTCAAATATTTATGAAAAGACCTTCAGAACTTCCCATATCCTCAGAGAGTAAGATTGCAGCGGTCAAAACTGTTCACAGCCGTGTCGAAAATGACGAGAATGGCAATATGGTAAGAAGTCGAAAACGTAGTGTTTCCATCTCACCAAACGAGAAGCTATGTCTGGTAGATATTGAAAAAAATGTTAATAAAAGAGTTATTATGCCAAGTAATCAAGTTCTACAGCAAAATAAGACCAGAAAATTAGAAAATGAACCTAAACCAAGTTCAAATTCGACTGTAAAATCTAGAGAAGTTAACACAGATTTTAAAATAAACGAATTAAAAAATATATCTCGAATAAACTCTAAACTAAAGCTAGATCTCGATAAAATGCTAGCATCGAGTGATAGCTTGAGATCTATAGTAGAAAGTATTAATCGTATTACTGAAAATAAACATGAACCAAATAAGAAAAATGAAGATAGTTCAACATCAAGTGACACGAAAACAAATAAAAAGACAGATTAATTTATATAAAAAGCTTATAAAAATATGTAATGAGTACATACATACAAATAATTATACTACATGAATTCATGTAATGTACTTATGCTAAAATAAAATTATACTAAAGGTTGCAGATTTTTCTGATATTCATGAGGATCGCACACGGTGTTTTGTACTGAACTTTGAGGATCGAAATACATGACACGATAGTTAAACTCACTAGGTTTGATCAAATTGAACTGAAACATGGGTAGCCTATTTGTTATAGCCCAAACAATTTGAGGTACTTCGTGATCTATTCTCAGGTCATTCGGAAATATCATAGTTTTATTATTCTGCGCTACAACCGCTAAATTATTCTTGATATACGGCTTGCGCGTGTCCCAACACCCGATACTGTCGCGAGAAATAAGATTGAAGAACATAACACCGTTGCGGTCGACCGCTGCGGCCGAGACCTGTCCATCAGAGCCACGACTATCGCCGAGAAGCTTGAATTCACCCACAGAATTACTGACGCGCGAAGGATCGCGGATAACTGACGTTTTGACCGCAAACTCCAGAGAGCTAGACATAGAATGGTAATAAAGCAAACGATCGCCTTGATGAAACTTGCCCAAAGACAAACCAAACAATCCATCTGACCATTGGTAGTTCAATCCGTGTAATGTATAATTAGAGAGTAAGGGTTCGGGGTAAAAACTGTAGTGGCTGAACCTCCAGAAAGTTGAATCTTCATTTCTGAACACAATAAGACCGAATCGCCAAGCATCAGCGATATAAACGTGTAGATCTCTACAGCGTGCATCTCTAGAATCTACGAGTAGATTCGTAATCAAAGAGTTTTGGAGCACAAACTCGTTTGGTATCGGATAGCGTGCGAGAATTGTGTCAGTATCCAGATCGATGGCGAATAGTGTCGGAGGACACAGTTGACGAGGAGTCTCGAACGCTTCCACCTGTCCGGAATCCAGAACCCACATTGTGCCACAGTGATCAACGCTCATTCTGAAGATGGATGTGAAACCAGTGCAGTTTACTGCGGACAAAAGAATGGTTTATAGACTCAAATAGCCTCAAAATACACGTAGGAATAGCAATATTTACTTTAGTAGTGAAGTTTAGATACCTGCATTATGCCAGTCCCAACTAGGGAACGGTGTGAGTGGAGGTGATTCAGATCGCGCCACAATAGGCAGTGACGATAGAGTGGCTGGAACCCCTCGCTTCCACCGCGGGGTGCTGACAAACACGCGGTCTTTCCAACGCTCTATTCCCAGTGTTATTACGTTTTCTGGGATGAAGTCACTAAAGAAAAATAAAGCAAAGTATAGGTACTTAAAGAATTTCAACTGAACCAACATTATTTAAAGTTCATAAGTTCCAGGCAAACACTTTTTACCAAATTATGTAGCACCTACCGATCGTCCTAGCAAAGCATTTAACAGTTTAGTTGTTTGCTCATATTTTGAGACTCACCCATCATTGATAGCATCTTGTCTTTCTTCATCAGTACGGTAGGCGAAGTCAATTTGTTTCCATCGATACAAGGTGCCTATAGACTTTTTGATAGCAACTTGTTTCTGAGCGTCACAAAGCAGGAAGCTTATTGCTAAGCTCAGCCATATTACACTTTTCTAAAAACAACAAGACTTATGTCATTTATAAATAAAAGGTCTATACACCTAGTCAGTTTCTTTAGCATTCGTATGTTTAGACTGTATAATTTTAAGTTCTCCATCTAAGAGTCTCGTTTACCCTTGTAACTTGGTTACATACTATTTAATTCAAAAATATCATTAAAAGGAATATGGAAGGTCGACAGCTTCCACTAAACTATTGAGCCCCACTTACAACATCAACAGTTGCTTTATATATTTTCTACAACTCAACCTTCTAATCATGGAAAACGTGAGTTTAAATAAGCTATATCCTAAAGTATAATAATACCTTTACTATAATATCCTTTACTTTTGACTTTGAATGAAAAGTTCATAGTGATAGTCTTACTATATTCATCATCATCATCATCCCAGCCCGTTTGCACCCACTGCTGAGTATAGGCCTCCTCTTTATTGCGCCATTCTTTCCTGTCCCTTGCGAGTCTCAACCATTGATTCCCAGCTCGTTGTATTATGTCATTGGACTATCGGGCGGGTGGTGTGCCTCTTGGTCTACGAGCATCCCTTGCCCACCATTCTGTGGCCGCCTTCGTCCATCTTCCGTTTTCCCTTCTTGCCAAGTGTCCCGCCCATCTCCACTTCAGCTTGGCGATTCGCGTATATACTATATTCATAGTCTATATATATTTGTAGTCTTACAGTACCCCTGAAGACTTGAGTGAGACTTGATAGGCCATTGGGTTGAGCTGCTAGTGCAAACTGGGCCGATACTAAATTGTTGTAATATACTCATTTGCACAAATCCTCATACTCCGATAAAAAAGTACCAACTCTACCACGTAGCACACAACAATAGTCCTTCTACTATAGAAACACTTGGTTTGTGCAATAAAGGATTACATATAGATAAAAAACATTTTTTTTGGGACACCTTTCTTGTATGTAGGTACTAGATACCTATACCTAACTGTTTCACTGGTTGCTAATATAGTTATCCACATAATGCCTGCCGTAGTCTATTGCGTTACTTTACTACTCGAGTAAAAGTAGAACTGCATAATAAGGAAATTTTCGAAATGAAAAGCTAACTGAATATTTATTGCATTTAAATATTTTGTTTCAAAATCATTGAATTTTTAATCAGTTGCGATTGTGACAGAATGTGATATGTGTTGCCAAAATACTAAAAAGTGGGTTATTGGTAGGTGAAAACACATTATTTTCCAAGATGAGTACAGCTACGTACAGAATTGATTTTGTTACTCAAGTTATGTCACTGACTGTACATAACACTTCCCACACTAACTTCCCGCGCCCCGTTATATTATTGTCGTTGGTTCATCAGGTATGTATGGGTCATCCCACTCTAACCTCTATTATTATCTGTTATTCAGTAGTAGGTATAGCTAGGCCCGTATTTGCATTAACTGCTCAAGCACTGGTCCAGACTCAAGCAAAGATTTGAGTAGAGATTCTTATACATACAGCGTGTAGCTACAATGGCGACATTAAATGAACACACGGGTAGAGCTACTTATAAGTATTCATAAAAAAAAAAAAAAAAAAATTATAGTCCAAAATAGAAATTTCGAATTTTTCAAACAAACTTAATAATAAAATACGCAACAAAAATTAATCACCCTATGAGTGTCTTTACCTACGTGTTACCGCGCCCGCGCCCGCGCCTGCCTGCCCGGGCGGCTCGGTGGCGGCGGCGGGGCGCGGGGCGGAGCGCGGGGCGGGGAAATCAAGCGACACAAGGAATTCAAAGAAATCAAATAATTTCACTTCACCTGGTTCACTTTACTATTAATTTTATTGTGACCTATGCACCTAGCGCCTTACACTTATTAAATCTTCAAGTTCTCAATGTAGCCGCCGCGCCGCCGCCGCCACCACGTCGGACACAAAGATGTAACCGGCGGCGCTGAATATTTGCCCTCACTTTTGATAATACATTTTATTTTATTTTAGCATGAACGTCGTCTTTCACAAAGCCCCATAAAAAAATCGAGGGGCTTGAGGTCAGGTGACATTGGGCCACCTAAGAGCTCCGTGTCGTGTCGTCCTATCCAGTATCCACTGAGCACCAAACATTTAATTTACCCGCTCCCTAGTCGCAAAGGTAGACAGATAAACAAATAATAAATCAAAGCGTCTTTATCGCTGTACCTACGTAGACCTGATTGGGTACTTAGAATAGGAAAGCTAAACTAACAAAACCAAGCGTCTTTTTCGCGAAACATTGAGAATAGGTAGATAATTAGCAAAATTATTAAAATAAAGTGTGTCAAGGACACCGGCCCGCGTATCACTGGCTAGGCGGCAGGACGAGTCGGTCGAGCGAGCGGCGCGGGCGGCGGCGCGGCGGCGCTAGCTATCCCTTTCATGCACAACGTCGCAATTTCGGGTGTCCTATTCTAACAATACTTTCTTGCTCTTCATACGCGGTTACACGCGGTTATGACCCGTGAACCCGACAGATGACCTCTGCTCTTACGTACAGGTGGCTCCGAGGCGTTATTTAAGAAAATTGATTTATTTCGATAAATCTTATGTTTAATGAAATAAAAAATATGTCTATATTCTGAAAACGCGAAACCGGATACGCTGGTTAATTTAATGTCGCCATTGTAGCTACACGCTGTATATTATATAAAAATCCATGCCTGATAAACGATTTCCTTATTATAACACTATTCTTATTTTTTTTCTAGAGTTGTTTCGTTCGATTGAATTTTTTTTCATAAAACTTCTAAAATTACTAAAATCAAATTTTAAAACCCAGATAACGTATGTACTTTACTTACCATTGCCATATTCAGTAAATCACAACCACATAAAAACACGTCTGTTCGACTGGTAACTTTAAACCGATATGCATCGAACCAAGGCTTACTTATTAGATGATTCGTTGCATAAACTCTTTGGAACGCCCAACTGTTATTTCACATATGTATTAATTCGGACTAATAATATACAGCGTGGTAACTGGACACTAGACTAGTTCCTAGGGTTGTTGAATGCACACTGAAGAAGGCTGTCAAGGTTTTTCATGTTATTAACATGAAATATACTCACGTGAAACAAGTTTATTCATACCAATATTCACACGGTCGTATTTGAATGTCATAGTCCGCACGGGCAATAATGTAAGCTGTTGTGATTACCGCCTTGTGTCTATAGTACCATTCATTTGTACCATCAATGGTACAAGTGATACTACTATGTGTCCTTAGTACCATCAATGGTACTACCGATACTAGCACGTGTCGCTAGTACCATTGCATTATTACATGTCAACGAACAAGTTTGTTAGTAAATGAATTGACAAGGCGCATGTTGGTTCACCACGCACAGGGAAGTTGTCTGAAGTCAGTGCCGGTTTGATTATTTTGACAGAATGGATTTTTTTTCAGATCTCGGAACCTCGAATGGCTAGGAGTAATGACCATATGGGGTATTCTGATTCAACCGGAGCTTATATCGGAAACTTTTGAGAGAGATATTACCTAGCGAACTCGAAATCTCTTTGTGAGCCGAATTTTTATATTCTTTGATTTCCAACCATTGGAGAGCAAACATGATAGAAATTGCTATGATTATTTCAAAGTTGTATAATTCTGTTGCTACATTTACATATAAATGATACACTTACTTGTTCTATTTATCACAAAGAAAAATAACACTAATTTTATGGCAGCCAACCTCGATGAATCAACGCTGTTGGTGGAGGTTGTTTAACATCAGGATCGCAAACTGTGCCCCGGACCGCTTCCTCTGTATCTGCATACAAAATGCGATAGTTGTAATCATCAGGGTCCAAAGGACCTGCCTGGAACATCGGGAGTCTATTCGATATCATCCACACGCTTTGTTTATCTTCCTGATCTACTCTTATATCATTCGGGAACACGAGAGTTTCCTTGTTTGAAGCAACAACTCCCAGAGTCTGTTTCTGATATAATTTCCTTGTGTCCCAGCATCCTATGCTGTCTCGCATGACTAGTCCGTAGAACATCACTCCACGCCGATCCATAGCACAAGCAGAAGCCTGCCCGGTGAGCCCTCTGCTTTCCCCCAGTAGATTAAACTCTGAAGAGCTATCGTTAACCCGTGAAGGCTGTTGGAGAATAGTCGTTGGTACGAAAAATTCTCTGTAACTTGCCAGTGAGTTGAAAAATAAAATCCTGTCTTGATATTGGTCTGGTGGAGACAAGGCTAAGCCAAAAATGCCATCTGGCCATTGAAAGTTAACTCCATGTAATGTGAAATTTGAGGCTAGTGGGTCCGGGTAAAACAGGGGATTAGAAAATCTCCAAAAACTCGCATCACTTTGTCTAAAGACAATTAATCCAAATCGCCAAGTGTCGGTGATGTATGCATGCAGATCTGAACAATCTTCAGTTCGGGTATCCACCACAATATTCGTAAATAAGGAGTCTTGTAGTACGTATTTTTTAGGTATTTGATACCGAGCAATCATCTTGTCGGTGTAAAGATCAAATAAAACAATACTTGGCGGGCATACTTGTTTGGGGCTGTCTTGTATATCTATCTGTCCAGAGTCCAGAATCCATAGTCGGCCACATGAGTCTACGTTTATACGGAACACTGAAGTTAGACCGGAGCAATTATTGAAATCTCCATCTGAAATGTAGACGTTCATTGCCAATAAAAACTTGTACATAAGTAATTATGATATGAGAAAAAAACAATTGGCAAACATTTTAATGAGTTTAACATTAAAGTTTGGTGTGAAATATTCTGATATTCATACTTACTAAAAGCACTATGGAAATTCCAATCCGGGTACGGTTTCAGTGGTGGTGAGGCCACGCCCCCGGCCCTTGGAAGCGTCGCTAACGTAGCTGGCAGCCCTTGACGCCAGTTTGGAAAAGTCACCCAGACACGCGAACCCCAGACTTCTAATCCAAGTGGCAGCACATTTTCCGGTATGAATTTTCTGCAAAAATTAACAGTAAAATTGTATGGAAATCTACAATCTCGAAAAAAGAATTGTGAGTAGAATGATGCTGAGGGACAAGCCCCTCGGTATTTTGACACTCAGCCACGTTTTCTAATCGAAAGAAAAACGGAACACTTTCATCGCTATCTTTCTTTCCTCCGCCTGATAGATCTCTCTGAGCTAGGTAAGTATATTAACTCAGTGTAAAACTAGGTGTAGAACTCTAGGTAAAACTAAAAACTGGTCATATTACAGTTATATAATACAAGTATCTTGTTAGGATCTAACCTCACGTGAACAAAATTATATTCCGATTACCTAGGGAAAATGGAGCAGGACATGAAGAACTAATTTTCACACTAAGTTTTTTTACTAGGAACATTTTTTGCAAGCAGTTTATACGTGTACCTTGGCCAGCTAAACTTTGTTACCTAAAATATGTATCAACTCGCTTACCCGGTAGCCATGGCGAACCTCCGATGCCGCGAGGAAGGGAACTCAAAGTCCACGTGCTTCCACTTGTATAGCGTGTTGAAGGGTGGTGTGTCGGTGTCAGCCGGCACCGACTGCGGCTGAGCGACGCCAAGCATGGCCAGCCATAATGTGATGCTGGCTGCTTTCCGACGATCTGGAAAAAACATATGATCTTGTCAGTCTGTGGTACCCTAGGTTAGCCCAGAGGAAGATTTATAATTATCTTAAGAGCCTGTAAAATACATCGCAGGACATAGGACTTCAGGTAGAACAACTTTGATCTTACAGTGTCGTTGGGCCATTGAGTGTGGGATCATCTTGTGCTTTGTAATTTAAGAGAGAATGATTTCGATTTTCAGGCGTCACTGCAACTAATCCCATTTACTAAACTGACTGATAAATTAGTCACCAGTTGTTCCGTGTTCGCGCTTTCAAAGGTCATGAAATGAAACTTTTCCTTTATGCTTCTATTACTTATAGGTCCAGATTTAGATGTCTTACCTTTCAAAAACGCCACATTTAGGTATAAAGTGAAGCACTTAGTACATTTAAAATTAGCCTACCTCTTACTACATCTACGTACGTACCTACTTTGTTATGGACACCGAACATTTGTATGTGAAGTAACAATTATTATTGTCATAGTACTTACACATAATCATAAATATGGCTGCTTATACAACTTTAATAATGGACAATATATCACTTAAATAAAACATGAGTGAACCACGAGAGAACTAAATTGGGCTTACGGAATCGACCACCGATGAGCACGGACTGAGTGTGGGATAACATAAACTTGCAGGCCATAATGAAAACTAAAAGAACAATGGACGGTGTATAAAAACATCGCTTTCATCGAAAATGTATTTGATGGTGAGTAATTTAGCTACAACAAGCCAACAGGTAGAAAATCTGACTACTTAAGGCTGGGGATCTGCCAAATTGCCAAAACTAGCGAAGTTCAAAGTGTGTTTAAAAGAAAAGTAAGATAGTAACTTCATTTATTTTGGTTGCAAATCAATATTCAGGATATGTGTAACAATTACATATTTAATTTAGCTTCATTTAGCTGGTTTATAATAGATAAATCTGGGATCAAACACAGCTTTCTCGCGCCCAAACCGTTTCGAGTCAAGTTTGTGCACTCGGATTAAGGAAATGAAAACAAAATCGCAAAAAGTACTCAGCGCGTCTTGATGTACATATCCTTGTCTCCAAAACGCCCTGAATACATTTTGCGATTTTGTTTTCATTTCCTTAATCCAGGTGGCAGAAGATCTTCGAAATTTTGGATTTTAAATGGTCTATTCCACAATATTCCCTTGTTTTATCTACAAAACAACTAAACTTACGTATAGGCCAAATATTTAAGTATATAAAAAGTGTAAAATCTTTACTTAAATAGTCTTATTTTTTTTAATATTTAATAATTGCTGAGACTAGTTTTTAACCAAATATCGCAAGAAAATTCTTCAGTGGCCTCTAGGCGGCCGAAACGTTCGGACGTCAGGCCCACGCCAAATTTCTCAGGATTTTTAAATGAAGAACACGCAAACGTCTACTCGACAAAAGTCTACAAATCATGGTTCTATTGTATCATTTGAGTACACTACGTAGCAACATGGCAGTTTTTCTCGCGGCTGCGCGTAACGCGTAAGCAGACCGCGTAATAAGCTCATTTGACATTTACGAACAGTCACAATAAAATTTTATCGAGTAGAACTCCTGGTTTGCCAAATAATACGCATTGAAAGTGGCTTTACTTTTTTCTCTTGTATACATGACAATATCCAACAATAACCATACCAATGTAAACTTAGTTTTTAGTTCTTTTAAGTCAACTCCGCCAATCAGTCAGTAGCTGTTATTTGTTTACACGGAAAATAGATTTTTCTATCCTAATTCCAATTAAATTAGGATAAGTAAGTACCTAATTATTATCTTGCTACTGCTCATACTTGTATTGCATTTAATTCAACCTATTTTATTGCTTTTGTAAAAACCTTTTTGTGAACAACCTTATTTATTCTAAAGAAGGATCTAACATGGACCGGAGAGGAACATTTGATGAAAGTAGAATACATAGAGAGAGACATTGCCTTCTGGCAAGACAAAATCTACCATTTTATCTTGCCAGAACGCAAAGAACCACATCCTATCCTATCCTACTAATATTATAAATGCGAAAGTTTAGATGTTTCAATCACGTCTAAACTACTGAACCAACTTGGATGAAATTTGGCATATATGCCAAGTTTCCTAAAACTCAATCCAATCCAGTAGGCACATAGGCTACTTTTTATCCCGAATAATTATCAGGATCTACAGGATAAAATAAACGAACAAGATTAGCAGCGCCAATTGGCAAGAGGATTTCATTGTCATGTCATGTCACGTCAGTTTGACCGGGCGTAATACTACCTCTTTGGTCTAACGACTAGCGTTTGACATTCAAGTACGGGTTCGGTGTAATGTCAAGTTTCACAAAGTATCCGCGCGGTACACGCACATATAATAATACAACACAGATAATACAATGTACATGGAAACTGTACTCGCGTACGGAGTCGCGAGTAACTGCTAGTTAACAATATTTATGCAAAAAAACAAATAATTTATTCACAAAGAAAATTATGACTAATAAAGTATTTACAATATTTATAATATGTACAAAATACACATGAAGCGGTTGAGCTATCTACACACCGTTGCAAACGATTTATAGATAGCTCAACTGATCCAAATCAGTACCAATCGGAAGCGTGCCCAAGACACTGGCTGCATTGCCGCGCTGAATAGCAATGCTGATTCGCTGGCCCAGATAATCACCAGCCCTCGGGTCACGCGTCGCTGCGACTAGACGCCCTGCAATAATTTTGAAGACCCGGAGGGCCTCGGTACCCCACGGACCCAGAGTCTCGACCCCAAGAGGTACAAATGTGTAGGCCCTGTCGAGACCCGCATACTTGCGCCTCTTGAGATCCTCGGCCGAATCTGCTGCCGCACCGGCCCTAGCGGATGTCCTAGACAGATGTGAAGGAGCAAGGGTGTCGACGCAAGTAGCGTCCCACACCAAAGGCCTTCCCAACTCCCAAGGAACAAGAGTCATACCGTCAGGCCGTTTACCATCGTCACGCAGCAGACCATTCGGCTCGAGAATGGCTGGCACGTTCACGCTGGTAAAAGCCCGGCGGATGATATCGTTAAGGCTAGCGTGACGGGATATCCGACCGGCGGCCCTAGTGCACGATAATCCGTGGTGACCAAGCTGTTCGACAGCCGTACCGCACTGGCAATGATGAGGCGCACAGCACCGAGCACCCAACCGTAGACAGGTTGCAATACGGAACGTGACAGGATCCATTAGAGTACCAGTGTTATGAGAGGGAAGAGCTTGCAACCAAACTAAAATAAATACTGCTGGTTTTTATTGCACGTATATTTTGGAATACTTATTTCTTCTGAAATTACCTACTTACATCCAATTCTGTATCAATGATCTGTATCTGTCTCTCACAATTTGTGTTAAACTCTCCGCAATATGTTAATGTTAAAGATGAGTTTGGAGCAGTACCCTCCCTATCCTTTTTCATATTATTTAGAGAGTTATTTTTCAGTAGTACCTAAGGTTTTAGTTTTTAAGCTTATCTACTATTTATCGATTTGAGAGTTTCCGTAGAATTTACTATGACCTAAATATTAACAAACATACCCACTTAATGTACTTATGTCTACGCCCAGCTACTTTGGATTGACAAGACGGGATATAATTTGAAGATACAATTTGATAAATAAATTTAAATTTGATACAATTTGGAGATAAATGGAGTGTCAGAAAACGAGACCGAAAATCTACTGAACACAATTAAACAACTAGACACAGTCATATAACTCTCTATTGATAATGCGGACATACTTTCATGCTCCAGAGTCAGAAAGATGGATGAGTCTAACAACCATCATCATCATCATCATCAACCTATACTCGTCCACTGCTGGACGTAGGTCTCTCCCAAGACGCGCCATTGAGCTCGGTCTTCGGCTCTTCTCATCCAGTGTCTGCCAGCTACATTTCGCAGATCGTCGCCCCATCTCGCCGGAGGGCGTCCTACACTACGCTTGCCTAAACGTGGTCTCCACTCGAGTATTAGTTTGCTCCAACGATTGTCGGTTCTACGGCAAACATGGCCGGCCCACTGCCACTTCAGCCTGCTAATCCTCTGAGCTATGTCGAAAATTATGATCAATGATCGTATAACCCCAGAGCCAATCACTGTCGCCGGAATGCCTCTCGAAGTTGTGCAGGAGTATGTCTACCTCGGGCAGACCCTGCGTTTGGGTAGACACAACTTTGAGAAAGAGCTAAACCGGAGAATCCAGCTGGGCTGGGCTGCGTTTGGGAAACTCCGTCAAGTCTTCTCGTCGCAAAAATATGTGTGGACTAGGAATGGTCGCATATTCATCCGCAGAGATGACCAATCTCCTGCAAAGCAAGTCAAAAACTATGAGGCACTGGCTGATATGAACTCCATACTGATATGAAACCAGGCTCTGCGAAGTAAAAATGAAGAAGTATAGATCTCACTAAAACTCAATAATACTCTGCCAAGAATATTTAGATATGTGCAGTATACAAACAAACCCCAGTGACTATACAGACTTTGTTTCTCGTCATGGATAATATCAGTAGATAAAGTGACACAGTCAAGTGATATAAGTAGAGACTATAATTTGTTGCAGATTTTAATTTTGACCGGTCTACCTCTAGTGAAGGACACAAAAATTCAAACCCTAATAATAGTAAATATTATGTAGTTTATAAAATACTGTTCAAAGAACTGTAGATTTAGTGATAAGCAATTTTAGTGGTGTAACGGAGTGTGAAAATAAACTACCCCTCAGTAAGTTAGATCCTCATCACCCTGCATTAGATATTATAATTAATGTATGATATAAATGTAATGATACAAAAAATGTTAAAAGGGTAAAAATTTGCCACACATAATTTCAAAAAAGTTGATTATTCAAAAGTAACAAAAAACCAATAAATACTTTCATTCCTGTATGATTTAAAACCAATCTTGGCAGATTTTATCCAATTAACTGACTATTTGACACAAACAATAGCGTTCCTTTAATTTTGTTATCATGAATGTTATCATGAGCACTTATTACTCGTATATTGGAATCCAATCACACACTTAGTTATAAGTTGTTGCTTTTTTTTCCTTAAAAAATAAGTACTAAATTTTTTAAGACATATTTTACCTACATCAAATCTGTTTATGCCTGTAATGGTATATCACACTGTAGAATGTTATCCTATCCTATCCTACTAATATTATAAATGCGAAAGTTTAGATGTTTGGATGTTTAGATGTTTGTGTTTCAATCACGTCAAAACCACAGAACCAGCTTGGATGAAACTTGGCATATATATAGTTCGTAACCTGGATTGACATATAGGCTACTTTTTATCCCGAATAATTAACAGGATCTACAGGATAAAATGAACGAAAAGGATTAGCAGCGCCAATTGGCAAGAGGATTTCATTGTCATGTCATGTCACGTCAGTTTGACAGGGCGTAGTACTACCTCTTTGGTCTAACGACTAGCGTTTGACATTCCAGTAGGTTCGGTGTAATGAGGTATAATGTCAAGTTTCTCAACGAAGTATCCGCTCGGTACACGCACAGATAATATAATGTACACGGAAACTGTAGACGCGTACGAAGTCGCGGGTAACTACTAGTAAGTAATATTTTTCTCCTAAATAACAATTGTGAATATGCCATTGGTGTAACTAACTAAATAAATAAATATAAAGATCGCAGTAAAGCATTTTTCAGTTTAGTTTAGTATTCGATAACATTTACGAATTGCTTTCCGCGCATGTCATGACAACTCGATTCTTCTGTTTTGCACAGATAGACTATCCCCTTAAAGTGACGCTTACATCTACTTCGTTAAAAAAAATTTGCTCCCACTTGCAAAATGAGGAAAAAAATCCTAATAATTCCAACGATGTCAAGTAGTGACGACATCGAGTACCTATTTGAAAAACCTTTTCGCCCCATTTAGTAGAGTAAAGCAGTGAGGACCCTAAACCGAATCCAAAGATACCTTTCAAATAGGACTTGATGCATCCAAATCAAACAACAGAATGTGTTTTATAACAAGGTATTGTATTTATCTTATGATTTATGTGCTATTACCGCGCATAAAAAGTATAATTGTTCACGGAGTCTGCCCGCTTTATTAGTACATACATAGTACATACGTAGTTTATACATAGTAGGTAATTGATGTTATTAGTAATGCAAGTGTGTTTCTATATAAGCAACAAATGCAACAGTTCGTAGCAACTTAAAGTTTTGTATGCTCTTACTTAGTGAAATCACTAAATCATTTCATCTTAAAGAATTTTTTGTCAGAATTCTGTATGAATGCTGACAAGCCTATTATAATATATATTAAACCAAGGTAAGAAACATAAAAATATTATGTCGTTGTACCAAATTATCTATTCTGAAGAAGTAAGTAGGTACTCCTTTAGTTACGTGCGTAATGTGCGTGTGCTCACCATACTACAAGTAATTAAATAAAAAATTTAAAAAACCCCCGAAATGCCCCGAATCTTGGACCGATTTTCATCAAACATAGTTAAGAAAACTCCCGACTAATTCACCTTTCAAACAGAAAAAAAATCAAAATCGGTTCATCCGTTCAGGAGTTACGTTGCCATAGACAGGCCACACAAACACGTCAAACTTATAACACCCCGTCGTTTTTGCGTCGAGGTTTAAAAAAAGTATCTTTCAATTTTATTTGTTCTCCGATGTTGGTTTGTTTTATTCATTTTTCTCAACTCTATCTCATATACCACTAGGAGATACTAAAATATTTTGTTTAGCACAGTAATGTACAATCGGCGACTTTCACCAAAGCCTAGTTCGATTGCTCAAGAGCCACATATATGTGGTAAAACCTAACTGGTCTTTACGATTTAGGAACACGCCACCTCATTCTGGAAAATTAAAGATAGAATTCTAAGATAGCCAGATAAAGTACACGCGCGGAACACTGGACGGAGGAGGACACTTATAAAAAAGTGTAAAAAAATGTTAATGTTATGAATCCTGAAAGAGATATCAATATTTTTTTTTCTGAAAAAGGATACTTACATCTCACTGATACTTATCCCATCCCATTCTAGGATAGCTTTTTGAATACCCAGATCACCATAAACTGAAGAATTGAAACTTGAATGTACGTGGTGTGGTCCAAAGGCTAAATTCTATGTTCAATTTACGCAATGCACAAATATATTATTATACTAATCTACCTACTTCTTTTATGTAATTACTTACAGTCAGCTTATATAATTAAGATTACTTATATAAGTAAAGAGTCAAAAATATTAAATGATTGTTATGAAATTGAAAGAAAAATATTTATGAAAAACAGAATAAAAAGTGAATGTAATTCATGCATAGTTTGCTTATTTTTTTTTTTATTATTATAGTCAGCTGGTTAAGTATTTTCCTTCCATATTGCTCTCGATTTTAACGAGACATTAATGAGGTCCCTTCTCTCCAGCATCTTGCTTCGGTATGTGTATGCGCAACCTAACGTATCAGTGACGAAACACTCGAAGGGTTCATGAAGCTCCTCGCCTAGTTAAATAATCACTGCGCAATCCAAATATAAATTACTTTCCCTCCCTGACCTCCATTATATCTCGCTGAAGCTAGATAAAAAGAAGGTCAATGCTTTCGTCTTTCCTCCTATCTCAATGATATTTACATTTCATTAAAGTAGTTTTAAATATTTTAAAAAATAATCGTAATTTAGAAGATAAATTTCATTTTAGTATCCCGCGATAATAACACCCAACATTCACATAGCCCTGACTTCGCGCTAAGTTTTCATGTGTTGTGGACAAGTAACCACAAGTGCAACACCACAACACAACACTCAGACGAGAAACAAATATTTTCCAAAATCATAAACCAGCTAGTCACATACCTAAAAACCTGGTGTGCACGAGTAGAGTAAACAGCATAGTATCATAGTAGAGTACTGTATCCTGATCTATACCAATGTAGACAACAGTTTGTAGTCTTTACCAATCAAGCCTAGCCAATAAAGTCATTAAATTCCAAATTATGCATCTACTGCGGACTGTGAAAGCGATATTATTTATTCTGTTATTGTACCATTGAAGTACCAAGAGCAAGAAAGTGGAGAAAGCTTTTAATAACACTGTTAATTGACTTGGTATGCCTAATCATTCTTACATCATAATTATTGTTTAATCACGAATTCGCAATAGACATTTATTATCTTCCGCAAAACATTATCTTGGCATAGACATTGATTTATGAACTGGGTAATGTAAGTCGTGATGTGATGTTACCTCGTAAGAGATCTATGGCCCATTCAAATGGACTATCTGATCAATTTGTTGCAATGGGTGTGCCAATCTAGACTTCTATTGATGCCCAGACACTGATAGATCGGTTTGAGTATAACCCTATATGTGTATTGTATTGTAAACAAAATATTAGGTAGGGAGCTATTTATGGCGGGATGTTAGAAGATAATTTTAAACTACTGCGGTTTATTTGTTATTTAAAGCTTTCACGAAACTTTTTTTAACATAAGCTAATATTAATAAATAAGTAGCTTATGAGTAATTAATTTAATTATTAGATATAGTTCATAGAATTTTCTTTCAAAACTTAAAGAGAGCCTATGACAGTGGTTATCATGAACTTCAGCCAAGAGGAATTCTTTGAAAAATTTAATAATGAATTTTATGATAAAAGCTGAGACTGACTCAGTGAACTTATATAAGGCTAGGTACGGTACTCTCACAAGTAGGAACTGATTAGTTACGTTGGTATTACGCTATAACTTACCATTAAAACTTAACTTCCTCGTTACATCTTTGTAATTATTAAAATGCAATGGTTCTGTATCTTCCTCGGAAGTCTTGTAACTAGTATAATCATCTCGATTTTTATATTTTTCTGAAACACCGGGGTTTTGTTTCAAAGTATTCCAATTATTGTTTTCATTGTTGTACTTGCTGGTTATATCGGCGAAGATCATTGATGGCGCTGACCACTGTATGAACCACTGATGCGACACTGCCATGGTTGCATAACTTTTCTCATTTCACTTTAGCTGAAGTTTTAGTCACTGGGTGTGGAAGAGAAGTAATGAAAACGTTAAGGAAACCGTTGGTTGTCCGTATAGCAGCAAATGCGTTAGCACAAGCTGGACTCTAGAATTTGTCTGCGCGTGGACGCGCGCTGATATCAAGTTGCCCTTTCTACGAGTATATGGAACTCGGCCCCTCTTATAATGGCAGCTTCTTTTTACGCTGAAAGATTTTGTAAGCTTTTCGTTTATACATAATAAACTAAGTAATCAAGATATTTTAGAATTCTTTCGTTTCTTTTACTTGATGCCAAATGATGATGCGTTCAACCCAAGAAAAAACACTACATCAATTTACTTTTAAAATTATATAAACAATGGTACTCAGAAGCAAACACGGTACAGGGTTCTAATTTTTGGCTGTCTGTATAAAGCGCTTCGTGTAAATAGTGTCGTTACCATACTTCTGGTGGTCCAAAGATAGAATGAGAATGAGGGAATTAAACCAATTTTGAATGTTTTCAAGAGGAGAGTGAATAGGTTTCTTCTAGGCAAATGTGCTACATCGTCGACCGCATCGTCACTTATCACCAGGTGAGATTGCAGTCAAACGCTTGTCTATAATGTATTAAAAAAAACCAAAGAGTTACAGCGCACTTTAAAATTGCCTTTGAGATAAGACTAATACCACATCGTCGTTAACTATAAGTTTGGGGTTTGTCTGTCAGTGTTTATTTAGAATCGAGTGAATATATCACTTGTGGCAGTAATTTGAATTCCTGTAGCACCATTTTGATTCATAAAAACATTTAAAAAAAATTAGACTGCAATTGAATTATCTAATACTTAGCAGTCTGTTACTAACAGGCACCGTATAAATTGTTGATGCTTTTAGCCATTACAAGTCACATTGTTTATTTTATGCCTGGTAGATTCCGTAATAGATGTGTGACTCGCTTAAATATTAACCTAAATCTTTCACCCAATCACGACCAACCAAATCGTTATTGTTCAATTTTATTGCGCCCATTAGCTAGTTTTCTCTACCATTTCTAGTTCAATTCAAAATGCACGCACAATATATCGTGCTGCTCTCAACCTTAGGTAGTATTTTAGCTATTTATCCATACTTTGATACGCAAGACTTTATTTATAATGTGCCAAAAGTTTTTCGAATTTCGATCACTCTTGATAAATTATTAGAGTACTATGAAAAGAAGCCTTCGAAGGATCCAGAGTGGTACATTGCGTTGGGGACGGCAAGAGGTAAAGCTTTTCAGATTTTCTAGTCTCAGTCTAGTCTCTTTTTTTTGGCTTCACCCCGAAGGCCGTGACTGTGTAAAATATCCTATGAAAACCTTTTGACTCTATACCTCTCCCATTGATGTTCCCAGGGCAACTGGAGTATACGATAAATGAACTGGACAAGTCCATTCCGGCCAAGCTGAAAGAGAACCTGCAGAATATCACGAGGCGAATGGATCGCATCAGCAACAGCACGGACTTCGCCAGTTTGGTGTTCAGAACCAAAGATTATGAATATGGTAATTTGATATTTAAAAGTATGTATTTATAGATATTCAAATAGTTATCTATTTTTCCAACTCTATAAATCTTCAAACTGCTTTAGTGTTACTTCTCAGAAATCAACGAAAACGGTCGATTAATTAAAAAAAAATTTAATAAGCTAGTTCGCCTCCTGCGTCTGCGTGAGCATCGCAATCTGAAATAATCAGATTCATTTAAAGTGCACCAAATTTAGGCTTGTTTAGGATTTATTGACGTTTAATTGATTAATTATTCAATCCTATAGTGTGAATCATTTTAAATAATCACGTTATTAAGCAACCGTTTGTATACATAAATGTTATATGTATTTTTTGGTAAGTAGTCCCGGATATCAAAATAGCTATATATTACAAAATTTACAAAGAATATATATGAAGGTTAATATGCGATATCTTGGAAAGGCTATCTGCCCCATAAACCATCATTTTGTAAAACTTTGGATCAGATTAAAACGGTTTGTTAGCTCGTATTCAGATAAATTTGAATGCGCAAAATGCGAGGTCTTTTCTTCGTTTCATAAACACGCCGTAGTTGTTATGTTGTAATCTTTATTACCGATACAGTTAAGTACCAACCATAATGGTGCACACAAAGTGTTTTTACACTAACAACGTATTTTCAAGAAAATTGCGCTCGATAACTTTCGCCTGATGACATGGAAAAAATAATACGTGCACTTTACCGGCTTTACTGAACTCTATGATAGTTTATTTCGTTAGGATAAAATAGTTTTTTATTTGCAGTGGCAAAAGCTATATTCGAAAACATGGATGTCTTATCGGCAGTGTTAGAGCCAATTACTATTGGCACAGTGGGGACACAGAAGCCGTATCGATTTACCTTTGAGCAATACGTACAAGAAGCAAGGACAAAGATGCCTACAAGAAAAGCTGCAGGTATGAAAATCCTGCCTTAAAATTCTAACTTTGATCCATGAACTGTAAGCACAGCATATATTGTACGAGTATACGTAGCTCGTTTAACTAGGTACTTGATAATAATTATTCAAATAAAATTTTACGATATGTAATGAATGTACATACTCTAATAGGGACATGTTATCAATTAATGTTGGCTATTTGAAGGTCATATTGGACGATGACCAAATAGTAGTAAGCTGAGGTGAAAGTCCGTTAACCTAGTTCTATTTTCTCAAGATCATTGGTTTCAGATGCGTGTACAATGCAGCTGCTGATATCGGCGATGGAGGTTCAGACGACGCAGGCCGACGGTGCTTGCGAGGTGACTCCAGAATGCTCGGTTCAGATCATCAAAGGATCAGGACTCGCTTTCCAGCAGACAAGTCGTATGAGGGCCGCAGTGTTATCGAAAATATTCGATTGCATGGACGGTGTCGACCTTTCAGCACATATCTACAAACTATGCATTCAGATTTATAAAGAAACTAAGTCGCTCGAAGCTTGGGATCATCCAGCGGGGACGAAGACTTTGTTTATGCAACAGAGTAAGTGGTATATAAAAACTCATCATCTGAATACTAGACACATCTAGATTGATCATTATCTACCATTACCGGCTATCGAGCGATTCGATTGATTTTTATAAAAAAAGAAAAGTGCTCTTCACGCCGTATTTAGCAAAGTAACTACCACAGTACGGTTAACAAAAAAATCGAATTAAATAAATAAGACTGATTTTATTAATTTAATTTAAAAAAATCATCATTTTGAGAATCTATGGAGGAGGCCTATGTCCAGCGATGGACTTTTAGGGATATTAAGAGCGTACTAGGAACTTTTCTCTCTGCAGCTAATTTAACTCTCACATTACGTCTACGGACGGGGTTGTATGAAAGTAATAAGTTTCTGAGGAACTTAGTCGCTCGTGGGCACCGGTTCTATCAAACTGATATGACTTATCGTTTATGATATTAATGGTTTTATTTTGAAATGAAGTTAATTATGTTAAGAAATATAAATAGAAATAATGTTAATTTATTAACCAAGAAACTTAGGACTAAAAAAAAATACAGTATTTACAATATTTACAAAAAACATTTGAACTATCTCCAGACCGTTGCAAATATTTATAAATAAACGATTTTTTAGAATCAGCTTTTGATGCTGATAGTACGCTACCGCCACAGATTATAGAAAAGTACAGATGTAATGTATAGCCATTTTTGTGTCACAGTTAGAAGTGCACCATAATGGAGTACTTTGTGTCATTCAGTCTCTGGCCATTGACACCTCCAATGCCAAACATATTTTTATACAATTATGCCGGCGTGTGTGGTTCCCACTTGCAAAAATTGGCCTGGGTCTAAAAACAAAGTAGATGGGATAACATACATCACATTTGGGTCTCTATTTGATAAGGAATCGTCTTGGAATCATCAATTTAAAGAAAAATTACCATCAATTCAATAATGTTGCAAACAACATCAACATTTTTTCCCAACAAAATTTATATTAATCTTTATGACTACACATCATTAGGCATAGGTATTTCAATAGGTATTTTTGATCATAGAGCGCTAAATTTGTTATTTTGGAAAAATATTTGTGTAATTTTAGGTTTCTTGTTGACATACTCAGACGAGAACAATGGAGAAAAATCATTCAAAAAACACGTCCTGAGTCTTTCCTTAATTCTTTTAAAATGTATAAATATCTATTTCAGTACCTCCTTAGTACCTACTTAGGTACGTTAGGTTATTTCAGTACCTACTTAGGTACGTCAGCAGCATTTACAAAAAAAATTACCCCAAAAAATTGGGAAATAGTTTTGTAGGTGCAACATAGGGCTGCGCGAACATCATGCGCACGGGAACATTTTTATAGCATTTTGGTGACAAAATCCTGCATACAAATTATGTCAAATGCGGCTTCTAGTGTTTTCTATATTCTAAGGCTACCGCTAACGTCACGTTACAACTCTCTTAAATTTGAATCGTTTAAACATAATAATATATTTGCCTCTACCAAGCATGCTCTACTTTTTGTATGCGAAAGAAGTGACTAAACAAACATGTTATTGATATATGTTGAATGATACCTATTACCTATGCCTTCACTGTTCGTTCACCAACAACTTCTTCGCGATCTTACAATGGTCCTTATTTATGTTTTTAGCGCTTTATAATTTGCCAATGTACTTGATTCCAGTACTGTATTGCGCATCTCAAGGCTTCGGAGAGTTCATAAAACCCCGTTGGATGAACAGGATCATGGCGTGGCAGGAGCCCAAGGGGTGCTACGCAGACGACCGTCAGCCTTTTCTCAAACTGACGGGTTATGTATCCATTGCAGCTGCTTCTCCAGATCAGAAAGAAAAGGAGGTTTGTTGTCCCGTTTTTTGTTTTCTTTCTTTCGATGCCTTCAAAACACTTTAGTACTTTCTACTTAGCTACTCTACTGTAAATATTAAGGTATGCGTGCTTGGTCTTGGTTGTCCCGCTGCTCTTAGCTTCACCCATGATCCTATGCCTATGTATTTCGATTCTCCTTTATAATCCCAAACTTTGAACTACGCTGGCACCTACTTATTTAATTTTAAGATTCTGAAACAAGCATTTAGCAATATACGTTTAGATCTTATTTAATTATTTAGACATTGGACTATTTCCATTTAATTATTTTAGTATTCAGACAGTGCATGTGCTTACACAGTTATGTGATGTAAATGTTAGTTTATTTTTAGAATCTGTTTGGCAACGAAATCTATCTAGAATATAAAAAAATCCGTTTCGTAATAATGGATTTCGTTTTGTGTGTTTCCTAATCTATTGATTGATATGTACGATCATTACCTCCCGGGCTTGCAACGTCATACCTCTGCCATTTAGTGTAATGTAATGGACACGTAATGGTTTTTTTTTCACAGTTTGTTTTATTAAATGAAACAAACTATCGTTTATGACGCAATACTACATTAAATGCTAAGTACTTTTTGAGCAGAACTTTTCCAAATAGTTCGTTGTTAGCAAAACATCGTTATCATTAATTTCTATCAAACCCTGACCTAGCTTCAAGCTAGTCATTAGTAAATCCGAGACGCAATCCACCCGCTGCCAAAAAAAATTGCAATTATTGTTTTTTATTTAGAACTGTATCAATATTTATTGCAAAATTCATCACTGTTTTTGGTTACATATTCGAAACGTTAGCGGTATGTTCATTCCATTTTAGAGAAGGTATCCATGAATTGACGAAGACATTAATATAAGTAAATGTGCTTCGGCTCTACCATTGCTAAACCCTGTCAGATATCATTAAGCAGCCTAAAAGCTCTGTCACTGAATATGAATATGAGCTCATGTACTCTTTATATCCATATGGAGCTACGTATAATAGGCCAACCTCAGAGTCTAAATGTGGAAACGGGAGTCCGATAAATAAATAAAATATCCATATGGAGATCAGTAACTAGCTCAACAAGAGAGTATTTTAGTTTACAACAAGCAAGTTTAAATTCTCATTAGGTAAAACGATAAACGTAAAACTGAACTTAGGTACTGTTTAATGTTCTGTGTGTATTGGCCATAGGAGGAGTACCGAGTGAAGAAGACTGCGTCTTCCGAAGGTGGCACCTGCAACTCGCTCTCTTCAGCGATGGCTCTCGGCTCCCTGGTCATGTACGTCAGAGCTCTACTCGAGACAGACCAAGCTTTTCAGTACGATGTCATGGGCTGACCAAGATGACACTGTGTGTTCATCAGTGTGGAAATAAAATGATTGTGGTTATTATTAAGTAGTCTTTGTATAAATATTTTAAAATTGTTTTTAAGTATGTCATCCCGAGTTCTGAGGGGATGAAGAAGTGTGCCTTTTTCTATTTAGAGATTGGAAGTGATTACAGTATAAGCAAGCACTGATAGTATACCTAATACTAGTGGTATATGGTACTAGCACCATAAAAACTAAGGTAGGATTGGCTAAGTATGCTTACTAAAACATGCATAAACAACTTAAAAAGTCTGAAATTTATATGAAAACTCTTTGGTTATAGTGATATTAAAAACTACTTCAAACTATTTAGTTGTACTGTACCTATAGTTCTCACTGTCTACAACCACTACGTTTGTTTCTCTTGTCAAAATTTTCTAGGTAGGTAGGTTTATTTCTTTTTGACAAAATTCGTATAATTTATCAGAGAATTATGGCATGGCGCCTTTCAAGTAAAATCTTTGCCGTAGAACATAAAAAACAAATACTCATTGACAAGAGCCGCAAAATAACTGTGTTTGACAGCGGAATTTTAATTGAATTTCAACAGAATCGTCATAGCTTTCGATTGTATTTTTCATCCAAATGCTTCGTTTATTTACTAAAAGAATGTTCATTGGAGGAACACGACTGAAAAGCACTAGTAGTGGTACCACGTTGGCCAACAAACCCCCGATATCTGTGTTTGGTATGTATCTAAATAATACCTATTTCTATAATCTCAGCTAATAACCAACAAACTTAGCTTTTCGAAACGACCTATGTGGATACCAAAACAAAAATTATAAGCTTATGACTAGGTATTCTGTGCTTGTAAATTTGAGGACCTTGTGGTTTGAATAAAGCAATAACATTTTGATTTTATAGCATTTACTTCTGTATCAGGTGGTATAGGACATTAGGGATTCTGTGATAGGACCTACACTTACCACTCTTAACAACTAGACGAGTAGGTATTCAAACTAGTAATAAGTAAACTAGCTCAATAACTTCACGAGCAAGTTGGTACAAATAACGCGATGACATTTATTTCAGGCGTTGAAGGGAGGTATGTCTCAGCACTATACAGCGCAGCCTCCCAAATGAAGCAATTAGATGAGGTAGAGAAACATCTGCGTGAATTACAGAAAATTCTCGTAAAACCGAAAATCATTGACTTTGTAGAGACAAGTCTGATCTCCCGCGCTAATAAGGCTAAGCTAATGCTCGACGTAGGAAAAGCAGCAGGTAAAATCAAACAATATACCTAACTAAGTAGTACTTATCCAGTATATTAAACTATCGTCAGCAACCTGTTCTTATACATTTTATTGAATTTGTAGGAATGCCACAAAGTGCATCTAATTTCCTGGCTTTGGTGGCTGAAAATGGCCGCCTTAAGATGCTACGCAAAATGATCACCATGTTCCTCGCAGTAATGGTGGCGCATAGAAACGAGGCTCTTTGCGAAGTGATAACCGCCAAACCTCTTGATGATGGCAGCCGGAAGGCTCTGATGGATGCCTTGAAAAAGTTTGTCAAAGAAGGTAAAAATATCACACTTACTGAAAAAGTTGACACTTCCATCATCGGCGGCATGATAGTGGGCGTCGAAGATAAACATATTGATATGAGCATTGCAAGAAAAATTCAAATGTACACGGACATCTTACAACGGTCAATATAATTTATTTAAACATGTAGGTAATTCTACATAATATTATTTACTTATAAAATAGCATTGTATTTATTTTTAATTATGGCCGATACTGCGAAAATCCTCTGAGCAATCGTTCAGACATGGCATTTATTTCTACAGATATGCAACTGCGCCATATCTGTATAGAGAACGCTGCGCATTTTGCTCGACAAGGTCCGCATGGTATTGTGGGCGATTGGCGTTTGGGGAAGGCTGCCTTCTGCACGGCGAGTTCGCCATCAGGATAGGGATCTTTTCAGCGTGAATTCTGAAGTTTACTCTATCGGAACTAAGACTACCAGTCATAACTCTTTGGAAACTTGACGTGAGGACCCACAATTCCTGTTCTCCTTTGAGGTTGTTGACAACCTTGACTCCACTCGCGAACTGTAGAGTTTCTTGATCTACGGCTACTTCGTGGAAGTTGCGTTGAGAGAACTCAGTTTCGGTATTCCAGCACCAGATGCTTGGGGGCTCCATTAAACCGAAGTACATGATGCCGTCGCGGTCCACTGCTTGTGACGCCGATTGGGATGTACGTTTCTCAGCGAACATCTGAAATAAATACAGATAAATATAATTTACTGCTGCTCTGCACATTACCGACCAACTATGAGCATGTATGAGCTACTAATATTAAGGGTCCCATTCCCATATAAGAACTTCTTTGTTGCTTACGTGGACTTCATTAGGATCCAAGTTGGTATTACTGATATGCGTATCATTCCTCAGTATTTTCGTGAACATGACGTTCTCAGTGACTGAAGCGAGGGCGTGGAAGTACAAATAACGGTCGCGGCCTTCCCGGTAGGGGGATAGAGCCATACCGAGTACTCCATCCATTAAGTCAAAGCTTTCCCCTGGAAATAAAGAGGACGGTATAAACAGACATTTTTTGAACACATTGCCCAAATAACTACCTAGTACAAACAAAAAAAATCACTCTTGAAAACTAAAGGCAAAGGGTTCCGTTTTACCAACTTTATAAATTTTTGTGTAATACCATCAATAGTGAAAGTGCCATGGCTAGGCCACGGGAAGAAGAAACGGTGGCTGACTCGCCACGAGCGGCTCCTGGCAACGTCTATTACCAGTACACCGTAGCCAGAGACGTCTGCTGCGTAAACGTATGTGTCTGTGCAGTCCCCTCTTACGTCTACTATCTGAAAAATATAGATATATTTTAGTCTTTAGGAAAAGGCTTATAACGCGGTCTGAGTCTGATAAAATAAATAGCCTTCTAGCTCGTGTCACTCAAATAAAAATAACCTTATACGCCTATCCAAGTTTCGTCCAAGTCGATCCAACTGTTACCTACGTCGTCATTGAGTCACAAATTACATCAAACTTTTAGTTATGAACTTTTATAGGTAAGATAATTTTTTATAGCCGCACGAAGCTCACGCCTAGCCTACTTTTATTCTATGCCTATATTAACTACTTAGGCACCTAGTTACCAAGCGCTACATTACAACTAAACAGATTAAAAGTTGACGAATAGAATGGCAAAATGGCAGCTAGAATCACCTAGTTATATAAGACGATTCGAAATGATCCTTGTGATTTTATTGAATAAAGAGATTTTGACTTTGACTTTGACTTTGAAAATCTGTTAAGCTGAAACGGTATAGTTCTTCAGCTGGATCGCAATGCAATGAGGTTGTGAACTTTTAAAGAGCATTTGTATTAACAGTTGCCCTTATGGATAGCTCTAGAGAAGGACCTCAATGATGACAACATGCCAATTGCGATACGATCAGGGCAACCACCGCTAGTAAACCAACTTTTACGATACCACACATACAATTATCGCATTCGAAAGCAATACTAGTAAAGTATGCACTTTGTATTGGGAAAATACCGATGACTCAGAGGAATATTTAATCGAGGCCAGTAACCGACATTGCTAAGACCACAATTCCTTATGTGGTACCTATTTCATTGCCAAAATAAAAGTACTCATCTCCTAGATGTAAAAAATACAAAAAGTCGGCAATGCGCAACCCAACCAAGTTCATGAATTTGAAAAAAATGACATAGTGTAATAAGTTATAATATTAGGCTAGTTACAGATACAGTTAACATTCAGCTACAACTACTGCCAATAGGTACATCTATTGTTATTTTGACTAGGTCTATGTGACCTACATAAACGAGAGTAGATTTTTATAAATTCTTTAGTCCATTCAAAAAAACTTCTTCAGATTTTCAGAGCTGGGATAAGTATGCCTACCTTCGAATTCATAAACGACGTAGATACTCTTCTAGAGGCGAATTTAGGCGCTGTGGACCTGTTCCTGTTCTGTGTCCTGTTTAGTGTCTGTTTATGAGTTCGAGGTTTAATTTATTGAGATTTGAGGGACTTACTGGAGTGATGAATAGCGAAGCGTCCTTATAGCTCGATGCGTTAATCACGTGTCTGTAAATAAGTCTATCCGTAAGCAAATCAAACGCCAGCAGCTGCGGCGAGCACATTGCTTTGTCACCGATCTTTCCCGTGTCCATCACCCAAAGCCGGTCGCATTCGTCTATCTGAAAAGAAATATGAAAGGATTTAGGCTCACAATTGTTGTGATCAGCATTCACAAGTCTTCTGATATATCAAACGTATTTTCATATGATTTAAGTAAGTACCTATTTCATTCTTTACCTAAAGTACATGCTGATTTACACAAACAAGCTATGTATGTTTTATTTATTATTACTAGCTTCCGCCCTCGACTTCGTTCGCGTCCCGTTTAATTCTGTTGATTTTTTGGATAAAAAGTAGGTAGCCTGTGTGTTAATCCAGGTAACGAACTATATTATATATATATATATATTTGGATGAAACTAAGAATATTCTTAGTTTCATCCAAATCGGACCAGTAGTTGCGGCGCGGCGTGATTAAAATACAAACATCCAAACATCTAAACTTTGATATTTATCCTTAGTAGGATTATCTACACATTTTGCAGATAGTAAAGTATAAAGTTTGGTAAGTGTCATCATTGCTAATAGGTAGATAGCACGCAAATAGTTCTCGTAACTATACAATTGCTTCCTTATTAGGTACTTTTATATTTTTTTTGCAACCATAATTAGCTCATTGTCTAAGTGGCTAAGTATTTATATCTATGACAAGTTTTCTTGGTAACGCAAATTGTGTGAGCCTTGTAGATCAGTATATCCGGCAATGTTTGTCTTCATTATCTAAATATCCAATACCAAGTCAAGAATCGTCATACAGGGAAAATAATAAAAAAATTAACAAGCTCATGGCTAGTTCAAGGCACGAACTAAATATTAGTAGATGCATCATAGGTAAATACGGGCGGCTGTACTCAGAACTTGTGAGCAGCATAGAAGAGGGCTGAGACAAATAGGCACCAGTCCGTGTTATATTCAAAAACTTCAGCTTTTGCTTCTAGTGAATGATTTCAAATGAAAATAAATGCAAAACTAGTTTTGCTTTGATTGATTTTAATTTGATTTGATTTATAAGTTAATGTCATAGTAAGAACACCAGTTTTGATTGTATTACATAAAACTTGTAACACTACAGCATGATTTTCTATAAACAAGTCATGATATCATCCTTTAGCTATCTATAAAAGTTAATAGCATTACCTGTTCGACAACTTTAATCTTAAAAACCATCAAAATCTTCGTGTTCATTAACAAAATTGTTTTTAAATACTTACAGCAACCCTGAAAACTGATGTCAAGCCTTGGCAATTTTTACCCTGATCAGCGTGCCAGCTGTAGTCAGGATAAGCTGAGATGCGTCCTTGAATGTCAACCGTACCCAAAGTTATCGGCCTTCCTACGTCGAATCTCGGTACGGTAACGAAAATTCGAGATGGGGCACCTGCCAAACAAGTTATAAGTTTTAAAAGTTTTTCAAAAAAAAATTAAAAACTTGGGCATGTTCTGTATAACAAGTAGGTACATTTTAAAAGTTCAAATATTAACGGTGTTGTAAAAAAAATCGAGATCACCTGTCGAACAAGTGATACTTGAGAGTACATTATACTTGAGTACCTATAATGGTACAGATTTTTGAACAAAAAATTAAAAAAAAAACTGATTGTGGTTGTGTACAGAAAGTAGATAAAAGCTCAAAGCATAATTCATTATTATTGTATTCGTAGATGATCTACCGTAATGTATCCATCACACCCACTTAGTTTTTCCCCGGCCGGCTATAATATAATACGAAGCTATACCAAAGATTTAACGATGTGTATGCTAATTTTTAGTTAAACATCATTTAAAAGTAAGTATCTATCTATAAATTATTATATGGTAGCTGGTTATAGTTTTTTAGAGGTTCAATCAACTCCACCCCAGAATGACCCTTCTGAACTCTACATTTTATTTTACTAAAAATAGTATTTGCCTATCGGGACCGGTTTTATTCAAGGTCAGATGCGTTCTTTTCTAATAAATACCTTTTCTATGATGAACATCGACATCGATAGGCACGGAGTTCCCCGGCACATAATATCCATTTTGCCTGGAGATCTGTTCTGCCTCCTGACTGGGAAAGTTGAACTCTAGTTCAGGCCATTGTCTGACCACGCGGAGGTTGCTGACGGCGCTGTATCCAGGCCAGCAGCATGCCAAGCAGAAAGACAGCAGGTAGAACCTCTCTAAACCCTGCGACATCTCCAGCTTAAATTGATCCAGTTGTTGTGGATCTGGAAAGATATAATAGATCAATGCAAGCCGCTATTTATATCGACACAGTGGTTTTTAGAATTTTCTTGTACGTAGAATCCGATATCCTACATACATGTGGTGCTGGTAATTTCTTTTTTTTTTGTAAATTTAGTAATAGCCACATCTAATTATGGTTTGTGATTTTAGGGTACAATATTTAAGTTAATCTCTAACTAATTTGTAAGAGTAAAATAAATAAAAAAAATTCATCAAACGTACGAGTAATCAGATTTTTTTGTGAGTTTTCATCTTATTTAATTCGTCAGTGATAATTTGAGTATTTTCGTAAATCAAACTGAATTACCGTATTGATTGAGTAGAGATCCACAGTGCCATGCTTGCTGCTCACTCAGATACACTGTATCTCCTCCGTACATGGTTAAAATAAAAACACTTCACTACGAAGACTGCTACTACAACTCGGACCTAAATATGTTATGAATTTTAATTTTTTTATCTCATACTTTTATACAATGCCCTAGTTAATCCATAACTACGCTAATATTCATGCAAATTCGAGGTGCAAGTCGTGTTGAAAACATCAGCATTTTTAGAAGTTATTATATTTATAAGCTAGCTAAACAAAAGTATGTGTTGCACCTGAGCGGCCAAATCACAAATAAAAAAATGTAAACAAAACCACACACACCTTATTTGGAATAAAACATATACCTACTTTGAAATAATTTTTTAAAATATTTAACTTATTTAGTATATGGCCTTATTATATTTATTGACGCCATTTGGTGGTATCTGGTAGCCTTGGATAAGAGAAGTGAATAGAATCTTAATAGAATCTTCTCATCTTCAAAGAAAGTTATGACTTCACACGACCCCTAACGGTTTCAAACAACAAACAGGTTCGGGTAGGACCTAATGAATATTTAAGCGGTTTCAAAATTATGGAAAGTAAAAAGTAATAACGATATCTTTGAGCAGGCCATTTACATCTAATCTAGATAATTAATACAACGTCAGGGGCCACTTTTTTATTCATGCCCTGATGAACAGTACCTACGAATGAATGGAAAACCATAGTACCTGGAATATTATTTCAATGGAGTAGGCTTGCCCATCACCTATACTATCCTCTCAATCTAGTCAGCTTTATCCACTGGAAAGACAGGTAAATACGTGCGGAGCTGACTAAGGCGAGAGTTTCCTCACGATGTTTTCCTTCACCGTTTGAGAGCACTAAGCCTAGTTGTACTAAGCATCTATGTAATATAGATGGATAAGGATATGTTTTTTTCAATTGTCTTTCAATAGTTGTGATATTCATTGGAAGAAATACCAAAAGTTCAATGACCGTTAAACAAAAATAATGAACACATAGCGCATATCTCAAAATCAATGTCACTGTGTAATTATCAAACAACACTCTGTAAACCTGCCCAAAACCACAGATTTTAATATTATCATATTTCTACATACGCCATAATGGTTGAACCGATTTTAATAAAACTTGGAATAAGAAGAGCTATACATACTACTTAGCTTTGTTCAACGTAAGCGAAACTAAGAAAAGGTTAAAATGATCTCTGAAAAAAGGAAGTTATCTTACGCACTCGTATTACATATGCCTTGGCCAATTAATTTATTTTATAACTAATCAGGCAATTTGAAGTAGTTTAGAAATATTATTTTCGTATCACAAAATACAAAAAATAATTTAACAATCGTATGTTAAACGCGCACTTCGTATTTATTTTCAATGACTAAAGACCCAAAGGGGTTTATTGAGACTGAAAACGTTTCCTCTTATCTATCGGTCACAAGGAAAATTGCAACATGAGCCTAGAAATAGCGGAAAGGCAATGACTTGTACGATTGCATCTTTATGCATTATTATCTTGTTCCTGATAATAATTGTATTCTTGTGTTGTGTAAGTATTGTATATTATCATGCAATGGTACCTAACCTATCCTGTAAGCATCAGCTACCTACGAACATAAGCAGGATATTTTCATAGAATATACAAGTACTTAATTTCTATAAGAGTGGGATTCGAACCCGCAACCTTCCCCTTGATGCATTTTTTACCAATTACGCTACTGACTCATAATTAAAACCCAAACTGAAATTTTAAGTACTCGACAAATAACTTACTAAACCATCAGTTCAACTAAAATAAAACAAATATTTAAAAAAAAAATCGTACGCAGTTGTTCGAGATTTTTAATACGATTGCCAGCAACCATGCATCGTAAAGACTCGAAAATGAGGCTTATTCCAGAGTGTTCCCTTGCGGATTTCTGGACTTTTTGTCCAGAAATCCCCTTAGCGTGCCCTGCGACTGCCGGTAGGGGATTTTTGGACACAAAGTCCAGAAATCCACTGATGGGTTCATTCACACTGTTAATACGTCCGTTCCGCAGCTTCACTTGGCGCATGACAAAAGACCCACCATTACTGGTTTTTTTTTTACAAAATACTGGTTTTGTAGTCAAGTATTTTCATAGCCAATGTTGTCTCCAACTTTTTACAGGTTGATAAATATAACATCTTTACTCAGCTGTAGAGTTTGTATTTTTTGTCAATATTATAAGATATCTTACCTCGTTGGCCTTTATACCTTTAGGGTATTCTGACGTCTGTCTGTTTCATAAAAAATCAATGTTATTTTAAAACTCAGAATATAAAATAATCTGAGAATTACAATACCTAGTATTTTTTTAATGGACATGCTCATGCTGAACATCACCTAAATTATGTTAAAATCTCCATACCAGAGGGACTACTTACTAGCACAGAAGGCTCTACCATGCTCTACTGTTGGCAACCATTGGCAGGAGAGGTTAAACCTACAATAGTTTTGAAATTGGTAGCTTACCCGAATCCACCACCCCGTTTAAGTAATCCTCTACATTTTTTGTTGTCACAGCGTTTTCAGCCCACTTTTCACAGAATTTTCTAGATCGCATGATTCTTTGGCCTATTCATAAAATAAAAAGTTGAAACTAGTACCACCATGAATTCACTGGACATTATACGCAAATTATTCAGCATTGAATCTGTGCTCTGGTCGATTTCAAATCTTTGCGTAATCAGGTAGTCTAAAGTACGCAACGCGACAATGTGCAAGTTTATTGAGTGAGATGCTACTTTTTTTGCAATGTAAACGTGACGTAGGTACTTAGTTTTTTTGTCATTGTTTATGCCGGTAATTTTACTAGTGGGAACTTACAGCCACCAGTATAGAACACTTTAGGATCTACATAATAATACTCTAAAAACTCAAAATAGAGTCGTTATTTTGTTACCATAGTAGGTAATTTTTTTATTTTATTTTTCAGTCCGGCTTACCGTCTCACTATCAGGCCTTCTCCTTCCATACGCCTTTTTTCCCCTTCCTCCTATCCTAGTTTTATATTATTTATTGAAACAAATATCAAAGAGCGACTTGCGTGATATTTTGTATGAAAACCCGATTAGCGGGAGACTTTTGCAAACGATCTCCATACAAAAACTGCAAGTTGCTGGATTCTTACTTTTCGAAAATCAAGAAGATACCTATTACAATTGCATCGCTATTACATGCTAATAATTATGTTATGACGCCAACTCCTCTCTATATACGTCACATACAATAGAGTCATAGTACTCATAAAACAAGTTGATACTCAATTCGCCAAAATTTTGCATACATTATTCGAACTATTATTACCTACCTACCAGGGGCCTTATGTTCAGTTCGGCAGAGATTTCACTTTAATAAGGATGGCATCATATCTCGACCGAAAACTTGTTTTTTCTTCTCTTATATATGGCCTCTGTCCGTCATTTCAACAAACAATTTTGCCAGTGTCAAGTGAATTATTTGAAATAAGTTGTCAAGTCGAGTCATACGTCAAGTCGTTTGTATTGAAGACAAAATGGTAGATTTTCCCTTCAAAATTTGGAAACGAATTCCATCAAATAATAAGAACACATAATATTGTAGTGCGTCTGAGATGTTCGCTAACGCGCGCACTGATGGTTTTGCTGCGATAATGCGTAAGCAAATCGCATCGATCATTCATGAGCAGAGATGGGCACTTACCCGGTAAATACCCGATCATCGGGTATATACCCATTTATACCCATTTTTACCTACCCATTTTGAATTTATACCGGGTATTAATTCAAAAACACTTTTTTAACATTGAGGTTTAGTTTTAGTAGGAAATTCATGTTTTTATTGGTTAGTATTCGTTCTGATTTATAATGATTTCGTATTAAAAGTAAAATAAACCAGAAAACAGAAATTAAACCAGCTAGGTAACTATTCAAATTATCGATTTTTGATGAGGTTTAACTATATAAAGTAGTTGTTCTGTGAAAAAAATTGACCTCACGAGCCTTTATGACCATTAATTTTTAATTTCCTCTCTTTTCCCCCTTCCACTACCCCTTTTGGGAAATATTTTTACATCAATTTGTCTAAAATGAAGTCTTTAGTGTGCTTCTCAAATTGAAATCCGTCGATTCCTCTTCCCCTTTTCTCCCCTACTTTCCCCCCAATTAAAAAACGCGGTCGATTAACAAATTTAATAAATCAAGGAACTAGTGTGCCGATATTCGTCCAAATCGGTCGATAAATGCGACCTGTAGGCGAGAACTGACAGACCGACGGACAAAAGCATTTTTGGCCAATCCCGAAACTGAGACGCTCGTTATACTCGTGGCAGACTGTGCGGGGCCCCTCCCGCCTCGGGTGGCAGCACTCCGCGGCGGGATGCCAGGTGGGTGAGAATTGATGCATTCTTTAGCAGGTTTCTGGATTATTTTGATTTAATACCAAATAACATCTAGACCTATTTAGATTCTGCATAAAATTATCTACTGATTAGGATAATAACTAGTTGTTCTGTAAGAACAGTAGATCTCGCGAGCCATAATAACCATGCAATAACAGACACTTTCCCTTTTCCTCTGGCTAAATCGCATTTCAGGTGCTTCAATTTTCCAATAGGCCTTTCCAATTTACCTATGTAGACTTGAGCAAAATAGGGGTATAAGTTTTAGCGATTACTCACGTTCCTTTGGTCCTAGGAAGTCGAATCTAGTGTCTACGGATTTGTCTCATAAAGGCGGAAAGGACTGCGTAATCTAACTGAAATAGGTGGGCGTAAATTTTCGGAAAAAATTAAAATTAATTTCCCTTCTTTTCCCCTTCTACATTTCTTCCACTATTTTTTGGAATTTTTTATACTTACACCATCTTGTGTAGAAATAAGTCTTTAGTGTGCTTCTCAAATTTGATTGAAATCCGTCGATAAATAACGCTACAGCAAACTTTCCCTTTTTTCTCCCCTATTTTCCGTCCAATCAAAAATCGCGCTCGACAAAAAAATTTAAATAAATCAAGGAACTTGTGTGCCGATTTCCGTCGAAATTGGTTGATAAATGCGACCTGTAGGCGATTACTGACAGACAGACAGACAGCCGGACAAAAACATTTTTGGCCAATCTCGAAACTGACACGCTTCGCTCGCTCGGTCAATTACTATTCCAAATTTCAACTCTCTAGCTTCTACGGTTCAGCTCTGGTAGCGCGTGACAGACAGACGGACAGACGGCCAGACGGACAGACGGCCAGACGGACAGACGGTAAGTGTAAGTAAGTGTTTAGTTTTTTCCAATACTGAACCGGAACACTAAAAACAAGAAAAAAAATCTAACTCCTTTACCTCATTGGCAATTTTGAACTCCAAATATCTCGGAAACGTGACACTTTAGGACAATATAATATAGAACATTTTTTGCTTGTATTAGTGTCCGCTACCCATATATACTACTTTCAATGTGCGCGGAAACTTTAAAAAATTTTAAAATGGCGGGCGGGTCGATATGCCACAAAGGTTCTATCCCCTTTTTGTTAAATACCCGTGCGAAGCCGGGACGCGCCGCTAGTGTAACTATAAAACGACAGTAGGCCTAAACATATTATAAAAATGTAGGTCGTATTTTTACCGGGTATTAATAAAAAATACCCGGTATAAATGGGTATTTTTTAATTTTTACATATTCTACCCTTCCCTTCCCATTTTTACCTACCCAATTTTTACCTACCCGCCCATCTCTGTTCATGAGTAGAGTGAGGGGGAGTAGTAGTAACAGCATTTTGAACTTAATGGCTGATGGCCCTACTCCAACTGACTCCAACATTGGGTGAAGCTTGTTATATATATAGGGGGTTCTATTAATTCTGTTTGTTTTAGTACCTAAAAATGTACCTATTTGTTTGTGTTTTTGTGCCTAAATGCGTGTACTATGGATCTTGTTATCTGAAATAAAGGGGTTAATACTAATAATACACATTTATTCCAATGTTATGCTATGACTGTAAGTATTATTGGTTAAAATTTCACCAAAATTAAAGAACAATAAGTACTCACTTTAACACCAAGAAAAACAAGTCAATTAAAATAAATGTACTATGTTGCTTTTACAAATGACAGAACTCGCCGTTCGAAAACTTGTTTTACCCACTGGTAAAATGACTTTTCAGCGTCATTTTGACGTCATCACTATTAGAATAACAACTCTGCCGAACTGAGCATAAGGCCCCGCTGCGTATATACCTACAATGCATAAACATAACAAGTTGTTGATATCTTTAAAACGCTTATACAATTTTATATAGGTACCTAACAGTTTCCTCATAGTTGAATGAAAAGACAACACAAAATCATTCGTCTTACGTAACTTGTAAATTTAATTTTGAAGGGCTTTCTAAAACGCAAATCGAAACAAACCACGAGATAGTTATTAAGCTGAGCAAGAAAAATATTGGTTTTTTCCAGTGGTTGATCTCATGGAACCGTAGAGTTAAACCGAGCATGGTTCCGTGAGACTCGAAATACTTTTGTTCCAAATCATCCAGTTTATTTAATTTTCAAGATTTAATCTATCTTCTTTTATTCCAATTCTTCTTTACTTCTTTTATTCTTTTAATACAATCTGGGTCTTTTCAAGGCAAGAGTGAATAGGTGTCTTCTAGACTGTCCTGCTCCGTCGTCGGCCTCATTGTCACTTGCCATCACGTGAGATTGTGGCCAAAGGACATTCTATCTTATATAAAAAAACAGTATAGTTGGGGTGGGTCTACTAGTCTGTTAAACTTATAAAGTAGAAATAGTATTAGGGGTGTACCTACTAACTTGTTCTACATAGATTATGTTCTGGAACAAGGGCTCGCCCACCGGTAACCTAAACCGTATAATATTATCGTGAGCTCGTGTGTTTGCCAATGACGTTAAAACTGATATTATTATAAATGATCATAATTTTTTATCATGAGACTCCATTTATTATGTTGTTGAAGAAAACATCTTTTACTAAGTATCTCTAAACACCATACACTTTGATGGAAAAAGACAGTCAAAAGTTGATATTTTTCAGTTATGAAACGTTTTTGAAACTTTGTGTTCATCGTGCACTTATGATGAGGACATAAATAAAAGAGTCATAATTTTTTGAGTACCTAGTTTTAGACAAATCGCAAAGCTGCACGATCGAAAAAAAATCAATTATATGATTCTTCCTAAAACTACTTTCAGTTTTTTTAGTGCACTCGTAAGTATTTGTATTGTATTGTTCGACTTTTGAAAAAACAAGAAAATCATCAGTATTTTTTTTTATTTTAATTTAATAAATTATGAAAGCAACTTTTAATACGTGCCATGTCGAATTACATTACAGCATCTCAAGTACCCCGCTATAGTTGTGCCATAGTTTTATTCACTAGCTATTCATTACTACTTTATATTATGTATTTTGAACGGCACCTAAGCACTCAGGTTATTTCCTTGATATCCATATTCAATTTATTTGTTATTACCTCAGAATATAAAAACTATTCGTTAATCTGAGGCCACTAATTATTTTATGTCAATTCCGGTTTCAGCTTGTTTGTTTCTTCATCACGAACAATAGAGTTTAGGATTATGGTAAATTGGACGGCTATTTCGTATATATTTTTTGTTTGAATGACATCATTGATTTCGGAATTGAATAAGTTTCCCAAAATCTTAAAAGAGACTCATTTAAGATTATTAATATTCGTTTAATCTTTTATGGTCGGCAATCAAGTTGGATCGCAAGATGTCCAAAACAAAACTATGTTTTAAAATTTATAATAAGTAATATGTAATTTTTTTTAAGAATAACAAAATAATCATTTAGCAACAACATGACACAGGCCAATAGGTATAAATACAGGGAGTTACCAGGCCACTTCCGAAAACGAAAGGGGGGGGGGGGTACAGCACACCAAAACCCAACCAAAAAAAAATCAGTTATCCTGAAAAATAATTATAGCCGGAGAAAACAATGTTTAAAGATTTGTATTTATTCCGCCAGTCCGCAATGTACGCATTTACGTAGGTAAGGTCGAGGCGTAGTACTATTATTTATTCTGTGTCGTAAGTGCCTACTAGCGTAGGTAGGTACCTACTATGTTTATTTATACCTAATTGGTATAAAGACCGCGCGACCGCGCGATAAAGACGGGCGTCTCTTGTCTCGCTCGCACGTCGCGTACTCGAATGACCCGCGATGAACTCTCAGCTGTTCTGTACACTGTACATTGCTGCTTTATTTATTTTATTTGTTTTTTTGCTTTTTTAAATGAGATAATTAGGTAGATATGTCTTATTATGTTGTACTGTGTGTAAGTATGTAACTAGAAAAAAATGAAAAGGAGATAGTCAAGGCAATTTTTTTTGCGATTTTTTTCGCTAAATGTTTTTAGTATCATGGTCTGATTGGAACCTCCAAGTTTTCGGAAGTGGTCTGGGAACACCCTGTATAAAACTAAACTAGTCCGTTTTTACATTGATAGCTATGGTAAAGGTAGGTATATATTATTTTTCATCGGCACATGATTGTATCTGCTTGTAAAAAGGTAATAGATCAGCACTGATTTTCAACTGTCACCAAATAGGAGGGGTAAATCAGCAGTAACCGAACTAAGTATATTAAGGTACTTCGACAATAACACTTTGTTTTTCATTCTTTTTTTTGACCGAGCGAGCGAAGCGTCTCAGTTTCGAGATTGGCCAAAAAATTATTTTGTCCATCTGTCTGTCTGTCTGTTAGTTCTCGTCTACAGGTCGCATTTTTCTACCGATTTTGATGAAAATTGGTACACAAGTTCCTTGATTTATTTAAATTTTTTTGTCGATCGCGGTTTTTGATCGGGGAGAAAATGAAGGGGAAAAGAGGGGAAGTTTGCTGTAGCGTTATTTATCGACCGATTTCTATCAAATATGAGAAGCACACTAAGGACTTTATTCTACACAAGATGGTGTAAAAAAAATTCCAAAAAGAGGGAGTGGAAGGGGGAAAAAACGGGAAATTAATTTTTAATTTTTTCCCCGAAAATTTACACCTACCTATATCAATGAGACTACGCAGTCCTCTCCGCCTTTACGAGACAAATCCGTAGACTCTAGATTCGACCTCCTAGGTAGGACCAAGGGAAAGTAAGTTATCGCTAAAACTTATTTTGTCCCTTATATGTACCCCTATTTATTTATTATATATTGCATGGTTATAAAGGCTCGTGAGGTCTATGTTCTCACAGGACAACTAGTATCTAACACATACAATTGCGAAATACTTTAGATATGTGATATCAAATAAAATATGCAAATAAATTAGTTCTACGGATTAAAAACTTACCTCTGGGTTGCTAATTACACTCGACTGATTTTCTTTTAATATTTTATAATAATTTTATAACACAAGTGTCCTTCGCAGCGAGCAAGCGTGCTCTGTTGCGACTTGCGGCAACGCGGATTCACCGGATATATTATAATAACACAGCACTGACCGTTATGATCCACGTGAAAACCATCTTGTTCTTTGTAGCGTCAAAACTCGCCCCTAGGGCTAGAAGAATGGATTAAAGGTGCGTTATTTTAAGAATTAGCACCTTAGCGCATGTGGTTTCAAACAGAGGTCATAAGATCGTCGGATAAAGGTTCAAAACCGCACGTGCTTCGCCGTGGCGCTTGCGACTTGCGACCACCGTGACATGAAAATGTGTGAATTAGCAGTTTTTTGATGATATCTTATAAACTAAACATAATTCTGAAAAAAAAGATAAGGGCATTGCTCGTGTAATTGTTGGTACTTATTTATATTTATTTAATTTTTAACCATACAGACTCGCTCCGAAAGAGGCAACTTTGTGGTTTTTTACATAGAATTTTTTATCGTGTTTCTGGATTAGAACAAATCTCGGAGCTATAAGTAATATTTTTTTGTTTTTATATTCATTTATTATGGTTTATCACTTGTATTTACTTTCAAAAGAATGTCACTGGAGAGTTTACCTCATTGAATATCTCTTTCATTAGCTTCCTTAGTAATTGTCACAGTTATCCTACTGCCTTATAGCATTGTATAAAACGTAATTGTATTGTGTCTGTTTGTTTACACAAATAAAATAAATAAATAAGGTAGATACAACTTGAGTTAGCAAGTGCAAGGTTAATAATTTCAGACTGTAACCGCCAGTGTTTTCACAGCACTACTTTCACGCACAGTCAGAGCAAAGACACTGTTAAAAGTGATATTGATCGATTTGTCCAAACAGTGCCACTCTCGAATGGTCACACAGTAGTATGTTAATAATAGAATTTAGAACTAGCCATAGATTTTCTACGCTTTTACCGAGATAATTAACAAAAGCCGGATGGAACGAATCATGACAAAAAATTTAGACTTGCACAAAAACATCTGATTGGGTACATATCGATGGATTCATTAAACACAATACAAATCTCAACAGGGTGTAAAAAGTTAAGTACGGAAAACTAAAGGTGGGTGCTTGCCTAACGGGTTTTCCCTAAGGATGTTTAGAATAGACGGGATCAGCATAAAAATGTACGCTGGAGTCTTGATGCAAGACTCGACTTGATGACTTGATGCAACCTACTGCAAGCAATGGTAATAAAAACCAAAAATTTGCCATTTTTCTATATATTCAACAAAATAAATATTGATGATTACAGCAAAATTGCCCGACAGCTCTTTTTTCCAACTCCGTTGATGTATGTACATGGTCTTGGAACCGTGAATAATCAAAAACAGCAAACTAAACTGTTGAAATGATGATGGGATCTAAAATAACGAAAAACCTTTGCAAAAACTTGGTCTAATGATACCTACCTATAACAATACCAGTACAACATCAGCCAAATTCTCGCAACTCGTCTTACATTGCCATTTTCACTTGCTTTGACCGCACTCATGGAATAACAGAACACTATGTCCTTCTGAGCCCGTAAAAGTGAGAATTAAATTATTTAGTGAAACGAATCCAATTTTTCTTCATACAAAAACTGCGAGTTTTTCGATTCTCACCTTTCAAAAATTAATAAAACCAAACATAGATTAGACTACCGGCTCTGGTCAATTCATTTATTGATTCTGACTGCTTTAAGTATATTTATTTGCAAGCATGTATTATTTGAAGAGTTGTGGTCAAACAGAAGCGATTCTGTCTTAGCGATTCTGCTCTAGAAATAAATCCTTGAATCACCCACCATCCGTATATGATTAGGTTTTGTCCCGAGCACGAGGTGCATGCGAGTCGTCACGATCTAGACTTTTATTACGATGAATACCTATTCATAACCTATTCACCTATTCATCACTACCTATTCATTAAAATACTTACTTCCTATCACCCGCGGTTTTGGTCATGTAGTTGCCGAAAAAAAGTAGTCGTAGTAGTCTAGACTCTACAGCCTGCATATTAAATAATAGTAGTCTAAAGACTATATAGACCTAATCAGCTAGAGTGTATATTTTTTTTTATATAACAAATATTCAAATTATTATGTAAGTTTAGGGTAGGAGACGAAATTATCTCGTTCTGCGATGAATGTTTATGATAATAAGAATAACAGTTGGTGGGTCTTTAAAAATAAAAATCTAATTCAAATTGTAGATTTTATTTTAATAGAAATATATAAAAATTTTGGATTCTTTCATTAACAATCATGTATCAATTACTTACAAGTATTTGAACTTGAGATAATGCCATTTTTTAAATTAGTAATTAGTACTTACGTCGCAGTAGTACTTACTGCTATCAAAATACATACATTTCAAACTTATCAATAATGGTAACTTCAGTGAGGATATATTACTTTTTCAAATAACATAATGATACACACCCCAACAACAACAGGAAAATATTAATTCCCATTCACTGTACAGAATTTGAATAATCCTTATCATTTGCAAAGTTCAATGCCTTTTACATATTACTTTAGCTAAATATTTATTTTATTTTTTTGCTCCAAATAATATTATTGACAACGGATGAATTATCTCCGCAGAACCCATTTTCGGTCGAATCGAAGGTTTTTGGAGGTAAGCGATTTTTTCCGGACAACAGTACCTACATGCGCATTCGTTTGGTGCACCTAACTTCAGAGGGAAACAGATCTGTTATGCGAACTGTACATGGTTATATTTGTCTGGTGGATTATGTAAGGTAACATTATACGTAGCTACAGGCAGATTCAAAAAACATGTGTTAAAATGGACCAGTAAATTATATAAATACAAATTTTTTTTATATACGATCATTGTATATAAATACATAAATGTACTATCAGCGTCACAAGGCATGCTGTGATGTCATATTTTATAAGTATTTTATTTACTGTTTATTAAATTAAGTTCCCTACATTATGACTTAAAAACCATGCTAAAATAGAAAGTAGTTGGTGTAAAAATATAAAATTCACATTTAATTAAAATTAATCCAAACAATCACACTTACGAGTATTTTACTTATTGAAGTGCTCCAGAATATATCAGTTTCCGTATAATAGTCCCCTATTCTATGTAAGTAGCAAATTAAAAATAAAAATGATAGTTTTGTTACTAAATTCTAATATTTTTTCAAATCGGTTATCAATGAGTATTAGATTTTCGTATCGCAATTGCCGTATCTAATTGGTTTCATATGAATCTCAAAAAAGCTGGTTTTTCTAAACAGAGTTTTTCCCTGTTCTAAGTTTTATTTATTTATTAATATTTTTAGAATGAATCTAATTTCCAAATATCGTAGAATAAAAATGGTCAATAACTTTTATTTGCCCAAAAGGAGCCTTTATATTCTGGAGCATCCTTTATACTTAATAAATAATTAGTAGGTAGATACTCATTCCATTTAATTTACCATTACGCATAGATACATAAGTAAAAATTATTTAATTATTTTATAGTATTTGTTTTGATGGTAGGTAAGGTAGGTAACCTTTCTCAAACCTCCAGAAACATTTCGTTCATGGAGTTTTCAAAAAAATTAAAACGGATGTATCGATAGATTTGTGAATTCTACAAAATCAAATTAGACATATATGATAAAACCAGCTGCAGATTTTCAGAAAACGTCCAGGAAAAAATCTGACATGCAGTGGAAAGCCTTCCGCGTACACTATAATTAGCATTAAAGGCATCAACATGAATCTGGTAATGTTCTAGCTATCCGTTTGCCAGATCTCGAACAAAATGTATGACGGGTTCCTTCTGGTCCACGTTAAAAGTTTTCTGATAATGTACAGCCGAGTTAAAGCCTCTTAAAAAAATATTGGGCCACCGTAGAAAGCCATCTTATGGCACATAATATTTTTACACTGGAGTAAGTATTATAATTATTATCTGAGCAGTAGATATTTTTATACAACTAAATGATGAAACAAGCCAAGATGTTAGATGGAATAAAATAGATCAGTCTCCAGAGACTGCTAAACGATATAAAAAAGGAAGTTTAGAAAAAAATAATTTGGTATATTTCCCAGGATACAGGCACGTATTTCGCCGGGTTTAGAAAAATGATCGTTTTATTTACTGGTTCACCAAAGAAATTGTATTGATTAATGTGTAAATAACTCATATCTCACATCAATGTAAAAGTAAAGATAAGTAAAGATCCCGAACTTGTTATTTAATTTACGTACAAGCAACCCTGTTTATCTTTTATCGACTTCAACGGGTTGGTGGGTCGAAAGTTCTCAACAGCCTTTTTAATTTATGTTCATTTATGTCGTTACTAGCTGAGAATTATTTCATTAGTAAAATGTGGCGTTTGCAGGTTTATTTTGTCTGGCGTTGCGTCGCAGAACATGCGGCTGCAGGGAGATGAAACCTCCTTCGACTACTCGCATCACACGAACGTTGATCTGAAACCAAAAAGGAAAACCTTAACCATAGTAATTATTATGTAGACTCTCACATAATATAGACCCCCAAGCTATTGCTGCAAGGCTATGTCTATGATTATGACTATATTCAGCAGTGGATCGATATTAGATTGATCGATGATTTATCGCTCATCCTTTGAATATAAAAAAATGGACCTCACTAAACACGAAGAATGAAGATAAGCAGCATAGGTTTCATCTAGGTATCTTATTTAGAAGGCTCACCTCATGCTTAGACACAGCTCTGCGGAAGTATTTGTGGAATCTGGTGGAGAGAGCCCACACGGCTCCGTTGTCGCGCTCCGCCCATCGCACTTCGGCACAGAACTGCAGTTTTTCCGAGTCTTGGGCAAGGACCCTGGGACATTATTAAAATTTTCATTAGAACTTAATATGAGAAAATTATATTTGTAAAATCCAATCATATTACAGAAATAAAATATACAGCGGTGACGAATGGTGAAATCAGAAATACGAGAAATAGAAGAATGCATGCATGGAGTTGAGTATAATTTGTTTGTTATTTTCAGTATAAAAAATAATGTGAGTACCATTTGTTTCATTTACATAAGTTATAACAAAAATAAAACAATAATGTCCTCTAACATTTTACCAGGGCATCAGTATTAAACTTTCTTTTTAACTCAAATTGCCAACCATTCATTAAAGATTCAAATTCTTTGCTTACTTACTTGTGAGAATTAGTAATAGGGTTCCAAGCAGCGATAGCGGTCTCCGCGATCGGGCTGAAGATGATAGTGTCATCCCGAGGGTCCACGGCCACCCCGAGGCCTTGCGAAGATTTCCGCCCCACCAGGTTGACGGGAAGATCCGTACCTTCAGCGGGTGGGCCTGATGCGAGCACCGCAGTGGATACGCTGAACAATCTAAAATGGGAAATAAAATAATAGTTCATACTCCGTTTGCGAAGTCGTTAAACCACCTGAAATACTTCGTGTATACTTATTACTTAAATTAAATAGAGTTTAATGCTTCGGTTTATTTCGATTGCTGAGCGGATATTGGTGTCAAGTCAATAAATAAATCACAGTGTAATTTGTTTACACCCAAATTAATAATATCCTTTGGATGTTTTAATACTGCTGAGTTATTATTCATTATTTTGTTTACTACCTCATTAGTGATTGAATTATTTTCTTTGGAACAAGTAACGGAATAGTTAGATACCTAATTCGAATTAGGTAGATATGTATGAGATTTAATTTTTCATACATATTTACTTGTTTACATATTTTTCCTATAAATTAATAAATTGTAAGTAAATAAAGATAGTTTCAAAAAAATCTATAATTAAAAATGAAATAGAAAAAACATCATCTAATCTAAATAGAGAATAAAAACACCTCTCGCACCAACTAGTTTTTATAATATTTGCAATATTAATGTAAGTATCTATTTCCATAATCGTAAGGATATTAGTATCTATATTATTATTAATAGTTTTATTATTATGCACATATTTTAAAATATTAATGATATCTACCATAAAGTTAATAACAGTTTTACCTAGTTTTACACGATTTCACTATTTTCTGTACATAATATTGTACAGGTATTTGTGTTACACGTGCTTTGCATAGGTACTTATGTGGTAACACTAAGTAATAAACTGTTAATGATTATGTATCCCTACCTATGTTACCTAGATAAAATGTACACATTCATAACTCACTCAAATAGCTAATTAGTCGAACGGAACTTCAATTCGCTAAGTACTACGTATATTATAACCTCAATTGATATAAAGTAAAAACGGAACCAAAAATTACCGCCACATTACCGCAGGTTCATAAAAATTATGCATTTATTGTTGTCGGTATTCTAATTACTTAGGCATTCTTAGAATATTCAGCTTGGCTGACTTCTAATGATCCAATAGAGAGGAGGAAAGAGTATTGCCGTATGTGTTGACGGTTGATTGAACAAAAACAATCAGTCACAGTTGAATAAACTAAATTAGTAAGTCCAACCAATAGAAATCCACCCGCACTGCTCATTGGTAGCAGAAAAAGCTTTTATCCACTCGTTGACATCGGATAGCTTCCTAATAATTTTGCTTCTGGGCATTACGAGTGATAAAACATGCCTTTTGGGTTTAAAACTGCACTTGATTATTTGAAAGAAAGAAAGAAAGAAAAAACATTTATTGCCTTAGAACTTACGAGCTATATTAAAATTAGATAGATAGATAGATTAATTCGCTAAGGCAAAGGGGGTACACTCAGCATGAATGCTGCACGGACATTATGTCCGTGTAGCGCTGATTTTCAGTATACCCCTAAATTATGGTCGACAGGAGTTCGTCGGCTGCAATGTGTTTTTGTAGTGTTTGTAGTATTTCAATCATTTCCATCACTTCTATGATACGTATACATCAGATCATCAGATAATTATAGGGAATTGATCATTCCAACACAGCGTTTTGTCACTGCGTCTAGTCGTTGCGACTCGCAAGCCTCAGTGTTGTCGCTGACACAAAATAGAAACACAGTGTGCGAGGCTTCAAACAAAATGTATGAAAATTATCGACCGCAGCTGCTAGTTGCCGAGCTGTCGTTGTGTTTGCGCGGTCACTTATAGCTGCTCAAAATCAGCAGTATATCCTCACCTGTCAGTAGCCAAGGGCTGATAGTATAATAAGCCTTGAGCAGGAGAGTGAGCGAGTCCAACGATTCCATCCATAAGAGTGAACTTCTCGCCTCCGATGTCGTACTCCCCAAGGTCCGGGTCGGGGTACATAGATGCGTGCGTCACTCGCCACGCATTATCCCTTCTTCCATCATATACAATGATACCTGAAATATGACAAAAATAAATTAAAGATTTAACCAATGATCTTTTATGATTTACCGGAAAAATATTGAGAGCTTTTTGTAAAGATACATAGCGTCAATATCATATCGGAATTCGAGACATGTAGAAATGCAATACTATCAATACAATGTTTTAAAATTAAGTAACTTTCGGATCTTGTTTCTATAAGAAATCTCACGTAAGTACGTAAGTTATTGTGTATTTGCGATATTTATCTATTCTCACAATCGCGGCAGCTAAAGGGAAGGGAATGCAACAATACTATAATTAAACCGTGCTGCAGCGTAAAACACCTTCAACTGCGATCTTACCTTTTGCTCTTATTATGCAATTGAAAAACAGTTGTATTGTAACGGAACTAAGTATAATAATAACTAACTACGCACCATAGTTATTAATATAATTGTTTTCATAGTTATAATAAGCCATTATAGAGAATTGCACCACCAATATCTAGAAAGCCCGTTTTGGTCAACGGTTAGTACGCGTCGTTGAGCACCAAATAGCGAAACATAAAAGCCATTAATTATCTATGAACACAATATGCCAATTGGACTTTAATGAATTGGTGTTAAAAGTGCTTCAAAGTTTTCACAGAAGATAACAGTTTGGTGAACTCAGTAGAACCACAGGGACACTTACGACATTGGGAATCCCCATTTTCAGGTATCGACCAACAGATACATACGTGTATCATGTTTGTTTTGTGGGTATAGGTGCGTCTGAAGGTTACCTGGAGCGACAGTGTCGCTGATGTAAGCGAAGATGTTGTCACAGGTCGCGGAGAGATGAGAGGAGGATGACCGGGTGTCGTCCAGCACTAAGTTGGTGAGCAGAGAACTCGGCCGAAGCAGTTCACGAGGGAAATACACACTTCTCACCTGAAATGGAAAAATAACTTTATTGAATGTTTTTGTAATTTTATCATAAAGTCATAAGCTCAGCTAAAGTCTATAAAGGTTTTTAAAGGTTTACGTTACTAAGTGGGAATAGGTGATTGTATAAAAAATGTGGTGCCGCAGCCATACGCAGTAACATTTAAATTACTCTAGATTGTATCCGAATTAACTTTATCTTAGATCAAACCCGCACAACACATTTCACCTCTAGACCGTATTTATTAGATTCAATAAGGAATCGACCTCGAATCTCGATTAAATTTTCTAGTTAGCAATTACGTACGTATTTGATCTTGTACTTGTAGTCAGCGACACGTAGGTTAGGTACCTAAGTAGTTTTTAGACCAGTTCACTTTTGTAAGACAGCTTTTTTATTTTCATTTGATTGATTTATTTATTTGACACCTAAAATCAAACACAGTCAACATTTTAAGAGTTTTTTGGGGTTTTTTGGTTTTTGGGTTTTTGGACTCATACGATTAATTTTTAATAACCAACTCACAACAACACACGCTTTGAACACTTACAATTTGAATGTTTTCAGTAGGAGAATGAATGGGTTTCTTCTAGGCAAATGTGCTACATCGTCGACCGCATCGTCACTTACCATCAGGTGAGATTGCGGTCAAACACTTGTCTATAATGTATAATAAAAAAAACTAGGTCCTACCTATTATCACGGACTACATGTAGGCTATCTAACAGATTAAGCGTTTTTTGTTACTACACTTGGATCAAACGATTCATTGATGTATAGGTTTCTTTGTAGCTTTTGACTGTAACCTAACCGAATAAAAAAAATGTTGCTAAATGGTTCAGAATAAGTAGGTGCGTGACACAGTTGGTTGCTATGCTACCTAGTACCTACACAATAGTGCGTATCTACTGCTCACGGACGATTGGACAAGCCGCACCCTTCTAACAACGACCTCGACTACTCTCAATGTACATACCTATACCTAAGTAGTTATATCTACCATCAATAATGGTTCAATCAAACTGAAGAACCTAACTTACACATTAACTATAGGTATAAATAAAATAAAGATATAAAGAGCAAAGAAAGATGAATACAAAAATGACAGTCTAAAGACTTATTGTTTTATTTTACTTTATTTGCGATGGGTTTTGCATTGCTTTGGTGCCGAATTTTATTTATAAAGAAATAGAGCATTACTTTGATTGATCTTCAAAGGTACGTACAGGGTGTTTTTTTTGTGGAACATTACATTACGATCATTTTGACGGTCCGAGCGCGTAGTCTGAGTTTTATTTTGTTGAGAGAATAGATATCGAAAAGCGACTTGCGAGATATTTTGTATGAATAGAAACCCCGGGAGATTCGCAAACTACAAAACAACAAAGCCCAAGACTCAATTCGCCGTTTCTAAGCCTGTTAGTCCTTTCTAAATCTGCCGTGCAAGTACCGTTCTTGTCGATCGCTTAATTTGACATTTAGAATCGTCAAAATTCGATACTTCGTACTTGCAACTATGGATAAAACCATTTTTATCGAATTTTGACGATTCTAAATGTCAAATTAAGCGATCGACAAGAACGGTACTTGCACACCTGATTTGGCAAATATCGTGAGTAACCGAGCTAGCGAATTCCGGTTCCTGTACATGTTTTGAATAGAAACTATACACTTCCTAGAGTTAAATACATACAGTTACCTAATCCTTTCACTAATCCTACCAATCCTCAAAAAGTATGCTAGGTACGGAATTAAAAAATATTTTATGCTTATTTTGTTCTTCCTACGTCACAATTAGGTAACAATAAAGGAAGATTATTTTACAGTCCCGATAATAAGCTATGTGCAATGTGTTCCTCATAAACCTCTTTTTTCCGATATCGATCTACTTACAAAGTAAGGGTATCTAATAAAAGTCGTTTAAGCATAATAAGTATGATATCGTAACATATACGCAAAATGCAATCTCGGCAACTCTCCATAAATGTACCTATTATGCAATGCGATTGCAATAAGATTTGGGTTGGTTACTTACCAATCGGTCTGTAGCCATATCAAAGATCAGGATCTTGGGAGGACAGACACGTCGGAAGTCGTCCAGGCTAGTGATGACTCCAGCATCGAGGACCCAGAGCCGGTTGCAACGGTCAGCCCGGATCCGGTACACGGATATCAGCCCGGTGCAGTTGATGTCACCGCGGCCTGCGGTATGCCATGACCAGTCGGGGTAAGCCTGAAGATGAAACATTTTATTTTAGAATTCTATAGAAAAAGTTTTTGAACAAAGAATTAAAATATCATTTATGAAACTCCCGGTGAACCGCATAAGTCATCCCAAAAACAACAGCTTCGAGGCTTCGTAGGCTTGAAGGTGTGACCAGGATTTGTAGTGTTTTTACCCAAAAAACACTATTGAGTGGATTCGTCTAGCCGCCTAATTATCCGATTAGAATTTCTAAACAATTTTTTTTACAAAACCTACATTCAAAGAAGTCGATTAGGTGCCGATCACGTAATTTTAATTATCTCGTGGCAATCTTGACATTTTGCAGGCTCTAGGTAATGCCGTCACAATATACGGTAAACAACTTTCAGGTTGTTTTTGATTGCGTGCTTTTACGTACAAGCCAGCCTCAATCGAACCGGCTTGTAGTTCAATTTAACAGCTATATGGGTAGTTAAATCGGTATCTCACGTTTTAAGACCTTAAAAACTTACAAAATATACAATTACATATCTCGATCGAGGTAATATCTGCTGACCTTTTTGCTTGCTTTCCTTCGCATTTTAATAATAGGCACAAGTAAATTGGTCAAACGCGTGAGGAAATACTTCCGAAGTCAGAATGGCTAAGTCAAACCTAACAATTATAAATAATTTATTTGCAGGAATAGATGCAAAAGTTGTTATAATAAAAAATAATTAATGAACTCATGAAGATATAAACAACTGAACAACCTTATTCGAAAGAAGTTTATGCGAATTTAGGACCCGGACCCTATACTTCAGAGTCGGCACCAGTATCACCGATTTTTTTATAGAGCTGTTTTACACGTAGATCATCAATTAATTGTTGATATTGAGGGAGAACGCAAACCAAAGACAAAACGTCTTGTCGAACAGTTAGTGATGTGAAACTTCTCAGTAAAACTTTTTTAGTTACGATATGCTTCTTTTTATTTGCTGTTTTCGTTACTTGCTTATTTAATGAGAATCATCCTAAGTACTTAATAATATTATTAAGTACACTACATAATTACTCTATATTCTTATTTATTAAAAAACACAGTTCATTCTCTAGGTATGTGCGTATAAAGCAATGTTTAATAGGTAGGTACTAAACAATGCTATAATAGATAGGTAAACATAATTTTATGCATGCTGTGTTCGCTTTTTTCGCTTTTTCGTTATAACGAAAACAGCATATGACGAGTGCTTCCTCGTCATATGCTGTTTTCGTTATAACAGAAAATTAATTTTCACGTCACTAAGTGGGCGAATCAACTTTTAAGGCACTCCTTTGACAACATTGTGAATAGCTCAAAATAAAAATGAATTATCGAAATGTTAAGCAAATATAGTGTTAACATTTGCACTATTTATTCTATCTTTAGGTTTTGCTATGTGGCATGACATCTAAGCTAGTTTAAACGAGTTTTTGTAGAAAACCTGATGAGTGTGCCTAATAAACATCGCAGCAGAGCGCTAATAAACGCACGCGCACCAGTTGAGAGCTTACTGCGGGCTGAGAGGTGGGTAAAGCGAGGTAGGCCTTGTCAGACCATACCAACGAAATATTAGATACTAATAGCCTCTGATGATACCAAGTTAGACGCCATTTCTTGATATTACTCAGAACTTTTATCGGTAACTCAGTATACCTGATGATTTAATCTACGTTTGGGACAAGAAGTTGAGGTGCATGTAAAATACACAATTTAAGTCAAACTTTTGTTAATTTTTACTTAAAACGTAAGCCTTACCTTTTCTGAAGCGTAGTAATGTGTGAAAATGCAGTGTCTTCATATGTTTTTATTAAGTAACATCGTACTTTGTTACTTCACCTTCGTCAAAAGACACCTGTTTTTTGTATGGAGTTCCGCTGAGTTACCATAGGAAAAGCAAAAATTTTGCTATAGGTAAACTATAAAAAGTATGAAATTACCATATTAGCGGAGAATCTAAGTTTACGTTTACATTTAAAAAATCTTATTTTAAACTGAAATACAGATTTTATCGTTATTTCCATGACAGGGACAAAAAAGGAGTGCCTTAAAAGTTGATTCACCCAAGTACGCGACAAAACAGTTTTGTCGATAGATGTGCGTTGGCCCACCTGACTACTAAGGGCCTGCGCACATCTATATGCTCGTCATATGCTGTTTTCGTTGTAACGAAACTCACATCAATTGACACGACAGACTTTTCTTAAGTATGTTTACCTATCTATTATAGCATTGTTTAGTACCTACCTATTAAACATTGCTTTATACGCACATACCAAGAGAATGAACTGTGTTTTTTAATAAATAAGAATATAGAGCAATTATGTAGTGTACTTAATAATATTATTAAGTATTTAGGATGATTCTCATTAAATAAGCAAGTAACGAAAACAGCAAATAAAAAGAAGCATATCGTAACTAAAAAAGTTTTACTGAGAAGTTTCACATCACTAACTGTTCGACAAGACGTTTTGTCTTTGGTTTGCGTTCTCCCTAAATAATTCATTTAAGCACAAACTGCCGCACTCAGAGACGTACGTCAAAAGATCAATGCTTAGTCTAATGATATCACTTACAAAGAAAGTAATGAATGAGACAGCTCTGAATGTAAGGTCGGCTTGAACCATAAATCGACGTGAATAGCGAGTTGTCAAATTATATATACGCGAGGATTCTCAGTAGATGCATTGCACAAAGTCAGATCTATTTAGCTGTTATACACGTTTCAGCAATTGTCGTGCACCCTAAAAGTAAAGTAAGTATTTAGTAAGATACCAACAATACATACCTACTTACTTGAGTCATAAATTATGACTCATAATCCTCATCATAATGAATTTGATTACCAGTTCTCTAGATGTTTACTAAATAATAATACCAGTCAACCAAAGTTGTTATATAATAAAGTTATATACATATATTTATAACAAACAGAGCAAGACCCGAAGAATGTTGCGGATTTTGACTTGCAAGCCTGCCTTCCAAGGTCGGTAACGACAGTGCCCTTCACGCTTTCGCATAGCTATACTATAACCACATAATAATTATGTACCTACGTAAGTGAATAAGTTAACTTTGAATAGTTACGGCACTATACAGGGTGTCCCGGAACTAGTATGTTGAACCGGGTGATTCAGACAATGAAAAGGAATAGCTAAACGGGTAAAATTTCTAAAAATTCTTATTTAAATTTTGTTTAATAGGTATCTAAATAAAATCTATAACCTTAATTGGTCAAACTTTCCTTATCTGCATTAATCTTCCGTGTTTTACATATAAATTTGAGATTTATGCTGTGCCGTGCCGTGCCGTTCTATTTCTGAAACCACAATGGGAAATTGCAGTGAAAAGAATAAAACAAACGGGATTCCGGTAAATATCTGTATTTAACATTCTTAAGTTGTAAAAGTTTATGATTACCATTACAGTGAGGTCAGACCGCTGGGCTAAGTACATAAATAAAATAGATATCTACAGGAATTCCATTAGTTTAATTTTTTTCACTGCAATATTTCCTACTGTTGTTTTAGAAATAGAACGTCGGCATGGCACGATATTATATTTTGGTATTTAAATTCTCAATGCCAAATTATATAAATAAAAACTAAAAACAAGACCGGTAAATATTTTAGTACTTACGCAATAATTAAACCCAATAAAACGATCTAGTCTAGATATGTAAATCTAGATTGTAACCGTCGCAAAAAGTAATAAGTACCTAACCTACCTACCTACTTACCTCAGTTACGACATTAAGTGGGTTCATATAAAATAAAAATCATATGACTATATTAGGTACCTGCCAGTGGCCACTAAATCGATCTTAATTTATATGGATTGATAACCCCAAAGCCCCAATGAAGCGCTCGAGTTTTTATCAGGTCAATTACTTTAATTAGGTATCGATAGAAAGCTACCGTGCTACGAAGAGGGATCGTTTGCACACAAACTAGGTATCTCAAACTGTAGCAGACGATAAAATGTAGATGATATAAATGCTTCGTCATTCGTACTTCGTTCTAGTTTAGATCAACGAGAGATCAATCGACAAATCTGTGAAGTGGTAGAGAACGGAACATAACTACAGCTTTCGTCCTTCTCATGGAACACCTAAAGCTACTAACTTTAGGTATTCTGTGGTCTAACTTCATCCTAGGATTATAAATAATTTTATTCATAGCCCAAACTACTGAACCAATTTTGATGAAAATGAAATGTGACCAACCTGGAAGTATATCCTTTCAGATAAAAATAGAATTTTTCAAATCGGTTCATAAATGACGGAGTTTTGAGGTAACAAACATTAAAAAAAACATACAGCCGAATTGAGAACCTCTTCCATTTTTGAAGTCGGTTAATTATTCGGTCGCATTCATAATTGGCTTGCTATAGATACAACATACAACAGCTGGTTTGCTTGGGCCCTATATATATTTTTATCATTAGACCCACATTAGTATTGACAGTGACATATCAATAGGCCAAGGTTGAACTTGAACATGAAAGCATAGTTATGATTATTCGCAAAAGCACTTAGCGTTGTAGGTAAGTAGTTATTGACAAGATGTAATCTGCGGTTAGATACTTATGCAAGTAGAATTAATTGCTGTACTCAAACGTCCAAATATGTAACAGACTATTTTGAATTTATTTTAACTATATTAAATGCGACTTTTTGGGTAGACAGCTGGTGAATGTAAATCGTTGAAAAAAATGAGACCTTTGCCCAAAAATGACAGTATTTATTTATTTTATTTTTATTTATTAAGGTCAACCAACAGTTGTTACAATAAAACATGTTATAAAAAAAAATACCTGAAGGACAGGACTGATGCCTGGCGGCAGACTCCGAGGGACCCACGCCAACGTGGCCGGTACTCCAGCCCTCAGTCTTGGGATCCCGAGATAGATCCTATCCCAGCCAATCTCCAGTCCAGTGGGCACCGTGTTCTCCGGCTGGAACTTCTCTAGCAGAACTGGATCCGGAGGGAAGTCGAACTGCAGAAGACTCCACTGGTTTACAACTTCTAAGGTGGCGCAAGCTGTGGCCAGCCATGCGCACAGAACTATGATGTGTCTCCTCATTTGGATTCTTATATCTGCAAAGAGAAATAAAGCTAGAAACTCAAAAATCTCTCCACCTTTATAAAAATCGGAAGGGATGTACATACGAAACTCGAGGAGTAGTTCTCTGAAAATTGCTTATAGTCTATACCGGCCCTAATGAATGGGCCTTCAGTGAGACGATGATGATATACGAGGATAAGATCGGTGGCCCACATAAACCATAATCAGTTTAGACTCAAGGGACTCTAATTTCCTGCAGTTTAAAAAGAACAATAACTTTGTTACGCAGTTCCGTAGCATTGACATTGCGTGAATTGCCTCATATTACAGTGAACAGTCAAGTGATTTCTGCCCTTGAATTATATTTGTGCAAGCTATAAAAGTGCTAGGTAATTTCATAGTTGATGGTCACTCAATAAAAATAAACTGAGTAAGTAGAATGCGAGCGCATGCATGCATACAACTTTTGCAATCAATGCCGTTTTAGAGCACAAACAAAAGAATGTCTAAGCAGTTACATTCTTAGGCGTTTGAACTTATAGGTAGCATTTACTTACGTAAATAAAAAGCAGTAAGCAACATCGACCAAAAATCGATTGCTCCATTTAAGCTATGAGTTATTAATTACAGAGAACATTTTGATCTGTGAGTAATTAGTTACTTAGAAAATTGTCCAATAACTGATTACAAAATACGAACAAGTTAAAAGTTTATACAGGTACTAAGTAATTATACTCAAAGAATTTTATGGCGTAGATGCAAATGCAAGCCAATTACTGGAGTTTGTTCTACTGACATTTTAATATCTTCTAAAGAAACATTATGAGATCGTGACCTGCGAAGTGCGAATCTCATGACCAACTTTTTCTTAGGTCAAGGTAGCTTCCGAGTGCTGGAAATGAATGGCGTAGTAAAATAAATAACTTACTAAAATAAAACCATTCATCTTCGTAGAGGTCTGCTTATGTATTAATTACGTAGTACCAGTATTACTAACAATAGAATGATTTAGGTATAATAAAATACTTAGGTACTACTTGTGGTTATTGCACTTACGCAATAACTAGCGTAATTTTAAAACTGGATTATGTTTGATAATTAATTAAGATTTATTAGTAGCTAAATATACACGAAATGTGCATTAGTAAAAAAGCTTGCTTGACTCAAATCAATCTATGTCAAAAAACTAATTTGAGCATAGATTGATTTGAGTCAAGCAATAGGAATACTATCGTTTCATAATATTTTAATAAACTTCTGTGGTAGAGCTCTCTCTCTGTGACGTTGATACTGAATTACTTTATAAAAGTTTCTCCGTTCAGAAATAATTTGTGACAAAAATGTCAACACCGTAAAAAGTCATCTAGATAACACGATTCACGTAACAGTCGTGTGCTTATTACATCGTTGTAGGTGTACAAAGTCGTGGAGATATGCGCGTGCGCATAATAAGTTTACCACAACAACTATGACTGCTCCAAAAAATGAGCATCTGTCTTATTACGTAAATTACGCAGCCGTTTAAGTAGAAGGAAATATTTGTAGTAGCTAGGTATTTCATTTTATTTTATTACAATACATTTGAACTGCATGTTTTACACAGAGAGCTTCCTACAAAAAATTATTGGTACCTAGGTAAAATATTCGACTCTACTTTAGTTAAATTTATTCACAAAGAAAATTATGACTAATACAGTATTTACAATATTTATAATATGTACAAAATACACATGAAGCAGTTGAGCTATCTACACACCGTTGCAAACGATTTATAGATAGCTCAACTGATCCAAATCAGTATCAGTACTCTACTTATATTTTATGAGACATTATTTTATTTTATGAGAAAAATTTTTTGTTTTAATAAAAAGTATTATAGTTATAATTAGTTTAGTTAAGAATCTGTTAAGTTTTTAATTAGTAATCTACATTATAATTGCATAGGAAAATAGATACATGTTTTTATGCCTGGGTGCCTGCGAAGGACTGCCTATTGTTGTTATAGCACGAAGGTACTTGCAAAGTTTTAGATAAGTATCAAAGTGAACATTTACGCAACAGCGGTATAGTAATTTTGCTAAGAAATGTGATTGAGGCAATTTTGCTGTCATCGCGCTGGCTTAGCTGTCAAGTTGTGAACTACATTTCAAGGGGATTTACAATGTTAATGGTACCTGAATCTGTAGAAATAGCAATCTTCATCTTCCTGGCATCATAAAGTTATTTAGCGTAACATCTTGATAAAATAATGCGCTTAGAGGTAGCATGACGAATCGGGCGATGCTCCTTTGTGTTTTAGTAACTATTGCCAATATTCCACTTATCTCAGCGGGGTGATTGTCTAATTCCGATACAATAAGAATCTGACGAGTATCAATCAAAATAGTCAATAATGTTTTTGATACCATCCATTTCTGACTGCCATTATTGATGTTAGCCGGTCGCTAAACTATCATTTTGAGCTAATTTCTCAGATTTTGATTGATATTTGTCAAAAAACTCATGGTATCAGAATTAGACAATCGCCACAGCTCGAATTCAGCGTACCTAGTTTTTGTCCGATTACGTACATACCTGCGTATGTTTTTGCAATACTTGATAGCAAATATGTAGCTTGGTACTAAGTTATTTATACAAATGGCCAACTAAAACAATCAATAACAGTTATTTTAAAGCGAAAAATAATAAAAAAAAATACAAAAAAGCTCAAATTACGACGGTTTTGCCTTTGATCTCGTTGCCTTGCCATCACCGAAATATACTATTATAATTGAGCTTTACAGTGCTTTACATTAAATTGCCTGCTTATTATAATTAAAGTTAGCGATGTTGCATTTTACTTACTTGTAGGTAGCAGGCACCGAGGCCAAAGGCATTCACTTGTCGCAAGTTTAGCTCTTTGGTTAAGTTAATAACTGCTTGACTTTAACAAGCTAAATGATACCAAATTCAGTTTAATACAATCATATTATTTCATGTCAGGGTGTTAATTCTTTCATAAATTAATACTACATTGTTCAAAATGATCCATGTGATTTTATTGAATAAGAGTTTTTTGACTTTGATTTAGATTGATCTATTGGTTACCTTTAAAGAAATGTTAATTAATAATTAATTAATGTTTTAGTAAAATACAGTAAGTACCTTAGAGAGATGGACAGAATATTATTTATTGTACGTACACCACTTAAAAATAACTTAATTAGCTATTTTTTTTCACACGTTATTAACAACTAGTTTTTAAATTACTACTATTAAATTATTTATCAGAAATAAAAAACCTTTTGGTTTGATTTGAAAAGTACGTTTTTCTATGATTTCGACGAAACCGTAAGTAATCCTATCCTATCCTATCCTATCCTACTAATCCTACTAATATTATAAATGCGAAAGTTTAGATGTTTGGATGTTTGTGTTTCAATCACGTCTAAACTACTGAACCAACTTGGATGAAATTTGGCATATATATAGTTCGTAACCTGGATTGACACATAGGCTACTTTTTATACCGAATAATTAACAGGATCTACAGGAAAAGGATTAGCAGCGCCAATTGGCAAGAGGATTTCATTGTCATGATTTCACGTCAGTTTGACAGGGCGTAGTACTACCTCTGGTCTAACGACTAGCGTTTGACATTTCAGTCCGAGTTCGGTGTAATGAGGTGTAATGTCAAGTTTCTCAAAGAAGTATCCGCTCGGTACACGCACAGATAATATAATGTACACGGAAGCTGTAGACGCGTACGAATTCGCGGGTAACTGCTAGTCTTTACAATAAAGTTGCTTACTTATGAAAGTGTATCCTGCAGTTTACTAACCTGTTATTAGTTACCGATCTAATTAGCTACTATAGAACAATGTATCGCTCAGCGTAACTCTACCCTGTGTATATTCAATTTGCTCTAATCAAAGTGAAATCACTAATATCTACCTAATTTGAAGTAAAACAAAGCAGTTCATACTTTGTAAGTAATATCACAGAATTAACTAGTAGTTCGCACAAAATATACAAAATTAAATTTAATAATGTAAGTATCTATTTAAAAATACCTTTGAAGTAAAACGCTGTGAAGATTTTATGCACACCTAAGTGCATCGTCGTTTTTAATTTGATTTTCGCTATTGTTTATCTATTTTGACAGGCGTCACAGCTGACAGGCGTCACAGCTCAGTCGGTAATAGCTTTGCCTTCCGTGCTGTTTGTCGTGGGTTCGATCCCCACCAAGAACAAACATTTGTGCGTGGAAAATATAGATGCTTGTTCTATGTAATTATAAGTATACTTATATTTACAAAAAAAGCATTTAAGTATTCTATCAGCCATCTAGTTCCTATATCACAAACTTTGCTTAGTTTGGGACTAGAGAGCGTTGTGTGTAAAGTCCATGAGTATTTATTTATTTACTTATGTATTTTTTTGTTTGTAAGTATGTCAACTATTTTTGATATTTTTAGTTTGGAATTCGGCTTAGCATTCGTAGTATTTACGCTTTATTAATGTAGGTAATTACTACGAGTGCTATTCCCGACCCAGCCTAATGTTTGAAGATAAGCATTACCCTACATGCCAATAAAAAAAAACGCATGCATTTTTGACCCAAACTGTATCCGTAAACAAGTCACATCTAAAAAGGGAGTGCGTTAATTACTAAAGGAAGTGAAAAAGGAAAAGTTGAGTTACGTAACCAGGTAGAAACCATTTGGCTGAGAGCAACAACAGTATCTAGTTCACATGCGAAGCACAATTAGTAAAAACATATTCTGTAGTTCATTGTGCTCCATTGTATAGCTCAATGGTGCTCCATTAAGATACCTACTAACTTAGAAAATAGAAACACAGAGATGCAAAAAAATAATTAGGTGTAGATACTGACTACGCTGTGATCTATCATAACTTATTGTACCTAATTACAATAAGACAAAGGGTCTGGGGACCAATTCCGCTGACAAACTTGTGAGCTAAAACGCACTTAATCGTAGCTTTTCAACGGTTTTAGGTTATTTCTTATTCTACTATCAAACTTTGACAGCTGAAACGCAGCTGAACCTGTTTTTCATCTGTTTTAGATTATTTAGATCTAGCTGCACAGTGACCTAGCTATGCTGAAAATCGATCGAACCACATTCGAAACTGCATAGAATGTCAACCGTTGTAAATTAGTAGAATTGGCCCCTGTGAGCACGACGGTTTTATTGAACGCTCAACGAATACTGTGTTTTCATCACTGTCTCTTAAACCAACGTAGGAATGTGCTCTTATATTAAGTTTAGTTCCTTGTTTCAAGTTCTTGCATAAGAAAGCATAAAAAACTATAGCAGTTGGCCTTTAGTTCCATTCCGTGTCATATTTCAATTACTACTTGAAATAATCATATTCAAGTTTAATATTGACGGAGGTTATAAATCTATTGGGTCTCAGATCTAACATAGAGGTGGTAGATGTACTGTTGTATTGTACATAACAATAGTACGAAAATAATCTGACTTACAAAAGCATTTGAATTAATAAGGTTCTATTTTATGAATCTGTGTTGTATAGGCATATCTTAAAATAATCCTTTGTCTTACTAAATAATTAACCTAATAAGTCACTACTTTGCATGATTATAAATAATTCTGTTAATTCAGCAAAATTCATGGCATCTGCAATGCATCTATGTTATTAGTCAAATTATATTAATCTGCATGTAAAGTTTACCAGCATACTTATTAATAAAATTATGAAGATACGGTAATCATGGTCACGTTGAATATTGCAAAACATACGTAACCTTTATTGTTATACACACGAATTTTGTAATTAATTTTACAATATATTCTAATTAACTTTGCATAATTAAATTTTCACGGTTAGCAAAATAATTAACAAATTAATTTGATTGCCATAAAGGTTCGTAAGTTAGTATTTAGGTAAGTACATAATGTATCATACTTAGTGCAAACAACCACTTTATAAGATTGATCATAAAGACAAGTGTAGATTTTTATCAACATTGTTAACTTAATACATTACAACAATTATTTTATCTGCCATAATTTGTCAAGACATACAGATGTGAAGTAATAGATGAATTAATTTTAGCGGTTGGTACCTACTTATGGACTTTTTTCCAAAACGCACGCAAAACGTGTAACTAGATAGTATGATTTGAAATCTTTTGTTTTGAGTTTTCATGGAAGCACTTCTTTAAACCTTTTGGAATTGATTTTAACTCCAACTACAATACTTTATTTTTCAAAATGTCGGTCCCCGCAGTCGATAATATTGAAATCTGAAAAAAAAACAAATTCTGACGCTGACTGTACCTAACAACTACGAGTTGTGATTACATAAACGAATACAAACGAAACGATAACAGTAATTTATCAACATATCTACACAACGTTCAGTTTATTAAAAGATGAGCAAATGATTGGGAGCGCGTTGAAGTCTTTCGTATGGACAAGTTAATTTAACAAAAAAAATTACAAACAAACCCCTCACTATGAAAATCTCCTTAGATCCTCTTCATCATTGCTGGTCATCATCTGACCTTTGAGTATGGACTGCAGTTAATTAAATCTCAATACTTTGAAATTATCCAATTCCTATGAGACCCTCCAAACTGCTTTTTAGAGCTGAATATCCTCATAACAGCTCCACCAATTTTCACCAAACATGGCTTAGGGCCACCCAGATAAATCATCTTTTTTATCAAAAACCGTATTCGAATCGGAGCCCTACTTTCAGAGCTATGAGGGCACAGACATACCACAGACAGACACACAACGCCATCAAAGTTAGGTATAACACTCGTTCCGTTTTTTTTTGTTTTAATGACGTGCATTGATGAGCAATCCAAAACGGTACCTATTTATTATTTGTATACCACCGCTAACGGTGCAGTCGTATAATTAAATACATAAATAATAAGTATTCGTAATAAGGGCATTTCACATTATGCCCTTGTGGCCTTCTAGCCCCAAACTAAGCAAGACTAATACAATATGGGAACTAGGTTGCTGATAGAATATTTATAAACTTTTTTTTGTAAATACATACTTACAATTTTCTCTAATTAATTGTCAATAGATCAGCCAAACATAGCAGCCAGTAGTAAACCATGAGTCAAGCGAAACATCCTTTCTCTTCCATCGAGTAATGGTGTTTGTAAACACTGTCCGTTTACCGCACAATGAACTATTGTTTACCGGATTATAGGTATTGGCTGAGATACTGAGCACTAGTAACAGACAATAGTATAACCATCGTAATGTTTTGTTTTTATATACTAGTTGTCCTATGAGAACATAGACCTCGCAAGCCTTTATAACCATGCAATAACCGACACTTTCCTTTTTACCCTGGCTAAATCGAATTTCAGGTGCTTGAATTTTCCCATAGGCCCTACCTATGTAGACTTTTGAGCAAAATAGGGGTATAAGTTTTAGCGATTACTTGCGTTCCCTTGGTCCTAGGTGGTCGAATCTGGTGTCTACGGATTTGTCTTGTAAAGGCGAAGAGGACTGTGTAGTCATTAGTCTCATTGATATTGGTAGAAGTAAATTTTCAGGAAATAAATTAAAAATTAATTTCCTCTTTTTCCCCCCTTTCACTCCCCCTTTTTGGAAATATTTTTACACCATCGTGTGTAGAATAATGTCTTTCGTGTGCTTCAATTTTTTTTAAATCAAATCTATTTTCCCCTCAATAAAAAAATCGCGTGCCAATTTTCGTCCAAATCGGTTGATAAATTCGACCTGTAGGCGATTACTGATAGACAGACAGCCGGACAAAAGCATTTTTGGCCAATCTCGAAACTGAGACGCTATGCTCGCTTCGCTCGCTCGGTCAACTAATAGATAACTAGCTAACGCGCCCGCGACTTCATCTGCGTAAACTTCCACCTACTAGAAACAGTTTTTAATCAGAACTCGATAAGCGCCTCTAGCAGGAGATTTGCAAATGATTTTTCTTCATAATAAAAGTGCAAGGTTTTCGATTCTTACATTTAGAAAACTCAAGAAAACTCAGACTCAGAATAAAAATTATAAGAAAAAGCCGACGGCACTCTGAAATAACGTACCTAGCTCAACATTTTTTCTTCTTGATTTCTTCATGAGAATACAAAATACGTAAATAAGTAGGTACGCGTAAGTTACCGAGAATCATGAGTGTGGGAACTTGCTAATAAATCTAATGTTTCCGACATCCTTGCATAAAGATTTTTAGCCAATAATTGCAGAGCCTTTCTTATTAAGTACGTAACCGATCACGGATATTATAATTTACTTCCCTTACTGTATATGAATAATTTTGGGTACCTACGTCCTGCTACACGGTCGAGGTCAACAGTCAGCATCGGAACTTGAAGCTTATTCCGAATCATCGATTAATGGATACACGTGTCTATGTTCCGAATTTAAAAATAGAATTTATAACCACAGTGTACAATGTCTCGACTTCTAGTACTTACTAGTTGGAAAAAAAATTGAAATCAGCACCAAAAGTTGATAGTTCTTCAAGAATTTCAAAATCGTTTTTATTGGCTCCAATCATAATAATTTATAAATACTATATTACAAAGTTTTACCTTCTAATAATAATTGGAAAAATGAATTAAAAAGTTGGTTAGTTTTTTTTGTCTTAAAACATTTTTGATTCATCTCCTAATCATGTACTAACGATGTTGCACACACAATGATATTCAGTATAATATGATTTTTTTAGTGCCCACGTTTCGTTTTTATTTATTTGCTATTTACTAAATGGAAACTATTTCAGATCATACCTACTCTATGACCAAACCTAGACGAAGGTCATCATTAGCTGCATTATATTACCTTCACTCTTTAAACTGTGGTTAGGTATAGATAATTATTGGTTATTAACACTACATAAGTTAGTTTTGTTAAAGCATTGTTATACTTTACTTTACTTTAGGTAAAAAGCTCTTCAAAGATTCACTTCAAGGGCATATCTGAGAAATTAGTTTGGATAATTGCCTAGTTTATTAAAGCGCGCTGTTCAATATTATTCTAATAAATATTTTCAGGAGCACTAATAGTAGAGTTTGGTCATCATACAATATTGTTAAATAATTAGGTAAATGACAATAAAAAGCTCCTTGCTCAATTTGGTAGTCCAAAAATTCTTGGTTAGTTGTGTAAATGCTGCATTTCATTGCATGTGTTTTTACCAAAACAAGTTAAGAATGTAGGCCAAAGCACTGCACAGAACAGTTGATGTCAATTCGCAATAATAACACTGCACTGTGCACTGTACCTTTCGGTATCGAAGGGCCGCAGCCGGTACCGGCTGGCTTCACGCACGTGTGGACTGACGCAGGAGGCGTATGCCGCGGCTGCAGTCAACACTGCTTCAACCTTTACTGCAGAGATTCTTACCACGCGCACTAAATTACCTACTCTGCTTCGGCTCGCCCCTCTACAGCATAACACCTTATAAAAGTAAAAGTGGTCGATCCCGAAGGCGTGGCGAGCCGTGACTCGACTTACCTATGAGACAATATTATTATTATTATCAAGGTGCGTGATTACAGCTCATGATTGTACTACATACCTATTGTAGTACATACCTTATGTAGCTATGTACTGTAATTTTGAAGCCCGGAAATGTCAAGGTTGCGCTATTTTCGGACTGCCCTCGCTGTAACGATTAATCGATCTGCATTAGAATAAAATCTAATGACCCAGATAGGTATGCAACTTGATAATAGACAAAAGCACTTAGCCAAAACTAGCGCTGTAACGAGGTTCGTGAATGGTCGCACAAAAAATATATCGCAAGCGACACGGAAATACACGTCGATACATCAGGCGTAATGGATACCATGTATTGTTTAATTGGTATACCGTGTGGTGTGTCCAATTCGATGTCCTTCCAAATTCTATGATTTTTTTTGATCTGAAGATCAATAAAGTTATTGTTACTTGTTGCAGCTTTGCGTTCAACCAAGCCTGTCGAACAGTGATCGGTGTACTTAGTACAATGAAATAACCTGCAGCGATTAAGCATTGCTAATACGATCGTACGGTGGCGGTATGTAAAGTAAGCAATGCCGCAACACCGCTAGTTCCCATGCTTTGTGGTTACAATCGATCTTTTTTGTCCTCCATCAATAGGTACCTAGGTACCTCTACTTAGATAAAATGAATGTTACAAAAGCTCATGTGCTAGAAACAGGAAACATGAGCCCAGCCCTCTAATCAGAGAATTGGCTCATGTTCCTACTAAAACAATTAGAGCGGAACGGAATTCGGATCCTATCAACTTACCTACCTGCTCTGGTTTCGATACTGAACACATTTCGAAATGTCCGCTAGACAAATTTTACCTATTTAATAGAAGGTAAATCATTTGTTCATATTCAAGTAATGTTTTGTCATACCGAAATAAAATGCTTTGTGGCATACTTAACATAACACCATAACATAACAGGTTTAGACAAATATAAGAAAATATAATCTTTTAAATAAGTACCTACACGATTTCCGACCATTAATTTTGTTTCCCCGAAAGTTTCGAAATCAGCGCATTATGCATTCTTAGTAAACACCTTTGTATTCATATAACTGGAAACAAAATGTCGCACTCCCACTGAAGTAAAATCTTTTGTTCTAAATTGTGCTCTCAGTGACACTGATCAACAATGTACAATCATTTTCTTAGAATTTATCTAATATTGTGTAACAGCTATGTGTTAGGGGGTCACCCGAAGAACTTGGCCTGGAACGGTGGCCCGCTCTACCTGAAAGGTGAACATGGACTTGATTTGTGGTCAAGAAGTGGACAATACGTAAGAGAAAACATAATTGCGGTCAAAGCAGTCACTTACCAAGATGAGATCTACGTTATTACTCCAAGGTATGAATGAACTACAAAACCCATTAGCACTGCTCTAGATAAAATAATGATACTCTTCCTATATAAGTGAAATAAAACCACCCGGGTGACCGACGGACTGATAATTATGTGTTATTGCAGCCTAAGCCGTATGGCTCGACGAGATTGTCGAGAACATAGGAAGGTGCTAAGCAGTGTCTGTCATTTGCCCAAGCAACAGTTTATGGAAAATTACTCCATCCATGCAAACATAGTAGCGGGCATTCCACTAGTCAGTAGGTAGGTACCTGATCTGACAATCAACAGTAATAAATAAATTGATTGCAGGATGAAGCATGGGGTTCTTGCGACGGTGTGGCTAATAGTTCGGGGAAAGGATGGAGTAGAACTGCAGGCATTTCCAGAACGACGTAGTCATGAGATCTATGACTGTAGTGGTATACAGAACGCAGTTGATGCTTATTTGGACCATCTCGTGAGTACCATAGCTTATATAAAAAGTTTTGATCGGTACATGGCCTAATTTATGAAGATGGGAGAGTTGTAATTCATACAAAGCCTAAATTGCGCCTCCGACTTTATCACCACTTCTGGTAGATTCCTAACTACAATACTCATCTAACTAGTTTATGTTAGGTACTATCACTTAGTTAGGTAGCGATGTATGTGGAAACTCATTGTCTAACGGTTCCATGTACTAAGTACTTACGAGTATAAATTTAATTGAACTTTGGTCGGCAAACAATGTGGGTAAACTATCGTGGGTTCGACCTCATGCATGAGAGCTAAATGGTTGTACCTAGTAGATACCTACCTACTATAACATGGATAAGAGTAGGTGTATTAGGCGAAGTAATCATAGCACTTGACAGCATTACCGCGAAGATTAATAAATTTGCATTGAGAGCGTAATAGATACGTAATAGATTAATTTTCAATTAGGTTTTTTTTTACAGTGCTATCATAACTGTATTCATTTCATTTCGTTTCATTTTCGCGAGTGAGTAGGTATGAGTAAGTACTAATTAATTATTAATAGTACCTAAAAAGGCACACGCCTTACACAACAACCACCCGGCCTCATTCTGACCGCCTCATTATTATATCACATATAATATGACCTCATTTTTATTGCCCTCGTATTCGAAAGTGTTTCACATAGTAAGCAACTTTTGTCTTTGGCGATGGAAACTCAACTTAATGGACGCAGTCCTTACTGAACTCGCCCTGTAAGGTACCTAATGCAGGATAACAGCTTAACAGCAAGTGCACCATTTACTTTTCTATCACTTTCTTCTTCTCATAACTAAAATATAGGTTTCAAAAGAAATACCTAGAGACTTCTTGTCAGAAAACAAACACCTTTGCAACATGTTTAATTTTACAATCTCCCTACTTGAATCTTTTTCACATTTCAGGGCAATCTATGGGTACTGGACACAGGAATAGTAGAAACTGTAGAATCCCCTCGCTGCACTTGCCCACCGAAAGTGGTAGCCATCAACATCGTCCTAGAAAAGTTGACCAAGCGAATTGAACTATCATCGCTATCTGAGCCCACCTCAGTCTTACAAAACGTGGTTGTGGAATATGGAGGATTGCCTGGAAAAATATTTATGTGAGCCAAAAAATATTTTAAAATTTACAGTCCTACTGTTCCACACCTAGAGGATGATCCCTCAGCCGTAGAGTAGAACTTTCTTTGGAAGATGATAAAAAACCGAATTGAAAACCTTCATTTTTGAAGTCGGTTAAATCCCTGGAAGTCAAAAGGCGTGCTCACCAGTTTCACACACGCACAAATCCTTTTATTACCTCCTAGAAGGTATAAAACTTTTTACGAATGGAACCCTCATGCTTATTTTGCAGTCCTCGCACACACCAAACATATCGATGGTCGCAAACCGTATAAATAATAGCAGTAGGTAGCCCCACTGCCGCCTGCCTTGTGTCTACTTTCATCAGAAATACCCAGGTGTTGTAATGTAATCTACTAGACAAGTCTAGATTTAGACGTTATTTACACGGCTGAGGTAGGTACCTACTTAATTATTACGAAATTGAGTTACTTACCTATAAATTATATGCGTTTTGATTTGCATATTGTAGAGTTCCGCAATTTATATAAGTAAATAAGGTCAGTTTAGTAGCGCGTAAAATATGCTTAGAGCCCGAAACCGCTTGTTTTGAGATTTTGGTAAGGACTCCGTTTTTCAGTTTTATTTTGGCCTACTTAAATGCTTCTGCGATCATCGAAGACAACGCTAAAGAACTCTACCCGCCTACCGATCCATAATGTGATTCTACAGACTACGGAACACTAAAACCCATAAAAAACAAGCACCTTTATGTTATTAATTAATGGTAGGTAATCTGGGTGCCTTTCATAAACAGTAACTGTTATTGCAACAAGGCTTTAAAAAAATCTTGTTGTTGTCAACGATTTTTAAAGTTTTAAAACGTTTTCAACGATTTTAAGATTTTTAAAGTATTCCTTGGTCCAACAATCACTGGTTCAAGGCGAAAACACAGATTTTATTGGTCACTTTTGCTCTTGGAGTTGGCTAACGATTTTCTTCTTCGGCTTTTGTAACCTAGGAAGGAACGCTTCTGAATACACAATTTGATGCTTTATAAACAGTTGTAGAGTCGCATTGACACGACACTTACTTCTTCTTCTAATTTAAGAGCCATGCTCTTGTCGGCGTAATGTATGCATTTCCCGCCAGGTTCTTCTTTTCAGGGCAGCTTCCTTGACGTCCTTATACGACATGACATCTATCTTCGCCTTCACTTGGCTCATGTAGCTAATACGCGGTCTTCCTCTTCCTCTCTTTCCTTCTACCTTCCCTTCAATGATATTTCCGATTAAGCTGTCATGTCGTATAAGGTGTCCAATCATCTTTCCTCTCCTGTTCTCAACAACTTTTATAAGACACTTACTTACCCATCTTTATTTTTTCCATGCCAGTTACGTATCAGATGCATCTCGAGGGTCTATCCTGGTTCACGAGATATCGTCCGGCTCCGAATGGACGGTGCTCGCCTGTAGTCCGTCTGTGGGGCTGCAGATTGCGATAGTGAAGCGAGGACTGACACACAGCGTGCTGATTCTCGTCCGTCTACAGCACCCTGGACTTTTTGAGATGGATACTGCCTCTTTGAGACGAAGGAACACGAATGCTCCTATTAGAGGTGTGTACCTAGCTTAAGCATGTAGTGGTCGAGTATGGACCTAGTAGCAAAATGAAGGTGAAAAATATTTCTCTACCCATTTTTCTCAAGCTTGAGCTCCAAAACCGCTCGAAAAATAGCCATCTGCACAGGTTTCAGAGAACTACTCTACCCAGTTTTTGTTTTCTCTAGAAACCAAAATCGGTCGCAATATGACAAGTTGGGTTTCGCTACCTCTTGCTATTTTTCTCAGAGTGGCGAAGTGGCGAAAAATTAATAAAGGAACTAATGACTAAAGCAAAAAGTGATAGTAAATCGGTTGCGCCAATTATGCCGATCAGAGTTTTTGAATTATTCATCAGAATAATTGTTAATTAAAATAAAATTAAGTAACATCATACCTAATTAAATATCAATACGTCAAGTATTTTATTTTACTTCAGAGTGATCTAAAATAATTAGGTATGAATAATAACCTGTGATTAACATCTTAATTTTATTTTAAACCAGCTTCCGCCCGCATCTTATATATAGCTCGTAACCTGAATTAACATAATAGGTTACTTTTTATCTCGAAAAATCATCAGGATAAAACGGGACGCGGACGAAGTCGCAGGTAGAAGCTAGTCTTATATAATTAGTACGTAACTAACGCTAATCCAGTTGTAATTAACTTTCAGTATACAGTGAGAATGCCAAACAAGTGGTTCTCCTAGGTTCCGACCTTCATCATGTCTACCTTCGCCACGCCGATTGCTCCGATGTCATTTCCTGGGACATACGAGTCGATTTCGAACACACTTGCCTAAAGAACATTCACTCAGCTGGACCACGGCTGATTCCAACTTCAGTAGTCGCGGATCCCTTGAAACATGTTCTCCTAGTACTCGACTCGAACTATGTAGACACTGTCATAGGAAAGCAAGCTACTTACCATAGGATCACCTTTATTGATAAGCTCTAGAAATAGCATGAAATTGTAAATGTATTTGGCAATTTATTGATTTGATCTCGATTCGGCAAGATTGGGCAAGACTGTTACTGAGACGAGGTTACCTCGTCCAGGGTGCAATTACTAGTAAGTATCTATTCTTAAACATTATTTATAAACGTTGCAATAAAGCTGTCAAAGCTATACCAATCGTCGAAAATAACTTGATGAACTACAAGTAAAAAAAATATATTGGCAATCACAACAAACGAAAGCCGTATCTATTTACATAACACTGATTTTAAGATACTCAAGGTGATTTGGTCTGCTTTCAGGCATTGCTGATTAGAATTGACTATTACCATACCACTGGTATTATATTACTTCAATTAATTATAATTATAGGTAAGTAGATCTTATATTTGAAATAGGGCTTTATGGGTCTTGATTATTATAAAAGAAATAAAAACAATGTTGATGTGGACATAACACTTATATTTGAAAATAACACGGTGAAATTATAATAAACATCTTTAAATTAAAACAACAAATATAATACAAAAATCGGGTTTAAATTATAAGGTAGGTTATACACACCATATTTTTATGAAATAAACACTATTGCGCCAATTAATATTACTTCTGTGGTAATATAGAAATTGAAGGGTTAAAAAAAAAGACGATGCAAAAAAATGTATCTGTCTACAAATGATGGATATGAATATGGATATGAAGTCGTATGCTGGTTCCCGGCTTTCCAAGTTCAAGTTAATAAGTTCGTTCAGAATAGTCATAAGGGTGCAAGTGCGCTAAGTATGAATAGTGAATACGTACAGAATTTTCTACAGATCTTTATTGAGAAGATTCAAAAATTCAAAAAGGCTCGTATTCTGATGTAAAGAAATTCGAGCATAGATTTGAGCACAGATTCTCATACAAAAATCTATGCTAGAGTCCAGATCAGAGCTTGAACAGTAAATGCGAATACGAGCGTAGAACCTTGATCCAGACCTGGCAAAGTGATAAAATGTACAAATAAAGAATGGTCTGAAACACGTGTAAATACTTACAAATATGATGGATAAATACAGTATAAAACAAAGATAATACTGTCCTCATAATTGAAAACACAGTAAGTAACTTGGAAAATAACCTTTTGTAAAAAACGCGTTTAAAGTTTGATAATTAAGTCGTTTTGTTCTGCCCACACTATATAGTCTCACCTAACTGATATATTTATCAAACCTTAAACGCGTTTTTTACAATACGTGATTTTCCAAGTTACTGTGATTTCAATTACGAGAGCAGAATATCAAACAGACATAATCGATAAGGAAATTTACAAAGGCCACAGTTCACCAATTTTTAACCGAGCAGATGAAGTAACCACCAGACCGATGGTGGCCGGTATCTTACTATCGATTGTTACGAAGGCCCAGCGGGTACCCTTAGGTGCTGGGCAAGTCTACTATAATGATCAGAAAATCGTTTGCTTTTATAACTAAAAAGATTAGTCGGTTATGTAGCTCAAACCGCCGTCACCGGTATTAAATGATACATAAACAGCTGATCAAATTACCATTTACAAGTTACGCTGTCATTTTTTAAAGTAATTTCATACTTTTAATCAATGCTTGTACAATAATAACTATTACAATATAATTAGGTAACATATTGGTAGCAAACACGAAGTTTAAAAAAATATCGTGTTATCAAGATGTCAAGTATTTATTTTTTCAAACATAACTGAAATTGACCGATATAGCTGTGGTAAAACTTTCGCGATTTAGATAGCGAACATAAACAGAATGTAATAAAACTATTCTCGAAAATTTCGAGGGGTTAACGCTTAACATCAGGTGGCCCATCAGCTTGTTCCATTATTATGTAGTTGTGTATAATAAAAAGAAAAAGTATGTATTGCGTTTTCAGCTACAATAGGGTTTGCGAGACATATAAAAGAGCACAACATCGGAGCTCCTCCATTACTAACAGAAATTGAGTCGCTGTGGTGACCGAAACCGGACTGGATGAAATCATCACAGAACACACACACATACTTTGTTTGTTTTGTTTTTTTTTATTACACTTTGTATGGAAAACCGATTTTTTATCGCAGTTTCGTTGTTGGTTTTTTACCAAAAATAGTTCATATTGATGGGATACTTTAGAGTTATCGAATGCACTCTTATTACACTCCGTATCATTTTCATTATAAACAAGGAAATGTTGAAAAAGTTGTGTAAGTATTCTAGCAGACTACCTACTAGACTAGTAGGTACCTACGTGAAATGTGTACAGATGATGATTTTACAATTTTATAGTGCGCCGGTTTTACAAAACAGACTTTTAATTTACGAAAATGTCTATTTTTAGGTTTCACTTTACTATTTAATGGCCTACGACTTACGTTTATGTAATCTTGAGAGTTGTTTAGATTAGGTTAGGAATGCATAAATTTATCGCTCATCATGGACTTTCCATACATAAAAAGTGCTGGTGCTAATATTTTATTATGATCACGATTCAAAATTGCACAATTTTTAGGTATGCGATGGAAATGAATTAACTTGATTAGGAATCAATTTGAAAAGCTGAACACACAAGTTAATAATAATATTTCACTATTCGTCCGCAATAATTATTCACAGTGATACCTAGAAAAACAACGAAGGTGTTTTCACATAACTCATAACGTCTTTTATAAAACTTTTTCACATTGAAAGAAAATCACATGTAAGTGCACCATATACGACTAAGTGCGATATTATAAAATAATAATTTATGTTCTTTTATCCTATATATTTACATTGTTCACAATGACAGATAAATTCATTGATACCGACCTAATTAGATAGGTATACTTTTCTATACATACTAATTTAGAAAACACGAGATGTTGACATCCCCCAATCAATAAACCGGTCATGGATATTTAGGTTAAGTATACATCAATTCTGTGACAACTTCCTAAAAAGTAAAATATAATTTACATAAACTTGCTTGATATAATAATACGATAGGGAAGTTATATTACCATTAACCTTCACTACTAAATAAAAATAGACTGCAGAGAATATATTGAACTTATGTTGAAATACCTAAATGTATGCTGTCTGTAAGTAACGTTGTATGTGTTAGTGGCCAAGACATTTGTTTGTAAAAATAATGATATGAAAAAATGGGACCAAACAATCTCCAAAATGGTAATAAAAGTGGCTGTAATCAAATACACAATCTACCTTTATATAAAAATGAAAGTCTTGGCTAATTAAGTTTTCGATAGTCATTTTTACTATGTGAACCGTTATCAATAGTACACGATCAAACCAGAATAAATTATAGGCTATATTATACCGAATACTTATCCCCTTTTTCCGGGAAAGTACGCGGGTGAAACCGCATTGGTACGCTAGTAAATAAATAAGTACCTATACCCTACCTACAATAAATCTGATGTACGAATATAAAACTAGCAAAGTACTGAGGATAACGTATTATATTTACGTTATTTTTAAATCACATTTTAGGGCCAAGGCACAAATATGGTTCTTACTAAGAAATTAATAATTTACGCCCTACATCTATCTACTATTACATAAACTATGTATTTGTAGTATATTTAACTTTGTATTTTACAGATGCTACAAATTCATAAGCATATCTATTATGTGCTTTATTAGATACATTTATACATAGAATTTTATTCTTCTTGAAGTACATTTTAACTGTAGAAAGGCAAAGGTATCTTGAATCTGCCTATTTTTCGTAATATTAATTAGGTGAAATGACTATTTTAGCTGCAAAACTTATTTAACTCAACCTTACAATAATTATTCTTGTATCTCTAACATCACAAGACATTACACACAAAAACGCAATTGCCTTCCATTCTTTGAGTATTTATTTATGCATCCAATCTTTGGTAGACAAAATATTAGCGGGTGTTAGTATTTTCCATTAACTTATATGTGCATATTTCGAGCTAAAGACAGCCTTATAATTTTCGTAAACCATATCTATTCGATTAAGGTAACATATTTTGTTATTATTTTAACTTCTTATTATTCGAAGACTTCGGAATAACTAATGGGCTTTGATATAAATGTAAACTCGCAGTAAATAAATAAACGTCTCACACAACTATGTTATAATAAGCCTCTACTAATTCGTGCGTACTAATAATAAATGGTCTGTCTACAAGAATATTAAAGTCCTCACCTCAGATCTACTCTCATGTTTGAGCTATAAGGGACAGGATTACATTCCGAATGAAACTAGCTCCTTTCATGTTGATATTCGAGTTTTCCATGCAGGTTTTTCCCCTGGAAGAGACGGCAAGTATTAGTAACCTTTCAGCTATGTTACACAAGCATCAAACTATAGAATGGTAAGTGTTGAGACTAACCTGCCCGATGAGATTCTCCAGCAATATGACTCGTGTGTCTAGGAACAATAAGCTTTGTTTCTTGAAGCATCGACAGCATCAATTCTTCGGTTGTTGGGTGATATTCCACTTCGTTGATACTGGCGACGAGAGGGGAGCTCTCATAGTTCCTGTTAGTATCCCTTGTAGTAACGTTCGCGTTAGCTCTCGCCGGATAGTCGACAGATCGCGGCCGCCTCGAGTCGACAGGAGTCATTTTCGGGTTGACGTGCACATCCTTGTGAATATAAGGCTCGACGGACACGCTCGATTCGTTTTCGTTTTCGCTGCTATCGTCGTTCGTAGTGTTGCCGTTGATTTCGACTATAAGAGGTCTTTGGAGCGTCGGAGACTGAATTATAGAAGCAGTATTGTGTATGAGCAGCGCCGTTTGTCTGACCGGCGAGGTCGGTTCGACGTTATCGTCTGGGAGACTAGCTATGCTTCTAGAGAGCGACGGCGTGTGAGTCTGAGCCGTGATTTCAGATTCCGAGTCCGGCTCGATGACAGCTTCGATCTTATCCTCTATAACATTTTCCTCTTTGACCTCCGATAGTTCTGGCAGAGTTACGCTCGTCCTTCTGACGTATTTGGGCATCCGCAACGCCCAGTGTCCGTTGTGCTCGTCAGATGAGTAAGTGTGCATGACGTTTGGTTTTTTGCGTTTGTAAAAGAGCATGTAAGCGGTATTGTTTACGAGTTCGGTGTACGCGTTTTCTTCGTCGACCGGTGTTACTCTTGAATCGTCGAATTTATACCAGTGGCCGTCGTATGGGTTTTTGCAGGCTGCTGTGTAGTGTCCGGTTTCTAAGTCATCGCCGTGATGGTAACAGATCGCGTATAAGTCATAGACGTTTTCTAGTGGATTGTTGATGGGTGTTTTGGAAGCTCTTCGTTTTGGCGATTTAGAGTGTCCGGGTGAGTCGGCCGAGTGAGAGTCCCGTTTGGCGAGATGTGGTGTCATGTCGAAGTCATTCAGTGGAAACTCTACCATCGTAGTTAGTTTTGTACTAGTGCGGCCCTTCGCTTGCCTGAAAATGTTTATCTATTAATTTCAACATCCACATAAGGATTTGCAAAAACCAACTGCATATATTGTACTCACTGTCGAAACCTCTTCAAATGTATCACAAGAATATCAGGTAGCGACCACAGCCCGAGAGTCTTCACTACCGGCATATACCGCTGGCACTGAGGACACCTGCGAATTTAAAACGCAACCATGGGCTGAAACATACGACCACCATAAGGTGCGCAATGCTGCGCGAATGAACTAAGCGATGTCCAAGGAAAAAACCCATCAATTGTTACTTTGTTTTACCTTGTGACTTTCGTGTGCTAAATAAAACATAGATCTGGGTGAGACACAATAGATTGTCCGTTGTATTTGGAATCGTCGTTGCCTCGGGTTAAGTAATGGGTAGTGGTTGGGTACCTCCACGCGTCTTCTTGTGCGAGATGTTCAGCTCGCGTGTAGTGTGCTAGACAGGCGTGTAACGTCAGCGGGGGCGCCGACCCGGCCGCCGAGACATGCAGCTCGCAAGCCTCGCCCGCTTCGCGGATTATACTGGAAATAATATTATTATTTACTACGTGCCGTGATACAGTCAACTGCAGTTTATATGAGAGCTGTGTCAACGAGCGTCACTGAGCCGTGACACTGAGCTGTGTCAATGAGATTCTGATATTACTGTGCGTGTATGTTTAGTATTTCAGAATTTAGAAACATATTGGATAATATTTCTGCTAGAAATATTTTATCGACTTTTTAAAATAAGTTTTCAATAAAAGTCTTTTGTATTACGGTATCGATACCAGCGATCATGAAAATAATAATACTTGTTCCAGCTATTACAATACACAATAGTTACAAGTGGGACATAATATCCTGACCTGACTGATTTTTCGTAATCGAAAAAAAATCGCCGAAGAACCTTGGAACGATTCTAAATGGTATTTGTGATTTTACTGAGCAAATTAAAAAAAAACTCATGATTTTACCTGTCCCTGTGAGCAGGATCCCATAGCAACTCGAGTCGCAAGTGAGGATGCTTGTCGTGCGAACACAGCGCCTGTTCCACGTCCAGCGCGAACAGTGGATGAGGAAGCTAAAACAGAAATGTATCCTCATCATCATCCACAGCCTGACTTCACCCACTGCTGGGTATAGGCCTCTCTCTTTTTGTACCATCTCTCACGACCCCGCGCCAGTCTCATCCAATTTTTGCCCGCGATATCAGTGATATCGTCCGCCCATCTTGCCGCAGGACGACCTACATTTCTGTATCCTGTTCTGGGATACAGAACAAAAATTTATCCTACTAACTAATATTTGGTTTTACGATTATAAAGGCTTTTTTTACCACGATAAATGAACAGGATATAAGCAGAAAGTATAAACGGGAAGCGGACGAAGTCACGGGTAGAAACTTGTAAATAATATCGTTTAGCAACAGTTTGATGTAACTTGAATCCAGTAAAAGTAGAATCACAAATTGTAATTCTTACGAGCTTCGGGTTATAAAACGCAAGAATATTATTACGTTTCTTGTTCCACATTTTCTGCTTTCTAGTAGGTCTAGTAAGATTTGATAGATTTAGAAAATTTTACTTCGTTTCGTTTCCATACATTCACTTTCAGAAAAAACAAAAATGAATGTAAGAAAACGAAACGAAATAAAGTTTTCTAAAACTATTAAATCTTGTACTAGACCCCTAGAAGTGGTTCTTATTGGGAGTTGAAAGTGATGGTGTTAATTACTTATTCGACAGCTGAAGCTAAATATAAGCCACGTTTGTAATACCATAGACAAATAAAAAAATAGACCAGCAGACGTTTAGAAAATATCGTAACCCGAAAATGGACTACCTTCAAAGGCGTGAGATGTCGCTGGGTGTATCGAATCGGTAATAAATCAAAACGGTGTTTATTTTCTTGAACCTCTGGCGCGCTGACACTATAAGCAGTACGGAAATAAACGTCAGATGGCGCTGTTTCTAAATTTTGCAAAGCGTATACCAAAATTCGGTTACAACGCGCGCGACGTTGACAACTTGTGCTATGCAATGTCGAACGAGCGAGATAGAGCGCTCGCGTTGCAGTCTGGATGCAGAGCGGCAACAGCGCTCTGGTCGTATCAAGCTAGTAAAATAATAGATGTTTCGATTTTAAACCTGACGCCTTGCCGCCAAGTGCGTTTGTAACAAAAAAATACAATGATATTACCTATATGAAATCTTAAATGTTTTTAGCTTGATAAAATAAAACATAAAAGGTAGGTAGACTTTTAATTATATATTATTAAAATATCACACCCAATAGGTACTTGTTTAGTTATGTACTGAAACATTACGAACCATTTAGGTACGAACAAATAAGTTTTCTGCGGGTGATGCCTAGGTCTTTTGTTCCTAGGCTATCCTGTTCTAGTTTTACTACCTACCTACTTATAAATAATGGAATAGGTATGTCTGAAGAAGGTAGGTAGGTATATTGATAAATATACCTATAGGTATATTTATCAATATAAAAATTCTAAAGTAGGTATATGATTGATTCTAAAAATTTCAAGGACGTAGTTGCGTTGCGACTTATCATTAAACTTGGTGGTAAAACGGCTTGTCTACTCATTAGCAGTGCCTTGATCACGAATAAATTTGACAATCGTGAACGTATCGTAACGCTAGCGTATCCGAGATACACTGCGCGGTGACGCTACAACGTTCGGCAGTCGGGCTGATGTTGACGCGCAATATCACTCGAATACGTTAGGTTTACGTAACGCGGCGACTGTCAGATTTGTTCGTGATTACCCCTCAGTACCTATTGCCGAGTATCGTCATGCCAGCGCTTCCTCGGGCGGCCGCGACGTCTTCTACCCCTGGGGGTATCCAGCCTGTGACTCCTTGAGCCCACCTTTCCGCTACTTTACGACCTACATCGGCGATTCCAGTTTTGGAGCGAAGTATTCTGTTCCGAATTCGATCTATTCTTTTCACACCTAAAATACTTCGCTCCATCACTCTTTGGCAAAGTAGTCAGCGACCGCGTCTGAGCACCGTAGGAGTGATAAAAAATATATATAAGAAGGTTCAGACTATCGAAAGAAACCACACAAATACTTTTGCATCAAATCTATAATCAGTTAAAATTCGATACCAACAAGTAAAAAAATTGAACAGAATTATAGTCCATAACGGGAAGCACTATTTTCATCACAACCACAACACAACCAATCAACTAAGTACAAAACAAGAAAATGAAATAATTGTACATGTAAATAAAATCGTCAAAGAGAATACAACACAACACGCAGGCCAATGACACTTTGTATCAAAAAATGACAGTACCGTTCCGTTTTAGCTTACTTGATGCGTGGAAAAGATGAATTTTCTTAGAAAAGAAATGCGTCAATCGTTTTGTACGTTTAACGAAACGTAGGGAAACTGTTTTCTGTGGTTATACCGACCATAGAGTACTGATCGAGTTACTAATCGAGTTTAGTTAAATTATCGTCAAAACAGCTTGGTGCAAGATGCCACTAAACGTAATTTTGCTAAACACTTTTAACGATTTAAACGTGTTTAGTTAAACGTGTTTAGGCTGAACTTAAACGACATTTCGTGCAAGCCGCCCTAGGTGTTTTTAGAAGGTTCATTTGTTCGTAGTCCAAATATTATGCACAGACTAAAGTGCTGTGCTAAAGCCACCCTAGAATTTGGGGAACGAGTGAGGGGTATGGACTAACAATTCAAATTATAATTTTGACACTATAGTAAACAGACACTGACAGAATTGTGACCTGTCGCAAAAGCCGTAAATCAAGAAGGTGAAAACTTATTTTATATAGACGCCACCTATTAGTAAAGTTATGTCAATAATTTGTACACTATCTTTCAATTTGATGACCACCTAGGTGATCACGCCTAGGTGGCGTGGCGAAAAATATGTTAGATAATCAGTATGAAATAAAATCGTGATAACTAAATAAATGAACACCATTACAGATTCTAAAATAAGGACATAATTTTTGATGAATTTCGAAAATAAATTAATGGCGTTTCTTTGGTTCTAACGGCTACTTGAAGCTTAAGTCGTCGTCGACTGTAGCGTCATCCCCAAATACGCCTGGGAACTAGCCGGTTTTGCGAGTCACGCTCTAATATATAGGGTGTAGCAATCTTCGTGTATTCATTAATCGATGGTAATACTAACCTCAGGCTGCAGGTACGCAGGATCTCGCGGTCTGTGCGACTCGGCAATCCGCGCCCGGAATATGTCCGCACCTTTATTACATTTTATTTATTAGTCTAATTTCATGCTTAGAATGAGCTACCTAGACAACGTTTTTTTTCTAACAAAGTGTAGTCACTTTCGTTTTCTTGATGAAAATGAGGCAGAGCTATTTTTTAGCCATTTGTCTACAGAAAAGTAGACCAATGTATACAGCTGTCTTTGTATAAAGCAGAATGTTTGTGATACATTGAAATTTGAATATCCTCTTTTTTGCACAGAAAACGGGAAACAGAGGGGCGAGTACGAGTTGACAATGTAAAAACCGGTGTCAAACGTCTGACGCCAACCACACCGGTGTGCGCTGCTTGGTATGGAAACACTGAGCGGATTTTTTGAGAAGCTTGGTTTCGTCAATCTCCCGCTCAGTGTTTCCATGCCAAGCAGCGCACACCGGTGTGGTTGGCGTCAGACGTTTGACACCGGTTTTTACATTGTCAACTCGTACTCGCCCCTCAGTACAGGTAAGGTAGGTATACCTTGCGCGTTTTCCAAAACCCGCTCGGCGACCACTTGACACATCTCCTTTAGCATCAGTTTCTGAAGGTCCTCGTATGATATCTCGCGCGGCACTTGCATTGCGTATGGTGACCCTGTAATACATAGTATTCAAACTGATTTTGTCGCGTTTCTTTGGTTTTATTCAAGCTGACCCTCTTGGCACAAATAAAGACAATAGCGACGTTACGTAAAAAAAACTAACAGATTCAAAATAGCGCTTCAATCCTCCGTACCTGTTGTCTACCTGTTGTGGAAAAGTTAGAATAAAGAATTGGATTGGATTGCGCGATAGCCGAAGTAAAATTGTTCCTTAAAACTTAAAAAATATTTCGTAAATAATATTATGAATACATGATACGTTTATCTGACTGGATTTATAATAACCATGAGTCAATGTTATCACTTCCTGTTAATCCCCATCCTGAATGACTAATTTGTGTTTATCTCAAATACTGACACATCAATAAAATGGAATACAGAATCATTTGCAGGGTGAAATCTTTTCGGTGAAAATATCTAATTGAGAGAAAATTATATAAAACAAATGTAAATTAATTATAATGCAGCTTGCGCATATTACATGAATTGAGGTAACCGGCCATATTCGTTTCAACTTACCAAACCGTTCCCCTTCAAGAAGATTGACCCACAGTATAAGCAGATAGGGCGTCGTCGGCGTTTGCAGTAGAGGCGGTGCTTCGACGCAGTACAGCGCACCGAAATCTATACCCGCCATCTCCCAACTCGCCCGAGCGATACACCAGCCTGAAAGCAAAATATTACCACTACATAAACTTTCCTCATAGCTCAGCTGTGCCATCAGTGCTGCAGATTGTTCGATTCATACATAGTTGCTTCATTCATCCATCTTTTCTCTGGCATGCCTTTACTTTTATAACCAACACAAAATTATCTTTTTGATTATTCTAGACAAATAAAACTTGTAGAGCTGGTGCACCTATGCAATCTTGCACTTAGCTCTAGCTTTCATTCTCAGCCCTACAGGGCATAGACGGAAAGTTATAAAGTTATCATTCTCACATTACGACTTTCTAAAGATAACATACCCATTTCATTGATTTCAGCCAGTATAATGTGATCACGGTCTATCCCGGTGTCGCTGTGTAAAGTAGAGCGCAAGTCGTCCATTGTCGCATTCGGCTGAGTAAGCTCTACTCCGATTCGAACTTGTCTAGGTTGCTGGTTTACGTACACTACCTATAAATTCAAACAAAAATTATTTATATAATCCTTAAAGTTTAAAAGCTGTATCAGAATTCTAATGACGTCATCTTTGCCTGAGGTAGAAAGTTATGTAACATGTGCGTAAAGAAGTGAAATGTTTATACAATAGAGTAGATACATACTATTTGTGTTTGTGTAGATAAATCAGTTAGTTAGAGTAGTAGGTTATGTTGATTTCACTTACATTGACCGGCAGTGGGGATGGCTGGACAGTGGCTGGCCTTGAAGGCAGTTGCACACTCACACAGTGAAACGGGTCAAATGTGCAGGATGTGCGATCACACTTTGCACATGTTAGTGCTGACCTAAATATGTAAAAATATGTAATTAATTCTGACATTTCAATGAATATTTTGATAATAATATATTACTGATTTTACTATGCGAAAAAATTGTTTATGGAAGCAATTATATCATGGTTAGATATTATCTAATGTAACAAAACAAATTAACATTTATTATCTCTTGCCATCTACACCAATTAGTTTAATGATAGTAACGAACTATTGTTTAACCTTCACTAAACAGTACCTGTATTGTGCTTGGAAAACAGCTTGAACAAACGAACTGTTTCGCCTTGCATGGTTTGCTAAAGTTTCAGCTGCTACCACCTCATCTGGCTTTCCACATGTGTTCTAAAAGAAACATCCAATATATTCTCTCTTACCATCGGTTTCAGATCCGTGATTATGAAATCATAATTATTTTATCGCAAAAAAAAAAGCTCTGCTACTTTTGACTTTACAAATCTACATTAGTCCTTACAAGCACATTCTTACAATAGTACCTTTATTGTTTTATATTTCTTTTTAGTAGCTGTATTTAAATCTTCATGAACTTTATCTAGTAACCAAAAGAGAAATTCTTGCGCATCATGTTGACTGTTGCCTCGATACTGTGTTCCATGCCTTTCAACCACACCCTAGAAACAAACAATAAGGTTATTAGTATTAGATAAGTACAGATTATTTTAGCATATAAAAAATTATATGGATTGAATATTATTTTATTTTTCTGAATAAACAAACAATATATTAAACAATAAAAAAAAAAGGTACCTACCGTACACATTTAGGTAAATAAATGGGTGATGAAAGACTATGCTGTAAGTAGGTATAGTAGTCACAACGGATCTTTGTCCCTCTGAAGCATCTGCGCAGATCCCATTATTGTTTGAATTGGAAATAAGAGAATTTTTCCAATGTTGCAATAGTATGTATGTACTGTTGTGTGTCAGCGCAATCATTAATTGCACCTAACTGCAGAGGGATAAAGATCACTTGTGTGTTGTGTACTGTACTTTCCTAGTTCTCTAAATATACTTTACTAAGCATTCATGTTTAGCGATAGGTACTTGTCTTACCTTAAAAGTGGTACTCATATCAGGTGAGTACCCGCAGGCCCACAGAGCTTTTAGTAAAGCTGCCAACTGCTCTGTCACTTCCCCTCGAGTGCCGTATTTCTTAGAGTTTATTTTATTTCTCTTTTGTAGATCCACCTGTAAGAAATTGTAACAGTACTTATTACAAGTAAAATTCTTTAATTTCACTTGTAAGACACTGCTTGACTTAACTCAGAGAACACAAAAGCTAACCCACTATCCTTCTCTATTCACCACTCCTGCAGGGCTAGCATGATGCGCCCTAGACAGCAATTTGTCTACAAAAGAATATACTAAAAGATTGTACTGTCTCTGTTTTTGGTAGACAAAAGAACGGGACGAAGTATGATTTATCTTCTCTTCGATAGAAAGAAACATCATTTAGGCGCTTACGCTTAAGTGCTGGTGGTCTTGCACCAGTTGAATATGGCAAAAAGTTTACCCTGTAATGGTCCAGAACAAAGTACTCTGCAATAACATCAGTATGAGATAGGCACTGTAGAACTGCATTCATGTAGCAAGTGTTGCCATGGTTTTTTATTCCAGTTGCAGCAGGTGTAGTACCAGGAGGCCATGGAGGGTCACCGCTGCATGGTACTCTGTCTCCATTCATAATGGCCGGTGCTGATTTTACCTGCAAGTTATAAACATTACTTCCAGTACCTAAATCAATAGTTCTGATGTAATATATAATAACCTAAGGGTTTACTTACACCAGATACATGCACAGTGCTCATGTGTTGCGCTATTTTGTTCAGAAACCTTTTCCATGATGGCCTTCTAAACAACTTCCTCTCAATTACGTTTTCGTCTTTTGATGCTTCCCCGATCACGCTATTAGCACTAGTCGATTTGTTGTCACTGTCGTTACACTTATTCTTACTAGAACTGGGTTTGGCTGTCCCAAATGGATTACGGGGTAATGTAAAAGTACGCTTTAATCGTGATCCTTCCACCTGCTTTTGTGAAACACTTATTTCGGACACTTCATTTATTAGTTCACTCTCAGAGCAAGATTTCAAAACTGTAGATAAATTATTTGCTGACATGTTAGAACATTATTTGTACAAATCTCAATAATAAAATTTTACCAAAAAAACCTAAAAAAATGTAAAAAACATTGATAAATCAGTGACTGACAAGCGCAGACAAGCGCCATTTTGTTTTTTTTTTATTTTTATGTCAAGATTATCAGGTCAAGTCAGCAGTCACAGTACGTCAATCAAGTAAATGGGTGTGTCATAGATTATCAAATGTCAAAGTCAAAAATACTGGTACGCTTGGTAACTATTTGTGATCTGTGGAAATATTTAGCTCAAGGCTGCCATTTTAAATCTTTTAGCGCTTGATCTAACATTTTAATTTATAATGATACTTTGGGGTATATCTCATTTAATAATAAAATATACTCATATCTAAATAACCACTATATTAATCGATTTTAAACGCTGCGCTGGGATAAGAACAGCAAATTAGTTTTTTTGGACGTGCATTATGTGCATAGAATACTATTTACCGCGAGATTATGTGCGCTCTGTTGGCGGGACGTTGCATAGTGAAAAAAAAATATCAGCCAGCCAGCCTAGCCTTTTTTGGATATAGCGCTGGCAGCATTGCATTGGTTTCCGAGCAGGTGGGGTCGACTTTGTTTGACGAGTGCGGTACCTCCCACAATACCTACTTGGGGCTGCAAAGAACAGGGATAGCTGTAGCTCGATCTCGCTCATAGTAGTTGCCTCATCAAACTGCACTAAAACTGTGTAGTTTTGTTAAGTGAAATAATTGTTAATTATTTTTACAATTTATTATATTTTTATGTAAAAATAAACTGCACAATAAAATAAACCATTTAAAAAATAATCAGAATATTTAACATTTTAGTGCAATAATTTTTAGGCAGCGTGCATTTCTCATCAATTTCTTTTTTTTTTAATTTTTTCTGGCGCTGGATAGGTACTAGTCCTTTTGCCAAATTCTCATCAAATTACTGTCCAGTGTTTCCAGCCAGTATTAGTTGGGAAATTCGCCCTTCGAGATAGGAGTAAATATTTTGGTCGAACCTAATATTCGCCAACATCATTGTCACTCACGCCAAACTCCCGCGCCATTTTAGATGTTTGAGATAAAAAAAAATGATGTGGAAAGCTAAACAGCAATGCCATTGATTTGACAGAGATGGCAAATAATTTACCTATTGCGGCCCGGAATACAACGCAAATTGGAGTTGGTGGGTTCAAATGTCTCGTACTTAGTTGAGCTAAAAAAATTTTTGAGCGTGGTGATGCCGTTTTTAACTATTAGTAAGAAAATGAAAAAAAAAACTTTATTTCCAGCAAAACATACAGTAGGTAGGTAAAGGGTATGCAAGGTACATAGAAACCTAGCAGGTACAGTGAGTATCAGATATGAGAGAGTAGGCAGAGTTATTTACTTAAACATTTAGGGGGGTGCCTAGCTAAAGAAATTAGCGCCTCGGTTTACCCATTTTGTTATATAAAGCAATAAAAATGTTTAGTTACCTACCTAAATGGTTTTATTTAACCTGTCAAGCCATCTTCTGCAAAAAAAGTTCCGCACTGTCAGGTCACGGGGGGGGGAGGGAGGTGTACTATGCGACCTAGGGCATTATGGAAACAATTTTTACAGATACATAAGAGTAAGTTTGGAGTGTTCTAAGGCATGATAAGCCAAATTAATAGCCAAGGAGATGGATGATTCAAGATCGATAAGGTTGCCAAGAGGATAAAAGATTGAATAATGTAATGTAGCAATCGTTAAAATAATGGGGTAAAATTGAATTGTGAGTTAGTAGCACTGCAACTCCATGTTTTTCTTTTCAAAAACGAAAAACATGTCCGTCATTGTCCATTGGTGTTGGCTTTTTTTACTTTCGTAAAGTTTCGTCAAAGAAAGATTTCCTATGAATAACATTGAGTTGAGCATCTGCTCCTCCGTTTTCTGTAGTGAAATCTGTGTGTTGTGGGAGATAAGAGACTCGTGGTTGAGACAGTGACTCTATTTAGTTGCAAGGGCTTCGCCCTCCATTTTAACTGTAGTGAAATCCGTGCGTTGTGTTGTGGGAGATACGAGACTTTTGGTTGAGACAGTGACTCTATGTTATAAGGGTTTCGCCTTCTATTTTAGCTGGAGTGAAGTCCGTGTGTTGTGAGTAGAACTCGTGGTTGAGACAGTGACTCTGTATTTAGATTGGAACTTTGTGATTAGATCTATCTTTCAAATATGAAAGAAAATCAAAGGAAGTGTGTCAAGTGTGGGGCTTCACCGTGTGAAAACCCTGATACCATATTACATCGTTTTCCTAAGCCGGGACCAACTAACATTAATCGGTAAGTAGTCTACTGAACACAACCTGATTGTGTCTGTCTCCATGGGAATTCCCATCATATTTTTTCTCATAAAAACTCTGACACTGATTGTTATGAAATGAATATAATAATGTTACTAGGTATAAAAGCCCGATCTGCGGTAAGTCTTTTAAGATTTACCAATTTGTACGGGTAAAAGTTCCAATAGTTCTATGATCATCGTTCATAAGGACTTTTACCACCATTCACTTGGTAAATCTTAAGATTTACCTCAAAGTCACGGTAAATGTTGAAAAAGACATCTCAGTCATGTGATAATATAGGGTGGCATAACAAAGCACATTACAAATCTATTGTGTTTCGTTACTTCCATCGTTAAGACTCCCTAAATATCATAAAATTAGGAGAAAATAGAATAATAGATAGATAATTATTTATTTAGTTCACAATCACAGGTAGGTACAGCACAAAACAAGCAGGAAAAAAAACAGACAATAAGAACTATTCGGAACATTTTCATAAGATAATGACATGAAAATTGCTTTGGAATGAAATAAATACTAAATGATGCATGTAATAAATTTCAGATGTGTGTTGTGGGCCAAGTATTGTTTTCCACATGGTTCCTGGAGCTCTCAAGAATTCCATCGCCAACTTCACAGTGAACATAGAATGCTGTGCACTAGACATTTTGAAAGGAAATGGTTCATTGATAATGCTGGTATTAGGCTATTCAAAGCTGCAGTACCAGATGCTGAATGTGACAAGGTTAGTGAGTTTTTTCTATAATAATATACTAGCTTCCGCGCGCGACTTTGTCCGCGTCCCGTTTGATCCTGTGGATATTCCGGGATAAAAAGTAGCCTATGTGTAAATCCAGGCTACGAACTATAGCGACGGTTAAAAGGCGACTTGACTCAAGCGACATTTTTTTCAATATTGAGTTATGAAACTTGGAATAAATTATGTATTCCAAGTTTCATTCAAATCGGACCAGTAGTTTTTGCGTGAAAGAGAAACAAACATCCATACATAATTACAAACTTTCGCGTTTGGTATGATAACTAGTTGTTCACCCGAACTAAGATCTTATGATGTTCCCGAAAAAAAAAACACAAAGAAGTTGTATAATTTATAAGTTAAAAAACTAGAAAAACTGACTTGAGTTATTTATAAGCCAAACTACTGAACCGATTATGATGAAAATTAAATGGGACCAACCTGGAAGTACATCCTTTCAGATAAAAAAAAGAATTTTTGAAATCGGTTTATAAATGACGGAGTTCCGAGGTAACACACATTAAAAAAAACAACTGAATTGAGAACCTTTTCCCTCTTTTAAAGTCGGTTAAAAAGGGCACACAGTTTCTTAACACTACTTGTTTGTTTATTTCAGGTTTTGACAGACCCTGTGTTGGTTACGATTGAGCCTGTGGCTGGTCCATCTTTAACTCTACCTTTAATGGAAAATTTTAACTTATTAAACCAGAGCCAGATGAATGTCGATGGTACAACTACAGGATCGCTGATTACCCAGAAACCAGCAGAAGATGGCAAACAAAATACCTACAATTTGGTATGTATGTATGAAAAATGTATGTAGGTATGAAAAATACATGGTCCTATATGGCCACCAGCCATGGTGGTATAGTAATTCTATTCTTACTATACTGTCTACGTCTAATAAGACAACCAGCTTACCACACGAAATAGTAGATTGTGTCATAAGGGACCAAAATTAGAGTAGAATCCTGAACGTAGCGAGGATTAACACTACACATAGGCACACTCTGCTTTTCATCCCCCTCTATGAGAAAGATAAATATCATAGGCTTTTAGATATTATTCTCACGATTTGTTCGGTAGTAAATTGTTTATGACAGTTTCTGTGTTTAATTTTACACTTTCTGGTGTTAATATGGTGTTCTTGGTGGGGAATAAATAAATATATTGAATTTTTTTTGTACTGAGAGTTTGCTTACTTGGCTAGTTTTATCGTTGTTTGTTTAGTTAATAATAGGAGTAGGAGTAAGAAATTTGGGATAGTAAGAGGTATCTTACTCACTTATCTTTTTATTATTTCAGGAGAACTATCGACTTCAGCGACAACGACGGCAGAAGTATTAAAAAAAATGGATGAACTATTTGACAGCGTCAACGCTTATACGCCAGACAGAAGAAGAGGAAAGCCGTTAGCCACCAATATCCAAAACAATACGCGTCATATAGAATTATTTGGGCAAATGAAAGAATTTTTTAAAAAACTGAAGTTTTTGGGGTGCAGAACACCACCCCCTTTACAACAAGGATGGATATGGACCATTAACGGATTGGAACAAGTGTGGAAAAATCTTACAACTAAACATAAAAACATAAAAAGTCTAGCCAGAAGAAGGCTCCAGCAAGACCCACTAGAAAACTTATTCGTAAACTTAAATAATAAAAAAAATCAATAAACTTGTGACTTTTAATTTGTTAGGTACCTGATTAGTTTTCGTATTTCACTGCTAGGCCAAGAAAGACAGATTGCTTATAAACAGTTTCTGCTGTTTGGCTTATCTTTTTGTCAAATGCTGACCTGATAAAACTAGCAACGATTTTAACATTCTGTAATAATCTTATGTCAGCATTTTGACAAAAAGATAAGCCAAACAGCAGAAACTGTTTGAACAATTTTAATCCCTGCCAGGTCTGTTCGAAATTTAGCGCTAAAATAGATTGAAACTGCCACCAAATATTTTAAAAGTTGGTGCCAAAAATAACGCCATCTAGTTACGAACCCCCAAATAAATGGTCAATTTTGTCCTGCCATATTTGTATGCAGTAAACGTTCTTCTTGGGTAACAGTATTCTGTGTTTCCGAGTTCCGACCAGGTGGGGTCGACTTTGTTTGACGAGTGCGGTACCTCCCACAATACCTACTTGGGGCTGCAAAGAACAGGGATAGCTGTAGCTCGATCTCGCTCATAGTAGTTGCCTCATCAAACTGCACTAAAACTGTGTAGTTTTGTTAAGTGAAATAATTGTTAATTATTTTTACAATTTATTATATTTTTATGTAAAAATAAACTGCACAATAAAATAAACCATTTAAAAAATAATCAGAATATTTAACATTTTAGTGCAATAATTTTTAGGCAGCGTGCATTTCTCATCAATTTCTTTTTTTTTTAATTTTTTCTGGCGCTGGATAGGTACTAGTCCTTTTGCCAAATTCTCATCAAATTACTGTCCAGTGTTTCCAGCCAGTATTAGTTGGGAAATTCGCCCTTCGAGATACGAGTAAATATTTTGGTCGAACCTAATATTCGCCAACATCATTGTCACTCACGCCAAACTCCCTCGCCATTTTAGATGTTTGAGATAAAAAAAAATGATGTGGAAAGCTAAACAGCAATGCCATTGATTTGACAGAGATGGCAAATAATTTACCTATTGCGGCCCGGAATACAACGCAAATTGGAGTTGGTGGGTTCAAATGTCTCGTACATAGTTGAGCTAAAAAAATTTTTGAGCGTGGTGATGCCGTTTTTAACTATTAGTAAGAAAATGAAAAAAAAAACTTTATTTCCAGCAAAACATACAGTAGGTAGGTAAAGGGTATGCAAGGTACATAGAAACCTAGCAGGTACAGTGAGTATCAGATATGAGAGAGTAGGCAGAGTTATTTACCTAAACATTTAGGCGGGTGCCTAGCTAAAGAAATTAGCGCCTCGGTTTACCCATTTTGTTATATAAAGCAATAAAAATGTTTAGTTACCTACCTAAATGGTTTTATTTAACCTGTCAAGCCATCTTCTGCAAAAAAAGTTCCGCACTGTCAGGTCACGGGGGGGGGGGGGGAGGGAGGTGTACTATGCGACCTAGGGCATTATGGAAACAATTTTTACAGATACATAAGAGTAAGTTTGGAGTGTTCTAAGGCATGATAAGCCAAATTAATAGCCAAGGAGATGGATGATTCAAGATCGATAAGGTTGCCAAGAGGATAAAAGATTGAATAATGTAATGTAGCAATCGTTAAAATAATGGGGTAAAATTGAATTGTGAGTTAGTAGCACTGCAACTCCATGTTTTTCTTTTCAAAAACGAAAAACATGTCCGTCATTGTCCATTGGTGTTGGCTTTTTTTACTTTCGTGAAGTTTCGTCAAAGAAAGATTTCCTATGAATAACATTGAGTTGAGCATCTGCTCCTCCGTTTTCTGTAGTGAAATTTGTGTGTTGTGGGAGATAAGAGACTCGTGGTTGAGACAGTGACTATTTAGTTGCAAGGGCTTCGCCCTCCATTTTAACTGTAGTGAAATCCGTGCGTTGTGTTGTGGGAGATACGAGACTTTTGGTTGAGACAGTGACTCTATGTTATAAGGGTTTCGCCTTCTATTTTAGCTGGAGTGAAGTCCGTGTGTTGTGGTAGATAAGAGACTCGTGGTTGAGACAGTGACTCTGTATTTAGATTGGAACTTTGGGATTAGATCTATCTTTCAAATATGAAAGAAAATCAAAGGAAGTGTGTCAAGTGTGGGGCTTCACCGTGTGAAAACCCTGATACCATATTACATCGTTTTCCTAAGCCGGGACCAACTAACATTAATCGGTAAGTAGTCTACTGAACACAACCTGATTGTGTCTGTCTCCATGGGAATTCCCATCATATTTTTTCTCATAAAAACTCTGACACTGATTGTTATGAAATGAATATAATAATGTTACTAGGTATAAAAGCCCGATCTGCGGTAAGTCTTTTAAGATTTACCAATTTGTACGGGTAAAAGTTCCAATAGTTCTATGATCATCGTTCATAAGGACTTTTACCACCATTCACTTGGTAAATCTTAAGATTTACCTCAAAGTCACGGTAAATGTTGAAAAAGACATCTCAGTCATGTGATAATATAGGGTGGCATAACAAAGCACATTACAAATCTATTGTGTTTCGTTACTTCCATCGTTAAGACTCCCTAAATATCATAAAATTAGGAGAAAATAGAATAATAGATAGATAATTATTTATTTAGTTCACAATCACAGGTAGGTACAGCACAAAACAAGCAGGAAAAAAAACAGACAATAAGAACTATTCGGAACATTTTCATAAGATAATGACATGAAAATTGCTTTGGAATGAAATAAATACTAAATGATGCATGTAATAAATTTCAGATGTGTGTTGTGGGCCAAGTATTGTTTTCCACATGGTTCCTGGAGCTCTCAAGAATTCCATCGCCAACTTCACAGTGAACATAGAATGCTGTGCACTAGACATTTTGAAAGGAAATGGTTCATTGATAATGCTGGTATTAGGCTATTCAAAGCTGCAGTACCAGATGCTGAATGTGACAAGGTTAGTGAGTTTTTTCTATAATAATATACTAGCTTCCGCGCGCGACTTTGTCCGCGTCCCGTGTGATCCTGTGGATATTCCGGGATAAAAAGTAGCCTATGTGTAAATCCAGGCTACGAACTATATCGACGGTTAAAAGGCGACTTGACTCAAGCGACATTTTTTTCAATATTGAGTTATGAAACTTGGAATAAATTATGTATTCCAAGTTTCATTCAAATCGGACCAGTAGTTTTTGCGTGAAAGAGAAACAAACATCCATACATAATTACAAACTTTCGCGTTTGGTATGATAACTAGTTGTTCACCCGAACTAAGATCTTATGATGTTCCCGAAAAAAAAACACAAAGAAGTTGTATAATTTATAAGTTAAATAACTAGAAAAACTGACTGAGTTATTTATAAGCCAAACTACTGAACCGATTATGATGAAAATTAAATGGGACCAACCTGGAAGTACATCCTTTCAGATAAAAAAAAGAATTTTTGAAATCGGTTTATAAATGACGGAGTTCTGAGGTAACACACATTAAAAAAAACAACTGAATTGAGAACCTTTTCCCTCTTTTAAAGTCGGTTAAAAAGGGCACACAGTTTCTTAACACTACTTGTTTGTTTATTTCAGGTTTTGACAGACCCTGTGTTGGTTACGATTGAGCCTGTGGCTGGTCCATCTTTAACTCTACCTTTAATGGAAAATTTTAACTTATTAAACCAGAGCCAGATGAATGTCGATGGTACAACTACAGGATCGCTGATTACCCAGAAACCAGCAGAAGATGGCAAACAAAATACCTACAATTTGGTATGTATGTATGAAAAATGTATGAGCGAGGATTAACACTACACATAGGCACACTGCTTTTCATCCCCCTCTATGAGAAAGATAAATATCATAGGCTTTTAGATATTATTCTCACGATTTGTTCGGTAGTAAATTGTTTATGACAGTTTCTGTGTTTAATTTTACACTTTCTGGTGTTAATATGGTGTTCTTGGTGGGGAATAAATAAATATATTGAATTTTTTTTGTACTGAGAGTTTGCTTACTTGGCTAGTTTTATCGTTGTTTTTGTTTAGTTAATAATAGGAGTAGGAGTAAGAAATTTGGGATAGTAAGAGGTATCTTACTCACTTATTTTTTTATTATTTCAGGAGAACTATCGACTTCAGCGACAACGACGGCAGAAGTATTAAAAAAAATGGATGAACTATTTGACAGCGTCAACGCTTATACGCCAGACAGAAGAACAGGAAAGCCGTTAGCCACCAATATCCAAAACAATACGCGTCATATAGAATTATTTGGGCAAATGAAAGAATTTTTTAAAAAACTGAAGTTTTTGGGGTGCAGAACACCACCCCCTTTACAACAAGGATGGATATGGACCATTAACGGATTGGAACAAGTGTGGAAAAATCTTACAACTAAACATAAAAACATAAAAAGTCTAGCCAGAAGAAGGCTCCAGCAAGACCCACTAGAAAACTTATTCGTAAACTTAAATAATAAAAAAAATCAATAAACTTGTGACTTTTAATTTGTTAGGTACCTGATTAGTTTTCGTATTTCACTGCTAGGCCAAGAAAGACAGATTGCTTATAAACAGTTTCTGCTGTTTGGCTTATCTTTTTGTCAAATGCTGACCTGATAAAACTAGCAACGATTTTAACATTCTGTAATAATCTTATGTCAGCATTTTGACAAAAAGATAAGCCAAACAGCAGAAACTGTTTGAACAATTTTAATCCCTGCCAGGTCTGTTCGAAATTTAGCGCTAAAATAGATTGAAACTGCCACCAAATATTTTAAAAGTTGGTGCCAAAAATAACGCCATCTAGTTACGAACCCCCAAACAAATGGTCAATTTTGTCCTGCCATATTTGTATGCAGTAAACGTTCTTCTTGGGTAACAGTATTCTGTGGTTCCGACCATTCCGACGGAAAGAAGGTAGTACTTTTTCTGTCCGCTGTTTTAATTTTTACGATCTGAAAAGGAATATATTGATTTGTGTGGTGCTCTAATGGAATAGAAATAATGTGATTGATATTCAGGTATGGATGACGGTAAATTGGCACCTTGCGGTATTATATAGGAAATAATTTCTCAGCAGGGCGGCTCTCGACATCGATCCAAAAGAGAATTAAAAATTTACCAAAATCCTAAGTGGTACCTGTACCTACTATTCATAACTAAACTGCCGAGAAATTATGAACTATTTGGTATCTAAACTCTGTTGGTTATCCCGGCAAAACCATAAGTCTCCAGACTCATAGAAATTAATACTCCATCACCATAACCCTCAGTTTTCTTACAGATAAATATAGCTTCTAGCCATGACTGCCTTTGATAAACTAAAGCTTCTTATTTGGAAGAACTTTCTCTTGCAAAGGAGGCACAGATGGCAAACTATATTTGAAATAGCATCTCCTGTGATATTCTCTCTATTCCTAATACTCACAAGATGTCTTGTAGACCCAAAGTCGAAGCCAGATGTCTCATATCCACCCTTCATGCCAACTTACTTCAACATGAGCGGAAGAAACTTGTAAGTAAAATTACAGAATTTTATTTATTTACCGTTTTAATTTATGTCATGGTTACCTAGGCTGAGAAGACTGGTTGCTGGGCATGTCTATGTCTCAAGAACTATTATGTTCCGTAAAATATCTTTATTAATTTTTGCAAGATATTTAAAAGGCCACCTGCTTACCCACATCTGCATGTTTATTAGTATGCTCTCAGAGTATATTTTGAATATATGGTACACTTTTCTTACTATATCTTTCAGATAATATTATTATTGACCGAGCGAGCGAAGCATCTCAGTTTCTAGATTGGCCAAAAATGCTTTTGTCCGGCTGACTGTCTGTTAGTAATCGCCTACAGGTCGCATTTATCAACCGATTTGGATGAAAACCGACACACAGTTTCCTTGATTTATTAAAAAAAAATTGTCGACCGCGATTTTTGATTGGGGGGAAAATAGGGGAGAAAAAGGGGAAAGTTTGCTGTAGCGTTGTTTATCGCCGGATTTTAATAAAATTTGAGAAAAACACTTAAGACTTCATTCTACACAAGATGGTGTAAAAATATTTCCGAAAAGGGGGAGTGGAAGTGGGAAAAGAGGGGAAAATAATTTTTAATTTTGTTTCCGAAAATTTACTCCTACCAATATTAATGAGACTACACTGCAGTAATCGCTAAAACTTATACCCCTGTTTTGATCAAAAGTCTACATAGGTAGGGCCTATTGAAAAATCAAGCACCTGAAATTAGATTTAGCCAGGAGAAAGGGGAAAGTGTCGGTTATTTCATGGTTATAAGGGCTCGCGAGGTCTATGTTCTCATAGGACAACTAGTTTTATTGTGTATTTAATCACTAATACCTATCCTGACTGTATGGAGGCTGACAATAGACTACACCTTTTTGCTTGTTCTTTAACTAAATTTTATTAGAGTTCAAATCACGTTATTTTATCACATCATTTTATTAAATTAATTATGCATAAGAATGGCAAACCAGTGTGCATATGCCATAAGTATACCCTATTAAATAAAATAAAACTATACTTTTGTTTTAGGGGGAATATAACTTCAGCAAAAACTGGAACTCTGGCATTCTCACCAGAAAATGCACTTACAAGGAATGTCACCAGAGATGCCATGGCTATAGTTGCAGAAGATAATTTTAGCTTTTTATTCTTTCTGTTGGACACAAGTGTACTGCCACAACCTAAAGGGTACAAGAATGCAAAAGAAATGGAGCTAGCACTATCCCAACCGAATGCTATGAATCAGATTCTTGTTGGTATTCAATATGATGACAATATGGCTAGTAAGTTGACCTACTCAATAGTACTCATTTCCTTTGTTTGGTTGCCAATTTTATTTATAATATATCTACAAAAAGTTTACATTGTTGTTTAAGATGCCACAGAATGGCCGAATGATATCAAAGTGAGCCTGAGATTCCCTGCAGTGATGAGAACACCAATGGTAGAGCATCCACTGAGAGCTAGCTGGAGAACCAATTTGTTATTTCCCCTCTTCCCTCGGCCAGGACCAAGGGATCCTGAGGATATGTATGGAGGGAAAACACCAGGTAGGTACCTAGTTTACATTTTGTAACAGCTACCAACAAAAACAGTAGGTAAATAGCAAGGAAAAATATTTTTTGCATGTTAATGTCAAGTCAACTGGTGGGACTGACTGGCTACAATATACAATAAAATGTGGTTTTGCTATTATTTATATATGTAAACATTCATTTATCTAGTTCTAGATAAGTTAGAAAATTATTATTGAACACAAAATAATGATAGGTGCCAACTAGGAAGTAGGACTGCTAAGTACTAGGAACCAGTAATTAATCTACTGAACCTATTGCTTACTAACCACCGATCGATCAGCGCAAATGTAGTTAATAAGGAATAGGTAGGTTCCAACGTTTTTAAGGCTTCGAAATACCTACAGTCGAGGTACGTACAACCTACGAGTAGCGAGTGCGATAGCAGCGAAGATACTAGTATGTAATGTACCTACCTTCGTCCGTCACATTTTAGTAGCTTAGGTAGGTATAGGTACGCGAGATTACCGGTTTCTAACACAAATCACGCCAACATCGATAGTTTCTTAGTATTGAAGCCCAAGTATCCTTCCTTACAAGGTACCTAATAAGTATCCAGTGTAGATCTTATATTGCCTAAAAATGCCATTATGCCCATATTTGATCTCTATTTTATCTTAAATGTTGACTCAATGATATAGATATTTAAAATCTCATACAAAAAACTATTCATGCAAACATGGTTTCGGCAAAAGTATTAGTGTTCTTCATCTTTGTATAATTAACCTAGCTCATTAGTCGTGTTTATATCCTAGTACATGGGTCGTCAAATATATCAAAGAACAATAAATATTTAGGTGTGACTCAGCATCAAACTAGAATCATTCTAAACCGACCTTCGCTAGTGTCGTAAAAATAAATGTGTCATGGTCGCTTCTATATTGCGCTAAGTACTTCCACCAGTAATGGGTTACCTACTATACTACTTTTCTACATCACCCGAAAGTTTTGAATACCAATGCCTTTTTTATGAGAAATATTGACGAAACAAACAGATAACCCATACGTCCTGAACTGTTGATTTAACACTAAAAACCCATCCTCCCCTATACTTCCAGGCTACTCGCCAGAAATGTTCTTAGCAGTTCAGCATGCAGTTTCCCAAGGAATAATAAAACACAAATCCGAGAAGCCCGTGAACACAAAAGTATACCTTCAAAGACTACCTCAGATTGCGTACAGAGATGACCAACTATTGATTGCCCTAGAACGATTTATTTCAATGATAATCATGCTGTGTTTTGCTTACACTTTCGTAAATACGGTACGGGTTGTTACGTCTGAAAAAGAGCTTCAACTTAAGGTAATATTTCTCACAATGTAATCAATGAATATTATTTGAAATGCGTTCAATAATGCTGAACTTGTTGCAGGAAACAATGACAATAATGGGTCTTCCCTCATGGTTACATTGGCTAGCCTGGTTCATAAAACAATTCTCCTTTCTGCTGATATCTGTTGCACTTATGGTCATACTGTTCAAGGTAAGAGACCAACTATACATAACATTGAAACATGACATTCGACCAAGCATTTACAAGATATTTTAAATGCCAGGTGTGCAAGTCGCATAAAATTTGAATTTATTTCAGATACCGTTCAATAGAACTGCTGCTGGAGACGGGTATTCGGTACTGACGTTCACGCCGTGGTCAGTTCTACTGTTCTTCATGGTGCTATTTGTTATAGCTTCTCTCTCATTCTCGTTTATGGTCAGCGTTTTTTTCTCTAGAGGTAATTTTATTCGATTTGATGTTGTGAACCTTATTAGTTGAAAGTGGTATTATTATTATGAGCTAATAATAGCTCTATCTTGCGTCTGCATAATTTTCCAGACATAATAATGAATACGTTGATCTTAGCCTAATAAGTTCAATAACAGATAATAATATGTGATATCTCGTCTGACGAGTCTATTAATAACACGTCGTCGGCCGACCTTGCAAAATAAAATGAAGTTACAGACGCAGGTGAATTAATAGTAGTCTCTAACGTGAAAGTTTCACTCCGAAAGAGCAATAACGATATTATGATTGCGGTAACACAAGTGAGCAATATAAATTCAAAATCAGTAAGAATTTTATCGAGACTTCGGAAAATCCAAAGAAGGCCCTCTGGTTCCAAACTAAGCAAAGCTTGTACTATAGGAACTATATTGCTGATAGAACACTTATTTACGATCTTTTTTATATACTTGTAAATTTACATAGTAACACCCAGACACAGAACATACATCTATATTTTGCAACACAAATGTATGTTCTCAGTGGGAATCGAACCCACGACCCATAGCACGAAAGCATTCTGATAGTATGTCACTCCATCTGCAAAAGGCCGGCGCGCGCTTTATAATCTTTCTGTTATTAAAATTATGACGCGAGTTGTTCGTTCACATATTTTCTTACAAGCCGAATGGAAGTGATACAGGCCTATCACACGCCGCGCATATTTGTTAAATATCTGTATACAATCTATTTTTATTTCCTTACAGCGAATACCGCGGCTTCTTTCATGGGTCTGGCGTGGTTCTCGACTTACTCCATTTTCATGCTCACACAAGTACTTTATGAAGACATTAGCTTGGCTACCAAGTTGTTGCTCAGTCTCATTTCGAATACGGCTATGGGATATGCATTTCAAATGATCATTATGTGTGAAGGAACTTCTAGAGGTACTTATTCATATCTACTTTCTCGAACTTTACTTAGGTGTACTTTTATCGATTTTCACCTACAACTGAATATAAGCTATGTTCGACTAGACTTAGACGGTGGTTTAATACTGCGGAAATAGAACCTTGTATTATAATAACACGCAAACAGTGTTTTTATTCACAAAAAATTGCAAAAAATTCGTTTTAACCCACTAATCTCCATTATACCAGTGTATGCAGTAATTCCTCTTTTGTTTAGGTTTGCAATGGGACGAGTTTTTCACTCCGATATCTTACCATGATCAGTTTCAACCGGGCCATGTGGTTCTAATGCTGATACTAGACTCGATACTATACATGTTGATTGCGATGTACATAGAGAAAATAAGGCCGGGGTTGTATGGCGTTCCTCTGCCTTGGTACTTTCCATTCACGAAGAGCTTTTGGCTACCGAATCGAAGTAGAATTGCAGGTAAGTACTTGATAATCAAATTATCAATCAATATATTAGCAGTGTTCAAAATTTACATCCTGAAACACAAAATACAATAAAACCTACACATGAGCATGATTATGTTTGTCTTCAAAAGTTATTACGACTTGTATATTTTGTTTTTCATTACCATTAGGGAACAAAAACAGTAGGTGCTACAGTGTTTTTGTTCATTGCTAACCGCAATGATCCCCTGAAAACTAAATATGTATCAAATGCCTACTACATAAACGGCTCTGCCGGAAGACCAGCGTTGGCCGCTTGTCGGCCGACATATGTTGAAGCAGGGTCCGTTTTGCGGCACATTAGCTTTTATTAGTTTTAAGTTAATATCAATGTTTATTGTGTCGTAAATAAATACTTTTTTTTCTTCTTTCTTTACATATCTGATTAATCTACAATACAATTTAGGTAGTTTTTATATATATATATATATATTTGGTTAGTGTTTTATTATTTTAAGTAGGTAGGTAATTTTTATATATTTTAAAGACGTTTCTCCCTACCAAGTTTTCCATAATTTAAGCACTACCTTTTCTCCACACTACACAAAGGTTGGTTGGAAGAAAATGCTAATTAGCATTAAGCCCGCCTCTGTACTGTTTTTTAAATGTGCAATAAAGAATTTTCTAATCTAATCTAATACAATTTTCAAAAGCGTGACTGGCCTTAATAATTTGGAATACCGCCAACCCAGGTAGTTGACGGAAGTTTCATAATTTGATTTTTGACCAACGACTAACTCATAAGAAATTTTCAGCTATCACCAAAAAGGAAGGTTCGGACGTGGAATACAACGACGCGTTACTAAAGATAGTTCACGACGAGGAACCGAAAGGCGTACCCATGGGCGTCAACATACAAGTGAGCAATTTGAAGTCGTTTGCCGGTTCATAGTTCATCAGGTCTTTTATTCAGACCGAATTGCGTCAGCTTAAACAATAACTACTATGTATTATAAGTATGTATTTACACAAAAAAAGTACTTAAGTATTCTATCAGCATCTAGTTACCATATAACAAGCTTTGCCTAGTTTGGGACTAGAGGGCGTCGTGTGAAATATCCATATATATTTATAAAAAAAAAATTGACATGACAATGGTAGGGTTTTTATGAATAGGAAACCATCTTTCGCTAACAACAACTAATTATTTATTGACCTTTAAACTTGGGTCGATTTTATAATATACTCAATACGTTTATTGCTTTCACATGGTAATATACTTAGTTGTCACATTGTAGGTAGGTATCACATGATTGTGAACCCTGTTCAAGAGGCAAGTAGGCAGAGCGAGGTTTCATTATCTATATTGTATTGAAATATCGTCGTTAGATAGATATTTAGTAGGTAGATACTAGCTTATTACATGGAACGGCCTTGAATATTTTTTTTACCGAGAATTTACCGAAGCCCAAATTCGGTAAATTTACGTACCCCACTGCCCGTAGGCCCGTAGGGCTCTAGGGTTTAGTTTTGGGAGGGGCCCAGCTATTAGGGTTGGTCCTAGCAAATCCTGGTCCACTTTTGAGTAGACTCAGGAGTTTTTGAGGGCGCTTGAGCCCCCTAGCCTCCCTGGATCCGCCAGTAGGTACTCCTTAGTCTATCCACAATTAACTGAGCCAATTGACGTGACGATAAATTCTGAGTAATTATGTGTGGTAGTCGTTGGTTGAACCGGTAGAAAAATGTATGCGGTCAAGGCTTCTTCGAAGTATTGATCACGTCTAAGTATAAACATTCTAAACTATAGAATAGTAGAGTCATATAGAAGCAAAGGTAGCAACATCCCTTTTTTTTCATCCAAATTGTATTTCCTATTTTTGGAAAATAGAGAGTTTATTCAGTAATTCTGATGGTGGTATATCTGATAATAACATCATTGGTTATCATGATTGTAACTCATAATTACTATTCTGCTACTACACGCAAAGAAAACAAAAAAAAATGCCTACCGTCATTTTAGTAGACATGGATGTTGCTACCTTTGCTTCTATATGACTCGTAATAAGCTGTAGATGTGTATATGGACTGACGTATATGGACGAGAAGGCCCTTACCAAAGCTGAAAATTGTAAAAAAAAAATAGTTATGACTCAAAATATATTTTTATATTGTGTTAATTTTATCTACTTCCGCATTCTATGTTCAATGAGCACATTATGAATACTAAGAGTATATCTGCTTAGATTTTACCTTAGTAAAAGAAATATAGGCATTGGTTGCGATATAGCTAACCTAATATTAGGCTTACACTTGACATTCCAGGTAGGTATCTACTTCGACATTTCTGTAAATCCCCAGTATTATTGGTACTTACTATAATATTAGTCAATTATCTATAAATGAGCCTTTGTGTGAACGTAATTCATGTTTCGTTTCATTGATTTCAGAATCTGACCAAAGTATACAAAGGGCGAAAGAAGGCGGTAGACGGATTAAACCTTAGAATGTATGAAAATGAGATTACAGTATTATTAGGTCACAACGGTGCGGGGAAAACTACCACAATATCTATGCTCACAGGTATTATCTAATCTTTTTATTAGCATTCAACTATACCTAAAGCTTATTTTTGTTTCATACGGTTTTATTCTATCGCTTAAATAGGCATTCGTTATTAAGATGCATTGCCTCATTGAGCACGTCCCCTGTGATGCATTCCACTGCGTCTACCACTTTGAGATATAAAATCTATAGCCTATCTCCAGCAGTGGGCTTTTGCTGAAGATAAAAACCAATCATGAAAATAAACATACCTACTCGTAGTAATAGAACTTTAGGCAATTGTAAGTTATCAATATTTTTTCTATACAATAGTATACTATTCAATTCAATAATAATTGAATTGAATAGGCTCCGAAACTACGGGACCGATACGAAAAATTCTTTCACCGTTGGGAAGCTACACTATCCGCGGGTGACATAGGCATATATTTTCAAAAAAATTAAGGTTCCTTACTAAAACTCGACCCGTTTATGATATAATAGCAGCCGGGACGGTCTGCTATTATATCATAAAATTACGTTATGTAAAGATATATTAATCAAAAACGGAAACTAGTAGTTAATATTATAATAATGTATTGTTATTATCGGAATTCATAAATCTATAATGTTAGTATTGTATGCGTCAGTAACTAGGTCTATGTCAATTGAACTGATTAAGCGTTGTTGTTTTGTTGCTATCTGTTTAATTGAACTAAAATACTGATAGATGACCCATTTCGATTCGTTATGGACAAGGATCATTGAGTTCGATAAATGAGTCATATTTTTAAGAAGCTTTTCTCATAATTATTTTAGGCGATCGATCTTGTCAGTACTTCAGTTAACTAGATTAACACATAGGCTACCTTTTTATCCCCGAAAATCAACGGAAAAAAGGGACGCGGACGAAGTCGCGGACAGAAGCTAGTATAAAATATGAAATTGTATTCAATTTTCGTGTCGGGTAGAATGCATGAACTAAAAATAATGGTGAACCAGAACGCTTAGCATGAGCACCAAAAACGACGTTTCTTTCTATCGAAGAGAATACAAATCATACTTCGTCTCTTTCATTTGTTTGACGAAAACAGAGACAGGACTAGCTTTATTCTTCTTCCGTAGACAAATCGCTGTCTAGGGTGCATTATGCTAGCTCTGAAGTTGTGATATATGACTAACTACTAGGTATTGTTACTTGTATGTGTATAATTTTCTTCTGTGATATTGTTAGGATCGCGGAAAGTCTGTAAATGTAGAAAGGTCAAAATCTTTCTAACTAGTGTGAGTGACCTATGTCCAGCAGTACACTTCTTATTATTTTCCTATTATATTATTAATACATTCTATTATTTTTTGATAGGAATGGTACCACCATCATCTGGGACAGCCACTATAAACGGCTACAGTATAGTAACGGAAACTGAATTGGCCCGAAAATCTCTCGGGATATGTCCACAACACAACGTATTATTCCCAGACTTAACGGTCGCGGAACACATTATATTCTATTCGAGGTTAAAAGGAGTGCCTGCGAAAAAAATCCAGGACGAAGTGAACCATTTTGTAAAGTTATTGGAGCTAGAAGAAAAGGTTAGTTTAAGTTACTGTGAATAGAATTTCAATCTAATATGAGCTTTATCACACCTAAATAAGATTCAATGCAACTCGCAACATACATAACCCTGAGACCGGAGGTAATCTTCTCGGTTTATCAAACGTGCGTACAACAAATTGATTAGATCTTTTCGGTCGTCGTATGTGATTCTATTATTATTCAATGATTACATTATTTCTTTGTACCATTCGTTTTAATAAAAACTTTGAAATAATGATACGGCATAGACTCGGATTCGTCAGGAATCCGAGGTCAACTGCCTGCTTAATTAAGCTCCCAATGACTTGTGACTTTTTTGTCTCTAACTGTAGGCCAGACAGCAGTTCGTTCCAAAACGAACTCTTATAATCGCCTTATAAACGAACGCTTATAATCGCCCTATAAACGAACGCTTATAATCTTATAATTTTGACTTTGTTTTTTTTTTGAAAGGTGAATTAGTCGAGAGTGTTCTTAGCTATGTTTGATGAAAATCGGTCCAAGATTCGGGGTTTTTTTTAATATAATTACTGGTTCATCTTGGTGGTATAAAAAAGGTATTCGATTTCAGAGAGATGTCCTATCGGCAAACCTTTCCGGCGGGCAAAAACGTAGGTTATCTGTTGGTGCTGCCATGTGTGGATCGTCTCGCGTCGTGTTACTGGATGAACCAACGTCGGGACTCGATCCCGCTGCAAGGCGGGCGCTTTGGGACTTACTGCAGAAGGAAAAGAAAGGTAGCATTCCACAGTATAAAACAAAACATCTCACTACAACTCGGAATTACGCTATTCGTCTGGTAAAATACTATCCGTCTCCACTTTAAACTTGTCAAAAACAGGGACAGAAATATTTTATCCAAAAAATAGCGTTATTCGGAGTTGGTTGAATCCAGAAACTTAGAAACGTCAATATAGGAATCCGTTCATGAATGTTTAATACTTTTAAAATATCTGTCATCAATTATGTACATATTTTGTGTGATATTGTTTGTTTGTACGGAAATTATTTTGGATTTACCTATTTTGTGCTGGCAGTCTCAAATATTATTAGTATCCCATATCAGACCTACAACTCCTACAAGTATGTTATCTGCAGGTATTGTTGATATATAAAGTTCAAAACCATACCCATACTGGTTCCCGTAGATAGAGCAATGCTTAGTTGAGAGCTGATGGCACTGTGATAGTTCCACCAATATATATTTATACCTTTATCAGGTCGAACAATGATACTTACGACACATTTCATGGACGAAGCCGATATTCTCGGCGACCGCGTCGCTATAATGTCGGGTGGAAAGCTACAATGCGTCGGCACTCCGTACTTCCTCAAGAAACACTACGGAATGGGATACAAACTCACTATTGTGAAGATGGATAACTGTAATGTCGAAGATGTCACTAAGTTCTTTAAGAATTACGTGCCCGATTTGAGAGAAAATAGTAATATAGGTGAGGAAATATAACTAAGTACTTTTGAAAGGTTTGATGGCTCCGTGATATGCATAAATAAACTCTTGTAAATACGTTGTTTTCTATATTTCAGGGTCTGAACTTACGTACATCTTACCAAATGACAATGTTAGTAAATTCCCGGAAATGTTAAAAGAGTTTGAAGAAAAGAGGCAAAGCCTACGTGTCGCAAGTTATGGCCTGTCTATTACAAGTCTGGAGGAAGTTTTTATGAAGTATGTTGTGTCATTGTCATTTCTCATACATAAGATTCAAGCTTTTTCTATCGGAGTTTTCAGTGAAATTACTTGAGCATTGTTGGACCGGATACTTACGCTATTTATTTATTATTATTTTAGGGCAGGAGTAGAAGATAATACAGAGAGTATGGCATCAGATAAAGAAAACAACCATAATATTCGACCTTATAATGATACCGCTGTGGTTCCAATAGAAGGAAATTCTCACAACTTCGGTATGCAAAAATACCAACAGGGCTTCCTGCTATAAGTTTTTTTTTGTAAGAAATGTTTTATACAATACCGGTTTTGTTTTTTACAGTTGAGCAAGAACATATAGAAAAAGTCAGAGGTCTTAAGCTATTAAAGAACCACATAAAGGCCATGTTCTTAAAACTAGCATACAACTCTATAAGAAATAAGCTAACAGCATTTATACAATTCGTAACCCCTGTGATCAACATAACTATATCTGTGATAATATCGAGATCTTGGAAGTTCTTATCACAACTTCCACCCCTAGAGTTATCCTTAGAAAGTGGGTTTAGGGATACCCAAACTCTTTTATCTCAAAGCCCTAATTTCACTGATGGTAGCTTAGAAGCTAAGAGCATGATGGCTTATAAAGACTACTTCAAATCATCTACCTACCCCGGAATGACTCTCACGGACATTGGGACCATGGATTTAGGAAAATTTTACTTGAAATTGGTGAGTTACTCTTTTTGTAAAAGCTACTTTACCACCTCGAGTTATGGTCTTAAGTCGAACTTTCTTTCAGAGTAAAGCTGATTTGCCCCGAGTACGATATGAAACATTAGTGGGAGCATCGTTTGGTAGGAACAATATTACAGCGTGGTTCAGTAACTATGGATACCACGATGCAGGCATCTCGCTCGGACTTGCAAACAATGCGATACTGCGTGCTCTGTCTCCCGGTAGTTCATTGACAATCATCAATCACCCTCTACCCTACTCCATTGAGAACTTGGTGAGTAAATTAACGTTAGATAACTTTTCAGTATAAGCTTTAAAATTCGTCCCGTTAATATGTTTTCTTCTTGCAGGTCAAAGTCATGGCAACTGGCAGTAGCATGGGCTTTCAATTTGCATTTAATATTGGATTTTGTATGGCGTTTGTTACATCCTTCCTCGTGTTATTCGTCACCAAGGTATGCATGAAAAAAAACATATAAAAGATTCATAAATTGAATCGAAAAGCCAAGTTTCCAATTGAATCACAGTCAAAATGGTCTTATAACCCAAAATTTTGTTACCAGGAGCGCATAAGCGGCGCGAAGTTATTACAACGCGTATCAGGCGTAAGACCGGCCGTGATGTGGGTTACAGCTCTCGTTTGGGATTGGTTATGGCTGTTTTTGGTCTACCTCTGTATTGTGATGACCCTGGCGTCCTTTCAGGAAAGCTCTTTGTCCACGCCTGAAGAATTAGGTATGGATAGCTTAAATATGTATTAAAATGATATTTGGGATGACCTACTAAACATAAGTCAAGACCCTTCTCCATTGAAATTTTTGGCGTCTATTTCAGGTAGAGTACTCCTAGTACTGATGGTGTTTTCTCTGGCAATCATACCAATACATTACTTAGCGTCGTTTTATTTCGAAGCTGCTGCCACTGGTTTCTCCAAAATGTGCTTTCTGAATATATTTACCGGTAAGTTTACATTACCGTCCATCTTTTTAAAAGTCATGTCATCGCATAGAATCTCAATAAAGTTGGTTGTAGTTACTCACAGAAGGTATTCGCTTTATAGAACGAAAATAATATCTCTTGCGCAACGTTGTAACAGCTCTTAATGAAATTTTAGCTGCTGCACATTAAGGTTGATTTATATCTAAAGATATTGAGTGTGTCAGACACGTGCCGTGGCAGAAAATGATATTATTTTATACAGTGTATGGTGTATGTCTGTCAGCGTCTGCGCAGTCATGTTACGTGCGATAGATGTAGTAAATACGTTAAGATATACTGTATTGAAGAATATTATTTTGTCTACCATGGCACGTGTCTGACACGTTCATTGTCTGTGGATTATATCGACCTCTATTCATCTGCATAAAGTCACATTTTACATGGCAGTTCCATGTCGACAGATTATCCACTACAACTATTTCTGTTATCCCATAAACGCATTTAGAATCAGTTTTGTTTGTTTCGCAGGTTGCATGCCGTTCCTTATAACTGAAGTATTGCGTCTGCCACAAGTAGGGAGCCCGTTCTATGCACACCTGTTCGATTGGATATTCTCACCGCTTCCTATCTACTGCATTAGCAGAAGTTTTAGGTGAATATCGGCCTATAACCAGCTTCTATGCTCAACTAACGGATATACCTAAAGATGGACCAACTTATCTGTGAAATGACAAGAAATGGAACCACACTTCTTTTTTATGTTAAAAACTGCACAAGATTCGACATGCTTGTAATACAGCCGGAGTAAACGCTCACAGACACATTTTATTGGTAGGGTTCAGGGAGTACAATAGCAACATTATTTGTTTATTTTGGTCAAATAATGTATGATTCTTTTTGACTAATAAAAACATTGCTATGTTGATACATAATAATGGAATCCGTTAGTTGATTAGTGGAACCAGTAACTAAGACTGAAGCTGGTATTGTTATCAAAACTACCCTTTCAAATACAGAATGGGCTATGTGCTCTTCGTATACTATTCATGAAGAAAGGTTTTCAAACAATAGCTTCAATAATTATGTTATCACGTCATTTTCATAGAATGCTGTACGGTATGCATCGAAAAAACCGACCCCATACATAACAAGCGTAAGTCACGTCAGCTTGCAATGCGCTTGCGCAAGTAATATGTTGAGAATGACATCTTAATTTTGCATCAATTAATTTACACATTTAGATTCAATATACAACAACATAAGTCACACTCATCACATAAACTCTGAAGACATAAGGGGAGGTCTATTTTCAGTAGAGAAGGTCTTATTGTAGAGTATCATTTCGCGGCAACTGATGACTACACTGTGTAGCGTTGCCTCTGTACCGCGCAGTGTATCTTTACCGCTATTTACCACGTTTTTGTACTTGTGAATGTAAAAATCTGCCAATATAATCTTTTTCTCCAGGGACATGAGTGTATCGTCGTTTTCTCTACTAGCGTGCGAGGGGCTATGCCATCAATTGAACATAGACAATTGCACTCGACACACGATCTGCGAGAAACTCAACCTCACCGTGTGTTGTAGTAAGTGAGTCTTATCAGTGAGTGTTTTTATAGAAATCACCTGTAGAATGTAGTTTGAAGTAATTCACCGGAGGGTCTAGTAAAGATTTGATAGTTTTAGAAAACTTTGTTTTATTTTGTTTCTTTCCTGAAAGTTCCGCTAAGAGCGTTGCAAGTAAATACTTGCAACGCTCTTAGCGGAACTTTCAGGAACTACAAAAATGTATAGGAGAAAACGAAACGAAACAAAGTTTTCTAAAACTATCAAATCCTGTACTGGACCTCCAGAAGGGAGTCATATCCATTTATGATAAATCATTAGGATAACTTTGAAATTACGTTTTTTTTTATTCAAATTTGTTTGAACAGACTATTGTTTATGTATTTGTTAATGCTCTTTTATTGGTTATTCAAATAAGCTCCTTTTTCACTTAATTTAACTTTGAAAACTCAGCAGCTTTTTTGGGATCTAATTTCAGACACTAGTAAAATATCTACTAGTGTCTGAAATCGCAGTATCTCAAACTACGCTCACTTTATTGACTTTTAATTGTATCTGTAGCTGTCTTTTATTTCTTTGTAAAAGAACGACACCGTAGACAACGCTATAACACAGTTTATAATTCGATCACAGATTAACTTGAATAGGTTTTTAATTTCGCTAACTAAATCTAACATATTTTTTTCAGTCGATGACAATCCGTTCCTAAAATGGGATGAACCTGGAATAGGAAGATACTTGTTCATGATGTCCGTCGTTGGAGTGACGACGTTTACTGTTCTACTCTTCAAGGAGTACGAGCTTCTGAATAAGGTATCGTCAACTGTAATTTAAATCACCGCCTTCCAAATTGGGAGTATTATTGAAGTAGCTGTGTTGTGTTTTATCTCTTTTTATTGGCTTTCCAATATAAGTAGGTCATTTAAGGTAAAATATTATTTATTCACAACTTTACAAAGATCATTTTGAAACGAAAAACAAAACACTAGAGTAGCCACACTCGATCTATATCTCCCTGAACTTAGCTGCAGGTAGATCCGCAGACCCTTTTCTTAGCTCGGATTGGAGGAAAGTAAGGGGATGTATCGCTCAACTTCAGAAAGACAAAAAACAGCTGCGACTATTGTACCTTTTTAAGAAAACCCTTAAGGGCTATTTTGTTATTAAAATATCATTGAAATGCGTATTTTCAGGTGTTTTATTCATCAAGTTCTCGTCATATACCTGAACCGCTGGCTGACGAAGACAGCGATGTTCGTGAAGAAAGAGAAAGGATAAAAGGGTTGACGCGAATGGAACTAGGCCAGCGCAGTCTGGTGTGCAGGGACCTTTCTAAGTTTTACGGCGAGTTACTCGCTGTAAACCGGCTTACTTTTGGTAAGTAGCGCTCCTTATTTCAGAACCTGCAGTAAAACAAATCCAGTTTTTAGTTTATTCCGAAAAGCTACTACAACTAGATCAGAAGGATTATTAGTATAATTTAAAAGTTATGGGTATAACACCCTGTTCATAAGTTATCAAAGAAAATCGTTCGTCTTTTAAACAATATTTATCAATATTTTTAAACTTTACTACTCGTAAAGCAACTGTTTGCAAGTACCTATCGTTACATAAAAAACCATAAATTTTCGACGAACGAATCCAGATTAAGCAGTAATGAAACTTCGTTACTATTTATTCTGCCTTATTCTGAGCTAGGTACTCCAGCGATATGCTCCTTGAAAGTGCTGTCAATACTTTAGGTGTGGAGCGCGGAGAATGCTTCGGTCTTCTCGGCATAAACGGCGCCGGCAAGACAAGCACTTTCAGAATGTTGACGGGAGATGCACGTATCAGCAGTGGTGATGCTTTCGTTCACGGATTGTCGCTAAAGACACGAGTCCAGGACGTTTACCGACATATTGGTGAGCTGAATACATCAAACCTGATTCTTACTTACATCAGTTTGCATAAAGACGATTTTCTCTAAACCCAAATTATACTTTTTTGTGTGCTTAAGTTACATTTCATTCAGATAAATTCAGCTCACGAACTACCGTTATTACAGGTTACTGTCCGCAGTTTGACGCACTTTTCGATAATCTAACGGCGCGTGAAACGCTCCGCATATTCTGTCTTCTGCGAGGCATTCCCAATAGGATAGGCGCCGCCAGCTCTATGCAACTCGCCAACGAGTTGGGATTCACGAAGCATTTCGACAAAAAGGTACTTTCATCCAATTCTAGGTGCAATTATTTGACTCTTGACGATGACGATGTTTTGTCAAACGATACGTAGTCCATCGTTGCATAACTTAGATGAGTACACGGACTTAAGGAACATGATCTAGAGCAAAAATGATATTGACAGGTGCAAGAATGTAGCGGTGGAACGAAAAGGAAAATAAGCACAGCTGTTGCACTGCTCGGGGATTCCTCGTTGGTGTTTCTCGATGAACCGACGACGGGTATGGACCCGGCGTCGAAGCGACTTGTGTGGAGTGCTATAAGCGGCGCAGTGGGCGCCCGGGGGGGCCGCAGCGTGCTGCTGACGTCACACAGCATGGAGGAGTGCGAGGCGCTGTGCTCGCGGCTCACGGTGATGGCGAGTGGCCGTCTGTGCTGTCTCGGCCCGCTGCAGCATCTCAAGAACAAGTTCTCCATGGGTAAGTATCACGTACAGATCTATCAAGAACAAGTTCTCCATGGGTAAGTACCACGTACAGATCTATCAAGAACAAGTTCTCCATGAGTAAGTAAAGTACCACGTACAAATCTATCAAAAACAAGTTCTCCATGGGTATCACTTGTGATCACAAAAATAATTTATATTTCGTTAAATAAATTAAATAAACAACCTCGGGTTAAATACGGGTTCTCTTAGTTTTTATTACATTTCAACTATTAATAACTGTAAGATTTAGCGTGACAAAGTCCTGCAAAGTTTTATTTTTTCTTCAACAGGTTACACCCTCATTGTGAAGTGCAAATCTGGACCAGACAGAGATGAACATTTGACAAATATAAATAACTACATCATGGAGAATCTCAGAGGAGCTAAGCAAACGTAAGTTCACGTTTTTTGGTATCTTAACTTTCAAACAGAGCGCCTTGAGAGCTCATGTATAATATTTATTTTTTATTTACTCATTCATATTTATTTTCAGTGAGAGCTACCTGGGCATCATTACATATTACATAAACGACGCGGACTTGCCGTGGTGGAAAGTGTTCCACGCGATGGAGGCAGCGCGCTCCGAGTTCCCCATAGAAGACTACGCCGTCTCACAGACCACGCTGGAACAGGTCTTCCTCAGGTTCACCAGGACACACGCCAAACAGGATTGAGGTGCCCATTCACTACTACTTGTAGACTAGACTATTTGATTGACCAATTGAAAATGTGCTCTATCCTCATTGATATAGAAATACAATCATCGGGTTAGCGCTCAAACGTGTCCGACCAAATTCATAGAGTTAGACTAATTTCATTTTGTGGTTCTCAAATTATGGGATACGTTACATTTTGTAATTGAATACGATATCCCTGTATGTCTCTATCAATGACTGTTCTCGAGAATTTGTATATTTTTTGAAGTGGATCACTGCAAGGTGATTGGAGAACTAGTGATAGGTTAGACAATTTTACTTACCGTAGCATTATGAAATATGCTCCATCGTAGAGCATTATTTTCTCCAGCTTACCTAATCGAAGAAAGAGTCAGTGATACAAGTACAAATATCGGGAAATCATTTCATTAAAGTTCTTTACCACTATCAAAGGACCGTACGGCGAAGGGAGCTGGTGAAGCTCTGTACAGGCTGCCAGCGCCTCAGACATTTTATAGCGCAAGAGGCAACGGTATTAATAAAAGAGAAGAAGCAGTACGCTCTGACATCATGTAAATAAAAACTGGGCTAGATACAACTACAAGTAAACACATACCTACGCACACACCTACACGTACAATGTCCGTGCATCGTGCATTACGACAACGATACAACGATATGAGATATACGCTGACTGAAGCGCGAACGAGATGACAATCACTGTTACACAGTACACACCCATTCCCAAACAAAGCGATTGGAGTACCCCCGAAATCCGAAACGAAAACGGCGATTAAAAAAAAACACTTATTTTAGAAGTTTTTATCTGAAAAGTGACGCTGCGCGCCGTGGAGTTTGTTATTTAGTTTTTGAACTATAGAAACATTTCCGTGCATAGAAACATGCACGGAAAAACTGCGTTTGACAAAAAATACATCGTAATTAAGTAGAAAGGATGGGTTAGAACTGCGTACGTGCTACACCGACGTTAGTCAAGAGTCAATTTTGTGCCTGGAACCTAGTTTGTGCGCTTCACGCCGAGAAGCTTGTCACGAATCTTCCCACTTTTACTTATATCGTTGGCAAGAGGCCAGCATTGAATATCTCAAAGATTAGGAATCAACTTTGGGATCAACTCAGTACATGAGGAATGTGTAACTACCTCTTTACGCGTGGCGTACGACGTATCTCAAATAAGATTCTCATATATATTAACGTCTTTGTAAATAACACGTTTATAATTTTACTGTATTTTATCATTATCCTTTGACCTTCAACTCTGAATCTGCGCGGTCATAGTTCGTCGAGATTGTTTTTCATATAGGTACTGAACAACATTTTACAGAGTTGAAAAATTGGGTAAAAAAAATATACACAAAATATCGTACAGAGTATTATTGTGAATCCGAAAACTGAAAGTGTTGATAGCGTAGTGCGTACACTGCGATATACATCTACTCGTATATCTGACAGCGACCCTATTCGAAACTGTAATAATTTAAACATCGAAAATCTATTTCGTTGTAGTACAAAGCCTATTTAAGGGTAGCTACAATGGATAGCTACGCAATTACGCATGCACCCTTCCGTTTTCGGAAGCAGTTTTTATGTAGGTTTATCTTGGACTCTAGAAAGTCTGACTTAAAAGATGGTGTTATTAACACGATAAATCTGTATTTATTAAATACCTATAAGTAGATTGTTGCAAATAAATAGGTAATAACAATTATGATAATATTTCGCCAGAAGGGTCGATCTTAATAGATGTTTAATGGTAGGTTATAAGGTTTGATTATAGTATAACGGCTTTGAATTACTGCATTGGTTTTGTAATGTGATTGCTATGAGCCATAAGATCGTATTTAGATATTAGTTTCAATACGGTCTATTATTTGACAAACCCAGGTTTTTCTCCACTTGGGAATTATTCCTTTAAACAGTAAAGGTAGCCACTGACGATACGTCCATTAATCCGAATGGAGTAGTCGTCGTCCAAAATCGTCCCATGAATGGTAAAAAAATATTCCATTTGGATGGACGTCAGGCAGCTCTGGATTTCCAAACGGATTGAAATCCATGCGTCCAGGCCAAATGGACGTCATCTGCGGCCGTCCGTCAATGTCAGAAACGTGCGCCACGCCATATGGAAGCAGTCGGAATTGTCCGTGAATGGGCGAAACGGCGTCCATTTTTTTGAGGTTATTGCGTCAGTTTATGTTTTGATGTCGATGGTGGTGCGTGTGCTGTGTATTTGTCAAGCGTATATTTTTTATTATGTCTACGTCCGCGCGTGACTTTGTGTTGGAAGTAATAGAAAAATATTTGTAATAATAATATAAATAATAAAAGTATTTCTTTGTTTCAACCAACCCTTCATCCACTTTCTCTTAGGTTTTTTTTGTATTTTTAATGAAATACACACAGCTGCTGCCACCAGTAAAGTATTGTTATCCATAGTATTATTTATTTCCGTTCCGTACGATTGCAAAGTTCGAAGTGACGCCATGCATCCAAATGGAAGTATTGTGAATGGTACCGTATCTGGATAAATTTTTATTTGGAGTGCATCCAAATGGAAGTCTACTAAATGGACGTATCGTCAGTGGCTACCTTAAGATGTATCAACAATCTCAAATAAAGTATTTTATTAAATTTAAAATTTTACTGTAATGAATCTCGCGTTTACTTTTTCGTGTATTTAGTAGATTATGTTGATGTTGTAACTTAACAGTTTTTGATCGCGTTTTGCGATTTTATGTCATTTATAATAATGTTGTTGCTAACTTGTTGTACGAGCATTTTGCTACGCATGTATGCGCTTTCATTCTAAGACTGAAAGTTTAGTGAAACGCTCTAAAATATATGTTAATCTTAGTGCCATTTCTTACGCAAGAAAGTACATTGATTGCTATATTTTTTATTCTCATAATATTTCGACCATTACATATAGCAAGACCATCCACACCTATTCACTTTTTTTTTTATACATTATAGACAAACGTTTGATCGCAATCTCACCTGATGGTAAGTGTAATAAAAATAATCACTTTTGGCAACTAACATGCTGTATTTTTTTTTGACAGTACAAGTACTTTATTCGCACAGAAAATTACGATTACTACAGTATTTCAATTATGTTTACTTTTTATCTTAAATTACATTTCATTTTCAACCGCCCTTGGCATTACGTGTGATAAAAGACTGGTGCGATTTATTACTTCACCTGTTTTTGATAGATTTATTTATTCTTCGCTGTGCTCATTGACTACGGTGTTCTTGAGTTTTTCGCTGTGGTTTTGATGGTTTTAGAAAGTCGCGCTTGGTAACTAAAAGATAACTATGAGTTAGTTATGCTACTTTCGAAACGATTATCGCAATAGAGTCACACGTTTAGAGAGTTAAACTAACTAACCTGTTTGTATAGTTTGCCATCATTGACTTGAGATTGACCCCTATTCTGTTGTTGCACTAAAAATTATAGCTGTCTTTGTCGTTTCAGTTTATAAGAAAGGGACGGCAACAATTTGAGTGATGTCAAAGCTAGTTTAGGTAAATGAAACAGTAGGTAGAATGAATATGCGTTTGTTAGCGTCGTAATGGTTTTGTGACGTTACAACCGAAATCTAAGAGACGGTAGACGGCTTTTTTATTTTTGAATATTCTTTTTACCTACTTACTATAATTTCGCTTATTACTCTCAAAAAGTACAACAACGAAATAAACGATTTCCTATTTTTATTTATATTCAGTCAAATATTCGTTCACGGAACACAATAGAGAGCAACATTTCAATAAAAACCGGTTTAATTAATAGTTCAGAAAGGTCGTTAGGTAAATAAACATATTGCAGAATTTATCTACGCACTCCTACCTGCTTTTATATATTAAACACGAATTTTGGTATTATGTTGGTTGGTACTGGTTAAATGAGAATTAACGAGATGTGCATATTATATTATGATTATTTTATCTTCTATTATTTTAAGTAGTCAAACTCGTTATATTATTTATACTTGTATTTATTTTTGTCAGTTTGCCGAGAGTTTAAACATCATTATTTAATACATAGTACCTACATTATAAAACAGGATTTCTAGCATAACTACAAAATTGTAATTTCAGTAATTTTCTGTATATTTTATGCAGCTTTAAATTAATTAGTTTTTATTATCCTATAAAATGTGTGATATGATTTACTGATGTGTGATTTAAGTTATTTTATAAATACCAATGAATTAGTATAACTACGTTTTGCTTATTCTCCGTAAAACTCTGAATTTTGTGATATTTTGAATTACTTAATAGGTATAATTATATTTTTACATGTACTTAGTTATATTATATTATTATGTGCAAATTGTATTATATTTTACGTAAAATTTGCATATTATCCTACTCAGACAAAATACCCACTAAACTTACTACTTACTTATAGTTACGAGTAATATTATAAAATTCTCAAAGAGAAGAATGTATCAGGGAATCTTAAACACTTGCTTAAACGCTTTATTACCTCAGTTACGTTAGTATTAGATTAGAACTTCAATGCAATTCTCAGTGTTATAGTATTTATTTAACCTATCACACTGATTCACATTATAACCAAGTACTCATTTAGTTTAACCTGAAAATATTCAATAAGCAAGTTTGTACGTCTTTTATAAAAATGGTGTTTGTATTTTGTGATCGTAACAATAAAATAAAGTGAATTCTACATATTTTTGTTTTAATGAATTGACTACCTTGATATCCTTTATAAATCATATAATATAATAATTGTTTTAGATCAAAACATATTGGTACATTTACGATTATATCATACTCGACAACCTTTTTAAGGTGTATTCGTATAGCAATTATCTACCGTACCGTTTATAACCACTTGCTTATAAAGAACACGTGCCATGTATTAATTTACCGTGGCTATTTACAAGGACTATTTAATTGATGTTCATTAATTAGAGTTACTATTGAACTACTTACAATTTTAGACCAACATCAACTAATTTTTTTTTTACAATTTATAGGCAACCCGTTTGAAAACAGGCAGGCAGAATCGTATAAGTATAAAGAGCATGTTATATCCGCACAAGCTATTGTGATGGTATCTTTGTTTGTATATAATATAACTCTTAACTAGTAGTTCATCCTGAACTGAGATCTCGTGATGTTCCCAAAAACAAAAAAACGCAACGAAATATTTTTTTCAACGGTACTGCTATGATAATAATATGTTTCTCGATTAGTCATTACTTAGCCACTACACACTCGCACCTAAAAAAGTAATTTTAGTAAATCTGAGAATTATACTTATAAATATAACGCTATCTTATCTTTTGTGTACGTAGGGTTTTCTCGTCGAAGATGCCATTATTCAGAAGGCTCCCGCAATAATTACATCAAAATCTAAAAATCTGATTTATATTAGCTACTGTTATTCAAGAGTGGCTTTCATGTCCTCGATACATTTTTAAACAGTTAAAACCGTAATGCTTATTTAGACTAGGGTATAAAAAAATAGAAGTGCACGTTAACTGCACCTAGTCCTTACTTTTCATTTATATAATTCACAGTGTTCCTACCAATACGTGCAGACGATAGGCTCAGTCCTCAGTGTACCGTACAGTACCTACATACACCATACCGACTCGATTAAATATAGATGCGAGGGAGATTTCTGTTCCATTCTGGCAAGCCGCATTCGTTCATTCACTTTGCTGTTATTATCTGGCACGCACGCCATTCCCTAACGTCAGATATTTTTATAAGTGTCAGTAGCATAATTAAGCATACTTAATTCAGTTTATTTTGTGAGTGCAACTCGGTGCTAGTCAGACGAGGAACAATTTTTTTGCGGTTAATGTGACTACACTGGAATTCATAAACGCTGTGCTTCCTTTATGGTGTGTTTGATGATGACGTGTAGTGGTAGTTTAGTGACCAAATCTATTGTGTGGCCTTCGTTCCAAAACGCGTGCGGAGCATCAATTGTTTTCTAATCAAAGTACATGGACACATTTGCTTGGTAAGTGTTCCTACCTCGGACTTCCTACATAAATATTTCTATATAAAACTGGCTTACGTTGTGTTTTATTTACTTACTATAAATATTTAACCATTTTAAGTAAATAACATGTTATAATGAATTAACTGTTTATTTATCAAAACATACTTTGGTACTATTCCGACATATTTTCGTCAGGTGACCACAAAATATTACCTCAAAACAATTATTTCTTTTTAGATTCTTCTCTACACAATGTCTGCTTATGATAAACTCAAACTGCTAATTTGGAAGAACTTCCTATTACAAAGAAGGCACAAATGGCAGACAGTATTTGAAATCGCATCACCAGTATTATTCTCCTTGCTATTGATTCTAATAAGATGCCTTGTGGACCCGAAAACGCACCCAGAAATAATATATCCACATTTTTTGCCAACATACTTCAATCTGAGTGCAATGAGCATGTAAGTAGAACGGTAAAATGCTACATATACAGACAGAGGTATCCCAGAACGAATAGTACCTACCTGGTAAGACTGAACAGGGTAATTCAGATAGGTACTTAATGAACGGCTGGCTAGTTTTCTAAGAATTATTATTTTTAAGGTTTCTTATTGTAGCTTTTCATTTTTTAATAAATAATGTAAATAAAGATTTGCTATAAGTAAATAGGCACTTATGTAAATTAGTATTCACTAAATCATACAAGTGACATAGGTCGTTTTGTCTCGTTATCTAGAATTAATGTTACATTGTTAATATACGAGTAGGTATCTACCTAAACCGATAATAAAAATAAGTAGGTACTTACGTACTGAACTACAGTCAGATTAGCTAATTAGTTCAAAGATATCCATTTGTTTGTGCTAATAACAAAGGCAATAATTATTAAGATTTAGTTTAATGGTAAAACTGCAAAGGACTACGTACCTTTATTAAAATAAAGAGCTACCATAACATTTTTGCAGCTATGCTACAATCGCAAATTATACAATATTTTTCTCAGAGGAGGAGATTCCGCTAAACAATCTGGTACCTTAGCATTCTCACCTGAAAATGCGCTTACAAGAAGACTTACACAGAATGCTATGGCAGAAATTGGAAGTGACAATTTTGGATTGTTTTACTTATTTGGGGATGTTCCAAAACCAAGAGGTTTTAAGAATGCCATTGAACTGGAAAAGGCCTTGACACAGCCAAATGCTATGGACGACGTACTTGTTGGAATCCAGTTTGATGACAACATGGCCAGTGAGTAAAAATCAGCCCACATGTCTTATCGTGCACTCACAGTTTACTTGTGCAAGTATGAATCATATAACTTTGACTTCAATTTTAAACCCTTAAATAAATAAATAAATATTCATGGACATTTCACACGACGCCCTCTAGTCCCAAACTAAGCAAAGCTTGTGATATGGGAACTAGATGGCTGATAGAATACTTATATACTTTTTTTTTGTAAATACATACTTATAATACATAGTAACACCCAGACATAGAACAAACATCTATGTTTGGACACACAAATGTTTGTTCTCAGTGGGGATCGAACCCACGACCCACAGCACGGAAGGCAGAGCTATTACCGACTGAGCTGTGACGCCTGTCACAGCTCAGTCGGTAATGCCCTTAGGATACGATTATGCCTCTTTCAGATGCTACGGAATGGCCTGACAACATAGTGGTCACACTGAGATTCCCTGCCATAATGAGGATGAATATGGCAGAACATCCTGTGGTAGCCAACTGGAGGACAAATCTGCTGTTTCCTTTGTTCCCACAGTCTAGTCCTAGGGATCCAGGTGACAAGTATGGTGGGAAAAGTCCAGGTAATTTGTTAATTATATTGACTATTGTTTTCTGATTGTAAAGAACTTTATTCTTTATGAATATACCTCTCATGAAATTTTGATTTTGCAGGATATTCGGCTGAAATGTTTTTAGCAATACAACATGGAATATCTCGAGGGATTATATCGCAGAAGTCTGGAAAATATGTACATACGAAAATACTCTTGCAAAGGCTGCCGCAACCGATCTCAAGGGAAGATCCACTGCTAATAGCTCTGGAGAGGTTTATCTCAGTTATAATCATGATAGGCTTTGCCTACACCTTTGTCAATACAGTCAGAATAGTGACTGAGGAAAAGGAATTACAATTGAAGGTAATATCGGAAAATTTATTTGAATACAGTATCCAGCAAATTCACCAAAAATCACATCTATGTAATTAGGTGAACCTCGGAATCCAGTCCAGTTAAATCCATAAGTTTATTTAGATCGTCTAAATAAACCTTACGATTCAAATAAATCTTATGAAATGAGTCGAAACGTTGAATACAGTTTTTGTTTACTTTCAGGAAACCATGGCTATAATGGGCCTTCCGTCGTCTTTACATTGGGTAGCATGGTTTATAAAACAGTTCTCTTTTCTTCTTGTGTCAGCTATCCTCATGGTTATTTTGCTAAAGGTACGTCGTACACTTACAGAACACTTACGATTTATACACTTTTAATGAAATTTTTTACTGTATCTTGTATTGTTACAGGTACCAATCAGTAAAACCTCAAGTGGAGAGTGGTTTTCGGTACTAACTTTCACTCCCTGGAGTATACTCTTCTTCTTTATGATTATTTTCATAATAGCTTCTCTTGCCTTTTCGTTTATGATCAGTGTTTTCTTTTCACGAGGTAAATATTCAACATTGATTTTATTTTATTGATTGAAGATTAAAAAGTATAAGACTTTAAAACCTTAAAACCAAACCAGATAGATAGAACCACAGGGTTCACTATAATTAGTTATCTGCGTGTTATAGTTTCATAAAACAATGCTTTTATTTATCAGTCGTTCAACCTTAATATTGGTTACACAGGTACAATAATTACTAATGATAAACCAGATAGCGATAGATATTGGAACAAATACTAAACAATAACTAAGTAATTGTTGAATGTAAGATTTATTGTTCTATAAATAAGTAATTTCCAATATAAAAATAATATGTACTTTGTTGGTTTTCTCAGGGTTACACCTATTCTCAATGTTAATATTGAATGAAGCTACAGAAACCTTCATATTTATAATTGCAAGGTCACCGACAAATGATTTAATAGTTAGGTACCAACACCAATAGATAAGCGTGACATTGGTGGCGATTCTGTTGTTCCGTTGTAACTAACAAAGTGTTTAAAATACTAAAGTTCATATTATGTTTAGACTAAGGTTCAAATTGGAATTAACATTCATGAACGATAATCCTAAACTAATCATTTTTAAACCAAAAAATATTATAAATTTCAATCAAATAGCGTCAAATATAGCACCAATAAGATGTAGATTTATTTGACGTAAAAGTATTTCCAGCTGAATAGAAAAATTCTAATTATAGATCATCATCATTCCCCTGCCCTTATCCCACGCTAGGTGGGGTCGGCACAACATGTCTTCTTCTTCCACTCACTCCTATCATTCTAATTATAGGTAATTTTAAGATTGACTGTCAGATTATCATTGAGGTGGTATGCTAATTTGAACCTTAGCTTAGCATGATAAGATCTATATATTTTTACGTAATATTAGTTAGTTTGCTGTAACAATCCAATTTCCACCATCATGTATTATTTTATGTTTTTAGCTAACTCTGCCGCGTCATTCATGGGACTTATTTGGTTTGTTTCCTATGCCGTGTTTTGTTTCACGCAATTACTATACGGACAAATAACGTTTTCAACCAAGTTCGCGCTCTGCTTGGCTTCCAACACGGCTGTCGGCTTCGCGTTTCAAATGCTCGTTTGGTGCGAAGGAAATGGGAGAGGTAAATAATTATAAAACTAGTTAATACCTATTGTGCATTCGATAGTTTGTGACCAAGCCCCCTTAGTGTGAAGTAAACATACTATAGGTTTTACGTAGGTATACTCCAAAGTTCACGTAAACTATATTTTTGTATGGAGCATGTGTCTAAACTTCACACTACTTTGTACGTAAAACTTGTACACATTAACAGATCACCTAGAAATGTCTTTATTGATTTACCTTAAACTTGGAACTTCATTCTTGGATACTTACCTGCCTGTAAAGAAAAATCAGTTAATGTTACATGCGAGCAAAGCTACCGATTATGTTTATATATATAAACATTATATTTCTGCTGATAAATGTCGGCAAAAACTATGCTAGACGAATAAATCAAACATGTGCTACGTCTGGGGTGGAGTTTTTGTACTTGTACTCCTTTAGAGATTTGATAATACTCTTGCGTTTTGAATAAGGAAATTAGTTTTAAAAAGAACTAATTGGTTTTTAAGTCGTTCGTAAACAACACTGTTTCTATAGAGCGGTATTCTTTTATAATCTAACATTTGAAATACTGAGCTTCAGAATATTCCATTTTCAAAGTCAAAGTCAAAAATCTCTTATACAATAAAATCACATGGTTCATTTAGAATTGTCTTAGATAACTAGATGATTCTCGGTACCAGTTCCAATTTTTTACGTAGTTATTCAATATTTTTCGGTACAGGTTTGCAATGGGATGAGTTGTTCACTCCGATATCTTACCACGACCAGTTTCAACCGGGCCATGTGGTTCTAATGCTTCTACTAGACACAATATTATACATGCTGATCGCGATGTACGTCGAGAAAATACGACCCGGCTTGTATGGAGTGCCTTTGCCGTGGTACTTCCCATTTACGAAGAGCTTTTGGACATCTAATGCCACTATTATTACAGGTAAATACAGACTAATCATACCAGAACACATCGCACATTGAACACACTCCTTTTAGTTTTCGTATTTTGACACTATGTGTTCAAGAAAGAAGACCTTAGTAATGATGATTAGCAGATAGTACTCGTAAATCAGGGTTTACTATTGGACATAACATAGGCTTCCTTGCTCCATAGATTTCCCGAGCGACTTACCATCCCAGCAACTGTCGTCTTATCTAACGTGATTTAAGTAATCTAACGTTACGATAGTCTTGTTTAGATTAGGGATATTGATAAATATACCAGAACTGAAAGCCTAAATTCCTAAAACTACGATATTAATTGTCTAAATACATTAAAGCTAGGTTCGATCCACTCTGATTAACACTATTCTTTAAATTAATATAATAATATATCCGTCCTTATTTTTAATAAGTTTAAGTTAGTAGAGCGGATAGTATTTTATATTTTTATTTATTTAATTTATATGACAAGAGTTGGTCGAACCCGGTCTTAGACACGTTTGACCTTGATTATAGATCTAGACTAGACGGTCATTAATTATTTAAACAGATAAACACTACTTCTGGATCTAAAATGCCGGAAGTATAGGTACTCAACTTCTGCGCTATTTCGCCAAATGTCACAAATTATTGTACGAGTTTGAGCAACTGTTGTGTTTAGTTTTTGCGTAGGTGCAGGGATTTTTATAAGATAAAGTAGGCCGTATATAGACGTGTACTCCTATACGTATACATATATAGTTTTTGGGTTGAGCCCGAAAAAAAGCCAACAGAAAGTGCGTTTAAAATTTGCTTCTCCTTATCTTAAAGCTATGTCACGGTTGGTGCCCCGTTACTGAGTTAAGTGTTACAAGGATAAGAATATATATTTGTCCTAAAATAGCTTTATTATGAAGAGCATAATAAACAAAGAGCGAAAGTCCTGAATAAAAATGTTCAGAGCCTGCAAGTTTATATACTATACAAGTAGAAAGAAAGGTAGTATGCATAAAAGTAGAATAAGGATACTTAATTAACTAACCCATAAAAATTCAGTTACTAACTACCGACACACCTCCATAAATAGGTACCATAAGCTTACGGTAAACTGTAGATTTAGTCACGTAAGGTTTTACATAATATATTGATATTGATATTTTTCACCTATCATTGCCAAAATACCGCCGAGAAGTTATGTTAAGCATTGCCGATAAATAATAATTTTTAGTAGTAATTTAGTTTTTGTTTTTTCTGTTCTTGTGTTATATTTTTGTTTATATCATATTATATTCTCCTTATATTTATGTACATTAATTCTGTTCACCGCTACTCTGTACTATGTAACGGTGGAAACTTTGTTGGTTTTTGTGTTTTTTTAAGTTATTATTTATAAGTTCATTGTACTGTTTGTTTCCCAAATAAAATAAAATAAATAAAATAAATAAATATATACCTACTTTGGAACAATGTACAGCTCAGCGAAAGAAGGTCAAAATGCCCATAATGATGTAGGATTAGGTGTTCATATTATTCCGGTTTTTCTGGTTTTTATGTCCTTCATAACCTGAACTTATTGCGTAATTTTAATAAAAGACCAAGCTTAAGTTTCGGATATATTTATATCACTTGATTTTTTTTAGAAATAGTCGAAAAGGGAGAAACTGATTTGGAATACAACGACGCTCTTTTAAAAGTTGTGCACGATGAAGAACCAAATGATGTGCCTGTAGGAGTCAATATCAAAGTAAGTTCCGAATAAAAACTCGTTCAAGAAATGAAAATCCCGTCGAGGTTGACTCAGAAAAAAATAATTGCACAATTTAAAAAATTGGATACTTGTTTTTTTCCACTTATGCCACTTTCTAAATGATCGTTATGATTTTACTGAATAAAAGATAATGACTTTACGATGAGGTTAATATTACTAACGACAGAGGTCAATTCAATTATCTTATATTGTTTTATTGTAATTCAAATTCTAGGTTCAGAGATACTGAAGATATAGCAAGAAGTGTATTTATTGTTTTTTGACTCATTTCTTTGTTCAGTTGTTTGATGAGAAATTATAACCGATGATTGTAAAAGGGCCCAATGGCATTTTACATCGCCATAACACATCTTGCATCGAAGGCCGGCCTGAACCGCTTGCACATGTTTCTAAACTGGTTCTGGTAATAAGCCCATTATACTATGAGGAGAGTAAAAATTTATTTAAAATTAAGTAAGGCTAATTGAGCCCCAGCATATTTTACAGGACCGTCATAAAATTATAAAAGATCAGACATCATAATCGATTAGTTACGTTCTTTAATTGTTGCAGAACCTATCGAAGGTATACGCTGGTCGAAAACGAGTCGTGGACCATTTGAACCTCAGGATTTACGAAAATGAAATAACTGTTTTACTCGGCCACAACGGCGCTGGAAAAACGACAACAATATCTATGCTAACAGGTAAAACCGGTTATAAGGTCACCGACTTCTTTATGAATAATTTTACTTATGTAATATTAAAAGGTTTTTAATGCTTACTACACGACAACGTCCCATCATGTCATACAAGCCTAAGCGAAAGCAAGTCATTATGTACTTTGAGACCCACAGACATGTACATTAGTCACAGCTGATCTTTGTCCCTGAAGTATCTGCGCGGAACCCATTTTTCGGTAATTGCAGGTAAACTAATTTCTCCGCACAGCAGTACCTACATGCGAAATCGTTTGTTGCACCTAACTTCAGAGGGATAAAGATCCGCTGTGCGTATTGTAATATTCTACTGAATTTACAACGCTTATGGAGTTTGACACTGAATTTGAAGTGTCAAAATTCGTATGAAAACTAAAACAAACTTTTTTAAATCGATGTACGGAGGTCACTTACCTCATATTAGTAGGTAGTAGTTCATGGTTTTTGCTGAATCTCTCAGTTTTTTATCAGGAATAAGGCAGAAGCCATTGTTCAAAAAAATAAAAATTTTAGCACACTCACCTATATCTAGGTGTAGGTGGTAGGTACCTACTATATGTGTGTGTAGGACATAGATTCTTAATTTTATCAAATTTGAGCCCGTGAGTACTAACATTTCTTTATAACTGCAGCCGTTAAGATTTTCCCCTCAGAGAGCGGACATTTAAATGGGAACAAACATCTGATTCACTAAGTGATTCAGGAATCAGCTTGCTTATCGAAAACGAGAACAATTAAGTCTTGTTATTTACCTACTGTTTGATGTTTGTGTCTCTGCTCAGAAATCATATTATTACGTCATGGCATGAATTTTCGTCTGTTTTGTTATTGAATAGATATGCATGTACCTACCTAATTCGGAAAGATCTATCTTCAGCATTCGGTAATACTTTAGTTTGCTAGGTATATGTAGGTATCACTTACTTACTTTTAAATTTCTAATAGGTATGGTGCCACCAACATCTGGTTCAGCGACTATTAGCGGATACAATATAGTAACGGAAACGGAACTGGCTCGTATGTCCCTTGGAATATGTCCACAGCATAACGTGCTTTTCCCAGATTTGACCGTGGCTGAGCATATTATATTTTACTCGCGGCTCAAAGGCATGTCACAATCTAAGATAGAAAAAGAGATCAGTCATTTTGTGAAACTTCTGGATTTGGAAGACAAGGTAAGTACGAGTAATATGTCAATATCTTACGACTATTCTATAGTTTAAATCTTCATAAACGCGATTCATTTAAAATCACGAATAATATATCCCCCAGTAGGTATATGGAAGACAACCTCCAAATTCAGAAAACGGTGTTTTTCTGCTCCATGTTACCATAGAACATAAATGCTGATTTCTAGATACTTGCAAAACCGGTCGTCGGTACCACGACGGCGTGGCGATCGATCGACGGAGATAACCAAAATGTCAGTGGGTCAAGCGGTCAATTACCTAAATAAAACTCTTATAATCAGGACGGCCTAAAAAGCGCTGGCGGGACGACCTGAACGCCTTTGAAAGGAGATGGTGGGAGGAGGCCCAGGAGAGAGAATATTTGAAGTCTTTGGGGGCGACCTCGCCCAGCAGTGGGATGAGATAGGTTGAGGAAAAAAAAACAGGACGACTTAAACAAAGCATCATCGACTCGACTTAAAAACGTTGCACCAAAATTGACCTTTACTACTTACTGACTTGTTAGCAGTATCTAAATACTGCTATAATCGCTATGATACCATAGCATTTATTGATTGCCCGCCTACGAAAGGTAACGGACCTCTTGGCCTTCCACTAAGGAAGAGTTTTATTCAAAATTTAAATTTGCCTTCCGTAGACCACTTTTGTGACTGTTTGTAGGTTCTCATTTAGTCCACTTCGCTGACTTACCTACCTAATAAGTTAGGTAATAACCTAAATAAACGGTAAACTTCATAAAGTGCTTTCACTAATTGTGGAAGCACTTTTATGAAGTTTACCGTTACGAGTTCAACGGAGTCCGCTCCGCTCACAGTGTACGAGTATGATTCAATCTCGTGTGACGTCATACGATATTTCCAGAGAGATGTGGTCTCAGCGAATCTCTCCGGAGGTCAAAAGCGGCGTTTGTCGGTTGCCGCAGCGATGTGTGGGGATTCCCGTGTGGTTTTGTTAGACGAACCAACATCGGGACTCGATCCCGCTGCCAGGCGAGCGCTATGGGACCTTTTACAGAAGGAAAAAAAAGGTGAGCTCGGATTAGATATGCAAATGAAAATAGATTAAAATTTTGACGCCCAAAATAATTAGGCACGTTTTTCTACTGAAATATCTAATGTTTATTCGTCAGATATTACAAAGACTCATAAATTGGATTCAATTGCCACTCACTTTTTGGCAGTTCTCTTGACGCTGCTAGTTAATTAGGACGATAAACTTTATGTTATTGTTAATTATCAACACCAAACTGAGTTCGTACACATATGTTGAGTCACAAGTCTAGACATTATGATATGAGAGATAACAGGCTTTTTGAAACAGGTCGGACAATAATACTCACGACGCATTTTATGGACGAGGCCGATGTTCTTGGCGACAGAATTGCCATAATGTCCGGAGGACGTTTACAATGCTATGGTACGCCGTATTTCCTCAAGAAACATTACGGTGTTGGATATAAACTCACGATACTCAAAGCTGATCAATGCGATGTTGATGTGGTTTCAAGATTCTTCAGGGAATACTTGCCTAATTTGAAGGAAAATACTAATATTGGTAAGTGGGGATGGCAGTTTGCTTTTTCTCTCTTACTGCAGGTAAAAGTGAATATTTTATCATTAATTTACGAGGATACCACTTTGGCAAAGGAGCCTATTTACATCGTAATAACCCCCCAATTCATAAACGATTTAGTTTAGAGGCTCCTCTGGAGACAGATTCAGGCGCTGAGCTAGCTGAATGCTAGTTGAAACTGTTTGGCAGATTGTTCAGCCTTTGTTTATAATTTCTGGAATGTCTTTACATCAACTGCCCCGATTATGTGCATCTCTGATCTACGCTGTTAATCGGCAAATAAACTTTCAACAAACTTTTAGAGTCTATTACTTTAACTTTCTAGATGTACTCGCTTAAACTGCACCTTATATTTCAGGATCTGAACTAACTTACATACTTCCAAGTGAAAATGTCAGCAAATTCCCTGAAATGCTTCGCAAGTTTGAAGAAAACAGAATATCAATGAAAGTCGCCAGCTACGGGCTTTCTGTCACAAGTCTGGAAGAAGTATTTATGAAGTAAGTACTTACATCCTACTTTCTTGTAGCAGTTGATTTTGTTGAAAATTTAGGATCATTGTTGTGAACTGCACTTTGGGGTATTTCAGTTTCGAATTTGTTACGTAAAATAACTGCTCATTTTTAGTAGTACTTTTCAAAGGTGGTGCATAAATACCTATTGCGTATTTGAGTTATGAGCTCGAAATAAAAATAAAACAAGTTGATATCTTTATTTTTATAGAGCAGGTACAGAAGAAAATACTCACATTATAATGAGTTCGAAAACAAACAAATGCAACGGTAATTACATCAATGATGATATAGAGCTCACAGGTTATGGAAAACACTACAATCCAAGTAAGCATACAGTTTTTATCGCCAATGTTTTTATAATATGCACTTCAAAAACGAGTAATTGAGTTTATCTCAAAGATAACCCCCTTAATTTGCGTAAAAATATTAATTGATAATTCAGGCAGCATTTTAAGCAGTTACTGAATAATAACATTCAAATTATGGCATGATGTACCTATTTACCTAACTATATGTAGTCGAGTGACGCTATGTTATCAACTAAAACTTGAATGACCTCGATAAAGTTATCGAGCTTCGTAAGAAACCAACTAATGGTAAACCATTACTTTCACTATTATCTAGCCTTATAACCACAGTAAATAGTCTGTGATAAGTGATGAATATTTTCAGTGGAAAGCGAGCCAGTTAAAAAAGTCCAAGGAATAAGGCTTTTAATAAACCACATCAAAGCTATGTTCATGAAGCAAGCGCTCAACACGTGGAGAAGCAAAATGCCATCATCCATACAACTCACTTGGCCTATCATCAACATCATCATATCTGTGATTCTATCAAGATCCTGGGAGTTTCTATCGGAACTTCCACCTTTGACGCTAAACTTCGAAAATGGTTTTAAAAGAACGCAAACGATATTAGCGCAAAGTATGAACTTGGCTGATGGAACCATAGAAGCCAAAGCTATGAACGCCTACAAGGATTATTTCAAAACATCAAAGTATCCAGGGATGACGCTAACGGATATCGGAACTATGGATATGGAAAAGTTTTATTTGAAGTTGGTAAGTTACTTAATATGAGTTGACGTACTGACAAAAAGGAATGCAAAAGAAAAACAAAAGTTTTTAATTCAAAATTTTTAGCTCAATATAAAAAATTACGAAAAAATGCATACTGCTTATTTACTTGTTAACTTATAAATTGTTGTTTCAGAGCCAAACAGACATACCCCGGATAAGGTACGAGACGTTAGCAGGCGCGACGTTCACACAGAATAACATCACAGCGTGGTTCAGTAACTATGGTTACCACGACTCGGCTATGTCGCTCGCACTTGTCAATAACGCTGTACTGCGCGCCGTCTCACCCGGCAGCTCGCTTAAGTTTGTCAACCATCCTCTGCCTTATACGCTTGAAAGTTGGGTGAGTGATGTACTTGTTTGTATTGTAGATTATGTACATAATCTACAATTACCCCTCGGCCACAATGGCTTATTCCATAAATCCTCTGCGTGTTGCCCCTGCGAAGGGAATTTCTGGACTTTTTGTTCAAAGATCCTCTGCCGGCAGTCGCAGGGCTCGCTAAGGGGATTTCTAAGGGGACACTCATCATGAAGGATTCGCGAAGACCCGATGATGTGTTCAAAATATCTGCAAAGTTGCGGCAACATGAACAGTCATAAAATGTAACAGCATATATAGTAATAAATTGCGCCGCAGCAACTTTCGTCTACCTTCGAAAATACGAATGAGTTATGTTATAATGGTGTTCTGATCTAGAGCTACTACAACATAATTTAAAACGGCGCAAAAGATTACGTACTTATATAAAATGGTGTATTGACTACTCTATACACTTCCAAATACTCCTTTGTAGGTCTTTGGCGACTGATAAGGTGCGATTTGGGCCAAATATTTGATTGAAACATTTGAAAAAAAAACTCAATCATCATAAAGTATGATTTTATCTTGTTATCTATCACAAAGCAATGGTAGGAGTCAGCAACCTTATTAATCAATAACATATTTCTACTTTCTTTCTAGATTAGTGTTATGGCAACCGGTAGTAGTATGGCTTTCCAATTTTCATTCAATTTTGGATTCTGCTTGGGTTTCGTCAGCTCATTTCTGGTTATTTTTGTTATAAAGGTAAGTTAACATTTATTTTCTGCAACGTTTATAAGTATAGGGGTAACTCAGAAGTGCGTGCAACAGTACGTAGATAATTTTTCAAGTCTAATCTAAAGTTGTTACATTAATAATTTTGGAAGATTAAAAATCTGTAAAATTATGGTTTACTCTAGCGGAATTAGGCACAACTTTCGAAACCGGATAAAAAAAAATCTAATTGACCCAAATTTAGAATCATAGAGTTTGTGGCTGTGAGCCTGGGGAAAAGCTTATAAATTGCTTACCACGAATCGAACTAGAATGCACGACTCTTTACATCGCGGAAAGTATAGAGAAGACCCAAAATCGTATTAAATTCTTACTAGAAATCTATGCGGGAAGGTCTAGTGGACTTATCATAATGATATTGCCTTCTTACCAGGAGCGCATAAGTGGCGCAAAGCTACTGCAAAAAATCTCAGGGCTGCAACCTGCAGTATTATGGATCACCGCGTGGCTATGGGATTGGATGTGGATGTTGTTCATCAATCTACTCATCATCATCACCCTGGCGTGCTTCCAGGAGACCACTCTCTCCACGCCTCAGGAGTTGGGTGAGTTGGTTGTCGTGTTGTCGTCATATTCCTTTCCCTATTCTTTTCCACTATTCCTTCCTATAATGCTTCTTACTTCAAATAGATTTATTTGAATTAAATTTTAATAGCCTCGTGTTCTAAGATAGCATAATATTACGCCTATCTATTTTGCATGTTGGCCAAAACCTGTAGACTATGTTTTATGGTGATCAAAGTCGGAGGCGATTAAAAAATATAGCAAGAAAATAATGACCAAATATTTTATGATTACGTGAATTTACGTGTGAATTCGCATTGATATGTTTACGATGTTAGTTGTATTTTACTACACATTAACACTTCTGCATAAAAAACTAGTAAAGGTGGCAATTCTGTTTATCCGCTGTAATAACTAAAAGTTTTTAAAATACCAAAATCTTATTATATTCATATGTATTAAGGTTTAAATTGGCATAAACACTTATGACTGACAAGCCTAAAATGACGTCAAATAAGGCAGCACCAAATATATGTCGATTAATTTGACGTAAAAGTACTTACTTGCAGCTGAATAAAAACATTCTAATTTTAGGTAATTTTAAAATTGTCAGTTAAAATGTCATTGGTATGCTAATTTGAATCTTGTTCAAAATGACAAGATCTACATATTTTTACGTAATATTATTTAGTTTGCTGTAACAAAAGAATTGCCACCAATATCCTGGTAGCTAAAGCTATTTTATAGCTAATAAATTTGAGCGTCAGTAATAAATTAGCATTATAAGTTATCACATATTCTGTGATTATATAAATCACTATATGTAATGTTTTTTTTATCGTTGGGTTCATATTTTGTTTTGTACTTACAGGTAGAGCGTTCTTGGTCCTCATGGTGTTTTCAATGGCGATAGTACCTCTACACCACCTTGCATCATTGTACTTCGACAAAGCGGCCACTGGTTTCACTAAAATGTGTTTCGTCAATACGTTATCCGGTACGATACCTACCTGTTATACTAAATCCCCTATTCACATGCATTCTACATTTAGATAAAATGAATACAAATGAGACATTTATTTTAAAGAGTTTTAATTCAGGAAGCATTCGCAAATGTTGTATGATTTTATAACCACAATGTAAATGGATTTGTGAAACTATTGTACTTCCTTGAACCATTATTTATAATTTATAAGTTTAAAAAACTAGAAAAACGGACTTCAATTCGATTACCGGCTTCATCATCAGATGATGATGGCAATTCATTGGGAATGTTCTAGTGACCGTAAACATCACTAAAATGTCACAGAAAAGCAAAATACGCAATTTCGTGCACGTGGATGGCATAATTTTTTTCAGTTATTTTTATTTATAATGTAAGCCAAACTAAAGAACCGATTTTGATGAAAATTGAATGGGACCAACCTGGAAGTACATCCTTTCAGATAGGTTTATAAATGACGGAGTTTTAAGATAACAAACATTTAAAATATATATAACCGAATTTAGAACCTCCTCCTTTTTTGAAGTCGGTTAAAAATATAATGAATTTGTTTTTAGGATGTATGCCGTTTCTGATAACTGAAGTGCTCCGGCTTCCACAAATAGGCAGCGAGTACTATGCCCAAATGTTTGACTACGTATTTTCTTTTCTGCCCATCTACAACGTTTGCAGAAGCTTAAGGTAATTACCACTATTTTTTTTTATTCCCTGCCCTTATCCCGCGCTAGGCGGGGTCGGCACAACATGTCTTCTTCTTCCACTCGCTCCTATCATTCGTCAACTCAGAATCTACTCCTCTCACATTCATATCCTCTTTCACACAATCCAACCACTTCTTACCTGCGTACCCAGTCACACTCATGTGACTTTATATTTTGAAAATATGAACTGCTGCGTGTTTGACTGGCCGTAAACCGGCGTAGGGATAGAGTAGCCAATGATAGCCAAAAATAAGAAAATAATCCGTAAGAAGATGAAAATAATTGAAATTCTCAAGCGCCAACTTTTTGTTAATATTTGCAAACAGTCGAACGTTTAACAAACTAAACATGTGTTTATCGATATTTTTTTTATTTCAGAGAAATGAGTGTAACGTCATTTACAATAATAGCATGTGATGGAATTTGCGATCAGCTGAGCATAGCCAACTGCACTCGTCAAACTGTGTGCACAGATATGAAGATCTCAATGTGTTGTAGTAAGTGAGTTTCCATTTATTGGTTTTTGCGTTGATGATTCTAAAAAATGAATATAGATGCACCGGATAGAAAAAAAATGCACAGTAACAGCATGGAAATTATAACGGCCTTATCGCTTTTTTCTTCGGTATTCATGTGTATATTTCTCAAAACGATGTAGAAAAATAATGTGAGAAACCTGCAGGGCCTAGCATGATGCACCCTAGACAATGATTTATCTACAGAAGAATAGACTACAGCTAGTCCTGTCTCTGTTTTCGTCAAACAAAAGAAAGGGACGAAGTATGATTTGTCTTATCTTCGATAGAAACGTCGTTTTTGGCGCTCATGCTAAGCGTGCTGTATATACTAACTAGGTTTCTCACACTGTTTATAGGTGACAATGAACTTGCAGCATGTCATTTATGAAACACTAACGCCCAGTTTCTGAAACTGTGATCAAATCAAAAATCAACAAATCTGTCAGTCGCCTACGTATACCTAACATATTCGTACCATATTGCGCGTCAACGCTAGCTCTACTGTCAAACGTTGTAGCGTGACCGCGCAGTGCATCTCGGATACGCTAGCGTTACCACAGAACAGAGAAATCTCAAACAGATCATAGAAAACAATATAAACTTAGAAATCACGTTTTCAGTCGATGAAAATCCGTTCCTGCAATGGAAAGAGCCGGGAATCGGTCGTTATCTATTCATGACCTTTATGGTCGGAACAGCAGCATTCATTGCTCTTTTATGCAAAGAATATGAGCTTGCAAATAAGGTACGTACCAATTTTTATACAGGGTGATAAATAATAATCTAAAAGACTCATTATCCCAGTTCTAGTATAAGGTAAAAATTATCGCATTTTCAGATATTTTACACATCAACCCTCCGTACAATACCACCTGTCCCGGAAGATGAAGATAGTGATGTGTCAGCAGAACGCACGCGCGTTACAAACATGTCGTCATCAGAGCTGACTCAGAGCAGCCTCGTGTGCAAGGACCTGTCCAAGTTCTATGGCAGTCTACTCGCTGTGGATCGACTTACTTTCGGTGAGAGAGTTCATGACTAGAGTGTGCGCTCCGAGCTGAGAAGTGATACTCTAATTCAATAGAGTTCCGTAAACTATTGGTGGTAAATTCATTGTGAATCAGTTTGTCCGGAGACCTACCGCCGCTATTCTATCTCTGTCAACATCTAGGAGATAGAGATAGACGTGTTGTTCACATTTAAGTGTTCCAATTTGAAGGGAGATGGTATCGATAATGTTAGGTAACTTTTTATGAGAAAAGGAGGCTGTGCTCTTATGTTAGGTGGTTGAATCCGCCTGTAACACTTATATTAGGATACGGAGTACGTTCACTGAGGACCTATCCCAGTGTGATAAACTTTTTCAGACAAAAACAATATTTGTAGGTGTGGAGCGCGGTGAATGTTTCGGTCTACTCGGCATCAATGGCGCCGGCAAAACTACTACATTCAAAATGCTAACTGGAGATACACACATAGATAATGGCGATGCTTTCGTATACGGGCTACCACTTAAGACGCAAATTGAAGACGTCCATAAAAACATTGGTAAGTTAGCTATCTCTGTTGGTTATAATAATAATGAAAGTTCATTTATTGGGACAACTTAGTCCATATTGTTAGTACTTAACAGAAACATATTAAACTAGGTTAGTAACTTATAACTAATAACGATTTTGTCCTCTGGGTGAGTTTCCACACCAAAGGACAATTATATTTTTCCGCAATCACTTTTAGGATGCTACCTACCTACTATACCTACTACCTACCTACATACCTACCTACCCACCTACCTACATACCTACTAGTCCTTACTATTATCTGATAATCGCAATCGAAATACTAGTACTATGTTATCTGTGGTAGTATTTTTTGGATACCCCGTGTTTGTAGAGTACTGTCCGTAGTCAAATACTGCTACCGTAATAATAGTATTTGTTTGTGATGATACTCCTGTGCTTGTAGGATACTGCCCGCAGTTCGACGCTCTGTTCGATAACCTGACGGCGCGGGAGACATTGCATATCTTCTGCCTTCTCCGAGGCATTCCGGCGCGCGTCGGCGCCGCTAGCGCCCTCTATCTCGCAAACTCATTGGGATTCACGCAGCATTTTGATAAAAAGGTGCGTCAAAGCAACTTAATGTCGTCTTCGGCTTTGTGTTTTTAGAAAAAAATATACAAAAATCAACTTTAATCAATGTTTAGGTATCGTAATTCAGGTCCTATGTTTGTTACTTATTTGGTATAAACACGCAGGAAGGAATGCTAGTTTTCCTATGGTGATCTACGACGACTTTGTGCAGCGAAGAAAAAATATTGAATGCATGGAACATAGACATCGTGTTATAACGCGGCCTCTTTGTGACTATCATATAACTCTGTAAGTCTGTTTTAAGTCTAATTTTGTTTTTATAGGTGTATGAATGTAGTGGAGGAACAAAGAGAAAAATCAGTACAGCGATAGCGCTACTTGGTGATTCGAGCTTGGTGTTCCTCGACGAACCGACTTCAGGTAAACTTCCATTATCCTACTTGACCATATTGTATCAGCCAGTGATTTAGAGGTTATTTCAGATTCATAAACAAATTAATTGAAGTAAGCGCCTGAAGATAAGATGCTTAAACTTCCAGAAGTGGTTCCTACATAACACTTGACCGTAGCCAGTTGTACCTTTATAGCATGTTTCATATTTAATGCCATCCCCACATTATTATTCCATACATCACGATAGAATGCACACATGCGTAGGTAATAAGTCTTCTTCAGATTTAAAAATATTACTGTTAGAATTTTAAATAATGATAAAGTGCGTATCTTCATAATGTAAGTTCGATTTATACCCAAGATGTAGACAAATTAATTTATTTTTACTTTGCAACGATATTTTTTAAGAGTAAACAGCGCTCGTTTTGATCGATGCAGGTATGGACCCGGCGTCGAAGCGACTTGTGTGGAGTGCTATAAGCGGCGCAGTGGGCGCCCGGGGGGGCCGCAGCGTGCTGCTGACGTCACACAGCATGGAGGAGTGCGAGGCGCTGTGCTCGCGGCTCACGGTGATGGCGAGTGGCCGTCTGTGCTGTCTCGGCCCGCTGCAGCATCTCAAGAACAAGTTCTCCATGGGTAAGTACCACGCACAGCTACATCAAGAACAAGTTCTCCATGGGTAAGTACCACGTACAGATCTATCAAGAACAAGTTCTCCATGGGTAAGTACCACGTACAGATCTATCAAGAACAAGTTCTCCACGGGTAAGTATCATGTACTGCTCTATCAAGAACAAGTTCTCCATGGGTAAGGAGATATCGCTGGAAGTCAAGCCCTAGTTAAGTCTCACACACACCAGTCCCGTTGGGTCGTTTCTGAACAGCATTATTTTAAAAGTGTTTCTTTTGTTGCAGGTTTCACGCTGATAGTGAAATGTGAATTAAGTCCAAACCGAGAGGCAGATTTAGCTAGAATTGATACGTATATCAAAGAGAACATAAACGAAGCCAAACTTATGTAAGTATTTAGAGTCATATGCCCATATTCTTTGTTACATCGAATAATCCTCGCCTCGACTTACTCTTATATATTTTTTGTTTCAGTGAGAACTACCTGGGCATCATTACATATTACATAAACGACGCGGACTTGCCGTGGTGGAAAGTGTTCCACGCGATGGAGGCAGCGCGCTCCGAGTTCCCCATAGAGGACTACGCCGTCTCACAGACCACGCTGGAACAGGTCTTCCTCAGGTTCACCAGGACACATGCTAAGGACTAGGAATTATCTTTTCAATGTTTGCATAAACAGCTTTTAGGCTCGTATGCCGCAAGTTTTTCAAGTCTGCAATAATATTTATTGAGAAGCGTTATTTTAAACTTCTGCATACGAGCCTGAAACTCTCTAGTTGTGTCTTAAACAATGTTCAAGACTCATAAAATGTACACGGATTAAGTCTACTAGTAGAATCCTTATCATCATCAGCAGCGTGGGACAATGGACTTTTTTTTTGTTGATATCACAAAAATGTATTTATGTTGCTAAGTGAAAATTTTCAAAGTTTGCAATCAGCCATATTGGCACTTCTACAGTATTCTGAAATGGCAAAGGCAAGAAATACACAAGTTACAAGCAAATGGAATATAACCGTTATACAATTAGAAAATATAGATACTAACATAGACAAATAAAAAAATAGACCAGCAGACGTTTAGAAAATATCGTAACCCGAAAATGGACTACCTTCAAAGGCGTGAGATGTCGCTGGGTGTATCGAATCGGTAATAAATCAAAACGGTGTTTATTTTCTTGAACTTCTGGCGCGCTGACACTATCAGCAGTACGGAAATAAACGTCAGATGGCGCTATTTCTAAATTTTGCAAAGCGTATACCAAAATTCGGTTACAACGCGCGCGACGTTGACAACTTGTGCTATGCAATGTCGAACGAGCGAGATAGAGCGCTCGCGTTGCAGTCTGGATGCAGAGCGGCAACAGCGCTCTGGTCGTATCAAGCTAGTAAAATAATAGATGTTTCGATTTTAAACCTGACGCCTTACCGCCAAGTGCGTTTGTAACAAAAAAATACAATGATATTATATGAAATCTTAAATGTTTTTAGCTTGATAAAATAAAACATAAAAGGTAGGTAGACTTTTAATTATATATTATTAAAATATCACACCCAATAGGTACTTGTTTAGTTATGTACTGAAACATTACCATACATTACGAACCATTTAGGTACGGGCAAATAAGTTTTCTGCGGGTGTTGCCTAGGTCTTTTGTTCCTAGGCTATCCTGTTCTAGTTTTACTACCTACCTACTTATAAATAATGGAATAGGTATGTCTGAAGAAGGTAGGTAGGTATATTGATAAATATACCTATAGGTATATTTATCAATATAAAAATTCTAAAGTAGGTATATGATTGATTCTAAAAATTTCAAGGACGTAGTTGCAATCGTGAACGTATCGTAACGCTAGCGTATCCGAGATACACTGCGCGGTGACGCTACAACGTTCGGCAGTCGGGCTGATGTTGACGCGCAATATCACTCGAATACGTTAGGTTTACGTAACGCGGCGACTGTCAGATTTGTTCGTGATTACCCCTCAGTACCTATTGCCGAGTATCGTCATGCCAGCGCTTCCTCGGGCGGCCGCGACGTCTTCTACCCCTGGGGGTATCCAGCCTGTGACTCCTTGAGCCCACCTTTCCGCTACTTTACGACCTACATCGGCGATTCCAGTTTTGGAGCGAAGTATTCTGTTCCGAATTCGATCTATTCTTTTCACACCTAAAATACTTCGCTCCATCACTCTTTGGCAAAGTAGTCAGCGACCGCGTCTGAGCACCGTAGGAGTGATAAAAAATATATATAAGAAGGTTCAGACTATCGAAAGAAACCACACAAATACTTTTGCATCAAATCTATAATCAGTTAAAATTCGATACCAACAAGTAAAAAAATTTAACAGAATTATAGTCCATAACGGGAAGCACTATTTTCATCACAACCACAACACAACCAATCAACTACAAAACAAGAAAATAACATAATTGTACATGTAAATAAAATCGTCAAAGAGAATACAACACAACACGCAGGCCAATGACACTTTGTATCAAAAAATGACAGTACCGTTCCGTTTTAGCTTACTTGATGCGTGGAAAAGATGAATTTTCTTAGAAAAGAAATGCGTCAATCGTTTTGTACGTTTAACGAAACGTAGGGAAACTGTTTTCTGTGGTTATACCGACCATAGAGTACTGATCGAGTTACTAATCGAGTTTAGTTAAATTATCGTCAAAACAGCTTGGTGCAAGATGCCACTAAACGTAATTTTGCTAAACACTTTTAACGATTTAAACGTGTTTAGTTAAACGTGTTTAGGCTGAACTTAAACGGCATTTCGTGCGTGCAAGCCGCCCTAGGTGTTTTATTTAGAAGGTTCATTTGTTCGTAGTCCAAATATTATGCACAGACTAAAGTGCTGTGCTAAAGCCACCCTAGAATTTGGGGAACGAGTGAGCGGTATGGACTAACAATTCAAATTATAATTTTGACACTATAGTAAACAGACACTGACAGAATTGTGACCTGTCGCAAAAGCCGTAAATCAAGAAGGTGAAAACTTATTTTATATAGACGCCACCTATTAGTAAAGTTATGTCAATAATTTGTACACTATCTTTCAATTTGATGACCACCTAGGTGATCACGCCTAGGTGGCGTGGCGAAAAATATGTTAGATAATCAGTATGAAATAAAATCGTGATAACTAAATAAATGAACACCATTACAGATTCTAAAATAAGGACATAATTTTTGATGAATTTCGAAAATAAATTAATGGCGTTTCTTTGGTTCTAACGGCTACTTGAAGCTTAAGTCGTCGTCGACTGTAGCGTCATCCCCAAATAGGACCGGGAACTAGCCGGTTTTGCGAGTCACGCTCTAATATATAGGGTGTAGCAATCTTCGTGTATTCATTAATCGATGATACTAACTACCTACCTCGCAATATTTATACAAAAAATATATTCTTTCCTCTACAGGATAGAATATAGTTAAAAATTAAGAATCAGAAACTAAATACTTTACGTAGTTACGTGTTTGAACTTATTGTAAAAAAACTTAAAAATCTTAAAATATACAAATCTCAGTATTTCTTCCATATTATCATGTCTATTATGCTTAGTTTTTTAACGCTTTACTACTTTACTCGTACTTATTTTAGTAGTACTTATTTTTAAAATCATTTTGTCATGTTTTAAGCAGGTACTTAATCATTTGACTGTATACCAAACTGGTAAGCAAAAATATTACAATCTGTACTTATATTTTGACTGAATAACTATTTAATATGTACTTGGATAATACATTTGTGGATGTGCCTTACCATTATAGGTAGGTACTTCAAAATATTTTAATTAAAGAATATGAAATCAATAAATTTTATTAATTTTAAACATAGTAACATAGTTATTTCATAGTAACATTTACTGCCTAAGACCTACATAGAAATAGTTTTATTTTTCAAAAAGTCCGGATTTTATTTCCGAGCTGAGTACAAGTTTTTTTAATGTATAATGCAGTTTCCCTTGTTACTAAAATCGATGACATGGTTCCTACAGATCTGTTCATAACCGATTACAACATAGGCTTTTTATCCCGGAAAAACAACAGGACGCGGAAGAAGTCGCGGGCGCAAGCTAGTGGTAAATAGGTAATAGTGAAATTAGAGGGTGCAAAGCCAACGGTGATAAGATTAGGTTATTTTTTATTGACATGGTTTCTGAAAAAACTTTAAAAACTACAACCGGAATGTAAATTCTGCGAACACCATAATTGTGATAAATCTATATTTTATAAGTCTTTTAAATTAAACAAGCTGTATTATATAAATGTGTTTTATTAAAAAGTTAGTTTGATATTTTTATTAAATTGTCATACATAAACTGAGGCGCGTTGGCGCCTTGCACTTGGTACTCCCAAAGTATTATATCAATTTTTTTATCGATATTAGTTTTACATATCTTACTTTTTAATTCTCCATTGGCAGATCTAGAAGATCGCCGATAGCGCTATTACAACTTAAAGGATACAGCATAATAAAATCTACAAAAGTAGTGAAATAGAAACTAAACTATGCCGAATCTGAAACTGATAATTTCTTTAGGGTTATCAGCCAGATCTATTTGTAAGAAACTATATGAAAGGTCACAATGATCAACTCATTTGCCAGCCACTATCTACCTACCTATGTACACTTATATCTAAGCAGGTTCCTACCTTCACTTGCGCTTAATACATAGATATCATAGAAAAATATACTTATATACCTAAAGTAGGTTACAGTTGGTCGACCCTACTAGATACTACTAGCGAGTGAACAAAATTAAATGCACAAGCATTAGTTGCACAAAGGATCGTCGTCCGTCGGATAATCAACTGTTTGACTGTAACAATTTGCATTATCTAATGGCATGAGTATATATCATTTACCCTCGTGGAATACATAAATTGGGCGTAGGTAGCTTTACAATCTGTCTATTTATTACTGACTAGGCTGTCGGTCCGTCAGAAACATTTTAATACCCTTAAACACATCTTTGGCGCTTCCACAATAATTAATTAAAATTCCCTGTAATCGATTTCAATTTAACGTCACTAGTTGTCTATATTTTGATATTTTGTAAATTGTAAAAATATTTGTTCTAGTGTAGTCTGCGATATGTTATAGTATTCAATTGCTAGATCTTGCTTCGCTCGCTCCATTATGCGAAACATTTTGGACCACGGCATGGTAAGATCCGGTAAGTAGTACGTCAGTACTCCTTGATATTCCTCCCTGAAATGCAACATGGAATTACGAACCAATTCGTCAGTTTTGTCAAACACCTAAACACCTTTTTTTGTAAGTTTTTTTTCGTGAGAAAGCGAATACTTGCATTATTTTTGGATTTATGAAATTGGAGTTGACGAAATCTTTGACGGCGTTCGTCGCTGAGCAAGTCGTACTACTCCATGCTTGCTCTAAGTTTACTTTTATGGTCAACGTGAATCCTGCAAAAGAACAATCAAATCAAGCAAAGTAGTGACCGTTACGACGCCGCCCTCTATTAGCTGTATAAGGCCTAAGGTTAATTAACAATAAAGGTTAAAAAACACTAAAGAGAAAAGACCCAATCTAAATGCAGTCTATCGGGATGATTTGAAATTTTTTTTGAATCACTGAAGTAGGAAGTAGGATTTAGTCTAAAGTTTCTTAGATAATTGTACCTTGTGAGTATTTGTTCTTCAGATGTTGTGGAGTGCCGAGACATTGGAACCGTCCGTTGACCATAATGGTAAGTCGTGAGCACAACGCCTCGCACTCCTCCATGCTGTGTGACGTCAGCACTACGCCTTTACCAGACTTCTGCACGCTACGCACCGCTCGCCACACCTGTCAGCGAAAAACATCATTTAATTACTGGACAAGGCCTAGGCTGGGAATCATAGCCTTAGCCTACTCATATCATCATCATCAACCTATATTCGTCCACTGCTGGACGTAGGTCTCTCCCAAAACGCGCCATTGAGCTCGGTCTTCGGCTCTTCTCATCCAGTGTCTGCCAGCTACATTTCGCAGATCGTCGCCCCATCTCGCCGGAGGGCGTCCTACACTACGCTTGCCTAAACGTGGTCTCCACTCCAGTGTTAGTTTGCTCCAACGATTGTCGGTTCTACGGCAAACATGGCCGGCCCACTGCCATTTCAGCCTGCTAATTCCTTGGGACTCGTATCATGTCCCAGGAAATAACTCATCGTCCCTTTTTTAGGGATATGGGTAAAAAGTGTGGCCCCTGACGCTGTATAAAATCATCTCGATTGACAAATGCAAATCATGGTAATTATCACGTTGTTTATAACCATGGTCGTATCAAAAATTAGAGCTGACTTTGCGACAGAATTATTTACGGTAGTACTTCCCCGGTCAATTTTCTCACAAAGACCTTTAGTGCTAAATTAGTAGACCGGTCACATGTCGAAGCCTGTTCCCCGCGGTTTTCGAATGGCGACCACGAACCGGTAGAGAAAGTGTAGGACGGCCTCCCACCCGATGGATTAATGACAACTATACTGAAATGTATAGCCTACTAGCAGTTACCCGCGACTTCGTACGCGTCTACAGTTTCCGTGTACATTATATTATCTGTGCGTGTACCGAGCGGATACTTCTTTGAGAAACTTGACATTACACCTCATTACACCGAACTCGTACCTACTGGAATGTCAAACGCTAGTTGTTAGACCAAAGAGGTAGTACTACGCCCTGTCAAACTGACATGACATGACAATGAAATCCTCTTGCCAATTGGCGCTGCTAATCCTTATCGTTCATTTTATCCTGTAGATCCTGTTAATTATTCGAGATAAAAAGTAGCCTATGTGTCAATCCAGGTTGCGAACTATATATATGCCAACTTTCGTCCAAGTTGTTTCAGTAGTTTAGACGTGATTGAAACACAAACATCCAAACATCTAAACTTTCGCATTTATAATATTAGTAGGAAGTAGGATAGGATAGGATAGTAGGATGTCCAGAAGTGGACCTCTACGGTGGATATGATGATGATGCTCACATGTCTCTTCGCCGCTGGATCGACGCCGGTGGTCGGTTCGTCGACGTATACCAATCTAGTGTTCCCCAGGAATGACACCGCCGTGTTGAGCTTCCGCTTTGTCCCGCCAGAGTATTCACTAACCTTCAAAGAACATGCAATTTGGAATTAACCTCTGGAATCCTAGATAGCAAGCCCCAGGTTAAGGTTGGATTTGACCAACCCCGAATAAATGCTATTCGTCAAATAAAAATATTTCCGTCCCTATTTTTGACAAGTAAAACTAAATTAAAGTAGAGACGGATAGTATTTTATCTGACTTGTAGCGTTATTCAGAGTTGCTCAAATCCAAGGTAAATAGATTTTTTTTAGAACGGATCCCAATTTATCCCGACACAAGTAATTAAATTAAATATTTTAAAAAACCCCCGACTTTTATGCCCATATTGAAGGAGTTGTAAAAAAATGTAATTCGCCATTTTGTGGTGGTGGCCATATTTGATTCAAAATCATAGTGTTTATAGTATTCTACTAGTCAAGCCCTTTCATTTGATACCCATATTGAGGGAGACGTGAAAAAATATGTACCTAATCCGCCATTTTGCGGCGGCCATCTTGGACCGATTTTCATCAAACATAGCTAAGAACACTCCCGACTAATTCTCCTTTCAAACAAAAAAAACTAGATCAAAATCGGTGCATCCGTTCGAGAGCTACGATGCCTCAGACAGACACACACACACACACACACACACACACACACACACACACACACGCACAGAAACACGTCAACCTTATAACACCCCGTCGTTTTTGCGTCGGTGGTTAAAAACAGAAACAAATACACCAAATAATTACGAAGTAACAATAGTCTTTGAAATATATACTTTTTCATAATCCAGTATTTCCACGTGTTTATCCATAACTTTGCATTCCCACCTGCACGTTACAACATTATTTTGTATTAATTTTGTTTGGTAAGTATATGCCTCTACTTTGTTATGTCTGTGTTTCCGGTCTCCGAGGTTATTGTTATGCAAGTTTGTTAAACTTACTCTTTTATCGAGATGCGTGAGGAAACCGAGTGAAGTCGCTAGTGTTGTGGCTTGTAAGTCAGCAGCATGAGACGGCATTCCACGGAGCAACGAGAACAGTCTTAGCGTCTCGCGACCAGTTAGCTCGTTGAATAGCGCGTCGAATTGAGGGCAGTAACCTTAAATTAAAAAGTTATTAAAAAAAAAAGATTTTGAGTAGTTTTTTTATGTTTGCTGAGGTATTTCATATGTTTGTCTGTTAATGTGCTTAAAATAAACGTATTTTCTTTCTTTAATGCTGTTGAAATGTTTATCATCTATCGAGCTTTAAGTAGGTTTGACGACGAAGGCCTATGTCTAGCTATGGACTTCTACATGCTGATATGATGATGATTTATTCAGAAAAACCATGAGGATAATTTAGAATTGTCCATGCTAGGTGATTCTAAGTGCAAGTTTCTCGCGACCAGAATGAAAACAAAAAGACCCAAAGACTTTAAATTTTTTTTTCATTGTGGTCTCGAGAAACTTGCACTTAGAATCACCTAGCATGGACAATCCTACTAATATTATAAATGTGAAAGTTTAGATGTTTAGATGTTTGGATGTTTGGATGTTTAGATGTTTGGATGTTTGGATGTTTGTGTTTCAATCACGTCTAAACTACTGAACCAACTTGGATGAATCTTGGCATATATATAGTTCGTAACCTGGATTGACAGATAGGCTACTTTTTATCCCGAATAATTAACAGGATCTACAGGATAAAATGAACGAAAAGGATTAGCAGCGCCAATTGGCAAGAGGATTTCATTGTCATGTCATGTCACGTCAGTTTGACAGGGCGTAGTACTACCTCTTTGGTCTAACGACTAGCGTTTGACATTCCAGTACGAGTTCGGTGTAATGTCAAGTTTCTCAAAGAAGTATCCGCTCGGTACACGCACAGATAATATAATGTACACGGAAACGGTAATCGCGTACGAAGTCGCGGGTAACTGCTAGTTCTAAATAAATCCTCATGTTTTTTCTGAATAAATCATCATCATATCAGCATGTAGAAGTCCATAGCTAGACATAGGCCTTCGTCGTAAAATGGGCAAGTTTACGGCTTGACTCCTATATTCAACTCACCAATATTCTTATGAACAGTAGTGAGTTCCTTCTCGACAGAATATCCGCTGATGAAGGCTTCTCCGCTGGATATACTTTCATCACCCATCAGCATCTTGAATGTTGTAGTTTTGCCGGCGCCGTTCACTCCTAGTAGCCCGAAGCATTCTGAATCACTTACACCTATAAGAGATGTTTATTGAAACAGAATAGTACGTCGTAGTAGCGTAGTGGATCTACAGTGTAGCTGCGTAGAGCATCTACGTCGTAGTAGCGTAGTGGATCTACAGTGTAGCTGCGTAGAGCATCTACGTCGTAGTAGCGTAGTGGATCTACAGTGTAGCTGCGTATAGCATCTACGGCGTAGTAGCGTAGTGGATCTACGTCGTAGTAGCGTAGTGGATCTACAGTGTAGCTGCGTATAGCATCTACGGCGTAGTAGCGTAGTGCATCTACGTCGTAGTAGCGTAGTGGATCTACAGTGTAGCTGCGTAGAGCATCGACGTCGTAGTAGCGTAGTGCATCTACGTCGTAGTAGCGTAGTGGATCTACAATGTAACTGCGTAGTGGATCTACAGTGTAGCTGCGTAGAGCATCGACGTCGTAGTAGCGTAGTGCATCTACGTCGTAGTAGCGTAGTGGATCTACAATGTAACTGCGTAGTGGATCTACAGTGTAGCTGCGTAGTGCATCTACGTCGTAGTAGCGTAGTGGATCTACAGTGTAGCTGCGTAGAGCATCGACGTCGTAGTAGCGTAGTGCATCTACGTCGTAGTAGCGTAGTGGATCTACAATGTAACTGCGTAGTGCATCTACAGTGTAGCTGCGTAGAGCATCTACGTCGTAGTAGCGTAGTGGATCTACAGTGTAGCTGCGTAGTGCATCTACGTCGTAGTAGCGTAGTGGATCTACAGTGTAGCTGCGTATAGCATCTACGGCGTAGTAGCGTAGTGCATCTACGTCGTAGTAGCGTAGTGGATCTACAGTGTAGCTGCGTAGAGCATCGACGTCGTAGTAGCGTAGTGCATCTACGTCGTAGTAGCGTAGTGGATCTACAATGTAACTGCGTAGTGCATCTACAGTGTAGCTGCGTAGAGCATCTACGTCGTAGTAGCGTAGTGGATCTACAGTGTAGCTGCGTATAGCATCTACGGCGTAGTAGCGTAGTGGATCTACAGTGTAGCTGCGTATAGCATCTACGTCGTAGTAGCGTAGTGGATCTACAGTGTAGCTGCGTAGAGCATCGACGTCGTAGTAGCGTAGTGCATCTACAGTGTAGCTGCGTAGAGCATCGACGTCGTAGTAGCGTAGTGCATCTACGTCGTAGTAGCGTAGTGGATCTACAGTGTAGCTGCGTAGAGCATCGACGTCGTAGTAGCGTAGTGCATCTACGTCGTAGTAGCGTAGTGGATCTACAGTGTAGCTGCGTAGAGCATCGACGTCGTAGTAGCGTAGTGCATCTACGTCGTAGTAGCGTAGTGGATCTACGTCGTAGTAGCGTAGTGGATCTACAGTGTAGCTGCGTATAGCATCTACGGCGTAGTAGCGTAGTGCATCTACGTCGTAGTAGCGTAGTGCATCTACAGTGTAGCTGCGTAGAGCATCTACGTCGTAGTAGCGTAGTGGATCTACAGTGTAGCTGCGTATAGCATCTACGGCGTAGTAGCGTAGTGGATCTACAGTGTAGCTGCGTATAGCATCTACGTCGTAGTAGCGTAGTGGATCTACAGTGTAGCTGCGTAGAGCATCGACGTCGTAGTAGCGTAGTGCATCTACGTCGTAGTAGCGTAGTGGATCTACAGTGTAGCTGCGTAGAGCATCGACGTCGTAGTAGCGTAGTGCATCTACGTCGTAGTAGCGTAGTGGATCTACGTCGTAGTAGCGTAGTGGATCTACAGTGTAGCTGCGTATAGCATCTACGGCGTAGTAGCGTAGTGCATCTACGTCGTAGTAGCGTAGTGGATCTACAATGTAACTGCGTAGTGCATCTACAGTGTAGCTGCGTAGAGCATCTACGTCGTAGTAGCGTAGTGGATCTACAGTGTAGCTGCGTAGAGCATCGACGTCGTAGTAGCGTAGTGCATCTACGTCGTAGTAGCGTAGTGGATCTACGTCGTAGTAGCGTAGTGGATCTACAGTGTAGCTGCGTATAGCATCTACGGCGTAGTAGCGTAGTGCATCTACGTCGTAGTAGCGTAGTGGATCTACAATGTAACTGCGTAGTGCATCTACAGTGTAGCTGCGTAGAGCATCTACGTCGTAGTAGCGTAGCGAATTCACCTTATACATTTTATTAGAAAATAAGTTACTTACTGAAGCTAACTTGGTCAACAGCGAGATGTTTTCCATAATACTTGGTAAGACCTCGCGCGACCAACCCGTGCTGACTGAGACTGTTCTTGTGGATGCGGCTCACGCGAGTTTCCTCGTCGGCCACGTCCGCATCCGTGCCGCTAGCATCGATCGGTGGCGGAGTGCGTTTGCAAGTGAATAGCTGTAAATATAAGTTTAAAGTTTTGTGTTCTTTCTTATTTTGATTGGTTTGTATGACGGGAATGAAAAATTGATAAGACTTAGTAGCAAGTTTTTTCTTTTTTATGCTTTATAAACGTAATAGTAAACGTAAACGTAGAGTTAGGACGGTCATCCGATTTCCTGACAACATGATAAGATAAGAACGCGACAAGTTGATAAATAAAAAATGGCCTGTCTTGCTTTCTAGAACTAAATCGGAGAGATATACTGGAAGTCCAGCATTTCTGGTATGATGATGATATTATAAAACTGTATAACACATTTCACTGCATGACAAAATTCGATACTTTTCGTGTTTCCACCTACGTTCACTATCCAGCAGTGACGTAAGTAATCATTATAACTTGTTGCTCTTACCCTGTTCAGAAGGCGATACTCGATGACCATCAGTAAGAACCAGAAAAAGACGCCGCTAACGATTGTGATTACCAAGTACCGGAGAATTCCCGGATCGTCCCAATCAAAATACGCATTCTCCTTCACTGAAATAATGATATATATAGAAATAGAATTGAAATTATTTATTTTACGCAACATACAATTAGGTATATATTTACTTAATAATGAAACAATAAAATGCGTAAAAAAGTAACCCACTCAGCAAATGCTAAAGGTGCACGGTGGCTCCTTTAGCACTGGTTTTCAGGGGTCTAGTTTCAATATCAAGTATGTAGAATTAATAAATGACCAGAAGTTGACATAAGACGTTTCTTCTCATATACAAAAAAAGATAACTTTTTTTAATTTACCACAGCAATTAGAGACCATCTGGCATGCAGTTTGTAGATCGCAGTCCGTCACATTCGGCCACATGTTCACTATGTACTCGCATACTAGTTCACAAGACTGTATGGTTAGCTCCATTTCGTTCAACTGCCTACAACAATAGTGGGTTTTATCATGTGAAAAGGATTTCAAGTTTTTCGCGCATACATAATCTTAGTCTGCAATCAACCGTGCAATATATTCAAAATAAAACTCTGCATTGATTCCCACTTATATTGATGTTATTAACTCACTTACGTCCAAATAACCTAATCCAGGTTAGGTGGAAAAAAATGCTAAATATCATTAAGCTCGTCTCTGTACCATTTTGTTTATGTGCAAATAGAATTATTTAATCTAATCTAATGCAAATTAAGCGCGCTAGCAAAATCCTACTAATCTTATAAATTAATGTGAGAGTTTGTTTGGATGTTTGTGTTTCAATTACGCTGTCTGAATTCGATGAAACTTGGAATATATATATAATTCGTAACCTGGATTAACACATAGGCTAGTTTTTATCTCGGAAAATTAACGGGACGCGGATAAAATCGCGGGCGGAAGCTACCGCGCGTAAGCGTCCCCGTGTTTAGTAAAAAAATAAAATAAGCTATTCGCGTAACTAGAATATTCTAGTTACGCGAATAGTTTATCTTATTTTTTATAATGGCTATTTATAGTGTAATTTGCGTATCATAGTTTAGTACTATACGTTCGCTTTCACACGATACAAGCCATCCTAACATTCGGAATTCTAGTTTTGTGCTGGTAACTAATTTAATTATCTTACCTGACTGAAGTTATGAAACTATACATCGGGAAGAATTGTAGAATCATATCTATGATATGGGCTGCGTCTTGTGTTGTAAGAGAAGGACTTTTTAATGCTGCTACTACTTGAGATCCCATCATACCTGGGAAACAAAACACATATTTCAAACTTTTGACCTCTAAGAATAAGAATAAAAAGAATAAGAATTTATTTGACAGACATTACAGAAAAACAGACATAAACAAATACAATAAAAAAAAATTGTTGTCAAACAGGTAAATAACTTAAAATGTTACTGGCTGTTTAAAGACCGTTTTAAGATTTGTATAAACTGTTTTAAGACCGTATTGAATAAACATTTTATCTATTTATTTATTTATTGGAAACCCATGATTTTCCACCACACTAGATTTAGGCATTTCATTACAAATAACTCGCAAATCAGACCCTTTTGGAAATTCATCTTTAGGAGAGTTCATATTACTAGTTTCATTTATGAAGCCGTAATGGATGACTAAAGTTTGCGTAACACGAAAACAAATTACAAAGAAAATATAATTGGATAATTAATTCAACTCACCTAATAACACGTTTAGGAAGAAAACAACGACGAATCCAACGGCTGGTCCTTTGAAGAGCAGCGAGAACAGATAGGTCATGGGAAGCATCGCCGCGCCGTACACCATTATACACAGGTACAGGCGAGCTGCGAGATACAACATTCTATCACGAGACTCAATTATAAACGTGTCTAATGCAATTTGTAACGGTTGCTTTATTATCGTTTTTTAATACTGAATTTGACTTTTGGTGTATGTTTTGGTAAAATAAAGGTTTTCGTAATGGTGAATTTATAATAATTAGTAAATAAAATAAAATCACAATAATTTTATATTAATTATTATTATTTGAATTTAGTATATAATGTGCTATTTTTTGTCAATTTACTGTAATTCTTACAAATTAATGTAATTGGTATAGAACCGCTTTAATTAATGAATAGTAATAATTTTTTAAGGAAACAGTGGCCTGTATATGTTTACATATTCTCAATGATATGTAAGGGTCTGTTTATTTCACAGCCAGTCTAAAGTGGTTACGTGAACCGCGTCACTGGTTAGAATAGCACGTACCCAACTCCGGTACGGTGGATAGTCCAGCGACCCTGAATGCGGCGCACGATACTAGAATAGTGACGCAGGTCACTAAGAACCACAGCCAGTCGAAAGTGGCTGCGCTGAACCACATCACTGCAGGTTGTAATCCGGCCGCTTTTTGTAGCAACTTTGCGCCGGACGCTTTCTCCTGCAAAGTAATATTATAAACCAAAGTTAAGCACTAGTAAGTCTCTTAGTGAAAGAGTTTAGCCAAGGAAGTACTACCACATTTTTTTGCCGCGAAGCAGTAAAATGCTCGCATTATAGTGTGCGAGAAGAAAATAATTTATAAGTTTAAAAAACTAGAAAAACCGACTTCAATTTAACTACCAGCTTCATCATTAGATGATGATGATGATGACAGTTCATTGGGAATGTTCTAGTCACTATAAACACCACTTGAAAGTCACAGGAAAGCAAAATACGCAATTTAGTGCACGTGGTTGGTGTTGATTCTTTAGAGGAAAAACTAGTGGGTTTTTGCTTTTCTCCAATTAAATGCGGTTTGCATGTATAAATACTGGGTTTATTGACAAATTTTGAAAAATTTTAAAAAGGCGTACACATCACAAAGGGTCCGAAAGTAATGCATTAGCTTATTGAACATTAATAGTAATAATACGCGAGCATTGTTGCTAGCAGTAAAATGGTAGGCGCTGCGCCGCGCGGGGCCTATTTTTTTCAGTTATTTCTATTTATAACCCAAACTACTCACCCGATTTTGATGAAAATAAAATGGGACCAATCTGGAAGTATATCCTTTTAGATAAAAGAAGAATTTTTGAAATCAGTTCATAAATGTCGGAGTTCTGAGGTAACAAACATTAAAAAAAAAAAAAAAAAAAAAAAAAAAAAATACAACCGAATTGAGAACCTCCTCCTTTTTTGAAGTCGGTTAACAAGCCCTTTTCGATCTTTCGTTTCAACGTCATTACTTTAAATACACACACGATTGTGGTTTCGTGCGTGATAGAGCGAGCGTGCAAGGGGGTTAATAGCGAGATTTCGCAAAAACTCCTCGTAACTATTAAAAACATATTCAAGTGTGTATAGTATTTACAACGGATCTCTGTCCCTCTGATGTATCTGCCCAGAACGCGTTTTTGGGTCGAATTGGAGGTAAGCGAATTTTTCCGCACAACTACATGCGCAGTCGTTTGTGGCACCTAACTTCAGAGGGATAAAGATCCGTTGTGCGTACTGTACCAACTTTAATACCTGCTTATATTGAGAAGTTAGTATACTCACTTTAATATAAAACATGACGTAAACCGCGCTGATGATGGCCACACTACTACCGATTCCATTCGCAAGTTGCATCGCCATCAGTGTCATCATTGTCTGCGCGTTACTCTGAAATTACACAAATTCAAACATCGTTCGGAAAGCGTTAGACGCTCGATTATGATCGCTGTGACAACACTGAGCTGTAAATTATTTTTCAAGAAGTTTTAGAAAAAAATATCATTTTGATTCAAACAAGTTTTCCGACCTAAAAATTTGCACCAATGTAAAATGTTTTAGTTGGAAAACTAGTTTAGATCAAATTGATATTTTTGCTGAGCAATTGCATTATTCTCTAGATATTTTTTTTAGTAATCCAGATTTTTTAAATTGATATCTCACCTCTTGTGCGTAAAATGCTTGTAGCGGATAATTGTACACGTGCAAGTAAGCCGAACTATCGCTGGCCTTCAGTAGCGCGGAATGCACAGCCGCTAAAGACACCGCTACGTCGTGGTAGCCGAAGTTACTGAACCAGGCTGTTGCAGAATTGTCCGTAAAGGTGGCGCCAGTGAGGAGAGTGTGACGGAGCGTGTCTATTGCCCCCGGGACTTCCTGAGACTGAATGAATACACTTGTATTAAATCCTATTAATATAAATAAATATTCATGGACATTTCACACGACGCTCTCTAGTCCCAAACTAAGCAAAGCTTGTAATATGGGAACTAGATGGCTGATAGAATACTTATATACTTTTTTTTTTGTAAATACATACATACAATACATAGTAACACCCAGGCATAGAACAAACATCTATGTTTGCTACACACAAATGTTTGTTCTCAGTGGGGATCGAACCCACGACCCACAGCACGGAAGGCAGAGCTAATACCGACTGAGCTGTGACGCCTATCAATATTATAAGTATGTGAAAGTTTAGGGTGTTTGTAAAATATCTCAACGCAACGGCAGAATCGATTTTGATAAAACTTGGAAAATAATTATACCATACGGATAATTTTATTTCCCCAAAAATCAAGCGAACAGGGCAGAAAGAAAGAGCAAACCTCAATAAAACACACTTAAAAATTCTAATAAAAAACTTATGAGGAATCACTCACCCGTTCCAAATAATATTGGTCAAGAGTTTGGTTGTCGACCGCGGTAGTTATCATGGTGTCGAGTCCAGCACTAGCGAACATGCTTGTGTACGCTTCAGTAGCGCGCGCGCCGTACGAATACAGAGATGTACCGTTGAAACTAATTAAGGTTTCTGTTCTTCTGAAGCTGAAATAGTAGACATTTTGTGTCCTTTTTAATACAATTGCTCGAAAACTGCTATGCTCGTTAACATTTTATCGCACAGTACGTAGTATCTGAGTGAACACAGACTAACGCAGAGATAATAGCGAATTTGATTTGACGATAAATAAATAACATATAAATAAATATTCATGGACTTTACACACAACGCCCTCTAGTCCCAAACTAAGCAGAGCTTGTGATATGGGAACTAAATGGCTGATAGAATACTTATATACTTTTTTTTTGTAAATTCATACTTATAGTACATAGTACATACGATCTTCTGATATTTTCTTGCAGAAGAAATTCTCAGTTCAATTCAATTTAAAATCATTATGTGCTAATTAATTATATCTGGCATAAACCTTATGTGTAAAAGATCTTTATTTATAATAAATTATTTAAAAAAAAAACCAATATAAATTAATTATGTTGAATTCGCCACACAGCGCTGTAATAGAAATAGAAATATAAAGATAGTGTTTCGTCCCAGAGAGACTAGTAGTCCGAAACTACAATAACTCCCGTCCTTTAGTTAAACAACAGAGTGAAACGTATTCAAATTTAAATAATTATACCCAACATTCTGAACATTAATTTTTGGTTTCGGTATAAATTAGTTAAGCACTTACAATTTGAATGTTTTCAAGAGGAGAGTGAATAGGTTTCTTCTAGGCAAATGTGCTACATCGTCGACCGCATCGTCACTTACCATCAGGTGAGATTGCGGTCAAACGTTTGTCTATAATGTATAAAAAAAAAAAGTTAAATTACCCTTCAGTGAGCGTCAGATTCCTCGGCACGACATTACCCGAAAGTGCCATGAAAAGTTCCGAAACAAGAAGCGTTATATTGATGAGAAGCACCGGTACAGTCAACTGCAGTATCACCATGCCCCAGGAGCGAGACCAGTATAACCAGAGCTTCATCCACATTGCGCGGAAATGGAGCAAGATCAGCTTTAAACCGGTCAATTCCTTTTCAACCTCGTCGACGCTGTGCACTGTAGACATTTAGCTGAAGTTAGTATATTTTGTTACGGGCTGTAGTGGCTATTTGACCCATTTATAGTTTTAATAATTTCTTTATTCATAATCATTTATTTTCTAGAATAAAGGTGTAATGGTGTAAAGTTGTAAAGGTGTAAAATTGTAAAGGTGTAGGTAAATAAAGAAATCCCAGCACAATCTTACTAATAGAAGACATGCAAATACACACAAAAAAAAAAATATAATCAAAAAAAAATTTATGCCAACGAATAGCATTCTGCCCGCGATATCGTCGTTTCATTGAAGCTAAGTCTTTTTCCCTCCCGAGTCCGTTCATTTCATTCTTTGGACTCAGCAGATTCTGTAGAATTTTTAGGAAGCCTTTATTTTAATTCAGATTACACTATTTACTAATATTCCAAGTTTCATCAAAAACGGTCTATTTATCGTTGTTGCAATGTCATTGAGTACCTAGCATTTCTTTCGTATTTATAATAGTCAAATGCATAAAATACGGTAGTAACTTACGTATATCTAAAGATTCGCCCTCAGAAACAACTGTAGCTGTTCCGTCTTCAGATGTCGAATCGATAAGCGCCAAGTCTGCTCCCAAGCTGATTACAAAAAATCATTTCAGATAAGCATTCTATTAGCAATCTAGTTTCCATAATACAAGGTCTACTTAGTGTGGGACTAGAGAGCAATGTGTGAAATGTGTTTGTTTTTTTTTCCAAAATTATTATTCTTGTACCTAGCTGAGATGTAATGCGGCCGGCATTGCATTTAAAAAGCAGGAAAAACTATATACTAATGATTTTTTTGTTAGAACTAGGAATGATTCCTAGTTTAGGTGTCATTTCTCTAGAACTTTACAAGATCCATTTGTAATTTTTCTAAGATTACTTACGACATAAAGACATCTTCTAGTGTAGTCGATATGAGGCCATAGTTCTTAAATTTGATTGTGGCAACGTTGTTTTCAAGATCTTCCAGCATATTCGCAAACAAGTGAGACTGGTCATTGAACAAGCTGAATGTCACTTCGGATCCTGCAATTTTTTTGCCACAGATTATAAAATACTCCAGTTCGGTAGACCCCTTCAAATATATGTATGCCTATCATTGCGAATGTCTGGAGGAGGTGGTCAAAGCTCAAACATTACATCTAGCACTTTAGTATTGCAAAATATAATTATTGTAATTTTGCAATAAATATGCGATTTGCATGAAAAATTCGTATACGTTATTATTTCCACATTATAAGCTTCCGCCATTGTTCGAAGTAAAGATATATCCACTTTTTTTAATTTACCAATATGTGGCAGCCACTCATCTAAAAAGAGACCATGCATAATGTCGCTTACCTAACTTAAAAGACCTTGTTCAATAATTTCGTAGTGGCTATAGCGTGCACTGCAATAATTTATCGCCACAAGCGATTAGTGTATTTTTAAAGATAAAACTAATCAATTCAAGCATTGCGGAAATACATAGTGATATCAATATAGGTAGAAAACGAAATACCAATGCAATTATAAGAACACCAAACATTGTGATCTCTATACATCTAATTACAGTCAGTATATCTCAGTATATCTTTATGTACCTAGTCGCTTGTCGTGATGAGGTTTGGTCTGTAAATTTACAGATATGTAAAGTAAATATCTACCTATTAGATGGATTTTTAAGTTTTATCTAAATCCGCTCAGTCATCGCGGCAGCTCGTGATTTTGTGTAGAGTTTCTTTTCTTATTATTATAAGATGTATGTAAAAAAAAAGTAATACCAAAAATTAAAACATAATGTCCATTCACAGACAAAAAATCCCTTCATTCAGTTAGCAGGAGTGATCTTATATACCAGCTGCCCAGCCCTTGAGATACAAAATACCTAATGTACTACCGTACCGTAGATATTATATGAATTTTTGTTGCTTATTCTCACCTCTGTCGTCTTTACTGGCAATATCCGGCATGTGCTTTGCAACAAGTTCCGCGCATTTTTCATAATCAAAGTCATCGTCTTTGACTACCACAAGTTGGTATCCAAGTCCATGATTTCGTTTAAGAAACTGTGGTGATCCGACGCACTGTAATCTGCCGTGAGCCATGATTGCTATGCGGTCGCCGAGGAAATCCGCCTCGTCCATGAAATGCGTCGTGAGGATCATTGAACGACCTAATCACGAAGGATATACACTTTAGAATGCTTTTGTAGGAAACGTTTCGAAGTCAAAAAGGAAAACAGGGGTACAAAAACCGAAAATACATAATTACATAATGTTTCCTTGGGACAATGCTACAACAGGCTACCAGAGCCTGTTTAGCTAGATTTGGGATCAGTGTTGCAATGTTGCTGGAAACTGTCGGAAATCCACTAGAACATATTGCATACTAAAACTCTTGCAGAACGTACTTTGCAATGGCTTTTGAAACTAATTCTAAATGAAGTTCGGTATCGTCTGGTCAATAGTCATTACTCTAGATTAGGCATACCTATATAGTTATTATAAGACTGTTTTTCCTGGAAATGAAATAGTCATAAAGTTCGGTTGCGACTTGCGTACCTTTCTTTTCCTTCTGCAAGAGGTCCCACAATCCACGACGTGAAGCGGGGTCCATTCCAGATGTCGGTTCATCTAATAGCACTACTTTCGCCGCGCCACTGAGTGCGATGCCCACACATAACCGCCGCTTCTGACCACCGGATAGATCTTTGGACGGACAGTCGCGCTAAAAAACGATATATTCCAGAAATCTCCACTGAGAAATCCCTACCAGTGCACTGTGTGTGGATTTCAGTTTTTCTTTTTTTTGAGAAATCCCCACTAGCTTCTTGCTTGCATACTACGGTGTAGCAGTACTAGTACTCAATACATTTATTGCTTTCACATTGTTACAGTTGTTACATTGTAGGTAGGTATCACACATGAACCCTGTTCAGGGTTATTGCAACAGGAAAGTAGGCAGACAGGTTTTATTCACGTCAATTTTTCAATTCAGTCAATTTCTTGTGTTAATTCAGTATTATTATTATATTCGCACATTTTGTCATTCATATAATCATTTAATTCATAGTAATATTTTTTTAAGAGGAACGATTTTAGTAATTTTATAAATAGGGTATCAGATTGGGCTTCTTTCATTTGTTCTGGTAGTTTATTATATACCTGTATGGTCATTTTATATGGGCCTTTACTATATTATAAATCCAGAAGTTAATAGCTCTATTCATTAATACCCTGTTTATTATACAATATTATTACGCTATCTCTTGTACAACAAGAAGATATGGCACAGAATCAGCAAGTTCAGTGAATTCTTAAACAACCAATGTACCTATCAACCATGTCGTAATGCCTGGATCGATTTGGATAAAACTTGGCATAGATGTAGGTAGCTAGTACGTGATTTGGTATGGTACTTAGTGTACCTACCTACCTACATATTTAGACTACTTTATTATCTAGAGACCACGTGAGCGAAGCTGGAAGAACAAGCTAGATATCATAAGAGGTGGGTATATGACTCAGTAGATTCGTTAATCCTGATTTGCTACGATAAATAATAAAAAAAGTAAAGTAAGTACTTAGTAGAATAGTAAAATAAGGATAAAGCAAAATACATAAATGTAATCACAAAATGTACTTAATTGGTCATTGCCATGCAACTTATTTTATCTACGTAAAAATAAGGCGCAGGGTAGGCTATTTATTATTAACAAAATATTCACATTTAAAGGCCGTAGTAACTCTTCAGTAGGTTAGAACTAGCTATGCCGACGCCTATCACACATATTGATAACAGTGTAGTTAGGTTTAAAATTATTCATAAATATCGCATTTCTGCACAAAAATACGTTTAAGTGTTCATTTTAACACATATCACTGTACGTATGTCTCAGTTAAATCATCATCATGAGCTCTTACATGATTATTGCACAAGATTTAAAAAGTTCTTCTGCTCACAACTCGTAATACCTACTATAGAGATACCATATAAATAATATCTTCATAGGAAGATAAGCATTTAAAACTCTGATTGGCTGTGAGTGGTAAATGATAATAATACGTACAATCACCTGTCATTCTTTAAAAACATGCATTGCCCACGCATGAAGTGGGATATGAATACTAGCACGAAAATAATGCACTTTTCATGTTGACTGTACCTCACTGCTATTCAGTTTTGGTTTGTTGTTAAGGCGTTTCTTCTTTTACATATCCCACCTAAGCACTACCATCTTCTCCACACTAAACAAAGCTTAGTTGGAAGAAAATGCTAAATAGCATTAAGCTCGCCTCTTTACTATTTTATTATTGTGAGCAAAAAGAATTTTGGGATCTAATCAAGTCCAGTTACGATTTTGAGGGATGCTGAGTGAAAGCTTAACAATGGCACAACCTAGATAGGTTTAAAAATAAAATAAAATATGATAAATTAAAACAACGGCAGTGGCTGGAGAAAGTTGGTTTTTATCGAGCAGAGGACTTCTTTACCAGATAATAGTGATAAAGACTTACGTAAGCAACCTTACCTTTTCTTGGAGTTCCAACTTTTCAATAAGCGAATCAATATCGTCCGTCAAATCTTGTCCCTGGAAGCCTTTCAGCCTCGCGAAGAATTCCAAATGCTCCCTGACTGTGAGCTCACTGAAGAGTACATTGTGTTGCGGACATAGACCGATGTGAGAGCGGGCCGCTCGTGACTGTCGATGTATATCGTAACCAGCAACGATTACTGATCCATATGTAGCCTCTAAGTTTCCTGGTGAATGAACATGTATGTAGAATCAACGAAGACAGTTTTTCACCAAAGAGTTTAAAAACCTAATGACTCAGCGGAAACCACGCTTTCTAAGCACGAAAGTTGTCAAAATTATCGCCATCAAAATGGTAATTTTTTTTTTGTAAATTTTATCCAGCCATATCTCATGGCGTGGCGTGCAGTTTAGAGGGCCCAAACCGAGTGTCCAGTCCACAGCAGCCTTAACTACCTAAGTTAAGTAGACGACTCAATATTAGAAATGTTGAACTGCACGCGTCAAAAGGTCTTCATTTAAACTGACCCTCCTACCGTTGTACCTAGCGTACCCAATATACCCAATAAACTACGAACAGTGAGTCACTGGGAATGTAAATTTTTCATGATAATTATAATCTCAATTTTTTGTTCACGTCTTGAAGTGTTTTGTTGATAAAATGCTGAAGTAAACGGTTCGGCAATGTTTATTATTTCCTGTTGTTTTGATACCTATTAGCTAGAATAAAACAAAGGCTATTGGCGATCTCAGTGCATTTGCACTCGTCGCCCTGAAAATGCTTTTAGTTCAAGTAGCGATGATATTTATCAATTATTTCAAGACTCTCATCGGCACTTCATATTAAACCTGTTATAACTGTTCGGTAAATACTCAAAGCTATTGAAAATACGTAAATAAGTACATATTGTTAGCAATTCTATTGTTTAATTTTTATAAACTAATCTAATTTTACAGCACTAAAATTGATGCCATTCCTTTATTAAACTGAAACGAAAAAGACAGTTATATTTTAGTGCTGCCAAATTAGTGTAGATAAACGTAAAATGGAATAGTTGTCGATAACATACCTGTCAACATCGATATGGTTGTTGATTTCCCTGCTCCGTTATGTCCCAAAAGAACTGTGATCTGGTCATCATATATGTTTAGAGTCAAATGGTTTACAGCTATTTGAGAACCGTATGCTTTTGACAAATTCTAGAAAACAAAACAACGCGTTGGGAAAAAATACCATGATTGAAATAATTTCAGCAATACTTTTCTTATTGTAAAGTTTTGGAACAGTAAAGTTTTGGAAACAGGAAGGTATATAATCAACTAACATTCATATTAACTCCGATTTTGTGGCCCACCGGATCTGATTCCATCAATATATCCTCAGGGTTATTGTTAATTTCGATAAAATTACCTGGAATAAGAAAAATGGTTGTGAACAAAGGGTTCGTTTTATTGTTTAAACAAACGATTTATATATAAAAATTTGTAACAAGGTGTGCGACAAATTAAAAATTACCTCCATATTTATTTTTGCTAGAACACCAAAAGCTTTTTGTGCATAAAAAGTTCCATCGTTTTGGTGTTCCGAATGGGCCAGGCAGTACTTGCTCTAGGTAAAGTGCTATGAGCATATAAATAATCGCATCCAATACCAACATCAAAACCACGTGACCAAATGCAAAACGGGAAGATTCTGTTGTTGGCGATGAAAAGAAATCGCCCCATTGTGCACCTAGAAACAAATGAGTTTAGTAAATATTAACAGATATTTCACCGATTTATTAAGTTTACTTTTATATTTAGAACTGAAAAAGTAAATGGTGTTTGTTACTCGCTGGAGTTACACCTCCGAACCAACCTGATTATGGCTAAATAGCCGATCGCAGATAACACGGATGATAAAAACCTGAAAACTATTTACGTAAATAAACTAGTTACACATTGGGGTAGAGTCAACCAATCAAAACTTATAAGTAATGGAATAACCTCTTCTCAGTCACAGTTTGATACTTCAGTCTTAACTTGATAAGTTTTGGTATCGATTTAGTTTGAAAATGGCCTGCATTTCAGATTGGTTTACTGAACGTAGTCATCTTTTTAAAATTGACAATGTGGCAATGGGCAACCCATGTAGCTCGCAGAACTGTATATTCGAAAACCTACCACGAAACGGAAGGCGTAGGACAACCCCCTTGCTCAATGGACTGACGACATTGTTTTAATCACAGGAAGCCCAAAATAGTTTGTCCTGGAGGACCTATAGAGAAGGCCTACGACCAGCAGTTGATTTCGACAGACAAAAGGGTAATTCTCATAAAAAGGCACTTCTATGTATGACTTTTAATTTATGTAACCATTATCATGTCACTTCTATGGAAATTGGAAATGAGAATTATCTAAATATGATAGAGAGAGTTATACTTACCACCAGTACTCTCTTGAGCCAATAGAAGCTGGAATCCGTATGACATAGCAGAGTTAATGCTAAGACATGTGAACGCTTGTAGCGCTGGAGACACTTCGTTTTCCAACGATACCAACGTAGCGGGCGCGTTGGATAAAAACCAAACCACTCCAGTAGTAAGAGCTGCGGTGTTCGCTGTAAAATGAATCTAAGCTTACTAAAAATAAAAATAACAAAGTAAACCCTGTAAAGCTCGGATACCGCTTAAATATTTTATAAAAATCCGAATAAAATGTAACTACTGTGACAAAAAATCCAAATCAGTTCACCAATGTAACTAATGGGAATAGATTTTTCCCATTAGTTACAAATGTAATTGGACTAAAAAATCCCACTAGTTCCATCAATAGAACTAGCAATGTTACTTATGGGAATGGAACTATTTAACAAACAGTTTCAAGTATACGATCATAAGAGACAATACTCCGAAAAACTAACGTATGTTTATTAGTAACAGTATAAGCGTTTTATAGGAGATGGGAGTTAATGTGAGGAAATAGAGTATAACGATAAAGTAGTTTCTGAAAGAGTTAAAAAACTAAATTGTACACAGTAGTACTTATACTTGTCTGAGCAAGTGGCATTTACACGGATAAATGCGTCACTATTTAAATACATACCTGTAGAAAAGAATCCACTTATCATAAAGCAGAAACATATAGTGCAGATCATGTATATATTTATGTAGAACAACAGTACTGTCCAGGGCGTATTGGTGAATACGGCGTAGTCAGAAAACCCCTCTTCATTTGTAAACCAATTCACCTTAAAAAAGTAAAACTTTAAATACCTACAATGTGTACTTAAAGATACATTCGGCGTCAGAAGTATTAGAACAAGACAATTTATGAATTCATAAGGTAACTCTACTTGCATAGTAAGCAACCAGTGCATTATAACGTAGTTTATACATTTTGATGGTGACTGTTCATAGATTATAATTTACCTAATGTATTTTTTAAACATACCTTTAGCAGAATAACTAGCATACTAGACGTTATAAAGAGGTATATGAATTGTTTGCAAAACCATGCCGTCCAGTGCAACCACGTTGGCAAGCCCATGATTTTCATCGTCTCCTACAAAAATAAACAAATATAAAACATACTGCACACCCAAAAGACAGAGTAAATATACATAGAAGCCAAAATAATAGCGCTGCCAAAGATGCGAATACCACCTAAGTCGAGATGATTTTTATAACTAAATTCTTGGTTTCTGGAGCCACGCAACGGCCAAATGAACTCAGTCAAAGATAAGTCAAAGATATAAAATTTTAGATTTAGAATAGAAGTTGGTTCTTACTTTCAACTGAAGCTCCTTTTCCACCGTCACAGCCCTTACAATATTAACAGCTGTGTAGCTGAAGGAGAATAAAATAAAGAGGGGCAAAAGAAACTGTAAGAATTCCACTGCCATATCTTGAACATACGGGGGGTGCGGGTATCGCTGTATATGTACATCAAGACGGGTCAAGTTTTCACCCGTTATTCGAGATATTATTTCAGAAGACACTACATGCTGTAATGCTATAAACATTTCATTCACGTAACCTGTGAAGATAATAAATTATGTTTTAGTTGAAATAACGTAAACATGATAAAATGCGTTCTGCCGCCAAACAGTGATGCTCGCATTGCTGTGATCTGTTTGACGGGTATGGGTACCGATGCGTCCAAGAGTGTTGGCCTCATGTGCATTGCCTCACATGGCACTTCCTTAATGACACTCTGTGAGGTAGTAATTACAGGGACATGACACTAAACCCTTTATGTCTCAGAGCAATGCATAACACGTCCTCAGTGGACGAGCTCGGTGAGGCAATGCATTGTTATATGCTGAGGTAACCACTTAACATCAGGTGAGCCATCGGCTTATTCCATCATTCCGTTGTATAAAAAAACACTGCATTGTTATAGACCGAGGTAACTGCTTAACATCAGATGGCCCATCGACTTGTTCTAACACATTTTCACATGAAAATAAGTGAAATGTTTACTTGCCTGGATCATTGCCACCTTCCCAAGACCATGGGGCTCTGGGTCCAGACATTTCAAAAGCCGGAAAAACTAATTCAGTGCGCCAAGAACTTCCGCCGCTAGCGTATAGCGAATTAAGTCTTGGTCTTTCAGGAAACCGTAACGAGTAGGTTATATTATTGGGAAGTTTGTCCGTTCCTGTAAAGAATAATTTCTGTAATAAAATATTAACCCTGATCACTGGCGAATATTCGCGCACAATCTGTTTTTAACGTGTGAATAATCATGTGGCCGCACTTGGCTTGGGAATAGTTCGGCGCCATTACCAAAATATTTAACTATAGTAAAGAATAAATACAAACCATAAAGCAGATCATCGAATTCAATAGCTGCAATGACTCTCCTAGTGGTTATTTCATCAGCATAAAGACTTCTCATTTCAAAGCTGCTATTGTACTCCCGAATTCTCACGAACCGTTTTATTATTTCATAGATGGGTGCAAAATCTAAATCCGGTGGTATAACTAGATCTGGGATGCCCAGTATGCCAGCGATTACTGAAAGGAAGTCTTGGTTGTCCATAAGATTGCGTGTTAAGAGATTGGCCATAGCACTTCTAACCACGTCCTCTAGCTCAGTACTTGCTGGTGAATACGCAATTGATAAATCTGTTTCAGTCAGATTTTCACTGTCTATCATTCCCAATCTGTATTAAAATAAATAATTATTTGGACAAATTAAATTAAAAATTAAAAAAACCCCCGAATCTTGGACCGATTTTGATCAAACATAGCTAAGAACACTCCCGACTAATTCACCTTTCAAACAAAAAAACCTAAATCAAAATAGGTTCATCCGTTCAGGAGCTACGTTGCCTCAGACCGACACACACACACACACACACATAGACACGTCAAACTTATAACACCCCGTCGTTTTGTGTCGGGGGTTAAAAATACATAATTTAAAATGCTCTAAAAACTGCAGGTCCACATGCAAAAGTAGTTTTTAGGGTAAACAAAACCATGTTCTCACAAAGCTCATGCAGGTGGGCATGTTATCATAATCAGTGTGTGTTTCGACGTGAATTGTATATACTTATCGGCTATAGATAGGTAAGTACTACCAATTATTTATCTCATAAGGAATCAATAACTAATTAATCACTAAAACTCTCCTACACTTGCAGCATACATAAGCCTTTCAAGACATTAGACTGAAGATGGTTTTTCTACACAGAATATAAATCAACAATAATAACTTACATAACTAAAGAGGAGTAATTGAGAGTATGCGCCGGAATTGAAGGGTACATCAAGGTATTCTGATTCACGGGTTCAATTTGCCATCGCAGGATCAGGACCAAGCACATGGTGATGACTGGCAGTATTAGTTCGCAGAGAGTCTGAATACGATGTCGCCATTGCTGCAGGAAATTCTTCCACATCAACAGCTTAAACTTCGTGAAAGCGTTGGCTTCCATTGGCTCGCCGGTGGCCGTCATTTTAATCTGTAGCATTTAATTTACCTACATACTAGAGGTTTTGCATAAGAATCGTTATTGTTCCAACATTTATCATACAAAGGGCGGCTTGGTACTAAGCACAAAAATAAGAAAAAATATGTTTTTTGAGTTAGGCTCCTGGGTGCCATACCAGTTCAAGAGTATCAGCTAGTCCAAATAGAGACCAAAAGTACCACAATAAAACAGATTGTAACAAAACAATAAACCTAAGCGGTAGAAAGTAAGAATTACCGATTTTAAGTTGGTGGTTGAAACGGATTCAGCTCAGCATAATGCTACGACATACTGCATCGCTGATCTGCAGTTCTGTTACCTTTAGTTATTTGTTTAACTGATGACAATTATTAAGACCTAGAAGGTTTAATCATCTGTAATTTTCATACAAACAAAATGAGGGGAAACAAAACTTACCTTATAGATAAAAGCATTCCTTAATAGTTATTTATTTTATTGTGTAGCCAGTCAAACACGAACACACCTTGTTACACAAAACCAATCACGTTTTAAGATTTCGTTTCAAGTGCACTGAGAAAAAACTGCGGAAATAATAACACACAAAATTAATGTAATTTAAAATATGTTACACACTGTTCCGAGCTGATACAGCACTGACGTACGCGTTTAAGGTTTTGAATTAATATTACCTATCTACAGTCAGATACCTATTAGATAAGGGAGGAACGTACGTCGCGTATGTTATGTATGATGAAAGATAAGTCAAATACAATATGTAGGTAACCTGCATAAATAACACAGGTGTTATGAAAATACTAATACACTTAGTAGGTACCTACTATAGTCTGCATTAGAAATGTATATTCTCACCATGATTGATTTAGCTCACCGTCTGAAGTTTTCCAGTCGTGGTATGTCTTTCAGCCACCTAAAGCTCGTCATACTCTTGAGCGATAACTGCTTCCGTTTGAATTTAAAATATAATTATAAAATTAAATAATATTATTAAAAGTATAAAAATACTTTCTAATTAAATTGATAATTCACTCTACTCGTAAATCTGACTTAATCCACAGAAAAAACATGGGCAATACATGCGAAACTGATTTCGAAACTATGTTTTCCTTCACCATTTGACAGCACGGCATTGCGTACCTACCTCTCAGTTCTCAGGAAACTCAAGTTCTACGATTGGATTCGAACCCATGACCTTAGGATTTACCTCTATCTCACCTATAGGTTAAGACGACCAAGAGATAAGAGGATTATCTTTTTGCGGGTCACGACGACGCTTGACGCAGCGAAGGTCTATCAAAGTTGAAGATATGTGGGTTCCCTCACGCATGACTAACACTCTCAAGGTAGCTAGATTGCGTCACCACTTCACGAGTTAAAGTGCTGCGTTGAGTTTTTGATAAGATCAGATTCAATCTGTGAGTGAAATGAATCACTCTTGTCCCGGGGACGTGCAATGCTAGTTATATCAGGTATAACCCATAATACGGAAAGCTCGAAAGCAGCAGTTGCAAGATAATTTCCCCATTTACACTCTATTTGAGAGCGACATGTCGCAGAGCCTGATGAACGAAGCGCGTTGCCTCAGAGGACGTGTTCTATGAGGTAAGGTATTGTTATAGGCAGAGGTAGGTAACCACTTAAGAGCAAGTGCGTCATCGGTTTGTTCCATAACTCTCTATAATAAAAAAAGTAAGTCCCCCTTGCAAACCCTCTTGAATATCTTCTATAGCGAAGTATTTTGGTGATTGACGTAATGAATAAATGTACCTACCTATGATAGATTAGATAATAAAAATAAAATAAATATATTACTTAATTAAATTACAGACTATATTTTAAACTTCATGAAAGCTACACAATTAAATAAATCAATTCTGCCACCTGTAGTGCGCGTAAGCTCTATTAGCCTCGCACTGTCGATGTAGATCCTGTTTCCTCTTCACGACTTTGCCGCTGTTGTTTGCTGCGTCAAGGAGCTCCCATGCAAACTGCTGAGGGAAGTGCACTGTTCGTTCTTTGTCGTTAGTTGCGTCAAGCAGCCACTTTATTGCTAGGAACAATGATCTTTTTTCGGTTATGGGCCCAGGAACCTGAAACAACCAAAATGGATTTTAGAACTTGTATGGAATTTATAATTTATAAGAAGCTTTCCTTTCCAATCCTGTGCCAATCGAATCCAGAGTACTATTGGAACAGTTGGGTGAGCATAGGCTGATTAGATAGAGATAGATAGAAAGAGTCTTGCTGTATTTAAACTAACAAAAACATTTGATATCTAAATATACTTACTAAGAATAAATATAATCTTTGAAAAATATATAGGGTACAGACCTGATAGGTAATACCTCCTCGCTTGATAGGACACAGATGCAATAATGGTTTTGAGTTCTCAACTGCTTTGTACAGGATTGCTTTGGGATTCAGTTCAATCTTAGCTTTATCTTCAGGGGTTGTGGCAAGGTGGTATCTTTCAATCTGTATCCTTTTTATATTCTCAAATGCTTTTTCAACTAGGTGCCTGGCTAGTGCCTTTTTACCATCCTCCATGACATGGTTGATAACTTTGCTGAAAGAATGAATCAATCGATCAATTTTAGTATAATAGTAGAGACATGATAATTTATTTATTCATTTTATCCTGTAGATCCTGTTAATTTTTCGGGATAAAGAGTAGCCTATGTGTCAATCCAGGTTACAACTATATAATATATGCCAAGTTTCATCCAAGTTGGTTCAGTATGTTCGACGTGATTGAAACACAAACATCCAAACATGTAAACTTTAGCAATTATAATATTAGTAGGAAGTGGGATTTCACAAAATTAACTTTTTTGAAAACTAATGATCAATAGTTACCAAATGACAAATAGGTAGGTATGGAAGTTTTTGTGGTATTAGGTACTTTATAAGTGTAAATTTGTTCAAAAAGCTTACTTCACCAGTGGATCAAAGTATGCAGAAGATGTCTCAGAAACAGCTGGGGGCCTGACAGGGAAGGCAGATAATTTCGATAGCTCTGAACTTTCAATAAGTTTAGCTTGATCTTCTTTCCTGAAAACTGGATTCTGAAAAAAATCTGGAAAACTGGTACCGCTTCTTATTTGCGTTGCAGCCGTGCTCCTGAAATTATTTGAATAAAATCTAAACATTTAGTTTAGTGGTTTGTATGAGTTTGGTTTTAGTTCAATTAAATTATGTTCTGACCTTGACAATAAATAAAAACCAGGTTGAAATATACATTTTCTGAAAACGAATAAATTATTTGCCATCGTAGGGGTAGGTACCAAAAGTCGTATAAAGTGATTTCACGTTGTTTATTTATAGATTTTGATATAGCATAACCTTACTTTTTTTGTTGTGTTTTGGTTTGGTTTTGGCAAAGAGGTGAAGGAGGTAGGTAGGAAACTTGATTTGTCGAGTAGTTGATTTGATTGAATAATTGACGTGACAGTTGACAGTAAGAAATTATCGTCGTCTTCGTCGTCGCCCGCCATGGAGGTAGAACATATAAACATGGAGGGGCCCATTCTACTATACAAATTAAATCGACACATAAGCCGTAAAATATTATTTTGTTTCTTTTTAACAAACCAAATACTGAATGTTTTGAAAGAGATAGACAATATTTTGTACTTGCAATTTTTTTGTGACGTCATGATTTTATGTTTGCCGTCATATTGTGTTCCGCGTTTGTGGTAGATTTGCTGTCAATACAACCTAAGAAGGCAGCCATATTTTGTTCCGTAGTATATACGCTTTTTGGTTGGTTTTCTGAATCGGAGGTCGTCGCACATCGCAGGTCACAGACAGAAGAGAAGAGCGACTAGAGACTAGAGACCCTAAAGGCCCATACTTACCCCAAGCTGCTGAAGAGTGAAGACCCAATTTGACTGATAGGATGGCAAATTATACGGTTTAAACTGATCGCAGTTAAACTAGTAAAAAAAATTGTACAGCCGGGTACACATCAACCTATACACTGTTTGAGCGAGTCTCACAAGAAAACATATCGTCCTCTCGCATGATTCACAACATTCAAATTATAATAGTTCAAAGTTCGAACCGTTGATAGGTTGATGTGTACCCGACGGTACTATGTTACCTACTTGTGCCTGGATAATACTCTTTGCAGACAGAATAGACAGATCATCAGATCATGTCAAATCAAATCAAACAAAATAAATAAATATTGAGATTATTTTTGGTAATCTGTTCTGTAAATCTAGAAAATTTCATAAATTAATAATAATGTCAACTATTATAACCCATACCCAAAGAGTATAATAATAGTATTATAAGTATAATATATATATATATATATATATATATATATATATATTTATAGAATAACGCATTAGATATAAGTATAATATACATATAATCTAATGCGTTATTCTATAAAAAAATAAATATATATATATATATATTATGTAATGTTATTTTATTTTTATTTATTTTTTATTATAAGTAATAAAGAATTTGAATAAGTCCCATACCCCAAAGCTGCTGAAGAGTGAAGACCCAATTTGACTGATAGGATGGTAAATTGTACAGTTTAAACTGATCGCAGCTTTGCAATCTGTGCTACTGGCAACCTGTGGCAACACAGCACAGACAGAACAGATTATAATAGACAGATCAAGATCATCATCAGATCAGATATATTGATCTGTGGATCAGATGCACAAACTACAGATGCTAATCAGATGTCAAATCAAACAAAATAAATAATTTTTGTGATTATTTTTGGAAACCTGTTCTGTAAATCTAGTAAATTTCATAAATGAATAATAATGTCAACTATTATAAAGTTTGATCTCAAAGAGCTTCGAAAGTTAACTATTGATGAACATTCTTGTGTAATAGAAAAGAAGGTGACACAAAATTTGGCCCTGCAACCATGGTGTTTGGGCAATCTCAAGGAATCTATCAAAAATTTATTGGATTACAAAATCGGAAAATTTGACAAAGAGTAAGTGTACGCAACACTTATGGAATCTATAATGCTTACATTTTGTCAGAGAATTAGAGTAGATCATCAATAACAATATAAGTCTGAGGAAATCCAATGAGTAGGTACATACTGCGCCTAAATAAGAAAATAGATACCCCAACCATTGTCATTCCTGTAGTAAACTGTATGGTCTGCCCATTACCATTCTGAAGCTATGACAGTGACCTATATTCATAAACAGATGTTCTTTATTTTGGATTTCTCTGATATTTGTCTGAATACTTTGCCATAAAAATCTGAACATTGGAGTAACTAGAAACAAAAAAGTACTGAAGTTTAGTTGCAGGTTGCCAGGCAGCTTAGTCTGCTTGCATATTCAAGCTACTAAAACATGCACACATAATTTTCAGGTTTAATGGAATTCTTCTAAGCTATAAAAATCTACGCATTCTTCAAAACATTGGCACTATCAGGAATGACAATTCAGATATTAACTTTCAAGTACAAGCAGATTACTTCATATTCCGGCCATATGTTGGAGCTACATTAACAGGAATTGTTAATAAAAAGAGCATCACACATTTAGGCATTCTTGTGCACAGGTATGTCATCTCTGCAAACTCAATAAACTGTGCTACTCAAAAGAGTTTATTCTTATCAGAATAAAATAAATCAATTATTCTCACTACACTCCAGGCATCATAGCCCAGTTTTGCTTCTATTTTGAATAACAGAAAAATATATTACCTAATAAATAAATTGGTCTTGAAACAAACTAGGTTAACCTTCTTAAATTTTGTTACATTGCATTATAATTTTAATCCAAATCATTATTTAGTTATATTACTAAATTAGAAGTAAGCAAATCAAGGGCAACATAAAGTGAATTGTTTTCTGTTCTAGGGTGTTTAATGTGGTCATCCCAAGACCAACGGAAGAGCCTGGAAATAAATGGTTGGGGGAGAGCATCAAAGAAGGACAGGCAGTGTCATTCAGAATAGTGGTGCTGGACCTGTATGGAGCCCTACCTTATATCAGAGGGGAACTTAATGAAAGGTTCATATGTAGCAAATAATAAAATATCAATCACTTAATAAACTAACTCATTTTAGCGATAAACTTTATTAGCAAAGATAAATATTGGTGTGTTAAATGTTTAAAATATTGGATGTTTTGTAATGATAAAATTTATAAATTTAATTATTTTTTACAGCTCAATAAAGTTAGGACCTGATGGGGATGAAGCTGAAATTAAAACATTACTGAGTGTGTCATATGTGGACTTTGAGAAAACAAAACCAAATATTCAAAACCACACTGATGAAAGACTACCCCAAACAGCTTCAAAAAAAATACAGAACTTAGCAAAAGATCAGCAGAAGAAAATGAATGGGACCCCAGCTAATGCATCAATATCTAATGCAAAATCCAAGTCAACCCCAAAGAAAGTTGAAAGTAATAGTAGTATTACAAAAAAGAGACAAACCAAACCTCTAGATCCAGATGGTAATAAAGACACAACTCCAAAATCATCAAATAATAAAAAATATAAAAGAGATTTATCGTAACAAGAAGAGACATAATGCAGAACAAATACAGATGTTGTAATAGAAATTTTTAAGTTTAATTTTAACAAAATGCTTATTTTTAAATTATACAATATACATTCTATAACAAAATTATGATATTAAAATTCATATCATATTTACAAAACCAATACCTATTTTGCTGCCTAGTTTTGTACCCAAACTAAACTGTGGATTGGTCACTTTGTCACATGAGTAGCTACCTACCTACCTACCTACCTTAGTAAATACACCTTGTAAAATATTATATCGAAATTGATTATCCCACTACTATTATTAATGTCAAAGTTTGAATGTTTGCGTTTCAATCACGCTGTAACCACCGGTCATCGCCGGTCCGATTTGGTTGGATGAAACTTTGATATATTATAGTTCGTAACCTGGAACAAAAAGGTTGGTCTTTTAGGTTAGGTACCTAAATTCTAAATTTTTTTTTTCGTAGACGAAGTCGCGGGTAACTGCTATTGTCAATGTCAACTAAATGTCTTAATGAGAGTTCGATCAGTCAAGTAAACCAAACTGCGTCGCGTCAGGTCAGTCAGTGAGTCAGTCAATCAAACAAGAAGCAAATGAATGCGTGTGTTTTCGATAATAATGCATTTATTTTACGCTTTTTAGTTACCTACTTATATGTAAATATTTCATATTATAATCTTCTAATGGAGATTCCTTTCTTTATCCTCAATACCAAAGAATAGTGCAAGTTATCTTTCTAACTATTTTAGTGTTCATGAAAAATGTCTAAGAATGGCGAAGTGTCATCAAACCAAGGTAAACTAAATCCTTGATTTATTGACTGTGTTTTATTTTATTGATATTGTATAACTACAAGCATTTACTATATCTCAGGTCCCAGTAGGCCTACCATGCCGAAGCCAGAATTGAGTTTATTTGGTTCAGACAAACGAAAAGTGTTGGATCTACAAATAGGAGGTCCATCCGGTGATGGAGCATTCGTGCCATTTATTAGCGCTCCAGTGCCGCGCCCTCGGCCCCCTACGCGCACTATCAAAGACGTTCTGCCGGATAATGCCAGGTAAGTTGTCCAAATTTTCCTAAATATATTCATGTTTTTTCTGATCATCAATCATCAATATGTAATAAATACATAGATGTCAATATAAAAGTTGTGGTTTTAAACATATCTATTTGTTGGCCTAAATCTTATGGTATTTCCAGGGATAGATGCAAAATTTACCCATCAATGCAGTCATCTGGTAAACTACAGTTGTCTGCCACCGAAGTGTATGACTTCACAGCAGATGATTTACAAGACCTGGGTGAAATTGGACGAGGTGCATTTGGAGCTGTAAATAAAATGGTTCATAGAAAGTGAGTGATTCATTGATGATATAGGTAGTTAACATTATCAATCAAAAAGTACCTAGTGTAATGAAGTAGATTACAAAATTATTGCATTATCCATTTTGGGCTTTACTGCTCCACCACTGATCTAGACTCTTATAGATTTTTTTAACAGTTTTTTATGAAACTACTGAAATCTATGCTTGAGTAACAATTTCTGTATTAGAATACAAGTCTTAGTCATAATAATAAATGATGTTGACAATCTAGCTGATTATTATAAATTGCAGGTCAAATCGTGTGATGGCTGTAAAACGCATCAGATCCACAGTTGATGAAAAGGAACAAAAACAGTTGTTAATGGACCTTGAAGTTGTAATGAGAAGCAATGAATGTCCATACATAGTTCAGTTTTATGGAGCATTGTTCAAGGAAGTAAGTTTACTATTTATTTTTATGAATGAAGCAAGAGATGTGTGACAGAGTCATAGTAAATAAAAATGGTTGAGCTTTGATTACCTACCCTATGGAAAAGAGACTGGATTTTAGGTACTACTTATTGGTATTATTAGTTTGAATAATCCCTAGGCATGTTTATTGAAAACTTTATTTATGTTCTTACTCAATTTCACAAAGATCACTCAATGCCTTAAGAACTCTCAATCCCTGTAGATTTTGAGTTAGATAGAATACCTATATCAGTACATAGGTACCTACCAAGAGTACTTAGTAGGCACCTTGCTTTGTTCTAATAAAATAAAAAATTGTTTTCTAGGGTGACTGTTGGATCTGTATGGAGTTGATGGACACATCATTAGACAAATACTATAAGTTCATATGTGAAAGAATGCAGACACGGATACCTGAAAATATTCTAGCTAAAATTACTCTCGCTACTGTAAAAGCTTTAAACTATTTAAAAGAAAAACTTAAAATAATACACAGGTATGTATACTTTGAAAGTATTGACAATAACAATATCATTTAAAAATATAGAGTGGACCACCAGTAATTTTAAAAAAATGGTTCGGTCCACACTTATTATTGATTAAAAAGAAAATATTATTACATTATACTTAAAGCTTACTACATAATAAAATGTTCTCCATACAAATAAATTCACAAATAATATCTTGATATACTGGAACATGCTACCTGAGGACGTCGTTACCGCTGACTCTGTAAATGCCTTCAAAAACAAAGACTAAGGAAATGACTTTAAAATGATTTATAGAAGTGTTTCAACACTGTGTGACGTAGACATATCAGCGAAAGCTGCTCGTCTATATTCCAATAAATAAATATTTCTATATTATTTTAACAGAGATGTGAAACCATCCAACATTTTACTGGACAGAAGAGGCAACATTAAGCTCTGTGATTTTGGTATATCAGGGAAGTTAGTGGACTCAATTGCTCGTACCAGAGATGCAGGATGTAGGCCTTACATGGCTGTAAGTATTTTATTTTCCTTTATCCCAGTATTCCACACGACAAGTCGACAAAAAAAACACCCATTTGGCTTTATTACTCAAAATCTTCCATTACCCTTCCCATAGCATGGTAGTGGTAGACAATAATAAAATATTTTGATACCCAACATTCTGCAATGCTAACTAATCATGTGTGAAGTATGAAAATACAGTAGCATATAGCACACAAATGTTTATGATTGGAAGATCAAACCTACAGAACGAATGTCTATACTAAGTTATCTGAATGAAAAACGTTAACAAGCAAATCAACAAAGCTCATCTGATGTCATACTGTTTGCCTTTGAATGTTTCCAGCCAGAGCGGATCGACCCAGGACGAGCGCGTGGCTACGACGTACGTTCAGACGTATGGTCTCTCGGCATCACTCTAATGGAAGTAGCGACGGGGGCCTTCCCCTATCCGCGCTGGGGCTCCGTATTCGAGCAACTGCAACAAGTAGTGCAGGGCGACCCGCCGCGACTCACCAACGCGAACAACGCCTTCTCAAACAACTTTCTCAACTTTGTTAATACTTGGTAAGCAACAGTGAGCGTCAAGATAGCGGGATCTCCTCTCAGATACCAATTTGATTATAGTATGTATACTTGGTACCGCACCTAGTAAATGTGTCATATACTTAGTTGATCGAAGCTCACCTATAATGAAAAATTTAGCCGTCAAGATGGCGGGATCACAACTTTGCTTGATATTGCCAACGCGTATTAACAGTCGTGATTTAGTACCTGCCCTGGTTTGGTACCTTTCAAATACCTCTATATAAATAATTAGTATGTTCCTATGTACAAAGTTGTGTCGGTTTTTATAGCGAGACACGAGAGGTTCAGGTTCTATTCTCGCAGTGGGACAGATGTTTAGATTAGAGGTTGTGATATCATGTAACTTTGATGCCCAACACAGGGTATTCGGCCAGGAGTTTCAGTTTGACTTTATGAGGCAAGTCTTTTCAGCCTCATAAAAGAAGAAACACAGCGCCCAAAGTACAACAAGCTATTAGAACATCCTTTCATCAAAGGCATTGACACGAGCCGGGCAGATGTCGCCTCTCACGTCTGCGAAATCCTGGAAGCCATGGAACGCAATGGAGTCAGTCCATTCACTACGGACCAACCGGCGCAAGCCTGGATCGACTAGCCATAACTAGTGTTTGTGTGATGAGTAACTTCACATTACACTATTACACACAATAATTTATAATACAAGTGATCTACCCTATGTCGGAGTCACAAATTATGCAGAGGTTCAGGTATAGGGCTTACACATTTCCAATGGTTATGAAAGCTTACTTCGAAGGTTACATAATTCTATGAGCCTGCTTGTAGCTATGGATGATAGTATTTCCAGATTTGCCACAGTTATAATTCATAGCATTTATATTTTTGCACCTTTAGGCTTCAGTTTCATGGACTGGCTTGACTCATTGGACCAGCTGAAGCCAGTAGAATACATCTTGTAATTTTATTAATAGGCGCCGGTAGCGAAGGAGGCGCATATGCGTGTATAGAAAAGAGTGATCTGGTCATTCAAAGGGCCCTGGTGGTTTTGAAGAGGATATGGGCTCATTTTTTAAAAACTACTGCACATCTTAGACCTTGCTGGATGAATAGGGTATCTCATTGCAAACACTAGTTATTTACACGAAACATGTACAACTCTGTGAATATATCGGCCGCTGCGTTTCCACCGCCAACCCTTGTGCGTGTTTGACATTTCAGACTCTTGTGCACATTGCTTGTAAGGATTGGGCGTTTTTCCACTCACCAGTTCACCACTCCAACCACTTCACTCAATGTATGGCTCGTTTTTCCACTAGACGGCACCGGCGGCGCCGGTCTACGCTCAAACCGAGCGTAGGGCAGTGCTGACACGGCTGCACGCACACACGCACACGGCTACGTACGAATACAAAACACCCACTAATCCCAGCGCCGGTTACGGCACCGGCGGGATGGTTGCCGTTGCCGTCGCCGTGCCGGTGAGTGAAAAAACGAGCCATACATTTTCATACATTTCTGCTGCCCCGGCAACCGTGCCGTTGTCGTCGCCGTGCCGGCAAGTGAAAACCACTCATTGTCGATAGGTACGGATTGTGTTGTACAAATCTTGCAAAACGATGTTTTGTTTATCGATCTAGCTGGATAGGTAACAAAAAATAGGTACACGATTTTGTAAGGATTGTCAAACATGTTTTTCTGCGGTGGAAACGCTAGCACCGACAACACTTTACAAACAATTCACACAATGCTGTAGATTCTGTTGTAGCATTTTTCTAAACTAACCTAATTTGACAGCACTAAAAATGTTGCTGTCCCTTTCTCATAAACTGAAACGACAAAGACAGCTATAATTTTAGCGCTGTCAAATTAGGTTAGTTTAGAAAAATGCAACAACAGAATCGATACCAATGTCTTTGGTGGAAATGCTAGCCCAACAAAAAAATCGGTTGTAAGGATTGCGTTGTGAATGTTTTTTGGTGGAAACCTACAGTAAGGTATTCTATTCATTCAGCAAGATCTGAAAGTTATGCAGTATTTTTTTTCAAAGAAAGATGCCACTTTGCGGCATTGCCATTTAGAAAGATTTTAAGATGTTATTTATTAATTACATTTATAGCGTGGAGTTTGTTAAAACCAATTATTTTAGGGATTCTGAAATGTTTTATGTATTTTAACTGCATTCTGTATAGTTTTATACTACCTATGCATATGCGCCGACTAAATTATACGAGGTCACGTTTTATATAAGTACTGTATAAGGTCACTGTCCTAAGTGTGATTTTATCCTATTCAAGAGTTTGGTGACTGTTGAAGCCAAGGCTTTAATCAACGCGTACATGTCGAGTGCGCGACCGCGGTGACGTTCAGAATGTAGGTGCTTTCCAGCGATTCCAGTCACGCGTTAGTGTGAACTAAATTATAAGCCCTACTGCTATGACATTACCACATTGGTCTCGTCTCGGAACGTGCGGATTCGTAATGCTATCATTACGAACTATAATTCTAATCATGCTCATTCTCTTGAATTATTGAAACCAGAAAACATTTGATTCTGGTGTGGTAAACTTTTTAGCAAATTGTCAGACAGAAAGAGGAGCAATATAACAATAATGTATTTAGGTAATTTTATAAATTTGTATATATACCAATAGATGGTTGTATTAATTTTATTAATCTAATCTAATGTATACTGATTATTTTAAAATATGTTTTTAATTGACCCAAAGACATCTAATAGCGGTTCAATTTAGAATAGAGTAAGTATGTAATAGTTTTATTTCTGTTATAATGTAGATCATGTGCATATAGAAATATTAAATAGATTTTTACAGTTCTTTAACTTACATTGCTGCCAGGCAGATGGAATCATTTACATTCTTTATTTGTCCGTTTTTTTTTTGTTATTTATTATTATATTATGCAAATGAAAAGCACTTAAAGGGCTTTCATTTAATTTTATTTATGTAACTTGTACTGCTTTATGATTTTTTTCCTATACTACCTACAATAAACATAATTATGTTACTTGATAATACATAAGTACCTACTTACCAAAAAGTGGTACTCATTGAGAAGTCAAAAAAAAAAAAAAACAAATTCAAATGTAGCCAGGTAAATAGATCTATGTTCAATGTTATTTATATTTTTATTACTTAGGGCCTATTTCACCATCCATGAGTAATGCTATCCATCAGATAAAAATATTTCTTTATTTTCGACAAACTATAAGTTTTTTTTTTAATTCCAATTTTTCTTGAGAGCTGCCATTGGGCATTTAGCGAGAGTTTAAATTGAAAGTAGAAACAGATATATTTATAACTGATGGTGATGGATAGTGTAATCATATAATGGTGAAATAGGCACAGTAGTGGCACCTACACTGTGGCTGTTTCATTGATAAGATTTTATTTTATTAATACATTTCAGTTGACTACCTACAATACAATACATGCATTTGCAAACAGCAGAGTGAAGGCAAAACTATGACATGTTTGGATGGTGAAATGTGATGTAAAGAATCATTGGCCATAATCTAATTTAACATAAGATTTGGTTCTCATTAAATAATTGTATATTTAAGGAGTAGATTGAGTATGAAAATTACAACTTTGTTTTATTTTATACATAAAGGTACCGTAGTTTAATAGTACCTATAGTATAGTTTAATCTGAACTGTAGGTTTTTTTATTTATTTATATTATAAAATGTAGGTATCCATCAAAACTAGCTTAGTTCTATGTAATATTTTTTTAATTAAAGTCATAATATTTTATTTACAATGCTAAGCAGTTATTACACTAGTATTTAATATTCATGGCAAAATATTCAATCTAATACTTCACCAATTTTCTTTGAATCTAGCACATTCCCAAACTTCAAAAAAAGTTTGTAATGAGTTTTGTCTGTGAGATGTGGTGTCAGATACAAAGCATCCATTTTTCTAGGTCCCATTTCAAACAATGGTATCCAGTCATCAGCAGCTATAATTCTGTCTTCTCTCTTTCCCCAAAAGTTCACTGAAGATATTTTTATATGCTTATTGTCCTTGCTTATGTATAAAAAACCAATTATGTTCTTGAATGGTAAACTGGCTACGGAGAGAACGGCAGCCCCTGTAACACCTGAAATAAAATAAATAAAAAATATTTCACTGATGATACTGACTGTAGGAAGCTAAGTAGGTACTTCTGAAAAGGTAGATTAGGTACATACCTACGTAAGCTGCAGATAAAAAACTATGTTCGGCCAACACATTGAACATTTCTAGTAAACCACAGCTTGGAATAGCTACGCTTGATCCGATTATATGATAAACTTTGAGTCTATTGAATAACGCAACATATTTTATGAAAGGAAATCTAAAGACTGTTTCGAATTTTGGTTCCTCTCTGAGTTTTGTTGAGTACACTCGCGACAAAAGCATACTCTGCTTCAGTCTTGCTGCAGTACAATTCAACACAAACATAATATTTTTGAAAATATTTCTAGAACGTAAACATAACCTTTCATCTCATCTCATTCTCAACTTCAACTTCTTGGTTTATGGCTTTTGAGCTGACCATAGAGTGAAAAAATAATACCTGACTGACGTGCATGGTGAAAGTGAAACTCACTACCTACCTACCTACACTGTACAGACTGATACACATCAACCTATACTGTTTGAACTTTGAACTATTATAATTTTAATGCTGCGAATCAGGGATCGCAATAGGTGCAGGCGCGTAGAGGTGCGTACAAATTACGCGCGGCTGCCGCGCGAGCCAGTGTTCGACCGGAGAAGACGTTCGTTTGCCTTGCGAGCCAATATGTTGACATGAATTTATTAGACCGCGGCTGCCGCGCGCGGCAAGCGATCTAGCATTTTTTGTTGTCCATTCTACGTATCTGCCGCGCGAGCCAATTTACTTTAAACGACAACCGTCCCAACTGGCGCGCGAGCGGACGACTGAAGCTCTTTGATGCGGTTACCGAGTGGATCGCCCCGCGGCACGTTCGAGCGCGCTAATGTTCGAGGGTTTGCAGCGCGTAATTTGTACGCACCTTAGCGCGCAAGCAGAGAGTCTCGCATGATTCACAACATTCAAATTATAATAGTTCAAAGTTAGAACCGTTGATAGGTTGATGTTAGCCGACTGTACAAACAATCGATTGATTGATTGTACTACTACTACTACTACTACTGTATACTCTAAGGCTGTCATGAAGTAACATTACACAGCGAGCCAGGTTATGGTAAGAACGGGCGGTAAGAAAGGGCCTATAGCTTATTTGTCTAGGACAGGCAGGGCAGAGTTAACTCCTTGGTAACCGCCATCCTTTTGACAAGCCTTATGGCTTGTCTGTCCTACTGTCAAAATATGTAAAAAAATAATACCTATGATCTATGGATTTTTGAAATAAGTTGACAGTTGAAATAAGTTGCCAGTGTCAAATGAATTTAAGAGAAAAAAAAAGATACGATAACATAAATAACATGTGTTGTGTTTGTTTTGTTGGTTATATTTAATTCGGTAAACAGCTAAGCTATTTATTACATTATTCTTGAGGTTTCAAAAGACTAGTCAAGTAACTGTTTGTAGAATGGCATCTCTAAAAGAAATGTAAGTATAAATTCAAAGATAGTTAGATACCTACTATCTCAGGTTACCAACCTATCATGCCCCTGTTTAGATCAGACATATACTTCAGTAATAATAGCTGTTCCTTATTCTCTATGTAGGTATAATGTTTGTTTATACCCTACCACACATTGCTTTATAACTTAGTAAAGTACTTAGGTACCTATCTATTATTTTTTAAAGGAAACATACAAACTTATTTCAGATATGAAAAAACAGAGGAGTACACTGCCTTCTACACAGGTGGAGAAATCCAATGGACTGCAGATGGGGTTAGCTTACTCTGCCTATGCAATGATGTCGTGAAGATAGTAGATGTAAGCACACTTTCCATAGTTTGCTCTATTGGTGACTCTGATGATGATGCCGAAGTTGATCATATTTACACATTTCAATTGTCACACAATAATGATACAGTAACCACTGCTCACAAAAGTGGTCTGATGAAAATGTGGGATCGCCAAACTGGCATGCAGTTGAAAATGTGGCGGTCTAGCCATAAAGGACCTGTTGCACGGTTAGCCTATGATTCCATTGATGAAAATATTGCCTCCGGTGGTTCAGATGGTAACATACGTCTGTGGGATTTAGCACACAACACTTGCACTAGTAGTCTCAGAGGAGCTATGGGTGTGTTTTCTGTCTTGAAATATCACCCAGACTCTACCAAGCAGCTTATATTTGGGGCCGCAGATGATACAAAAATTAGATCATGGAACTCCAAAACGGGTAAAGAAGTTTCTATTTACATAGGGCATTTCAGTAAAATCACCTCCCTTCAGTTTACATCCGATGGAGATTTTATGGTCAGCTCTGGCAGGGACAAAGTCCTTATCTTATGGAATTTAAATGAAACAAAGGCTCTCAAAGTAATTCCTGTCTATGAAAGTATTGAAGGAATAGTTTTAATGCCTCCAGCTTTTAAAATACCAAATTTCAAAAAGAAACTTGCAACTGAGGGTATTTATGTAGCAGCAGCAGGTGAAAAAGGTGTAATAAAGGTATGGAACATGCTTATGAGTAAGCTCATGTTTGAACAGAAGAACAGTCTTGTGACCCCAGCCACAGAAGAAAGTGGATTGGCTGTAACACACTTGATGTTCAATGAAATAAGCAATAACTTTACTGTAGTAACAGCAGACCACAACATAATAATTCATGATGTTGAAACATTTGACTGTGCAAAACAAATGGTTGGTTTCACCGATGAAGTACTGGACATAATTTTCGTTGGTGCAGATGAAAAGCATATTGTTGTTGCTACAAATAGCAGGGATTTGAAGTACTATGAGTTTGATAGCATGAACTGTGAAATAGTCAAGGGGCATATTGACATAGTTCTAACATTAGCTCTATTTCCTACAAGACCTGATATGTTTGTATCTGCTGGCAAAGATAACTCTGTTAGAATTTGGCTTCAAACACCTGAGAATGCAATCACATGCATAGGTGTTGGCTCTAGACACACTGCTTCTGTGGGATCAATATTCACTGCTCAAACATCAAATAACTTTTTCACATCAGTTGGTCAAGATAATTGCTTGAAAGTCTGGACTGTTCCTAAGGAGTTTAATACTTGTGATCAAAAAATTAAGTCCTCTCACACTGAGCTTGCACATCAAATGGATATAAACTGTGTTACTGTTTCACCAAATGATAAAATGATAGGTACAGGATCTCAGGATAAAACATGCAAACTTTGGACTGAAGACTTGGCTCTTCTGGGAGTTCTAAAAGGGCACAGGAGAGGAGTGTGGTGCGTCAGATTTTCTCCTGTTGATCAAGTTGTACTTACATCTTCTGCTGACTCTACGCTAAAGTTATGGTCTATAGCTGACTTGAGCTGCCTCAAAACATTTGAAGGTCATGAAAGCTCTGTATTAAAAGTAGAGTTCATAAGTAAAGGACAGCAAATCATATCTAGTGGAGCAGATGGCCTGCTGAAACTCTGGAACATAAAAACATCAGAATGTAAAATGTCCTTAGACAACCATGACGGCAAAGTATGGTCTTTAGCAATAAGCAAAGATGAATCAATTGCTATCACTGGAGGATCAGATTCCAAATTAGTAAAACTAAAAGACGTCACGGCGGAAAGACGGGATAAAGTAGCAAAGGAAAGAGAAGAAATGATCTTACAGGAGCAAGAGCTGATGAATTTGCTGCACGACAAGAAAATGGTCAAAGCGTTGAAACTAGCGATACGAATGGAAAGACCATTGCATGTATTGAAAATCGTAAATGAAGTCCTGAAAGGAGGTAACGAAAAACTCAGAGAAACTCTAACAGCAATCAATCACACGCAAAAAGAATCCTTACTCAAATTCGCTGCAGAATGGAATACTAATAACAAAAACTGTCATGCTGCGCAACTCGTGTTCAACATACTCGCGCCAGAAATTATTTCGGGCAGCCTCAAAGTACCCGCACTGGCTAGCTTCATCGAAGGCGCCTTGCCTTACACAGAGCGGCATTTCGAAAGATTAACGAACTTGATGCAAGATTTACATTTTATCACATACACTGTAAATTGTATGACACCTCATGCTATGGAAAGTTAAACCAAATTGTACTGTACATACCATACTTAGTAAGTTGAAATAAAATATTTTCAGAAATATTAATGCTGGTTTTTGTATGACTTCCGCTGCGTAAGGTGGTTCACAGAGAGTTTTTAGCAGATGGTACAATTTGACTGCAGTGAGGTGCTCGCTTCGGTGTTTGCGCAGCCTTCATCCACCAACCATGTTGATTAGTTCGTCGCACTTCGCGACAGGCTGCGTGCGCGCAGTAGTAGCGAATCTATCCCGCGAGGCGGACCGTCCGCTTTCAACGTTGTTTCTAGTATTTTTTACGTAGTTATCGATGTATTAGTTTATTTAACATGGACATAAAAGTAGCATTTTTTTGTGCGTTTACACTAATATGCAGCCACACCCAAGGACAGAAATCTCCATCGTAAGTGATAATATGTTTTTACAAAACAACATTACTTAATTTAAATGGTTTTCAGTTACTACAACAAGCCAATCGGTAAAAGAAAACAACGTTTTATTTAAAAAACACTTCAATTACAAAATTAACCTAGACAGTTATTTATTGATCGAGTGAGCTCACGAGTGATTAAATAGATTTTGAGCTATAGCTATAGGTAGTAAATATTATATGCTAAGATCGGTTTCATCAATTTTGTAGTTCAGGTAAGACGTAAGACTGGTAACTAGTTAAATCACGGTATGGATGCGATTTACAAAGTAGGTATATCTCAGCTATAGTTAAAAAATATCTCTTTGCGTTCTGTTCTTCGGTGTGGGGCGAACCGAAACATAAAAGTAAAATACGACTGAATATTATCATCGCATTAGGTAGGTACCCAAATTAAGGGAAAATACCTATACCTACTCAAATTAATGGAAAATACCTATAGGTAACTAAATTCAAAACGGAAATCCTAAATGCTATTTCAGCGTTAATGTTATAGATCGGTGAAAAACTCGTTCGATTTGATTATAAGATATTTCCACTATTAGGTATGTATCTTTATGCAGAATCTAGATTTTCTTGAAAATAATGTTAGATCATTCATATTTTGGTAGTAGTAGGTATAGCAAGCAAATATAGACCGCAATACTAATCAAAATGAGCAAACAATAGGCCCTAGTAGGACGTGCGATACCTACTAACGCGCGTAGATGTTGGCCACCAAATGTTACCTACTCTAAAGTTTAATAGTGTTAAGTTTTAAAGTGATTAGTAAACAATATTTTTTCCCCTTATTGGTTTCTGATCTAATACTTAGCAAGTAAGTTGTACATAAGTAGACTTTTACTTTAGTTTGAGAGGTCCGACCTTCGCCGCTCTTCTTTTTTGCCACCGCAGGAAAAGCGCCGGGTAAAGCAGATCATTGTTTTAAATTAGTGCACCGGTCCATGGTCACGAGATACGAAACTAACGATTCACAATGAGCACTTGCCACTATAATCAATTCACCATTCTTATTGTTTGTTATAAGAAATTCTGTTTTACTGTAAATGTAGGTATATTTTATTTATTTATTTTATTTAGAGCATCCAACAAGGAAATCACAATTATCAAGTACATTCTTAAATCTAAAGGAAATGCTTTGTGTTTCCCTAATTACAGGACGCCACGCAGCGTGTACTAAATAGACTCATCATCATCATCATCATCAACCTATACTCGTCCACTGCTGGACGTAGGTCTCTCCCAAGACGCGCCATTGAGCTCGGTCTTCGGCTCTTCTCATCCAGTGTCTGCCAGCTACATTTCGCAGATCGTCGCCCCATCTCGCCGGAGGGCGACTCAACTAAACTAAACTAAACAAAACTAAATATATACTTAGTACCTACATATCTCGTAGCATTAAACTGCTTCCACAGTCACGTGGAAGATAGGTACGAGCTATCCGGATACGGACAGTGCTTATCGTAAATTCTACGTGCACGTCCTAGAACTTGGAATTCGTTATTGAAACCATTTGAAACTAAACCTAATGTGTGAGCATCAACATTTATTCAAGAACACGACATTTTAAAATGGACAGCACCTGGTATTGTAGTTGTACAGTTAGGAGCCATATTTATCCTAAACACCTATATATCTCGCTCAATAAAGAGCCAGATAATTTTCTCAAACAAGATTAATTTCACTGCTCAAATAGATTAAATGTGTTCTGTCGGACTTAGATGCGCTAAGCTCATAATTAACCGACCAGTGTATACCTACATGGGACATGCACGTTCTGATGGCAAAGAAAAAAGTCACGTGTTACTATTTTGAATACCGAACAATTTATATTCTTCATCTATGAACTCGTAGAAAGCAAATAGGCGGAATTAGATTACCAACGGTCAATAAAATTGCATAAATTGTGCAAGTTTGTGCTTTGCTAGGTGGGATAAGTACATAAGCCTAAATTAATAAAAAAACAATGGTACAGGTGTACAAAGACAACTTCCGAAAATTATTATTATATATTTCATTTGCAGGACCATAATTTGCTCTGGTCTGAGTTATATATTTTACATAATATTTACCTATAAAACAGGTACTATCGGCAAAATTTCCGCCTTAACACTTTTGAAACTGTTTCGCTTGCAAGCAGTTTTAGCTACCTGACCCCGCCTTGTTCTTTTGTCTTCTTATTTTGACCAACCAGAGACCTAAACATCTAAGTATTTATTTTTATGACGGCCCATTGTTTTCATAACTTTTACACCCGAAATAATTTGCTTCTATTGGTATTTAAAAATTAACGGCTAGTCAGTTCACAGAAAGGCAGAACTTTTGCTGATGGTACCTATAGGTAAGTATTTAACAAATACCTAATTTGTGCGGAGGAGGTTTTTACACTTTATAGTCGGTTACTCTTCTTACACCCTCTACGGTATCTACATAAATAACACTTCTCATACATTTTTTCCACTATAATATTGTCTATTTTGGCAATTATCAAATTGTAAGAAAAATTTATCTTTGATAGAGTGAAACGGTAGCTTGCGTTGAATGAACGCTGCAATGTCATTTCAGAATATTCGCATCTTCTTGATCTATAATTTCTACATTTTACCTGAAGTATAGTTTAAACGATCACTTTGGTTTTCTCACCGGTGCGACAGAGCGAGGAAGCGTCTAATTGACCTTTTATGAAGTTTTTACCGCTCAAGGCGCGTTGATGGATTGTTTGAGACACTGTCGTTTCTGTATCACTATCATGTAATCCATCAACTGTATCTGTGCCTTGGCTGACGTAGTAATTGCTAGGTTTGGTGTGTTAATTACATTTTGTTCAGTTAATTACATTTTCATCGTCGCTTAACACGGTAAGTAGGTTTTTAATCGGAATCGAAAGACGTTTTTTTAGAAAGTGTAGCCTTTTCTGGTCTGTGTATCGTCTTCACAGAATAACATCAGTGCAGGCGTCTCATCCATTCCATCCACAGGTGCAGTCTTGTTTAAATAAACCTACATTGTGTTCAAAAAGCTTTCTTTATTTTAAAACTTTGTAGGCCTTAGCCACGCTCATCGCCTTTCCTCGCCTCCATCAATATAAGTACCTACCTATTTACATATAAGTATTTTTACCACGAAATGTTTTATCATGGTGGAAAATAGTCAGTTATCAACTAAAAGTTCCTCTTCTTACTCCGGAACTCTACAAAGGTAGAGCAGTACAATTGGTAGAGAAAATATCTTACGATACTTTCCTAATTGGTTACACACTAGCTAGATATATATTAGGTAGTGCCTAATACATAAAATACATAGACTATTATAATACATAAGATATAAATACGGTGAGATGTTTCAGTTTATCGTTTCGCACTTACTTACTAGGTAATCCATCAGCAAAAGTACCTATCTACATTACCCGAGAATTATGATATGACACGTAAGGGGCAAGCAAGGTAAGTAGGTAAATATAAATGTGCTACACATAAGACACTACGGTTAATAATAATCGCTTACGAACCCATAACGAATTAAGCAAATCATGCATGCACATATCGTAAGTCATTACATGCTATTACAAAGCCTAGCCTTAGCCTACCAAGCCATAAGGACCCTATTATTGATATTGACCTCTAAATAAACGATTAGTAAGTTTAGATAATGGAACATGGTGGAACCTAACCTGTAAGGACGCGAAAGGCCAATCTTAATCTGTCACAGGTGCTAACTCAAATAAAGCATGATCACTAGTGGTTCGCCCCGAGCTGAGATCTCGCTATGAAAAGGAAAATAAAACGTAAAAATATTTTTTGTAACTATGGCTGGGATGAACTTTGAGAAAACGCATCGATACGGGACCCTAGCCAGTTACCAGATTTATCTGAACTGAAAAATCAAAAGAAATGGAAGCTCACATTATACTGATTTTTCCAACTTTACAGAACAAAAGCAATAACTGTTTTGGAATGTCAAAAGAAACAAATCTCTATCATTATGACCCTGTTTGATTTTTTTAAATATTTTTTACTCTTTTTTTTGGACCTTCATAACTTTACAACCCCTTGGTCGATTTAGTTCATAATCTTACCAGTAAACTACGTTGAATTTGTATTTAAATTGCATTTAAATATTATTTAGTGCGATGGTGCAAGCTGCCCTAGTATCTAAGTATGTGTCAACCTTATTTTTCGACTTATTTTATGCAGACCGGTAAGAGGTTCGAAAGTTATCTACGTATACATAAACACAACATAAGCTTCAACAGTGTTTTTATAATGAGTTGCTTATAACCTTTTGATTAATAAATAAATAAAAAGTACATAAGATAAAATAACGTTTATTTCCAAAAAATACATAGCCATACAGTAGTACAAAACAAAGGTAAAATTCTAAAATGAGGCTACTTACTACTACGATGCTACTACTAAAAAATACAAAAAAAAGTACTTGTAAAACATACAAACATACAACACCTATTCGCCCAAGAGCCCAAGTTGACACTAAGATCTTGGCTTCGCTAAGCGAACCTATTATTGATGACCTTTATAAACTAACTACCTAAACCACTTAGAAGCTATTGATTCAAATTACCTACCTTTAGCAAACGGCCCTTTATCATCGATCTAAGCTTATGCTTTGTAATGTACCCATCCGAGGTTAATCTTCTCCGCTAGCTCTCATCCTTTGGTAAGTTGTCAATAAAATTAGTTAGGTACAGCTGGGATTCCACAAGGATTCATCCTAGGTCCTCTCTTATTGCATTTTATGAAAGAAATCAAGTGATATTTGTATTTTCAATTTCTACTGGTCGCGGGCTTTTATAATGTTCCAAGACGATTTTTTCCTAACGAATGACAATGTGGCTGGTTTGGGTGTAGCCCGTTGGGAACAGTGGAAAGTGGGAACCCATCCATTTTATGTGATCGACAATGTTCAATAAACGTAGTAAAACAATTTTGGAAATCTGAAAAAGTGATCAATTTAGAATGCTGACTGTACTCACTTTGCTTAGTCAGGGATTATGTTTTGTAAAATGCCTACCGAGATTTTATAATTTCGTAAAGTAATAAACTCGCATCAAGCTAATCTATATACAATATTCTTAATTCATTTACCATACAAGAATCATTTTGGTCAGATATGCCCGAGGCGTCACATGACATAGATAATCTATTCTCATCACCCCGCGAAGATCAAGGGGGTTCTTGTTTAACCATATAAAAATGAATTAGATATGATAATTTTATGCAGTCTGAATCAAAGGAAACGCTTCCGATTGGCAGTCATTTAGATCAGAAAATTATCTTCAGACGGTTGCAGATATCCACATAGGTACCTACTTTGAATCCAAGATGTTTTTCTGTGCTAATAAAATGTAATGAAAGTACCTGTAGGTAGGTACTTGGTCGTCTGTCATGGCCCATTTATTTTCTAAGAAAGGTAGAGCTTTTATTCCGGTGTAAAAATTTAACAGGAGTTTTCAATAACCATAGACATCCCCATAACATTTTCTCAGGCTAAAATGGTATAATAGATGCAAATATTTAATAGCTCATTATCAGAACAACTGGTTAAATGTATTGTGATGCTGATGAGGCGATGCGCGTGCACTGGCAGCGTCGCCTAACAAACGGCCTTTGCGAAGTAGGTAGTTATGTACGTTTACATGAATTGTAAACAAATAAGTCTGCTCTACTGAATTCAGAATCGAATTTCCTCCCCGTGACCTTGGCGAGGTTAGCGTTGCTGTTACTGTTACGTCGACATCGACGTCGTCGTGCGGCACACGCAGATGGCACGATAGTCAATCGATGACGAAATGCATTTTGGCGCTACACCATTACAACGTAATCCAGTGGTGCAGTGAGATCGAATAATGCGATTGCTAGATGGACTTCTCACCTGCGAAGGAGTAGAGGGTTGGTACTTAGATAACTAGGTAGCCGAATTTTAAATGGTGATATTGTGATAGTGCATTCTTATCATAGTAGGTGGTACTCATGAGCATTATAGGTGGTTAGTAAAAGATAGATAGATATATTCTTTATTGTACTCTCCACTTAAACTAATGCAACAATAATACAGATTCTTTAAGAAGTAAGTACAATGAGCGGCTTTGAAATTGATGATGAAATTTACCATCCTGCAGTACTTGTACTTGTAGGGCGGACCATTTTCCGCAATTAGGCCGCAAGCGGGCCCTTTTTGCGTAATGAGCGGCCTTATTGCTAAAAGCAATATCTTTCAGTCATAACATAAGACACTTTTAAAAACTTTGTCTAGTCACTTGCAGATGTAACTGAAAACTGAAGTACCTTCAGTTTTCAGGTCTTTTTAGTACATAGTGTACCCACTAATGTTACTTCTGTTGTGGTAATAGCAAGTACCTAGCTAGTTAGGTTTTTCGTGACTCCCTAGTTAAATCGTGACCAATATACTTAGCTGACTATTATGACATTTATTTGCGTGCATATTATCGGTATGTAATTAGCGCACGGATAGAAAATTATGATGTTTAGTCGCGAATCTCGCTAAAAACTACTTTTTGTATTTAATTTGCGCAAGAAACGCGTAGTTTCATAATTAAACGTGATTTACTAATCTGACGAGTGTCGTTTTAATTGACTCTACTTCATATATTCATACCTATAACTCAATGTATCAGCCTGTGGTTTAGATTGCTGGACATAGGTCTCTGTTTTATCTGTTCTGTGGGTCTTCTCCCCTATAGATTTGCAGAAAGAACAACTTTAGACTTTCTCCATCCTCTGATAGTCAGTACTTTGTTGTCGTTGTGTGTAATTTATCCACATTTTAGTGATTAGGTATACTAATTAGAAGTGAAGTTCGTTACATGATAAGTAGACACGTACTCCGTACTCATACATAGATATCTTAATTTTTATGGTGATTCATAGCGGCACGACGAAAATAAAAAGGCAAACACGCGATGATAGTCTATGAATTTATCATCATCTTGGTCCGATATCACCCACTGCTAGGTACTTTATAACAGTTAATTATTATGACTGAAACAATGTCGGTTTTTTTAAACGGTTTGTACGTCTCTCTCTTCACCTCCGACTAACTAGGCGTAGCAGCGTAGACATTGCGTAGCAGCGTAGACATTGTGTAGCAGAATAGACCCGGCGGCGGCGCGGCGGCGCGGCGCGGTGGCGCGGCGGCGTAGCGTAGACACCACTACTTTACACACAAGTAGGTACTCATAATAAAAGTTCCTGTTATCACAAGGTCTACGTCAATGCTACGCCGCGTAGCTTCCTCTACGTAAGTAATGTTAGTGCCGCTCTGGGCACTAACTTCACAAAAGTACTTACCTACTGTTTACAAAAACAAAGATAAAAATTGTGTTCTTTGCGTGCATGTAAACAAAGTTAGGTACCAACAACATAACGTTAGAACAACCTACCAATATTTCATAGACTACCTAATCTTTATCTTTCTTTATACACATTGCGACATAGTTCTTAGGAAAGTAAATATTTTTATAGAGCCAAAGCTTTTGCTTCTGTTCCTAACCAATGATAGCAGCTTACGCAGTTTACAGTTTGTACAGGGCTGCAAGACATATTTATTGAATGCTCACGTAGAAAACGGCTTAGCTTTAATCTAAGAGCAAATCTTGTTGATATCTCAAAGAATTGGTTCATAATGTTATCAGTGAGCACAAATATTGGCTCTGTTGTCGTTAGCAGCTACCACGACCTTGCCGCACCGTGAATTCATATATTAAGCTTAAAAACGACTTTCTGTAAACATCGGGTATATTAAACAAACCTAGGAAATTATGGAAACGAGGCTTCGTTTATGCTCCATGCACTGCATTTGTAGTGGGTAATGTAGGTACGTGACAACACCTGTCATGCTGAATGCATCCAACCAGTCACAAGACCAACTAAATAAGTGATACAGTCGACGGTGTTTTCATACTTTTTTCGAGCATGACGTGTCCCGTGTATTCGTCCAAGGATACGTACCATTCTAAAGATAGAGCCCATAAAAGTTATTTGTCTAGGTACCTAGTTTCTTCGAACGATCAAGTAACTCATTCGAAAAAAAACTGAACTACCTCAATGCTCTAACTTAGCTATTCTACCTATCTAGATTTGGAAATAATTTCAGAATCACAGAATTTTCTTCATGGTTGATATTTTTTACTTGATCATTGTACAATTTTTTTTATCGAGTTTTCAGCTCAGGTTTAGTTAGCGTTGTTTTTTTTTCAACTATTTGTCGTGGGGCTATGTTTCAAGGCTTTCAGGGTATTTAATATACTTAGGGCTTGTTTCAGCATCCTTGAGTAACGCTGTCCCTTAGGTATATATTTTTGTTTTTAGTTTTGACTAAGTACTAAGTCGGAAGTAGAGACAGACATATTTATATCTGATGGATATCGTCAACATAAGATGGTGAAATAGGCACTTGCTTATTCTACGGTAGGTACTATAGGTAGTGTGTAACTGCCATGAACTTCCAATAAAAAGTATCTTCAACAGGCTTTACGAAATCGATTATTCAATTCAATTATTTTTATTTCAAACTACAAAGTAAAATATCCTACAGGTATTCAAATCAGAAACAATAAGGTATGGCCACCGTCAATAGCTCAATTAAAGAATTTTTGATTATAGAACGAGCATTGGACTCGAGTGCCCGAGCCTAGACAAAGGAGACTCCTTCACGCAATCGGAGTTCCTCTCTCGGCTCGCCAACGAGTGCCGGTACGATCGACTGCTGCTGCCGACATACCAGACCAGAGACGTGGTCTACGTGCATGCCAGTGCGTATGTCTACTTCATACAGCCAGCTGAGGCTCATGACTTGGTAAGATTTTGTGTGAACAAGTTTCTATGGATACTTGTTAGAAGGCATAAAAATGTTTAGGTATAGAAAACTTCTATATGAATCAGATCATTCACAGTAAGTAGTATTAGGTACCTACATATTTTTATTAGCAGAAGAATAAGGGAAATCTCTTTTTATAATAATTGCGAGTAGGTAAGTACGTTCAGTTGGATCCTCTTCAATTTAAGGAAAATAAATTGACCACGAGATCATTGAGAATCTAGTGAACGCTGATGTGCTGTTTTCCTTCTTAAAAATAAAATTTATTACAGAATTTCAAACTCCACTTTCTTCTTCAACTGCGATGGACGGACCCTCGACTAGCCTACACCTTGTACTCTCCCGAGCGGTCCAAAATCATAGGCGAAAGCGACTTACGATCTCGCATCTGGGTCCCACATCTGTACATGTCCAACGAACAGTCTTCCAGTCTCATGGGGACAGATAGCAAGGATGTACTCATTTCCATAGCTCCTGATGGAGAAGTACTATTCAGTAGAAGAATGCAAGCTGTTCTATACTGCTGGATGAATCTCCAGAAGTTTCCTTTTGATGATCAAACCTGTTCCATGAACTTGGAAAGTTGTAAGTTTTAATTTACTTGTGTAACTCTGTGATTCACAAAAACAATTCCCCTAATCTGTGTGGCTATGAGTAACGTTAGTGCTTACCGCGCAAGCAAATACTAATGATTTTCCTTGCAATAAATTACTTACAGGGAAGTACAACGCATCAATTTTGCGACTGATGTGGGAGAAGGATAGCCCTGTCAGGCTTTCTACGGAGCTGCACTTGACAGAGTACTCTCTCATAGACTTCTGGACGAACGAATCTGTTGTTCGAGGAGATATCATGAACATGCGCCTCGGGGGAGGTAGATGTAATGTCTATTTTTTTCTGTTTGTGCCGTTAATTAATTTTTACATTTGACTTGTACCTACAACTTAAATGTAAACTTTTCAGCTGGAAACTACAGTGCCCTGAAGTTCACGTTTAAGCTTGGACGTGAAGTAGGCTACTATCTCATGGACTATTTTATTCCATCTATGATGATAGTGGCTATGTCATGGGTTACATTCTGGCTGCAAGCTGACGCTGCTGCTCCTAGGATTACTCTAGGTATGTAATGCAGCTACGTCATTAAACATTTGTCTTTATTTTAAAACGGTTTTATCAATCTTTGTTACAAAATATTGTTGAGTGACAATATTATGTGATAAAAATATTGTGTCAATTCTTGAAAGCCTCTAAAAATACATTTTACGAGTAAATAAGATTACTTATTTGAAGTCGAGGTTAATTATTTTTTACAAGCTTTTTTTATAGGTATATACCTAGCGTAAAAATTTGCTTCAACAATTACACCCATATATTTTTTTTATACAATTAAATGATGGAACAAGTCGATGGCCCACCTGATGTTCATCAAGGCTTTATCCCAGCAAATAACATGAACCACTTTCATTCTTTCATTGGTCAACTTTCATTGGTCCTTTGATTGTAGGAACAAGCACGATGTTATCGTTCATAACGCTAGCGTCCTCTCAGGCGAAGACGCTTCCGAAGGTCTCCTACATCAAAGCCAGTGAGATCTGGTTCCTGGCGTGCACCGGCTTTATCTTCTCAGCATTAGTCGAATTCGCATTTGTCAACACTATTTGGCGTAGGAAGTACGTACCTATATGTCACCCTAAAGCAGCCTTACTCACAAAATTAATTTAGATTCTTGTAATACAATCAGTTTATAGGTTTTATCTCTTTTTACTGGCAAGGTATGTATTTTACTGGTGTGCATTCGTTTTTGTCCACCATTTTCATTTTTATTGCCTGCCAGTCAAAAGGTTAAAAATAATATGTGATAAAAAAAAGTTTGCTTGTTGGCGGGTAAATTCCTTCTACATAGCATGTAGGTAGAAAGGTGAACAAATATTGTAAACTGCTTTGGATAATCGTCTGATAAGGGAACATACATTCCATAATTAATCTTCATAAAAGTTTGAAAATAATTTTTGCTTTTCAAATTTCGTTTTTTCATGATTCAATTTTATGTGTGCAATAGTTGAGTAACCAAGGCCAATTCTCGCTGTACCTAGTATTCGACTACAGGCAGTGCATCGAAAATTGGCCTAGAAACTTTTTATTACTACCGAAAACGGAACTATTTATTTTATAGTCTACTAAAAATTCTTATTTTTTATAGGAAAGCGGTTAGCCTCAAAAAGGTGAATAGCAAATACATCCTGAAGAGTACGTTGACCCCGAGGTTGGCTCGCAAAGAACTGCAAAAAGAGTTACAGTCTTCGCCGCAACTTACCAAATCCCGGTCTTGTTCGTCGCTCCAGCAAGAAACCAGCTCAGACCCAGCTGGACCTGGCTACAACAACTATCTTACTGTGCATGTAAGTAATGAGTTCAACCAAATCCTTTAGGAGATAAAAAAACTGTTTTCCTAGTTTATAGTAAACCATGATACTACATGACATCATAGCATGAAATGCATAGTAAATGTAATTTCATGTAGGTCATCTTCATGAGCCTGTAGTACCTACTATTTCATTCAAACTAATCGTTTGGTTCAAACTGGTTGTTAGGGATTTCTGTACCTACTGTGCTAGGAGATGACGAGACAATTAGTTAAAGATACCTACTTAGTTCGAATTTCCACCAAACGCAAGCACCACCTCTAGTCTAATATAGATTTAGGGTGGCTTGCACCAGAATAGTATTTAGCGAGTTGTCAAGTCATACAAATACGTCAGATTTAAATCGATTTAGCTGTTAAATACGTTTAGTGATTCTGGTGCAAGACGCCCTAAGAACTTACCTTATTAGGTAATTAGGTAATTTTGTAATAATAGTACATAACTATTTGTCATGGTGTCTGAACACTGATTCATTAACCGCATGTAAGTGAATCGACGATCGTTTATATGTGGTTCAGTCAAAGACTACTTACAATGCCGACCATACACCATCCTTCCTATCGTCCAATCGGCATGATGCTGCAGGCTTGATTCAATCTGCAGCTCGTCCATATAAACCATATACCTACGATCAGTTTAACTGTCCAATCGGCAGGGAAGTTCAGTTGAAGCCACGGCGTCACTAGTGACAGACGACGATGTTTTAGCCATTTTGGACATTTTCAATGATCCAATCGGCATGATCTAGCCAAAAGAATTGAAATTTGAATGTGCCGTCAAGTGTAACTGTCATGCCAATCCACGCCTACACACGGTCAAATCTAACTGATCGATACGAAGATTGTACGATAGGAAGGATGGTGTGTGGCCGGCATAAGGGAAGAAATATTTTCATAGTCGTAGTGTCGGCATGCGCCAAGCCGCCGCCGCCGCCGTTTGTGCAACTAATAACCAACTTCAGCCTACTATTTATGCTGTAGTTGGTCCACCAAGTATTAACATCAACTTCACTAATTTTACGGCGGTCTACATTCATCGTTAGAACAAACATAGAAAGCAATGTGGGTTAGACGATAAATTACATACATATGTGGAATTGGAATGATAGGATTCTGAGTGCAAGGAAACGCAAGGAATGAGTGAGTGAGATCGATGAATGAGTGAAAGGAAAAAGGAATGAATGGCATTATGGAGGCAAATAGAGTAAAGGACAGTCGGTGTAATTTTAGGAAGAAATATAATAAAAGTGTATCCTGAGAATTACTACTGGTTTTCTGTCAGTCCGCTCCCCTGTCCTACAATTTTGGGGGCTCGTCCGGGATAAGACGTTAGTGGACGGGAGTAGTACGGGACGTGACACAAAGACGGACGACGACGTTGTTGCAACGTGTCCCGGCCGCCATAATCGTCGGTTCGACTTCGAAAACGTGTATGACGCCTTCTGCTTGTTTCTGACGGAAACATGCCGAAAAATAATAAAGATGACCGAAAGAAGAGCCGACAAGAGGACTTTTTCGACGCCTGTGAAGATCGCGAAGCGAAACGAAATGCCGCGTCTTCGCAAAACATGTTGCAGATGGCCGCAGAGTGCGTGCCATGTTTCAACGGAAAGGATGGCACTTATCCCGTGGCGCAGTGGGTTAGCGATGTTGAAGATAACGCGGAGATCTTCGGCTGGACTCCACTTCAGCAGCTCTTGGTGGCCAGAAGATCGCTGAAGGGAACGGCGGCGCTTTGGCTACGTGCTGAAAAAACCCATAAAAGCTGGGAGGAGCTAAAGCAAGCTATCACGAAAGAATTTCCTGACACTGTAGACATAAAAACAGTGCATGAGATGATGAGTGCCCGGAAGAAAAAATCCGATGAAAGCTGTCTAGATTATATGTTGATAATGAAAAATCTAGGAAAGAGAGGGAAGATGCCCGACTACGTGGCCATCAAATACATAATAGATGGCATAACCGATGTGGAAACGCATAAAATCATGTTGTATGGTGTAACCTCATATAATGATCTCAAAGAAAAGATTAAGATCTACGAAACAATCAAGGATAAAATGACAAAGAAGCCGAGTGAAAAAGAGCCAGCGGCAGCGAGTAGCAAGCAAAAAGGCAAGCGAATTCGGTGCTACAGTTGCGGTGAGCTTGGGCATGCATCTTTGGATTGTCCACACAAGAACAAAGGGCTAAAATGTTTCAAGTGCAATGAATTCGGTCATGTCGGCTCGACATGTATGAAGAAAACGAACGACGAAAGAGTGAAGAAGCCAGAAGAGGCAATCGGGGCCAACCGGCGGGCTTCGGAGAACTTCGGTAAAAAACAATTTCGCCAACATAACGACGAAGGGACAAGGAAACGTGCGATGTTCGGTACGATGAGAGAGACTGCGGCTGACTTCACTTCAGTGGAGGATGGTGACGGCAGCGCCGGCGCTTCGTATTACGTGGAACGGAGCGATGCACCCGTCATGGCGGACTACCAAAGTGACACAGAAAGCGAGCTGTCAATGTCAACGTCAATCGAAAGTGAGGTTATGGTCAGTGTAAACAAAGTTGACACAAATAAATTGCGTAAGATTACGAAGAAACCAATTGTTAGTGCGGCAATAGGTAGTTATTGGGTGAAAACTTTAATCGATAGCGGTAGCGAAGTGAATATCATATCTTCGGACTTTTATCGTGCGCTCGGAATGCCGACTTGTGAAAGTGATGATGTCAAACTTTCCGGTATTGGACTTGCAACGGTGCGTTCTCTCGGCAAATGCCGGTTGAGTTTATTATTTGATGGACTAAGGTTCGAGGATGTAACATTTCACATAATATCTAGAGACTTTATCCCATATGACGCAATAATAGGGCAGGAATTTTTGAATAATGTAACAGTGATAATTGACGGTGGTTCTGTACGCCTTGCTTCTGACGAATGTTGCCTGAATGTGTGTGTTAGCGAAGTGTGTTTGTCTGATTTCAGCATAGGCCCAATGACAAACAAAGTTTTGAAGAAGCAGGTTGTGGATTTGGTTGAAGGTTATAAACCATCATCACAGCTGAAAGAGCCACCTTTACAATTGAAAATAGTGTTGAAAGATGAGGTACCGGTATCTCAGCGGCCACGACGTTTGTCACTGAAGGAACAGGAATTGGTAGAACAGCAGGTATCCGACTGGGTGGAAAACGGCATTGTCAGGGTGAGTTACTCTGAATATTCTAGCCCCTTGGTTTTAGTCAAGAAGAAAGATGGGTCTACCAGAGTTTGCATAGACTACCGTGCCTTAAATAAAAAGATAGTGAAAGATGAATTTCCGCTGCCCATCATTGAAGATCTCATCGATAAACTTAAAGATGCTAAATTTTACAGTGTGCTGGATCTCAAAAATGGTTTCTTCCATCTGTGTGTGTGTGAAGAGTCGATACCGTACACTTCTTTTGTCACTCACCATGGACAATGGGAGTTCCTTCGAGCACCTTTTGGTTTATCCGTCTGCCCTAAATACTTCATGAGATTTATCTCTGCTATATTCAGGGAACTGCTGATGAAGGGTGAAGTCATGATATTCATTGATGATATTTTGATTCCAGCGGATAGTGAAGAGGAAGCAGTACGGAGACTTAAAAAGGTACTTGGAGTAGCAGCACAGTATGGACTGGAGATAAACTGGAAGAAGGCCAAGCTGGTCTGCCAAGAAATAGAATACTTGGGGCACTTGATTAAAGATGGTGAGGTTAGACCTACATCGGAGAAAACTGATGCCGTGGTAAGGTACCCTACTCCAACTACTAGAAAGCAGGTACACAGCTTCATAGGGTTAACCTCCTATTTCCGAAAGTACATAGAGAACTTTGCTCTTATAGCCAAACCACTAACTGATTTACTACGGAAAGATGCTCCATTCAATTTTGGTGAAGATGAATATTTGGCATTCAATACCTTGAGGCGGAAGTTAGGAGAAAGCCCAGTTCTAAAGATATACCAGCCCAATAGAGTGACTGAAATGCACACAGATGCATCTTCCATTGCTTATTCTGCGATACTGTTACAGCTGCATTCTGATGGACTGCATCCAGTGTACTATATGAGCAAGAGGACTAGTGAAGCAGAATCCAGGTACTCGAGTTATGAGCTAGAAGCTCTAGCTGTCATAGAAGGTGTAAAAAAGTTTCATGTCTACCTGTATGGAACTAAATTCAAGATAGTCACGGATTGCCAAGCATTCGAACAAACTCTCAAGAAAAAAGATTTGTCTGCTAAAGTGGCAAGATGGGTGCTGTATCTGGATCAATTTGACTATACAGTGGAACATCGATCAGGTTTCAAAATGAGACATGCAGATGCACTAAGCCGAAACCCATTTGTGGCAGTAATAACCAATACTTTACATGACCAGGTGAGAATGGCCCAGGAAAATGATGAAGGATTAAAGGCCATTAGTGAATTGTTAAAAAGTGGTACCTACCTTGATTACTGGCTGGACAATGGACTTCTGTACAAGGGTGAATTAAAACAACTGGTAATACCAAAGTCAATGGAGAAGGAAGTTATCAAACAGGTACACAGTAATGGACATTTTGCTGTCAAGAAAATGAAGGAACTCGTTGACAAGAATTATTACATCAAGGACTTGGATAAAAAACTTCAGGACTTTGTCATTACTTGTATCCCTTGCTTGCTGGCCACGAAAAAATCTGGTAAACAGGAAGGTTTCCTTAATCCCATAGACAAAGAAGGTATTCCCTTGCACACACTCCATTTGGATCATATTGGGCCACTAACTGAAACCAAGAAACAATACAATTATATCCTCACCATAGTGGATGCATTCACCAAATTCACTTGGATTTTCCCTACTAAAAGTACAACTACTAAAGAGACTCTGGATAAATTGAGGATCCATCAACAGAACTTTGGAAACCCAGTGAGAATAATATCAGATAAAGGCACCGCATTCACCAGCAATGAATTCCAGGAATTTTGTAAGGAGGAAAACATACAGCATATTACTATAACTACTGGAGTACCTCGAGGGAATGGTCAAGTTGAAAGAGTTCATAGAACCATCATAGCAGTGCTGACGAAGTTATGTATAGAAAATCCGAATCTGTGGTACAGACATGTAAGTCGCTTACAAAGAGCTCTAAACAGCACCTACCAACGTAGCATTAAAACATCTCCTTTTCAACTTATGATTGGTACAAGTATGAAATCAAAAGAAGACCTGGAAATTTTACAGCTGTTGCAACAAGAAGAGATTGATCAGTATGACAAAAATCGTCAGGAACTTAGGATCCAAGCAAAGCAACAAATTCTGCAGGTCCAAGATGAAAATCGAAGGAACTTTAACAAAAACCGAAAGGAGAGCACAAGATATGAAATGGGTGACCTCGTGGCTATCAAGAGAACACAGTTTGGTGCTGGGCTCAAGCTGAAACCCAAGTATCTAGGCCCATACAAGATTGTAAAGGTTAAACGAAATGACCGCTATGATGTAGAGAAGGCAGATGCCTGTGCGGAGGGACCCAATAAAACCTCTACCTGTGCTGACCAAATGAAGAAGTGGCCATTACCAATTGAAATGGAAAACTTAGGTGAGTAAGATGATGAATGCTAGGAAGGATAGTATGTATGATTGGGATGTATGCAGATATTATTCTTAAGTATAGTTATCTATTTAACTTGTTTCATTTACTTAGGTAAAAAGAAGCCAAGTATGTCAAGGTATCCATGTGGTCACTTATCACTGTACTATTTATTTTTACAGTCATTTAAGATGTACTTACATATTCAGAATAATGATGATTTGTTTTGAATTCACCTAACTGAAATAGCAATCTAGTTCACTAAAATGTAAAGTTTTTGTTATGTAAGTTTAATTTAACTACTTATGTAAAAGTACCTATGAGAAATAAATGGTTGGTTAACCCTCTTGGGTATGAGAATAAAACAAAACATGTAAACAATAGATATTTAATTAAAAAAAAGAAATGTTAGAAGTTTAAAAATTGTTAGTTTATAGTATGGTCTAACTAAACATAGTTTATAAAATTGCAAAAAAGTGCTTACCATTATATTTAGCTAAGTAAGGCGCTCCTTATACTAGTACTATGTTAAGATGTTTGTTTTTTTTTATATTTGTAAGTAGTTATTGGTTTTATGAATGATAGCGAGCATGGTTGGTGATGAATGTCTGGGACAGACATGTATCAGGACTGGCCGAGTGTGGAATTGGAATGATAGGATTCTGAGTGCAAGGAAACGCAAGGAATGAGTGAGTGAGATCGATGAATGAGTGAAAGGAAAAAGGAATGAATGGCATTATGGAGGCAAATAGAGTAAAGGACAGTCGGTGTAATTTTAGGAAGAAATATAATAAAAGTGTATCCTGAGAATTACTACTGGTTTTCTGTCAGTCCGCTCCCCTGTCCTACACATATCCTCAGTATAATGCAGATAATGCAGTACAAATAGGGTTTATCTCTAAAACATCTTAGGTAAATGTTACTTTAGCTAATGTAAAGTCACGCGATGCTAATACATATTGCGGACGTGGCGACAATGGGTGGGTAATAAGTACCTACCCGAATAGTGCTTTGTACCTAACGTAAGTTTTGAATTTTGTGCTCTAGTTAGAGGGGATAAACCTACGTAATGATACTTTACTACCTTGTTATCAATTAGATTAGAATATCAGTCGTTTAGCTCATCCTGACTCTAACGGTTTGATTTGATGGATTTTGATAAATGAGATGTCATTCGATTCTCCTTGATCACGGGGAGTAGGACTCTCCTATGACTGGCTATGACACATAGTCCCAAAAAAAATTTTCAACATAAAATAAAATGGACCGCTTGCTTTTGTTTAGTTTTGTTTTTAAAGCACATCGATATGAGTATTTAATTAAGATCATTCCTTAAGGTAAAAACATGGATGTAATAACCTGCAATCGGATATTTAGATTTTTTTAATTGCTTAGTCAGGCAGGCACTGTTTAATAAATAGTCGTTCGCATAGTTGCATAAGTTATGTATCATTATTTTGTTTGATTGGATTAGGTACTTTGATAGTACATATTATGTTGTTTGCTGCCTGTACGTGCACTCATTATTCAACAAGAGGCATAATGTTATCAAAATCCTTTTATAATATTAGGTTCCATTGTTTAGTCACTACTGTGGATAGTGATTTACTTGTTTACCTTCAACGAAACATAAAACAAATATAATTAAACGATGCGCAAGAGCATCCAGATTGAGTCATTTTGTACTTAATAATGACGTATTCCGTACTGAAATTACCTTTACCTAGTACGTATAGGAATCCTTTCATTTTGGATTTTTACAATAACTTTTCCTTTATTGTCAGCACGTATATTTCGAGGCGAAAAGTCCTTTGTTTCCCGACCCTGACCGCAGGATCGAAGGCGATTTTCGGCACGTTTCTAAATGATTGTTGTGATTTTATTGAATGAAGGAAGTATGACTTTGACTTTATTGAATTCGGATCCTGTTGGTATATTGATGAGTTTCGAGTACATTTTCTCCGTGTGTCGATCCCAGCTTAACGTTCAGGAAAATAGCAGTAGAAATACCTATTTCGGTGTTTTCGCTATTCGATAAAAATGATCACATGACTAATATAAACAAGACAACCAGTCACGTGCTAGGTAGGTACGTAAATAGGCGCAAGTTGGAATTAGGTGTGAGTTTAAAAACTAAATACCTACAGACTGAGGAACCCTAAATTGACTAGTTTCTTTAGTAGGAAACAGGAAATCGGTACGTATATGTACATCCTAATTTGCACCTACACAAAGTCAAAGTCAAAAATCTTTTATTCAATAAAATCAAGGATCATTTAGAATCGTCTTATATAACTAGATAATTCTATAGGTGCCAGTTCCATGCAGAGCCTAGAAGAACGGGCAAGAAACTGCGGCCTGGTTCCTAGCATTTTTTTTTGTATGATCCTGTTTACAAAGAAGTTCTTTTTCAAGAAACATACTTTGCACTTTCCAGAGTTTCCCTTCCGCAATGAATTTACCAACAATCACGACGCAGAGCTACGACGACCTCACGAAGAACAACGGCCGGGACAGCGCAGATTCCGACGAACCACCAAAACACAACTGGACCACCATGACCCCACAGGAAATAGCCACGTGGATCGACAAACGCTCCCGAATTCTGTTCCCGCTTATGTTTGTGTTTTTCAACATTATTTACTGGACTTTTGTGTACTGTCTGTAGGCCTACTCTGATCGTTCCTATTTCCGGTAATTTATAATTCCACACGACTTAGTCAATCCGAACCTAGGAACTCGTGTATTAATCTGTATCTTTCCTCTGGATAATATCGACTACGCTGAGAGGATGGTACTTTAGTTTGTAGGTACGAGTATAGGTGCTGACATGATGACATGATTTTAGATGGGGTAAATACCATCTAACTAAAATGATGTCCCATGCACCACTGCATCCCGTAAATATTATTCGAGGCGAAAAGGTTCGGGGCATAGTTTAAACTATCTTTAATAGGAAAGGCCTGTTTACATAAGATTCCAGAACGTTGGAAATACAATTGTTTTTGTGTAAAAACACGTCATTTAGAACTTGCGATGATGTTTTTATTTACAACATTGCAGTAGGGTTACCTCGTTACCTATATGGTGCTCGATGTCGCCTTTTGAATTCGTAATAAGTCTTTTTTTAAATAACTAGTGTTGCTAAAGTATTGCGAACTTAAAAAAAATATTGTGAGGTCGGTCTATGGGGCATAATGTATTTTGCTGAAATTTTCAGTTTAGTCTAGTCTGTTGATAGTTTAGCAATTTGTAAATAATTTAGAATTGAATCTTGTTTTATAGCTAGACATTCCTATGGTTTAGGTCTCCTTATCGACGTAAAAATATTCTATTTTTAAAACTTTTTATTATTAATAGTGCTTCCTGCAAAGGATCTATTCCACACTATGCTTTTAGTTTTAGGGCCTGTTTCACTATCATTGAGTAACGCTATCCCGTCAGATAAAAATATACCAATCTTTGTCTTTGACTAGCTTAAAGTAGACAAGATGTTTATAACTGACGGATCGTGTAATCATGAGATGGTGAAATATTTAACTTATATACTTCTCACCAACTATAATTTAGAAATCTTGCCGGATAATGCTTCAATATCGCTTCGGGCTGTACCTACTATTTTTTGTACAAGTAATGTGTGCAGTCAACATCATAAGTACATTATGATAAAAATCTAAAACATTTATAAATTGACTTTCAATTTCAATTTCTAATGCTGTATGTACCATGTACCGAGTGCCACTAAGCAATTTATATGAGATTATTTAGATGTAATGTTTCAGTTTCATAACTGAATTTCAAAATAATTCTGTAAAGTCATTCCATTATTAGCGTCTAAGGTAAAATAATGAGTTATGAAGATAAAGCCATTGAATAAGAATAATAAGAATCAAAAGATGGCTCATCCCTGTTTTGATTCTTGTCTCAATGTTAGTGACCATATTTCTAGGACCAAATCCTAAAAATGCGGCTCTTTGGCTTTTAGATTATGTATTTATATGATTTTTTTATTTTATAATTTACCATTGATGGAAACTAAATTTATTAAGTAGGTAGATCGCTGGAACATAGCTAGGTATACCTTCTGACTTCTGACCTGGTAAAACAAGGATGGTCAATATAATTTGTAAGAATTAAATGGATTTAAGATTAGCAATTTCGCTAGAGCCTAAAATTTGAGAAAATATGGTAAAACAAATTATGCGTATTGCAAAAAATCCTGTGTAGACCTACTAACATCCTTCTAACCTAGCTTCCAGGAATAATAAATATCTTTATCTTTGTTTATTAATTTTTTAAGCTTTTGTGGACAGTCCTGTAGATTAGGCAATACTTACTTAAAAACTGTTAGTAGTTTTAGCAAATTGTAATATCAAATAGGCAACATTTTACATAATATGTTGTCTATTATGTCATGAACTTAGTTTGTAAATAAAATTACCTAGTATAATTGTTGTTAACTACCTACTGTTTTCGAAAAATATATAAGTATCATGTTGTTTGTTTTATGTTTAAAAAAAATTGTGATTGTAAGTGATTCGTTGCCTTTTACAAGTAAATAGTTTATTATATCTGTATATTAGACGATGAGATTATCCGTAATTAATTTAACATTCTACGGGCGGCTTGCACCAGAATCGCTAAACGCGTTTAACTATTAAATAGTGTTTAGCGAGTTGTCAAGTCATATAAATACGTCAGATTTAAATCTATTTAGCTGTTAAACACGTTTAATGATTCCGGTGCAAGCCGCCCTTAATGTAGGATCTGTTTGTAATCTCGGTAATATAAACTCGAATGTAATTTGTACTCTTTTATTTTTTAACAAAGGAAAATAAAATGTAATTGCAACCGCGTATTACAAAGGAATAAAGCATCAAAATGACTAGAAGAAAACAATGTCACCTAATCAAACGAGACATCACAACAAACTCCTCTACTTACTCATCTCTACTCACATTATTATGGCTTCACATACAGTCAGCGACGAAAGTAGAAAACGCTCTTGTAGTTTCAGCAAACAAGTACTTAGATATTTCGTATTCAGATTAAGAGGTGGATTTGATCACTAATTAGAGTAGAAAACATACATCTTAAAAGAAACTTTAATAAAAAGAAATATGTGAGTACTTCTGTCACTGACTGTACCAAATTAAACGTTCATCGCGTCCAATGTACACAATGATAAATCTATGCTTCATTCAACATAGATTTGGGTAAGTACAGAGATCCAATTTGAAATTTCCTTACTTTTTCAAGCGCCCGCTTCATCCCTACTTCTTGGCGCCGCCATAACCAGGCTATCGTCACTCGAATACCGCTTCAAGCTCGCCGAACTCGCTTGGCTGAAACATAAAAGCATCACGTCAATCTGCCATCTAGATAGAACTATAGTTACATCTTGAAAATTTTATCTTTATAATCCGCGGTAATTTTACGTAGTTTGGATATCACCAGTTTTAATGTGGATTGACGTCAGTATGTCAACATTTGCAGAAACTTTACGCACAACTCTGCTGTAACATTTATTACAGTTTCTTTTACAATATTTTTTTTATTATTTTATTTATTTTTTTACAAAGACCCAAAATAGTATTTTCTAGAAATGTAATAGAACGGCTCGCCCGGAGCCGCTGACTGTATCTCTGTGCTGTGAGTGGTGTAAAGGCACCTGTATCGTGTCCGGGGGCGAGGCGTGGGCGCGAGGCGCGGCAGACGCGAGTCCAGCGCGAGCGTGCCGCCCGAGCCCGAGCTCGAGCCGCGCCCGGAGCCGTTGACTGTATCTCTGTGCTGTGAGTGGTGTAAAGGCACCTGTATCGTGTCCGGGGGCGAGGCGTGGGCGCGAGGCGCGGCAGACGCGAGTCCAGCGCGAGCGTGCCGCCCGAGCCCGAGCTCGAGCCGCGCCCGGAGCCGTTGACTGTATCTCTGTGCTGTGAGTGGTGTAAAGGCACCTGTATCGTGTCCGGGGGCGAGGCGTGGGCGCGAGGCGCGGCAGACGCGAGTCCAGCGCGAGCGTGCCGCCCGAGCCCGAGCTCGAGCCGCGCCCGGAGCCGTTGACTGTATCTCTGTGCTGTGAGTGGTGTAAAGGCACCTGTATCGTGTCCGGGGGCGAGGCGTGGGCGCGAGGCGCGGCAGACGCGAGTCCAGCGCGAGCGTGCCGCCCGAGCCCGAGCTCGAGCCGCGCCCGGAGCCGCTCGATCCACTCTCCGACCACGTGAGCTCCGATAAGCTGCAACCAATGCACAGGTATTATTCAACTGCGCATACGCTACACGCTCGCCAGGTGTCGCGTGAGTCAGCTTCGAACGAGGCAAATGCATTACCAAATTCCCCGCTCGAGTTTTTTTGGCAGAACTTGTGAAAGCCTGAGTCCGCGGACCACCTCTCCATAACCAGAACCCGTACTCGTGAGTTTTATTTTACGACAATCGCGATACTCGCTTTTATATGAAGAAAAATAGTTTGCAAATCTCTCGCTAGAGGCGCTTATCCGGTTTTCATTTTGAAGTAAAGTACAGTATTTCTATACACATTCGTATGAAATGTTGTGACATATTTTTCATAATTCTTTTGATTATTATGGCCGCACGGCCACACCTGTTGTTTATCGTACCTTGTAGAGATGGGCGGCAGGCGGTAGGACGGAGTGTAGATATCGTTGGTCTCAGTATAGGTGGAGGCGTGAATTTCTTGCTGATAAAGCTCATAAAGTTGAGCTAACTCTGCTGCTACACCGATACCCACCTCTGTAAGAGAACAGTTGCATTAACAATAACAATCAAATCTAGCTAAATATTTACCTACATCACTAAGTTATGAATCATAGTGGTGAAAACGTGCACGAAATTTCATAAGCTGAATTTATTAAGAATTTTATATCATTCAGCTATGTGTACTTATATAAAAAATCAAACATGTACCTATCTCCATATCTGACGGCGCTATGGCTTTAGTCTGAGAAGTCGGAATTTATTAAAAATCATTAAAAGATTAATTAAACAACAAAAAAATCGCAGAACATTAAATATAATGTTCCGCGAATTAACCCTTCTGTATTATACAGAAGGGTTAATTCGGGT